>OW240912.1:82873569-83077106 GCA_933207985.1 Pelobates cultripes | reverse complement strand
GAATAAGCATTTGGTGGCTCTGTATACAAAAGATGAGTGTTTTGCAATTGCTGCTGATTGTGAACAAGAACAGGAAGGATGGTACCAGGCTCTGGTGGACCTTCATAATCGTGGTAAAACACACAGTCACCACAATAACCATGATGGAGCTGCTAGTGGGGTAGATGGAGTAAATGGGGAAGATGTTTATGGAGAAATGACTCCACCAGGCCTGGCCTTCAAAGAAGTATGGCAAGTGATAATGAAACCCAAAGGATTGGGGCAAATAAAAAATGTTGTTGGAACGTACCGCCTGTGCCTGACCAGCCGCACTATTAGTTTGGTGAAGCTGAACTCTGATGCAGCAGCAGTAGTTTTGCAGCTCATGAATATTCGGAGATGTGGCCATTCGGAGAATTTCTTTTTCATTGAGGTTGGTCGTTCTGCAGTAACAGGATCTGGTGAATTCTGGATGCAAGTCGACGATTCCGTTGTCGCACAGAACATGCATGAGACAATCTTAGAGGCTATGAAAGCACTGAGCGAGGATTTTAGACCTCGCAGTAAAAGCCAGTCTTCATCCAACTGCTCCAACCCCATATCTGTTCCCCTTAGGAGACATCACCTTAACCACCCACCACCCAGCCAAGTAGGGCTTAACCGGAGAGCACGCACAGAGAGTGTTACAGCCACGTCTCCAGCAGGGGGTGCTGCTAAACATGGAACATCGTCCTCATTCAGGGTTCGGGCATCCAGTGATGGTGAGGGTACTATGTCAAGACCAGCTTCAATGGATGGTAGTCCTGCAAGCCCTAGTGCCAATAGAGCTCAGTCACATAGACATAGAGGAAGTGCTCGCCTACATCCACCACTTAACCATAGCCGGTCTATCCCTACTCCGGCAGCTCACTGCTCTCCATCAGCTACTAGTCCTGTCAGCCTATCATCGAGTAGTACCAGTGGACATGGCTCTACCTCTGATTGTTTGTTCCCACGAAGATCTAGTGCCTCAGTTTCTGGTTCGCCGAGTGATGGCGGATTCATTTCATCAGATGAATATGGTTCTAGCCCTTGCGATTTCAGAAGTTCTTTCCGCAGTGTGACTCCAGATTCTCTAGGGCACACACCACCAGCCCAAGAAGAAGATTTGAGTAACTACATCTGCATGGGAAAACCAAGCAGTCAAATTCAAAAAGGCCTTCAACAAAGGTACCACTCAAGTCGGGGAGAAGAACACCATGACTTGGACAAGGTTTTCAGAAAGCGGACCCATTCTTCAGGAACATCCCCACCAACTGTATCACATCAGAAGACCCCATCACAATCTTCTATTGAAGAATACACTGAGATGATGCCTTCTTATCCTCTCCGTCTGTCGTCTTTCAGACACTCGGCTTTTGTGCCCACATACTCTTATCCAGAAGAGTGCCTGGATCTCCACCTTGAGGCTAACAGAATTAATCACACGGATGATGGATACATGCCAATGTCACCTGGTGTTGCCCCTGTGCCTCCCAAAAGTAATGACTATATGCCTATGAGTCCCAAAAGTGTGTCTGCCCCACAGCAGATTATTAATCCTAGAAGACATTCTCAGGTGGACTCAAATGGCTACATGATGATGTCCCCCAGCGGTAGCTGCTCACCCGATACTGCAAATTACTGCAAGATCTGGACCAATGGTACAAATCCTAAGTTGTCAATGGAAAGTAATGACGGCAAATTGCCTTGCAATGACTACATTAACATGTCCCCAGCTAGTGGCTCCACTACAAGCACCCCTCCAGATTGCTATCTGAATACTGTTGAAGAGCCCCCCAAACCTGTTTATTCTTATTTCTCTCTACCCAGGTCCTTCAAGCATGCTCACAGGAAGAATGAAAATAGCCATTTGCGTATGTCTGCTAATGCTGGACATCACCTGTATGCTGAGGACTCCTCTTCTTCTTCCACTAGCAGTGATAGCTTGGGAGGTCAAGACTCACAGCAAACACGGAAGGGTGAGACATGTCTCCCAGGCAAGCGATTAACAAGGCCCACGCGACTTTCTTTGGAAACTAGCAAAGCTAGCACTCTCCCCAGGGCTAGGGAACCTGTCTTGCCTCCTGAGCCCAAGAGCCCTGGAGAATATGTCAATATAGAATTCAGTGACAAAGCCTTCTCTGGGGGTTCATTGTCTTCCATGTGCTCCCTGCCATATGTGCAAAGTAGAGTGGTACCACAGAGGGAGAACCTGTCTGAGTACATGAACATGGATCTTGGAGTGTGGAGGGCCAAAACAGCCTATGCGTCGTGTGCATCAACCTATAAACCTACATGTAAACCTGCTAACTCACTGTGCTCTCCTGATATATGCAGTAGCAGCCGTCCACCTGTCCGAGCAAAGTTGGTTGCCCGGGACTCAATGAGCATGCAAAATGGTACACTTTGTTCAGATTATAGTCAAATGACACCTTCCAGGATCACAGCCAGGGCCACCTCTTCTTCTAGTAAAAGTAATTATGCAGAAATGTCTATTGGCGGGGTCCCTGAAGATAGCTCTGCTGTGCTCTCAACTCCTAACACAAATTTGTCAGAAACTCTTCATTCTTCTCTATTGGGCCAGGGATCTGGCCCGAGCGCCTTCACCAGGGTGAGCTTAAGTCCTAGCCGTAACCAGAGTGCCAAAGTTATTCGTGCTGGTGATTCACAAGGCAGGAGGCGGCATAGCTCGGAAACCTTTTCATCTACCCCTACCACCTCCAGAGTCAGTGCTGGCCCAGTTTCTGGGGAGGATGTTAAAAGACATAGCTCTGCTTCCTTTGAAAATGTATGGCTCAGATCTGGAGACACTGCCAGGAGGGAATCTCTTCAGCATTCAGACCACCTGCATAATGGCCTCAATTATATTGATCTGGATCTGGCCAAGGATCTGAGTGTCCTGGAGCATTGCAACTCCCATCAGACAGGGGCAAGCCACCCCTCAGATGACCTAAGCGCCTATGCCAGCATCACGTTTCACAAGCTGGATGAACACCGGAGCCAAGCAGAAAATGAAGGTAATTTATCATAAAAGCACATACATTACACACATGGCACTTTTGTTTTTTGACCCAGTAGTTCTGAGATGGTCATGGTAATCGCATGTGCTGAGAAAACCTAAGCTACTGATTCTCATACTTATGGAACCCTTATGGAATCCTTAAGGAACCCCTAACAAGATGGGGTCTAAATGTGTTCATACTATTCTAAACATTTTAATGGTTGCTTAACTAAGCGAAGTACACAATATCACAATTTCCTGGTCTTTAATTGTATTTGTTTTTAAATGTTGTTGTTTTTTTTTTTTTTTTTTTTAAACTAGAACATTATGTTGGGATTTAGGGTTTTGGTCATTTCCACACTACTCTTTACATGTTTGTAGTGGTCCATTTGTTGTACCTTCTGAGACATCATTTGCGTTGGCACATAATTTATGTGCTAGTGCTCTGGTGGCTTTATATATGCACCTGTCAATGCGGAACTTGCTCTCCAACTAATTCTGCAGTTCAGTAGCTATGAGTTGTTATATTTTAATTGTCATTTGATCAGAAAATAGGACTTTGTTCTAAGAACTACATTTGTTGTTTTTTTTTTTTTTTCTTGCAGATATTAATTCTTCTCAGAGTTCATTGACTGCTTTGGAGTGATTTTGAACCCTAGATTGAATATTCTAATAAATTGGCAAATTCTGAACATATCCTAGAAAATGCTATTTGCTTGTGAAAGGTTTAATTCTTCTAACTATAGAGTAGGCTGGTCAAAGAAAAATCTAGGTGTATCTGTGTAATTTTTAGCCTTTGTACTAGCAGTCTACAACTGCATTGACACTCAGCCAGCAAGGCGAGTGGTCGCATAACATGACAGTTGACAACATGATATATGCTTTTAGAAGAGTCATAGTCAAGCACCCTTTTTTTTTTTTAAATCCTGCTATTTCGTGTATTTTAACAAACTATGAGTAATTCGTTTTATGTTCAGCTTTTCCAAACACCAAAAGTTCTGTTCACGTAATTCCAATCAATCACTTTCTAATTTGACAGTCTGTATTGGTTTGCACTGTATTGTTGGTATATACTGCAACCAATGTAGTAATTGCTTGACATCTGATACATTTTTTTTTTTTTTTTTACAATCTGAGATCCAAAGCAATGTGCACTTAAGGGTGACCCAATAAAGAACATCTCTTGTATAGTGCTTGGTGGCTGTAGAATACTGTACCAGATTTTTTTTTTTTTTAAAGCTGTTCTGTGCTCTGTGAATTTCAAGGTCAAGCTAATCTGAAGTTCTCATTTTGTGCCAACCAGATACCCTTTGTACTTTGTGTCCGTAGTGTGCATTATAGTACGTTTATGGACTGATTCCCTTCCTCACATCTTGTATACATTTCATTATGCATGAGGAGAAATTAGATAATTTAATTTGTTTTGTTTTTTGTTGCCATTTACATTTTTCACAAACCGACAACTGCTTATTTTCACACACTAAAAACTCCCTATAGACTGTGTTTAGTGATGCACTAGTTATTTAATGAGAATTAAGTCTTAATGGTTCTTGCTTGAAATCATATCCATGCTCTCAAAGGTGTCTAATTGCATGTTGCGAACAATTATCTCACACTACATGAGACATGCCTGTAGTTTTTCAAATATGTAAGCTTGACTCTATCGTAATCCAAGCAGAACATATAACACATATAATACTTTTTTTTTCCCTTTTTTTTTATTTATTTTTTTTAAATCCATTCAAGCTCTTAATTTGTGCACTGTAAAGCATCAAAGTTTAATGGATTTTATTTTTGCATGTAGTCTGCGTGTGTTTTGATTTAACAAGTTCCAGGTTACTAAATGGTTGCTTGGTTTAAGTGTATGTTAGAAAAACAAAAATGTTGCGTGCATGTATAAAATGTGGTTTGTGCTTATATGGATAAATAGTGTTTGCAAATCTAGAGTATATCACGTAGAATGGTTGTACTCGAATAATATGTAGTGTGTGTGCTATATGTGTATTGGAGCTTAATGGTCTTATTTCAGCTTGCATGTGTTAATGAGTACACAGTGTGCGTTGTACGTGCTTTCACTGTTTTAGCGTATCATGTTTACAGGGCTTTGCTATGTTTTTCCATCGAGAAAAAGGAACAACGTGGCTAGTGCAACTTCATGAATGAATGAATTAGAGCGTGGGAATCTATCATTCCATGGGCTCATTGCTGTTATCCCGCCCTCTCTTCCTCCTTATTAACACACATCCGCTTAACCCCCTTGCCTTTCCATAACCATTTGGCAGCTGAGAGCCTTTCTGTATGCTTGTTTACTTTTCTCCTAAAGCAACAGGGTTTGCTTCTGCAGCATATGTTTCAGATGTTATTACATTGTCTTACGCAACCTGCATCCGAGCACCTACTCACCATAATTACTTTTAACAAATTTCCCCTCCAGAGTTCAGCCTCTTGCATTGTCCGTATCTGGAGATAATTTTAAATGTGATAGGCGCACGTACTAATTTGCCATTTCTGTACATTTTCTGTTCATTTTCTCCTGAACACTTTTTTTTTTTTTTTTTTTTATAAAGACTTCGTTAACCTAAAAGAATAGATCATTTAAAGCTCTTACAATGTGTCCTAATACTTTTTGTTTGTACACGAAATTATATAACTATACAATAAGCACCTTGAGTTGGAGGGGTGTGAGAAAATTTCACTTATCTTGCTCACAAATGGTTAAACTAGTTAAGCAGGATTTTAACTTGCTTTATCTACTGGCTACTGTTACACCAGCAGTCTGTCACCATGTTGAACGTAAAAAGTATGCTAAGGCATTAACATTGTAATCTTGAAAATCATTGCCGTTGGCACTGCGTAAGTGAAATTATGCAATTAAGTGATGTGAATGTACTTAATAAAGGTCAGCCCCATCAATCATTTAAAATAGGACACTTGATCAGGTACATTATGTGATTGGCCACTTTCTTCATGTGTGCTGGCAAATATGTTAAAGTGTTAGGTCAAGCACCATAACCAATTCAGGGATTTGAAGTGTTCGTGGTACTTGCAATCTGTATTTATAGAGTTTTTTTTTTTTTTTGTTATGAAATGCTGCAAATACAGATTTTATCCCCTTTGCTGACTAGGTTGTAAACCCACCTCAGGGGATGTCGTTGGGATGTCGTTTACACCCATCATTAGCCATCCCGGAACAAGGGTTCTGTAGAAGTTGGTTGTCGTAAGTCTACTGCAAAGGCGACCTGGCAACCTCAAAGGACCCGTGTAAGAGGGAAGACTGTTGTAAAACTGTTTGCCCCAATACTGAGAATTGGCCCCAGGGTTGTAGGGATTTATAATGGCTGGAGTAACCCTTTAAAATTTCAATTAAAACAAATATTTTTGTTTTGACTGAATTACTATTGCACAGCGCTACGGAACTCGCTGGCACTATATAAATAATAAATAATTACACTAGGTATGAACTAGTGTTAGATATTTAAATTCTTTTGTTTAGGTAATCCCTATTATTCCCACAAAAAGTAGACTGTTCCTGTAAAGATAATGGGATATTGTGTGAAAAGAATACAAATTCTCATGTTTTGTGTGAGAAGCAACTTTTACGCCATTTGTGGTTTTAAAACCGTACTAATTGTTATATCGTAGCAAGTTATATTGCTTGGATATATGTTGGTGCAATTAATATCAGATTATATTGAACAAAACTGCACTTTCATAATGGTCTTAATTTGATCCGTAGGGGGAAAAAAACGCTAATTTTTTAGATATTATGTATGTCACTATACCCGTAGTTTTGATAGGCATATCCAATTTTTTTATTTTTATTTTTTTATAGATAATTTTCTAAATAAATAAATAAATATATATATATATATATATATATATATATATATATATATATATATATATATATATATATATATAATTTTTATTTTATTTTTTATACTACTAGTATGTTTTTTAGAATGTGTTCTAAAAAATCCAATCCGGTTGGATTCAGAATTGTACATTCTTGTCTGCACCCTTGGGTGTAAAGTAAATGTTCACAGGTATTCTGTACTTGAAATCAGTGCTAAAGATATTTTATGTAGAATTTAGGTGACATGAAAGTGTAAATAAAGAAGGTGCCACTAGTAGCTTTGAAGCTCTTGCTATCTAGCTACTGAGATTTTGCAACCTTGATGAAAGTGACGCCTACCTTATGTTGTTATATTACATTATGCCATGTGAGAGATGGGTATCTTTAGTATTAACATGTAAGTAAAAGCAAGCTTCTAAAATGTTATGCAATAGCTGATTTTGTGGTAGCTTTAAGGTAGTTTTGCACAACATTGGAGTGCCTTTTGTTAGTCTGCTAATAACTGGTAGTTATACGTAGTATGTCTTCATCTATCCTACATCCTCCTACCCTCTGCTTTCAGAACATTTTCCTATCTTGACCAATATAGAGATCAGTGCACACACCACGCAGTAAATTATGCATCTACCGGTAGAACTACATGCTGCAATAATATATTTTTACACATTACCATTAGATACCATATGGTCCTCTATAAAACAGTGCACGTTTTCACAGAAATTTATCAGTGACTTTGTGCAGCGGTGCTAAACTTTTTTTAACCACTCTAGTTAAATTCGCAAGCTCGTCTTTTCAAAGAATGTGTTTGTTACCATGCATACTATGGCCACACAAAAGTATCCTGTTTTTCACACTGTGTACTATTCCTAGTTTTAGACCTGCGTTCTCTAAAATAAGCAAAGGTGGCAAATAGCTCCGTTAGTTTAGCATGTGTTACAAGTCCATCACATTTTAGAGATGTGTAAACCAGCTTTTGATGCACAGAATGGTGCCAGATCTTAATTTCTCTAATTTGTTATTGACCATTAAGTATGACCATCGAAACCCGTTTCGTCTTTAGCCTTTGGCACAGTTTATGTACAGCGCAGTGATATTTGATATTAATGAGATTAGTACAGCTATGCATAGTCCCTTGTAGTCTAGAATTTCAAGTGTGAAATCATGTCCACAACAATACTTTTTTTGCTCTGCTTTTAAAATCCTATTTGCCACCAAAACTACTTTTAAATGCACGTGTTGTTGAGATGTGTACTGGCTTAGAGGGCGGTATTTCCCCTATAGTTTGTTTTTCTTTAGCTATTAAAAGCTTCCTACCCTGGTCACGTGTTTGGCAGGTAAATATTTATTTTCCTTTTTTCTTCTGCATGGTCGCAAGGTGACGGATCCTGCTGCTGCTGCACGTGCTTAACTGCTTGGCAGATCTGGTTCTGGGGGCTGCTGTTCTCTGCTGGGAGACACCCTGTCTGCTTTTTGTGTCTGCTATATAGGCGATTGATGTTTACTCCACCGTAGACAAAGGCAGTGTTTGTGTGTGTGTCTGTGGCAGTATACTATAAATATAAGCAACTATTTTGTTTAACTATGTAGGTTAGGATTTGTCTTCTTTTTCATGGTTAATATAAATTAAAACTAAACTCGTAGCTCCTTTGATTACACATTCACTGTGTCTGATCTGATTAGATGGTGCAAGGTCCGCCCCCTCCCCCCCTCTCTGTAGTTTGCTGTAAAGTCTGTGCATAATGGAAGCAGCAGGTAATTGCATTATTTAGGAGTTACATTACTGTGTCTGTGCAGTTAGGAAGCTGTATGGCATTTGCACATTTAGTAAAGAGCTGGCTTTATTGAATTAACTCTGAGTACTCTTTAAAGGCACACACATGACTTCCCCTCCCCTGTAATGTGATTACATGACAGATTATGGGAACTGCTTGTTGCAATGATGAGAGGAGTGTAATTTTCAAGCAGTGCAGACTTGCACCATTTGAGTTAAATGAACACTATTGTCACTAGAACAACTACAGCTTAATGTAGTTATTCTGGTTAGTGTAATCAGTTCCTGCAGGCTTTCTGTTGAAATCACTGTATTTTCAGAGAAATTGCAGTCTAGGAACTGCTCTAGTGGCCACTCCTCAGAATGACGTTCAACGTCTCCAAGCTCTGTATGGAGACACTGAACATTCACCATAGAGATCCATTGATTCAGTGGATATCTATGAGGAGATGCTGATTTCCTATGGGAAAGCAGTGTGATTGGGTGAGATAATCACTTCTGATGTCAGCCAAGGAGATTGGATTGGCGGCAGACCCATGTGGCGCTGGAAATAAGGTAAATTTTGTTATATTGAGGTCAAAAATACATGTTTGTTTTCCGGACCCTATAGTGTTCCTTTTAATGTTTCTGTAATAGTGTCAGAGAGTACATCATAAAGCAAGATGTTCTTTGCCCTTTATTTTACAAATAATTAATACAGGTGGTGGTACCAACATCCCTTTAAACAAAGTCCTGATTTCTTTGGAAAAACATTTTTCTATTTCAGTCTCTGAATATTGTATTGGGGGTTAGTATAGGGATTTTGGGTTATGAGTGATTTTTGGTGGGATCTGTCTTTAAGGTGGTAGGAACATAACTTCCAGAATTGATATTTACTTCTGTGGGTGTATGTTTGTTACATGCATGCTTGAGATACCACACTCAATCTGTTCCTTACAAGGGCAAAGTCCTTGGGTTGTACCTGGGGAACATTTTGTATCTTGAATGCCCTGCTAATCTGTGTCAATAATTTTATCACAAGAGATGTGACCTTTTATTGTGTTTGATAACATAGTTCAATCAATTTCCCTGAAGAAAGTTGTGTATTTCACTCTGTATAAACAAATCTTATGCTGTATAAGGGAATATATTGTGCAATTACCTACAATGACAATACTTTGCGTACCAGGTGAAAGGATAAAATACATTAGACATGTCACATGAGGTAACATTCTCCCTACATCCTGTGCAGGGTACATTAACTCATTGAGAGCAAGTGTCACGCCATTAGTTTAATACTACTATGGACAAGGAAGAACATTTACAGATACATCCATTGTGGGGTTCTTTGCCTTCTTTCTTAACAGCTCTAACATAATTTGTGGCTCTTTTTCAAAATATTATTCCAAAGTATGTTTTAGGCATTATAGATCACAAGTTACAATTAAAGATAAATTATTTTTTTGTGTTTTTCTTTTTTCAAAAAAGACAAATCTTATCTTTTGTAATAGGCGAGTAATTTAACATTTTTTGCTAGAGGGGCCACGCGTTTAAGTTAGGTTTATTTGCTAACCCATTTTACTGTACTACATAAAGGGGGGTGGAAAAAGTTCAAAAGTTGAGATTGAAAGTCTAAAGTGTTCTTAAGAATAAAGTAATTTAAAACTGGATTAAACCACTAAAACCATACATTTACACTTTAATCTTACATTTATTTTCAGTTACAACTGACTGCCTTTATAATAACACTGCTATTAAACGGTACATGTAACTGTAATTCCCATTTAAAATGCTTGAAGGCATGGCTAGTCTTGTACTGAACACTTTGGTACTGTCTTAGTGTTATGTTCGCTTTAATTTCACTGGAAATACCTGCCTTCATCTGATGCCAGTGGAAGGCAACTGCAGCTGTGTTTATACAGTAAACAGTCACAATGAAAAATATTTCTGTCTTATTTAAGAAATGGTTTTGTTTCAATTAGTCTATTTATAAGTTTACTGGGAGATCTTTGAGTCAGGTGCTGTTGTAATGTGACAGTCGGTTTTTAAAGAAGTATTACACTAAACAATATTACTTTCACTAAAGTCTGCATTAACATGAAGTAATTTTATTTAATTTTGTCTAGTGTTGTCAAGCTTGTTGTGGTTGTATATATATCAGTGCTTCTCTGATACAGAAATGACAATTGATAGTTACGTGTATCTCATTAGGTCTCTGAAGCGTTTTGGACTCCTCAGTCATTAGTAGTTTTATTATACAGAAAACTAGGTCATTTGTTTGGGACATGAAATGTATTTGTCATTGATTATATAAAAAAAAAAGAAAAAATTACATCAACTATTGGTCTAAATTTTTTTTTTTTTTCTTTTTCTTGTGATTACATTGTCACAAAAATATCTTGTTCAGCAGCATTGGGAGTAGCAAGTACAAGCTGAAAAAAATTGACGCATCTTAGGACAAAGTTAAAACGTCTCTGCTATGTCTAAGTAACGTATGGCTTATAATATTAGCTGTAAGCCACTTTTACACCTTCGTGGGTGCAGAATACCTCTGCACCACGGTCTTGGCAATGTAAAATTTATGGTGGATATTTATCAATCGCGGGAAAATAAGTTTTCTGTATATTAAATACAGCCTGGGTCACAGAAATTTCCACTTCTGAAGAAAGCCAAATTTAGAGTGGCGGGGAAAAACCTCAAATAAAACACTTCTCTGTCAGAAAAAGTGGCGTATAATTCAGAAAATCCACTGCATACCTAAAAATGTTTCAGATTTAAAGACAGGTCGCCAAAAAAAGTAACAGATCCAAATCTGATAGATATATTACATTGTGCAAAAAATTTGTAGAAAAATAGATGAAAAAGAGTTGACACTTTTTCCCCCCCCAAAACTATGCTTTATAGCAGTGGCGTACTAAGGGGGGGGCGGGGGGGGCGGTCCGCCCCGGGTGCCAGCCGGGTGGGGGGTGCCATGGCCAGCTCCCCTCCCCCCATGTTGCAGTCAGCCGAGCCAGCAGAGCCCTCAGGCTGTTGCAGTTGCCCGGCTTAAGGCCCATGAGGGCGGACCGCACCGCCCGGGCGCAGCCTGAGGAGAGAGGCTGACAGGAGGGAAGCACTCAGCGCTCCCTCCTGTCACTCCCTCTATGTAGCGTGGCCGAGCCCAGTGTAGTCGGCGGGTACAGGGAGCAGCTGTCTCCTGTACCCGGCCGGACTAACAGGAAGTGCACACTGAGTGTGCACTTCCTGTTAGTCCGGCCAGGTACAGGAAACAAAAGCTCCCTGTACCCGCGGACTATACAGGGCTCGGCCACGCTAATAAAACCCGGGGTGGGAGAGAGAGGGGTGAGAAAGAGAAATAAGGGGGTGAGAAAGAAAGGGGTGAGGAGAGGGTGAGAAAAGAAATAAGGGGGGTGAGAAAAAGAAATAAGGGGGGGGTGAGAGAGAACAAGGGGGGGGGAGAAATAAGGGGGGGTGGAGAGAGAAACAAGGGGGGGGGTGAGAGAAAATAGGAGGGGGGGTGAGAAAGAGAAATAAGGGGGTGAGAAAGAAAGGGGTGGGTGAGAGAAAACAGGAGGGGGTGAGAAAGAGAGAAATATAGGGGTGAGAGAACAAGGCGGATGAGAAAGAGAAATAAGGGGGTGAGAGAAATAAGGGGTGGTGAGAAAGAGAAATTGGGAGGAGGAGAAGGAAATTGGAGCGGGAGGAGAGATTGACATTCATCACATACACACAATGCACCCCTTGCACACAGAAAAACACACAGACACACATACACAAGCAATGCAACCGTTACACATAATGCATCCCTTACACACACAGAAACACACAATGCATTCATTACACACACTCAATGCACCCCTTACACACATTCAATGAATCCCATACATACACAGAAACACACCTTGCAGTCCTTACACATACAAACACAATTTCACACAATGCATTCCTTACACACATATCAGGACATCCCCTACACACTCCACCCCCTGTGAACAAACTCATTGGTGGAACATGAAGGTGGACCTTGGGACCCAGACCTTGAGCTGTGTAAAGGGCCCCCAAAAAATGGTGCTGCTTCCCGTTCTCCCAGAACACTGATTTTTGTGACCACAGTTACAAACCGCCTCCAGAGAGCCTGTTCTACACCAGACCAGTGGAGCCAGACTGTAGCTAGAGCCCATCATCATCCTCATCTGGCTGTAAATAGGCAATCTAGCATATTATTCGTGGCACTAATCTCTAATTTACCTCTCATTAAAGAAACTCTATAGTCCCCAGAACCACTGCAGCTTAATGTAGTGGTTCTGGTGTCTATAGCCTGTCCCTGCAGGCCTTTTAATGTAAACACGGCGGCACTCCAGCACTGGCATTAGGTAACATGGCAGATCATATGGGTGGGGCATTGTGATGTCACATGGGGGGGGCGGCAAACATTACTTTTGCCTAGGTCGGCAAAAATCCTTGCACCGACCCTGGCTGAGTGTCACGTGACTACCCGGCGCTCAGTCTGACACTGCACTTGCCAGACGTCCAGAAGTCCCCCTACTATGTCAGGTAAAAGGGGGGACAAAGGTAGAAAAATAATTGGAAAGGGTTAGGGGGGCTACTAATAAGGATAGGGGGAGAGGGGTAGGTAGAAAAATAATTGGAAGGGTTTAGGGGGGCTACTAATATGGATGGGAGGAAGGGGAGATAGAAAAATTATTGGAAGGGGTTAGGGGAGTACTAATATGAATGGAAGGGGTAGGGTGGGTTCTAATAAAAGTAATCTGCAAAGTACAAAATGTTTGTCATATGTCGTGCTAGGAATGTGCATATTTTTTTAAAAGAATTTTTAGAATAATGATACAGACATTTTATTTCTTACATTTGTGAAGATTATTTTTTCCTCTCTATATTCAAGGGACACTATAGTCACCAGAACCACAACGGCTAAACGTAGTAGTTCTGGTGTCTATAGCATGTCTTTGCAGGTTTTTTAAGTTAAAGGACCACTATAGTGCCAGGAAAACATACTCGTTTTCCTGGCACTATAGTGCCCTGAGGGTGCCCCCACCCTCAGGGTCCCCCTCCCGCCCGGCTCTGGAAGGGGAAAGGGGTAAAAACTTTACACACCTTTTCCAGCTGGGCGGGAGCTCTGCCTCCGATCCTCCTCCTGGGCTGAATGCTTGCTTACGCCTTGCTTGGCTTAAAGAGCTGCAGCATTCAGCCCGATTACATGGAAAAGCATTCATAATGCTTTCCTATGAGCCACTAGCGTCTTTCTCACTGTGAAAATCACAGTGAGAAGCTTACTTCAACTAGTAACTGTCCAATGGGAATGTGCATATTTTTTTATTTTTTTTAAAATAATTTTTAGAATAATGATAGACATTTATAAACATAGCAGTTTCTCTGAAACTGCTATGTTTATTAAAAAATGGGTTAACCCTAGAAGGACCTGGCACCCAGACCACTTCATTAAGCTGAAGTGGTCTGGGTGCCTAGAGTGGTCCTTTAAGCACTGCCATTTCGTGAAAAGGCAGTATTTACATTACTGATGAGGAATACCTCTAGTGGACACTCAGATGGCCACTAGAGGTGCTTCCTAGTCGAGACATGCATGCCGCCCTATTATGTATCTGTGCATGTGCAGCAAATCTGCGCATGCGCACCAGAGAGCAATGACGCTTCTGAATAGAAGCATTTTATTGCTCCCTGCTCGCACTCTCCTATTTCGTAATTTTGACGAAATAGGGGACGCGGCATCAGGAGGATCCCGGCGCTGTATCCGGGTAAGTAAAACCCCTTCCCTGTAGTGACCCTTTAATGTTATTATTTAATCATTTATATAGCGACTGCAAATTCCATAGCGCTGTACAATGGGATAAACAACTCCTAGTTTACGGAATAAGAATATACCCGGCGAGTAAAAATGCTATCCCCCCCCAGATTTTTTTGGGTTCCTACGCCCATGCTCCCGATTACAACAGTACCCCTCATGTACAGGTTTTGTGGTGTTTTCTAAAGGTACAGCGTCAAATATAAGGCTTGTGTCTAATTTTTTTCGCATTAAAATTTGCCAGATTGGTTACGTTGCCTTTGAGACCGTATGGTAGCCCAAGAATAAAAATGACCCCTATGATGGCATACCATTTGCAATAGTAGACAACCCAAGGTATTGCAAATGGGGTATGTCCAGTCTTTTTTGGTAGCCACTTAGTCACAAACACTGGGCAAAATTGGCGTTTTTGCATTTTTCACACACAAATATTAACGCTAACTTTGGCCATTGTTTGTTTCCAAATGGCTACCAGAAATGACTGGACATACCCCATTTGCAATACCTTGGGTTGTCTACTATTGCAAATGGTATGCCATTATGGGTGTAAATTTCATTCCTGGGCTACTATACAGTCACAAAGGCAACATAACCAATCTGGCAAATTTCAATTTCAAATGTAATGTGCTATATTTGACCCTGTAAAATCCCAAAACACCATAAAACCTGTACATAGGGGGTACTGTTTTACACGTGAGACTTTGCTGAATACAAATATGTGTATTTTATTGCAGTAAAAGCAAACAGTATTATGTATGACATTGACAGTTAAAATGTCATGTAGAACAAAAAAAATAACATTTCTTATTTTCTCCCATTTTTTTCATATTAAATTATGTTTCATAGCTAAATATTTGATATTAAATGAAAGCCCTGATTCCCCTGAATAAAAGGATATATAATAAGTGTGGGTGCATTTATTATGATAGAGGTGAATTACGGTTGGACAGACCTGTAGCGCAAATGCCAGGTTTTGTTTACGTTTTGTTTTGTTCACAACATGTACATTTTGCTCAGTCCTTAACGGGTTAGTGGAAAAGGAGAAACCAAAACTGTTTGTCCTCCTCCACATTTGCAGTTACTTCTGACTGTGACTGAACTGGATTGTGATATTTTCTAAATCATTAATTTACTTTAAAAGAAAACAGAACATAGCATGAAAAAAAAAAAACATTTGCACAATTCAAAGGTGATTTTCAATGTTTTACTCAATGGTGTAATATCCAGAGAAGTGACCGTTCTACTTTAAAACCACAGAACAAGTTTTGTGAAAGCATGTTATTGTATACTGAGAAAATATGTAGGTTTTTTTAAGCTATGCAACACAGCGGCAGGAAGTTACATATTTAAAAAAATAAAATAAATTCTAGTAGGATTGAATATACATATGGCGTGTGATGCACTAGATGGACTTGAAATAGTCCTCCAGTAACCCAAATGATGTGCTTGTTGAAAAGAAAGCTGAGGTATACACACAATGTTGCAGTACCAGTGCATCTATGGGCTTAAATTAATGCTCTGTTAAGCCTTCTGATTGGTAGACAAGCATTGTATGTATGTATTTCTCTCTGCTGTTCAGGTAATTGTTTCAGTATAACAAATATCATACCAAAGTGGTCTGGTGAACTAGTCCTGTAGGCAGGACTAAACACTCCTCTAGTTAGGTTGTCTTCCTGACAGCCAGTAGAGGGTGCTTCCACTGCTAGAACAGAGTCAGACTTGATTCTTCCATCAATGCTCTTCATAGACAACATTTTATTGAAAGAGCACAGCAATTTTGCCGTGCATGCGCTTTGACGCCAATGCTTCTTTAAGAAAAGCATTCGATTGGACAAGAAAATGTCTTGATGCATGCTTGATGAAGGAGGTGGTGGAAGCGTCTTAGTGCTAGAAACAAAATGAGTAAAATATATTACCCCTACATGTTACAGCAGAAAATAGGGTGGGCAGAGGTCACTGTATGGAATGTGTAGTCCTGAAAAAATATTATTTTTGGGAACTATAGGTTCCGTTTAACATACCAAACTGGAAAAGCATTATCTGTAGCCAGTCATTTTAGTTATAAATAAATTAAACCCAAGGTGCTGGAGTTATCCATATATGCTCAGTATTTAAATTGTGTATATCTATTGTAAGATGTGGTCAAAGTGAAAGCCATAGTAAAGCATTATACGAGTCTTAGTTTTTCAACCACTGTTGAGGTTACTTTTCAACTTCCCTTACATAAAACTTTAAAATAAGTTTGATTTATCATGTTTGGAGATAGAAGGGTTTTTGTTAAACATAGTTTCTTTTCAATTTTCTTCTTCAACACAGATTTACTGAAGCGCTGTCATGTTCAGTAATTTAATCCAAGAATCTTTCCAATGATTTTTTGATGAACTAGCTTTGTATTGTGTTTATGTATTTACTGTTAAATGCTTTGCTAACTGCAGTCTACATCTTCCTAACATGCTATCCTGGAAATCTTTACACTGTTTGTCTGCTTTAATGCTGCCTCCCTAGGACTTCTAGCTGCCGAAAGTAGGTATCCCTTTGTTATCCTCACAAGCCTTTTACTATGCAAAATAGTTTAATGCTTCTTGCATGCACATTTGGAATGTATACTTAGAATTGTGCCCGATACTTGTAACTCGCAGAGCCATGATGTACTGTTCCCTTCTCCCTCTCAAGATCTCCTATAGAAGAGGGCCAAGAGGCCGCATGCACACCAAAGTTTGGTTGTCTGTGCTTTACACTAAACATGTATTTGTTTGCTTTTTGAAATGTATTTCTTCAAGGTTTAATTCTATTAAGTCTATTCATAGATAATTCCACTCAATAAATTGGTGAAAAGTAGGTTTTAAAATTATTTTTTCTCATGATTCTGCACCACAGCTTGTCCTTATTTTAAATTCTAATGATACTTTTGTGTACATTGAAAGCAGGCCTGTCACCTGACAAAATCAATTAGGTGAGGTGGGGAGATGCATTACTGATTAAAGGGACACTATAGTCACCAAAACAACTTTAGCTAAATGAAGCAGTCTGGATCATGTTCCTGCAGTCTGACTGCTCAATTCTCTGCCACATAGGAATTAAATCACAGTTGTTTCTGTTTATGCAGCCCTAGCCACACATCCTGTGACCACGACTCTCACAGCCTGCATAAAAATATGGTTTCATTTTCAATAACACCTTGACTTGCTTTAGAAGTTTTATCCCCTGCTCTGTACATTGAATATGTATCGCGCACTTGAGGCGCCTGCAATGTTTATAAGGCTATTAACAGAGCAGGAGATAAGAAAAACAGAATTAAACAGACCATAATATCAGAAGGTGCTTGTTTGAATTCAGTACACGTTACACGTAAAGCTCCTCCTCCAGCTCTGTAATGAAACATGCTGCACATGTTTTCTTGAATAAACATGATCAACTAACAAGTGATTGAGTTTTATATATGGATATATGTATACATGCACTTTTTGGGCTATCTCAATAATTAAGTGTGTTTTTTTTTCAGTTGTTAGGTCTGTATGTTATGTAACTTTTTTTTGTCTCTGAATAGGTCTGTAGGCAATTGGGAGTATATATTGCCCATATAGTTCTTCAAAGAACAATTATATGTTTTCTATATTTTTATTGAAAACCTTGCAAAAATATTTCAATTCTGTACACCGAATGGTTTTAAAATTAAGTTTTATCTGGGCACATAACTTGTAATAAAATGCATATCAGACTATTTCATGAGGTTTGCAACGGAGTATTGATTTTCACAAAAATTTTAAAAATGTTTATTTTGTATTTTTTGTTCTCAAATTGTGTAGTTCCATTCTAAAGTCTAGTTATGATTTTATATTTTTAATGCCTAAATTCATAATCAGGGATTGCAATTTGTTTTTCATTTCCAAAGTTTGTTCAACCATAAAGCTCTCCCTTTACTACTTTTGTTGTCACCCTCTCACCCTCCCCCGTTGTTTGCTTAACAGGAGCCGTGTCCCAAGTACTGGATAGTTTGGAGGAGATCCATGCTCTCACGGACTGCAGTGAAAAAGACCTGGATTTCCTGCATAGTGTATTTCAAGATCAGCACTTACACACACTTTTAGATGTAAGTTGTTTTCAGATACTTGAAAATTTTTGTTGTATTTTAATGTATTCTTCTTACCACTTATTTAATAGGTTTGCTTGCAATGGATAGTGTGATTAAGTAGGTAAACTGTTACATATGTTGTAGCTCGCTGTATTCGGTTTTGTTCCATATGACCTTTTGTTCTCCAGATTCTCAAGTTATAGCAAACAAGTGTATTTTTTTTTTTTTTTTTAAATTAGGTCTAAAAGTCCTTGGAAAAGTTATTCTGAAATGGCTTTGTTGAGAAAAAGACATGTCATATACCATCTGTAATGGTATCTAGGTTTTCTTTGCTGTTTCCTTTCTACAGATAACATACTTCTTATATAATTGGCTTTCATTGCTAAAGGGTTTATCCACTGCCCAAATATATATTTTTTAATTGGTGTTTAGTAGATACATCCCCATTGATAACATGCATGCATTTAATCCCTTAAGGGCACAGCTTCCAAAGCTTGTCTTGCACTTAAGAATACAAGTAGTTTTAGTGCATCAACACTTTATATACCATTGTGCATAATTAGTACAGCTTAAAGGGACACTATAGGCATCAAAACATAGATCATGCCCCTGCAATCTCACTGCTCAATTGTCTGCCATTTAGGAGTTAATTCACTTTGTTTATACAGCCCTAGTCACACCACCCTGCATGTGATTTGCAAGAAAATTAGTTTAAAATATATTCATTTAGTTGCCCTGATTTATAGCATATATATGTCTAAGATTTCAGTTAAATTTTGGTATTTGCAACCCACAAAATACAAGGAGCAAAAAAAAAAAATTAAATGTGGAGCGATTTTAGAATTTGGTATCTTTGTCATGTAGGCTTAATAGCTGTCACAGGAAGCAAAATTGCCACACAAAAAAATATATAAGCAGACATCATAGACGATTTACCTAAGGATATTTTAACACTTTTTACGTAGCAATTTAACAGCCAAACCTTTCTAAATATTGTCATAAAATTGTGTTTTTCTGACTTTTAACATACATATAACAAGGTTTGTTTAATGTGTATTTTGTAAACCTGATGTATACTACTCCTGTAGAAAACACCATATTGTGTTCAGCTTCATCTTCTGAGTTCAACAATACCACAATGTTCACGTTTGCCACCATCCTGTAAAGTTACAGTGCAATATAAGAGACATGCCCATTTCAATTTTTGCACGGTGACGTCATCCGGCGGGGGAGACAGATTGCGCATGCGCGGCAGCCGGCGGGGGAGACCTCTCCATAGGAAAGCATTGAAAATGCTTTCCTATTGGGATTTTAGCGACGCTGGAGGTCCTCACATAGCGTGAGGACGTCCAGCGACGCTATAGCACAGAAAACCTGTGCTATAAACCAGGAAGTGCCCTCTAGTGGCTGTCTAGTAGACAGCCACTAGAGGAGGAGTTAACCCTGCAATGTAATTATTGCAGTTTATGAAAACTGCAATATTTACAGTTGCAGGGTTAAGGGTAGTGGGAGTTGGCACCCAGACCACTCCAATGGGCAGAAGTGGTCTGGGTGCCTGGAGTGTCCCTTTAGTGTGCTGGTGTCCCAAACTTGTGAGCTGTGTTGGCCACCGGGCGCCTCTGTTGTCATGGCACCCTACGTGACCCCACAGCTTGCACACCTCAAAGGCTGGCCCTGCTGACAGACACACTGGCACTCACTCTCAATAACACACACACAAACCTTGACAGACAAACACTCACTGACAGGCAGCAACATGCAGACACACTCACCGACAGACACAAACTTTCAGACACACACTCACACTTCCAGACACACACACTCAGCTTGCACACCTCAAAGGCTGGCTCTGCTGACAGACACACTGGTACTCACTCTCAATAACACACACACACACTCTGACAGACAAACACTCACTGACCGGCAGACACACACAAACACTGACAGACAGAGACACACTCACCGACAGACACACACACTCACTCACTTCCAGACACACACACTCACTCACTTCCAGACACACACACTCACTCACTTCCAGACACACACACTCACTCACTTCCAGACACACACACTCACTCACTTCCAGAAACACACACACACTCACTTCCAGACACACACACACACTCACTTCCAGACACACACACCCTCACACTTACACACACACACACACACACACACACACACTTCTAGACACACACACACACTTCCAGACACACACACAAATTCCTTGTTGCTCCTACCTTTAGGAGTCCTCTGCGTCCTTCCCCGGGGTCCAGTGACTTCCGGTTCCCAGCATCACCAGAGAGGGCGGGCGAGGGAGCAGGAAGATCATAAGCAGAGGCAGTACTCCCTCGCCGCCGCCTGCCTCCTTCCTCACGCGGCCGGTATATTGATGCAGAGTAGGCACCTGCTGTCTGGGACAAGCAGGTGCCTACTCTGCCTTGCCACCGGGGCGCCCTAGGTGGCCACCTGCTAGGCTCCCTGTAACAGGCTATCGGCCTGCTCCTTTCTCCAGGCGCCCAGGACCGGCCGGCCCTGCAGCGGCCGTTTTGCAAACTATTTAGAGCGGCCTGGGGGGCAATTGCCTCCCTGCCCCCCGGCCCAGCCTGCCCGTGCCTGTAACTGTCATTTAAAACAAAAAAGAAAACAGCACACTAAGTCTTCATTAAATACTATCCTACCAATCTACTTTCCTAATATTTCCTTACCTTTTGTGTCACTTTACCCCCACTCCATCTAGCATGTAAGCTCATAAACAGGGCCATTACCCCGTCTGTTTCTGTGCGTCAAACTTGTCTGGTTACAATTACATGTTTGTTAGTCCACCCATTGTAAAGCAATACGGAATTTGTTGGCACTAGATAAATATAATAATACTAATATACACTAATGGTCCTATCAGTTGCGAGGTCACTAAGCTAGGCATCTGCCAATGTATGCTAATATTTTGCTTACCATTTTGTATAATGCAGAACTGCAAATACCCCGAAATGTTTGGCTTTTGCTCATGATACACATTTATATGTTAATTTTTAATCTGTGTGAAAACTGAACCAACATTTTATAAGCTGCAGAGCACCTGTATTGATTGTATTAGTTGTATTAACATGCAGTATAAGTTGTGGTAACCACATGCCTCTGGTGTTGTTGCCTGATTAACTGAGGGGTTGTGCCATGGGCGCAGGGAATCCTCTGTATCATACCATACGAAAAATGATTTGACCTATATCTGGGAATAGGGTGAGGGGCATGTTGACACCAGAACCGCTACAGTGAGTGCAATTGTTAGACACTTAGTGCTTCTTAGAATTTCAGTTATATTATTTCAGGACATCTCCTTTAAGGCAGTTTAATTCAAACTTACTGAACATTACTTTTAGTAAAATAATGTGCCAGTACAAGAACATAGTATATCGGCAATGATTGCAAGAAAATATATCTGTTGATCAATCCTGTATATGGTGGTCATGTCTCTCCACTTTTCACCCCTTAAGGCCACTAATGTGTTTTGGCTATCTTGAACAAAGCATTGTAGGCCATGTCCCGATATTTTAGTTGATCTAATTTTGATGCAGCATTTTGACCATTATAAATAGATTACTAAAATGTTTTTTTTTCTGTTACATCCATTTCATTGTATATTAGCTGTGTGTTTAAGATGTATTTTGCCTAAAATACTGCAAATGTTAATTGTGTCCAATATATACTATATGTGGTTTGGTGTGCAAATTTTGGGACTATAAATGCATGTATACAGATGAGTCCTAAAGGTTTACAAAGTTTCTCTCAGCTGTAAAATATAACAAAGTTGGCAACTGTGTAATGATGTTTAGAGCAAGAAACAGAATTCCAAATCATCCTTTCTTACACATCTCATTGCAACATCTATCTGCCAAGAGGGCACCTGTACAATGCAAATACAGCTTGGCAGACTTTAAACCACTGAACTGCCCGGAATAGCAAAGAAATCATGTTTTCTCTGCCTTTCGGGTCTCCAAGGCAGTAGCCACAGTATTAAGTATTTCCTCTTGAAAAATATGATGCGTATTTACAAAGGCATCCTATACCGCCTAGTTAGAAATTTGAAAGACATATCCTGATATCTAAACAAGAGAGAACTTTTAAGTTTTACAGGTTTTGTTTGTTGTTTGTTTTTATTTCCCTCTATTTTATCTCTAGTAATTTATAGGTCTGTCTCTGTTTTTGTTCCACATTGAATCTGTTTCTCAATAAGATCCATTTTGAGACAGTGATCATAGGGGAACACAGCACTGAGTTGAAAACATTACTTGGAAACCGGTCATGTCAAAAATAGAAAGATAGCAAAGTATGATGGGAAAAAAAACTGAGCAAAAAGATTTTGAGTGATCAAAATGTTTTGTTACTGTCATCATTTGCGTTTAAAACCCATGTTCTAACTGATATACCACAATGCTTCCTGCTTGAGTTCATTGGTAATCATATGATTCAAAGTGCAGCAAATTGCAGAAAGTAAATACTTGCTGTGTGCACAGATTTTCATGGTTTAAAAATGGAGTCTACAAAAGTAATTTGGCAAAGAAGGAAGTTAATTTATCTGAATAAGCATCTCTTTCTCCAGGCTGTTTCCTCTATAAATTTTCTTAATGCAATTATATTGTTTGTTTAAAGGGACATACCAGACTGGAGAGTATTTTTTTTCTTTTGTGCCTTACGGAGATAACAATATAAAATATACATATTTTTTTTTCACTATAAGCAAGGATTATAATGGTAAAGGTAGATGTTTTATTGGAAAAGAACATCTTTGTTCTCATGAGAATTCTGAATATGTTGTGTGCCCTTTTCACGTTTAGGAAAGGTAAAGAATATTTGAGGAATCACTTGTTCATGTACAATCCTTCTATATTCTGTTTTTTGTTTTGTTTTTATCGTGGGTATGTTTCAAATTTTTTTCCTGTGTTGGCTGAAAGTTTTGTTACTTTGTGAAAACATGATTTAAACCATTTACTTATACAGGTAACAAGTTCCTGCAACATGGAAACTTGAATTATTATCCATGTATAATGGTGGGAAATGTAGTACACAGACATGTGTAGTGGCAAGGTTAAACATCAGTGATATTGTTTGCTACTGTTTGTCTGTGATAAAATTATCCATTAATGATAACAGAAAATTGACAAAGCAGGAAGGAACTGTTGCACCATCTGTGGTCTGTGTCTTGTTTGCATGTTGTAAACATTTGAAATTTATATTTATAAAGGTATTTTACTGCTTCGTTTTAATTTTTTTTCAATATGCAGCCACTGATCATGTCAGGGATCAAACTGCATTAACACTATCTTGCCTTTTTTTTTGTTTGTTTTTTTTGCCGCTAGTAAACTGTTATGCGTCGTAAATAGGCCTTGCAGTACTTTTGTAGATCAGAACTTCTTCTGGACATGTTTTGTTCTTTTTGCCATGTGCCCTGGATCATTGTCCTTTTGAAAGGTGAACTGTCTCCTAATTCAGATTTGAAGCAAACTGAGAGACTCTCCAGGATTGTTCTGTATTGCTCTCTTTTCAATTTTCACAAAATCCCAGCCCCTGCTGTGGAAAAGCTCCTTACAACATGATGCTGGTACCACCATACTTCATTGTAGAGATGGCTTCTCATGGTAGAGATGGCTTCTCATTTAACCACAAAACCTTTTTCAGTAGCAGAGTCAGCCTCATGGTTTTTAAAGGGCCGCTTCAACGAAAAAAGTGTTTCTTAAATTTTTTTTGCTTGTTGTAACCCTTGTTGACTCACTCTGCCCACTCCAAAAAATAAATAGATGAGCAAATTTGCCTGTAGTTCAGCACTGATACCACATTTTCCCCTGCAGTGGAATCCTCACTGAGGGAGGGCTTATGGGGACTTGCCACCATTAGATGCTTATGGCCAGCATGTTGTGTGTGTTGAAGAATGTTTTTTATGCACAGAATTGACATTACCCAGCCCAAAAAGAAACATAATTATCTTGCCACACTGCAAAAAAAGATTCCAAGCACCATGGTTGCTTCAAAATACTGAAAAGTAACCCTTTAAAAGTCCACATGTGCTCTCATATGGCTGGTTTTGAGTAATGGATTTTTTTCTTGCCATTCCTATATAGGCTAGTTTGATGGAGAGCTCTTGAAATTAATTGAATATTTGCTCAAGTCTCAGCCTTTAATTTCTGTAGCACCACTTAAAGTGACTGGTGGACTCCTCTTGGCTTCCTTCTCCCTCTGCTTGGTTGCTGATATTTTGAAGGCAACCTTTTCAAGGTAGTGTCTAAGTGGTGTGCTATAGCTACTAGCTCCCGATAATTAATCCAACAGTGTTGCCTGAGATTTCCAACCACTTTGATATTACTTTGTGCCCTTTTCCTAACTGGTGTGGAGTAAGTACTTATTTCCTACTATTAGAAACTATCACTACTGCTGTAGAATATCCATTCTTATTCATTGTCACAGCATTTCTTCAGATCTGCAGACGACCAATAATACTTATCCATTTTGAAACTTTTATTCAGAGAAAAATGCTTTTTACTTTAAAGTCTCACAGGTAGAGGCTGATTGTTAGGTAAGTGTATTGCCATTATGGCTTTTTTTCAGCTCTGTTAGCTGTTCCAGAGCAGATGGGTTAAGTATTTTTGCAAACTCTGTTTTTTATGTTTTTTTTTCTTTTCACCTTTTATTTTAAATATTTTTGTTTAAAGGGAATCTGTCATGACTTGCCTCACCCTCGGCTCCCTCGCCGCCATGTCCTCAGAGAAGTGGATTTTACACTTCTGTAACACCTATCTCTGGTCCTCTTGGCCTGTGCCACAGTTTTCTTAGCAAACTTCCTCAATGATGCGGACATCCTGGCTTAATTGCCAGCATATTAACAGATTGATGTCCATTACTCCATTTCTATACCCCTTGGCCAACGTTAGCAGAGTCATCTGGGGTGTTACCATAGCAACCACAACACATGCACTATGGTTGCTATACTTGGAGACCTGTAGGAGGTCTCTTCTACTCTCTCTTATCAAACAATTCTTCGGCATAGTCGGTGCTGTAGAATTGAAAGACATATTTAAAAAATTAAAAACATTTCCAGTGTGTACATTTGCTTCCCAATCGGCAAGCATGGTGTCTAGATGTAATGTAATGCTCATAGGCATAATGTGTGTGTGTGTATATATAATTTAATTTGATGCTCATTAAAAGAGCATATGTTATGAACTGCATGATGGATATCCTTTAAAGTATCACAAAGAACAAAAGTTCAATATATAGACTTTTTTTTTCAGTAAGTCTGAATACTTAAATCATTGTATCATGGTTAGGCAGTATTTAGTTTTTTTCTGCATTTCCTGGAGAGGTTTTGTGTTATGCATCTCTTCTATAACTTTAAATTATTTCACAAAAATGGTTTCCCTTCTCTTTTAATAGGGCAGTATTCCACGTGGCTCTTTTTTTTTTGCTGTAAATGAAGAGAAAATGCAATTATCCCCCACAGTGACATATTTGCAAACTTAGATGCTATGTTTAAGTTCAATAATCGGGAACACTGGCTTTTATGTTCACGTACAGTAAGTCCCTAACCACACATAAAATGCTGGCATGTTTTATCACCGTTAAGAGATGAACGTTCCTGTGGTATTCCAGTAAGCTATTCTGCAGCAAAAATCATTAAAGCAGAGCACTATTAAATCTTATTTTTTAATAAAGCAAAAATGAGTTTCAGCTCTAGATTTAAATTGAGGTTTTTTTTTCTATTGGTTGTGATTTAAATAACTCCTCTTTGTCCTGCTCTTCTTGAGTGCTCTGTTTAATGCCTTTGCCTATCTCAAAATCACTTTTATTGTACACGTGTTTCTCTAGTCGCCAGCATATATGCTGCTGATCATTTTGCCTGTATACCACAAATAAATAAATAAATCTATATATTTGGATTCTTAGCATTTTTTTTTTTTATAAAAGCACAGTTTTAAAAGCTATTCAATTCAATAAAGATTTGTTTGGATGCATGTTATATTAAATAAGACATCCTGTACCAGTCCCCATCCATTTTGTCCTCTCCATTACAAAGCCTATTTAAAAATAGCTACTTCTGAGAATATCAACACATTGATTCAGCAGTTAGATCAGAAATAAAAAATAAACTTGAGGATTGTAAGGGAAAATGGTCATACTGTATCTGACACGGATGGTTCCGAACTAAAGTAAATTGTGCTTGGTGGGTTTTGGTTAATGCATACAGTATCTATAGCTTGTGTGCAGTTGTTTACTGATGGCAAAAAACACTTTGTTAGGGGGCGGGGCCAGACCGCCGCGCTGGACGGTTGCAAACATGAGCTGCGCCTGCAAAATATCGACAAATACGCTGAAAAACCATGTATTACTGCCTTCCAACTGACCACCAGCGACAGTGCCCAGAGCACAGAGACTGCTGGACCCTGGGAGAGGCTGGCTCACCGAGTTCCAGTCCCCGGGAGGAGATATCCTCGTTGCCACGAGCGGGGCCTTCTTCGACGGTGAGTGGGGCGGACGGCCGCTGCCCCACTGTCCTGCACCACAGTACCCAGCTTGAGGCACAATCCTCACCCTGGGGCCCTATTCAAGACTACACACATGGAGCCGGGGGACCTGAGAGCGGCTCTCAAGATGGCGGGCGCCATGTGCGCGGGAGGTATGGAGAAATCCTGCACCATCTCCGAACCCACGGCACACAACGGGATTCCGTCACCCCGACCTGGCAACAGGGAGGAGCGGATAAACCACCACCTATTCCTGCAGCCACATAGGCCGAAAATTAGCGGCACAAGAGACCCTAATGAGCGGCTCATGGCGAAAGCTTTAGGGGAACGGAACATCGCATCACGATCACTCCTGCCGTGGACATCGGGGCCTGCCGCCAAGCGAGCTACCACTTGCACTACCACTACCACTACCCAGACAACAGCACAATCAAGCGGCGGACGCCGAGATACCGGCGGGGTATGATACCAACCCGAGGACGATCGACAGTGGCAGGCTCCACAATGAGCGGCTGATACCCAAGAGACACCGGCGAGGACCCTACAGTACAGCATAGATGGACTATACCATGATGCCTGCTCTGAGGGACGTTCGCTCCATGCTATATAAAAGTAGCAGAGCAGGTATCGGTTAATTACGGGACTCCCCCTG
Organism: Pelobates cultripes; assembly: GCA_933207985.1. NCBI lineage: Eukaryota > Metazoa > Chordata > Amphibia > Anura > Pelobatidae > Pelobates > Pelobates cultripes. Next base: position 83,049,438 of record OW240912.1, on the reverse strand, counting down.
TCTATGTGGGCTTGAAACCACCCTTTTCCCATGGAGAGAGCCGGGGACACTCCCTCGATACACCAGGGTGAAAGAACTATCAAAGCGACCTACTCAGACCTCACCTATGATTTGTAATGTATGTTGTTTAGCATAGCAACCCTGTGTACACAAAACCTAAATGGCACTCATGAGCACACACTCACATAGGTATTGCTGACCTACTAGCAACGCACAACACATTGCAACCACAATGCAGCATATCATACGAAGTCACATGTAATCATCCAAGCGAGAACCTGCATACCTGCCAAGGGGTCCAAGCTATAAACACCTCACTGTGACACTAAGCGAGATCATCCTTGACAAGTACACATTTAGCCTAGCATGTATACTGCATACCACAAATGTCTTATAGCTTGATATCTTCATGAAAAAAACAAAAAACTGTGCTGTTTAACCTGCCACGATATGTAATCCTATGAAACTGCTTGCAGCGGCTGTCGTGGCTCTGCACGCTTGCTGTCATTTCATGCACAAATAAAATAAAGAATTTAAATTAAAAAAAACTTTGTTAGCTATGTATTTATATATATATTCTATACATTACATTAGACATCTAATATGTAATTTAATATTTATTTGCCTAAAGATTGCTTCCTCCTACCACATTGTTGGAAGTGGAGCCTGCTTATGTAGATGTTCCTCTCTCACATGACACAAAAAGCATCTCATAATTACTAATGTGTGTCTGAAGCATACACAGTACATTATAAGGTCTTCCATTCAAGTCATGACTTTACCTTGTAAGGGCAGGCGGCATCCATCCATATCACTGTTTCTCTTATTGATTTTAGTGGCCATGGTTAAAATAGGAACTAAAATTATCCCTAGTATGTCTGTCTAAAGGATTATCCTCATTAAAGGAATGCTCCAATCATAATCACTATATCACTCTGTAGTGGTTGTGGTGCCAGACATGCCCTGGCACACACCCAATGTAATTAGCCAAATTTTTACTACTTACCTGGGATCCGAAGGGTACCGCTCCCTACCTCCTCTACTTCCCTTGTAGGGCATCATTTTGTGTTTATTCCCTGCAATTTGGGGAATTTTATTAATTTTTAATGCACAGTTGGCTAGAATATTTTGAGTGCAAGGTTTCTATGCATGTCAGTGGGAGAGTTGCTATTTAGCTACCAGAGTTAAGTTCATTTCTTGTTAGAGACAAGGTTATATTTTAAGTTGATCTCCCTCTCCCCACTCCCCCACCCAATTTTTATTTTAAGGAACGCTCCAAGCACCATACCCACTACAATGTGCTGCAGTGGTTATGGTGTGCTGAGTGACACTTTCGCAGGGTAAGTAATCAAACTATTTTCCAATGTTTTGACAACTTACCTGCGATCTGCCAGGCCACTGTCACAGCCGCCAGAAGACGCTACAGCACTGAGCTTCTTTTAGATCCCCTGAGCTAATCCCTGCAGTGCAGGGCCTGTTTATTGGCAGAGAGCATCAGCTAAATGTTCTCCGACAATGAACTAGCTCCTGCACCTCTATGCTAGTTCAGAACAGAGAGCTTGTGGATCTTCTTGAGGAGGTGACCAGCACCTGGCGCACCTCAAGTAAATTGTCAAACCATTGATAAATAGTTTGGCTACTTACCCTGGAAGAATACCAGAGCACGCCTGACAGCATAACCCAGGGGTCCTCAAACTCTGGCCCCCCCAGATTTTGCTGAACTACAACTCCCATGATTCTTTGAATTACATAGATAGCCAGAGAATTGTGGGAGTTGTAGTTCAGCAACATCTGGGGGGCCGGAGTTTGAGGACCCCTGGCATAACCACTACAGTGCTCGGTAGTGGTTATGATGCTCAGGGTGTTTCTTCAATACATAGATTTATTTTATATTACATGATTTAGTATCATTTATTCATTTGTAAAACTTTGTGAATTTATGCACAGACCTCAAGCTTTGTTTTGCAAAAATGTAAAATTTATTAAAGCTAAAACATACAATATTTGCAATTAGATTTTTATGTAATTCTGCTTCCAAATGCTTCTGCAGCTGCCAGGATAAAAACAATATAGCATCTGTCCATACTTTTGTGTAGCAGTAGCCTACAATGTACTATGGGCGTCCGCAGGAATTTTTCCATAATGACATCAATGCTTGGCCCCATTCTGACAGTGTCATGAAGAAGAGAGGCATAGTCATTATCACATAAAGCCAGGGTGAAAAGAGTTTTCACAACTATGGTGTCAGGGATACATGTCAGTGACAGAGGACCTGACACCAGGAGGGGGCCCGGCAGGTTGCCCGGTATGCCGGCGGGTGCAAGCCCCCTCCAGGCTGCCTGGCCGGAGAGTGCCTGTAGCCGCTGGTCTGCAGCTCTGCACACTGCACGGAGCTGCAGACCAGACATCACCACCAGGGAATTAAACAAGGTATTTAGTTCCCCTCTCCCCATATACCCCCCTCCCTCCCAGTAACTCCCTTCACTATCGCCCCCTTCACTATCACCTCCCTCCCAGTAGCCCCCTTCACTATCACCCTCCCTCCCATTATACCCCCTCCTCCCAGTATACCCTCTCCCTCCCAGTAACCCTCTTTACTATCAGCCCCCTCCTAGTAACCCCCTTCACTATCATCTCTCTCCCAGTGTACCTCCTCCCTCCCAGTAATCTCCTTCACGATCACCCCTCCCAGTATACCCCTTCACTATCAATCCCCTCACTATCACCCCCTTAACTATCATCCCCTTCCCAGTATACTCCCTCCCACCCAGTAACACCTTTCACTATCATCCCCTTCCCAGTAACCCTCTCACTATCACGCCCCTCCCAGTAACCCCCTCACTATTACCCCCCCAGTAACCCCTTCACGATCACCCCCCTCCCAGTATACCCCTTTACGATCACGCCCCTCCCAGTATACCCCTCCCAGTATACTCCCTCACAGTATCCTCCTTCACTATCACCATCTTCCCAGTATACCGCCTTCCTCCCAATTTCCCCCTTCACTATCAGCCCCTCCTTCACACTATCACCCCCTCTCTCCCAGTATCCCCCCTCCCTTACACCATGACCCCCTCCCGCCTAGTATCTCCTTTCCCTCACACCAGCACCCCCTCACAGTATTACCGTCTCCCTCACACTATCACCCCACTCCCTCACATTATCAACCCCCTCCCTCACACTATCACTCCCCACTTACAGTATTACCCCCTCCCTCACCATATTACCTCCCTGCCTCATAGTATTACCCCCTCCCACACACCATTATCCCCTTCCGCACAGTATCGTCCCTTTGTCCCACACACGATCACCCCACTGTCCCTCACAGTATCACCCCCTCTCTCACCGGATCACCCCTCACACACACAGTATCATCCCCCTCACACACAGTCACCCTCCCTTATACACACTGTCACCTCCTACAAGGTAGTGTCACCATATTCTCACACAGTGTCAGCCTCCCCTCACACTGTCACATTCCCACACATTGTCACCCGTCATGACACTTTCAGCCCTTTCACGCATCCACACTCACATTAACCACTCCTAATCCTGTTATTCTCACCCCTCCAAACTCACCTGCCCTCGCTCTGCCACACTCACCCTGTCACATTAACCCCCCTTAATCCTGTTACACTCCCTCCTCCAACCATGCCACATTCATCCTTCCCCCCCAAAACTGTAATACTCACCCCACTCCAACTATGCCACACTTACCCTGTCACATTAATCTATCCAATCCTGTCACACTCGTCCCTCCTACCATGCCACTATTGCCCTGACACACTTACCTCCACTCGACCTGTCACACTCCCTCATCAAACCATGTCATACTCGCCCAACCTCATTCTTTCTCACAACTGTTCCATTTCCTCCTTTGTCCTATCACACTCTCCCTGCCACTGGTACCCTTTACTCAGTCACAGTCACCAGCTGAAGACATACATCATACACACTTTATTATTTGGTAAATTATTTTTTTCAAAGCTTTTTTGCTCAAACTAAATTTTCTCTTTTTGTTTTCAAGAACCCCTTCACACCAGTACTTATGCATACACGACTGCCAAGTTATGCAATCATATCACACAATTGTGTATACATAATTGCAAATTAAATTTATTTATAGCAAATTTATTTTGTTTGCAAATGCTACAGCCAGAAAGCTCACAATGCAGGGGCACAGGAAGCCGTGACAATGCAAGCTTCTGAAGAATGAATGCAGAGACTGACTCTCTGTATCCAGTGCTGCAAGCCCACCTTTCAATATAGCGAATGCTCCTTACACACATACAAAATACAAGGTGGTGGGGCCACATGCTTTTATTTCACCTAAGGCCTCATAAAGTCTAGAGCCGCCTCTGATGCACTGTACACTCATTCCAGGACCAGATTTTATATTACCAGTAACTTGCCTCCTGCATTTTCCTCCTGCTACCTTTTGAGAAGGAATACATTGAAAGCCATATTCATAGAGACATGCTCCATGTATACACTGTCTGCTCCTACCTCAATTAAAATCTTTCTCTGCTTCGTTACTCTCCAAACCACTTTGGGCATGTTTCTAATTCATATTGCTTGCACCCTGACACTTGACGATGACTTCTTGAAACATGTTGTTATTCATTGTACTCTTTGAAGATGCTCTTTAAAGTGCATCGGTTATATCCCTTTTTTCCCCTGCTATTTTGCCTAATTTTTTTTCAAAGGGCAGTCTTAGCAAAAACCGTACAGGAATGCACTAGGGGATTCATGGCACCATTACCTCTGCAGCTCTTTGTAGTGCTTAGAGTGGCCCTTTACTCATTCTCAGATTAATCAACCTACCAAAAATTAAAATAAATATGCTTTTTATTAAAGAATTCATTTTTTTGATATGTTTTATTTCCCAATCCACAAATTAAATTGGGCAGGACTCTTTGGTGCAAATATCAGTGGAACTTTGATTAGCATTAAAGGTACACTCTGTGCACAAGAACAAAGTAGTTTTGGTGCGTAAAATTTGTCCCTTTTTTTAATAATATAAAGCATTGCTGTTTTATAGCTGTCATGTAGAGAGACAGTCAATGCACCTTCTTAAGAAGATGTTCGACGTTTAATATGATCACATCCAGCATGATGACACCAAATACTCTTCAATGATTACCAACTACCAAGAAGTGACTGTCATGTCTTTCTTTAATGAGGAAGATACCCAAGAATCTCTGATGGGTGACCAGAACCTGGAATGTGACACTGTCAGAAATGCACATTCCTGGTGTCAATAATTGGTAAGCAGACCACCTCAAAAGTCCTTTCATCCTGGGGAATGGAGTCTCCATCCAGAGATCTTCTGCCAGCTTGTTCAGTGCTAGGAACTCCATGAGATAGACCAAATTACCTTTTGTTTGACTTTAAGATCGCAGTCTATTGTGTCAGGAGAAGGAACCAGGACGTGGCCCTGGTAAATAGACTAACTGTACCTTGGAACTTCCTCTTAATTTGCTAGTTGCCTTTGATCTGAGACCCCTTGAATGGTGCCCTGAATGTAATTATTATGTTGAGACCACTAGGCACTTCAGGACGTATCCTTGTTTCTGGACAACATTTGGGTCAAAAGGCTTGCTCCACTCGCTTGCCATTGGCTCAAGTCCATGATTTGGAAGTCTCAGATCTTCTCATTAGAGGCAGATCTCATTGGTAACCATCACTGGTCACCATGCATTTTAACGTGACCTAGTGTCCTGCTCTGCTTGGATATGGCCTAATGCTCTTAACTTGTGTGACTATAAAATTCAAACAGGGGTGCCGTATACTATTCTGTATTCACTGAGATGGTAAAGAATTCCTCTTTTTCCTACTTTATAAGGAGACTCGCAAAGCTTGCCATTTACTGGAAAATTTAGCAAATGTCCTTTAAGCCTCTACGAGAGAGAGAGCGAGAGCGAGAGAGATCCAAAGAACTCATCAGTGTTTTCAATACAGAGTTGGCAAGGAACAAAGGCTAAATCACATTTATTATACAGTATTAGCTTATTTACCTGTAAGCTTTATTGTGGTAAGCAGTGTTCCCTGTGCCTACAAAGAATGCAAGAGCATTTAATCCTGGAGATTTTTCTTTTTTACTAAGTGCATATATTAGACGTTTTTCGAAGTGTGTATTATTGGCAAATGTGGCAAGAAATATATACCATTTATTTCAAAGTGTAATGGTTTCCTTTTAATTAGGAATTTTTGTAGAAGATGCGTTTAGCATTTACAGGGACCTATTCCTTAAATATGTAATGTATATTTTTGAAACCTCTCACCTCTCTTTTGAAAATCTCCCACCTCCTGGACAGCATCCATGTTGAAGCTGCCTTCAACATGGATGCTGTCCAGGAGGTGGGAGGGTCTGGGAGGGAGGGTCTGCTGGAGATTGGCCGGGATGTGTCAGCTGACCGGAGCTCACCGCGAACGGTTCGTGGCGAGTCGTTCGCGGGAAGTTCGTGAACGGTTCGCGACATCTCTAGTACAGATATGCAAGTCTGATACTACTTGCCTTTTTTCAACCTAAGTTACTATGGAATGGTTTGTGTGTATGAACATTATGTGAGCAAATCCGCTACAGGTAATAGATGGACTTTGTCATTTGATGGGTGCCCATGCTCAATTCTCCTACCTCCCTTTTCCTTGCAAGAAAATATGAGAACTCTGAGAAACCTCAACGGCTTGCCCTTCGGTTAGTCCCCCGCTCAGGTCTCCATAATGTTTTTTGCTCACTTGTGAAATACAGAGAGAACATATACCATTTGCATATTAGACTGATCCCACTCATAAAGGCAGTCCAGATTTGAAATGCTGGGGGATGGTGGGGGGGGTGATAATGGTAATTTGTGCACTGGGGCCCAGTGGTTTCTTGTTGCGCCTCTGTGCAAGGTTAAAAGGACAGGGTCACTTAGACCACTTTATTGAGATGAACTGGTATAGGTGTCCCTTTAATATTTAATCACCAAGCTTAATTTACGAGTGAAGAATAGTTAGTCAAGCTTATTCCATGTATTACATAGTCTGGGTCCCTATAAACAAAACACTTTAGATCCAGTATTTAATTTAATGCAAGACCTCTCGAAATCTTTGCCATTAAAGTCTCAGCTAAACATGTTAACTTAGTTCACAAAGCTGAAAATAAACATGCCCTATGATCTATTAACTGGCACTGGGATCTGTTTTCAAGTGATACTTTAAATAGATCTCAGAACCTGGTAGAGTTTTGTCCTTCAGAAAAGATACCTGGGTGTATGGTTTTCACAGTCCTGTGGAAATACAATTTACAAGAAGACTATAACATGTTTCATTAACTAAAATCATTGAATACTGTTATTACAGATGAAATTATAAAACAACTAAAATCATTGAATACTGTTATTACAGATGAAATTATAAAGCAATCTTAAATCATTTGGAAAGATTTTCTAACAGTATTGAATCATTTGGAAAGCCTACTAATTTGAGACCTATGTGAAATGTATACAAAAATACAAAATTAAGCCGTGCACTCAAACTCCCACTGCTCCTGGGCAGCAGCAATGACTATAGTACTCATCAGCCCAATACATAGAATAAATAAAAGCCAGAAAACCGTTACCTACGTACTATCCAAAATCCCTACGCACTATCCAAAATCCCTACACACGTTTAAATAACTGGAGGTTTTTAGTATCACTCCAATGGCCATTATGTGAAATGTATTCATTCAGCTTTAAGGGAAGGGGATTGTCTAGTACAATATCAATTAAAATAACTGTCTGTAGTAGTTGTGGTGCATGGAGTGTTCCTTTAAATAGCATGGACCTGGTTTATTTCATGATTGAGTGTGAGATGATGAGCACCTTACAGTTTACAAGTGATCAAATTAATATAAATTTTAATGCATCAAAATAGCTTTGAATTGTGAAACAGTGTGACATCTAATATATGATCTGGCATATTTGATTTTATATACTCCAACATCCCCCCACCCCCTCCACCAAAGCCCAGGAGGCATCACACTTTCCATCTCTTGTCTGCCTTTGCTACTCTCAATGGTCTTCATTGATTTTTTTTCTTCCTGGGGATGCTCCAGGACATGTTGACTTCATTGCCAGCATGCCAGTGCCTGAACGGAGTAATGGTATTCAATTACTATACTCCCTAGCCTAGATAGTGTCTAGGGCATTGCCATATCAACCACAGCGCATGGGAGAGCAGACGTAACTTCTGTAGGATGTATCTTCTGCTCTCCCTCCCAGTCAAATCTTTGGCATAAGGTTTATGCTGAATAATTGACAGGTGAGAGTGAGACCTCCATTTTAAATAGGTTTTTCTCTTAATCTGTAGATTTGCTAGCAAACCTGCTAACACAAAGAGAACTAAATGCTCTTTAAAAACATATATTTTAAAATTTAACTATTTAGTAAATATACCTCCAGAGAAAATATGCCTGCATTTTGTTTTTTTATTATTTCTGTGGAAATGTTAAAAAAAAAATAGATTGCAGATTCTGCAGTCAGAGGCTTTACATTGGATAATACAGGTAACTGAAAATGGGGGGGGGACACATGTGCGTGAATGGCAAGACAACCAAGTAGGAATTTCTACCCCTAGTTATTAAAGTGCCGATTTCTATACAAATCAGCTCTTTTATAAACTGTCAAAAAAATGTCAGCCTCCGGACACCCTAAGCACTTCCGCAAGCTGAAGTGTTTTGTGTTTGGATTGTCCCTTTCGTTTATGAAATCCCTCTAACTTGATATTATTATATCATGCTGCTCATTTTCTTATCTGATGATTGTAAATTAATTTATGTTAATGTCTAAAAGAAAAACTAAAACATTTGTGAAATTACAGTACATGTTCACAAGTGAGATTAAATTCATAATAAAGCTGATACATGAAACAACTGAGCAAACTTCACGGTTCCAAGAATAATCACCAGCAGGGTTAGCACAGATTTTCTTCCTTATTTTAATCTGTCCTTTGCAAGCTACAACACAAAAAAAAATCTGAGATTAAGGGCAGCCTTCTATTATACAGTTTCAACCATCTAAAATAACTTTAGTGCCAGTCTAGTTCATAAATGGTAATAGTGAAAGCTGTTGAAGCTTAATCTTGCATCTCCACATTCCTTTCAGGAAAGAGCCAGCTTGCCAAAGCTTAATTAGGGTTTTTCATCACTTCCTTGAGACAGCTTTTACGGCTAGAAACTTTTTCAAAGTTAACTCCATTAGAAAGGAACATTATTTCTGCATAGGTTTTCTGCCGCCTTTATCTGTGCTGCTGACCACAAAATAAAACTACCTTTCCTTCTGTTTAGGATTATTTCTGCTAGCAAAGTGAAGAAATGCATTTGAACCAAGCGTGCCAGCTAAATAATGGTTGAGTTTATTCAAAGAACTGTATTTGATTGCATTTCTCTTGTTACTTGATTTTTCAGCTTTACGACAAAATTAATACAAAGTCTTCACCACAAATCAGGAATCCTCCAAGTGATGCTGTACAGCGAGCCAAAGAGGTAATTCGCTTTCTGCTTTTTTTCCCCTTGATTTAATTCTAGCCATGCAATTGGTTTTGTTTTGGTTTTTTGTTTGTTTTTTAATCGGCAAATTAAAGCTGTATTCAGGTTTGTTGGAAATGTATTGTAAATAAATTTGGCCAAATGAAGAATACTGAAAATCTCATTATACATGGAAGAATTATTCCCCTTGATTGTCTTTCTGTTTGCCAAAGTGTTGCATGCATGTAGCTGAGATCATCCATAATGAATAGCTCTATTATTCAGCTGTAATCTAACTTGCACTAGTTAGGCAGAAAATATTTATTGTTTAGAGAAAGGTGAGGTTTTATCAATTTGCGTCTTGTAGGTGAGAATATTTTATTAACTTTGCTGCAATGTAATTGCAGACAAAAAAACAAACAAGTAGAGTACGTTTTACTTTTATCTTTTTTGAAACACTTTACAGTCTGAGTGGAAAGTTATTTTAAAGATGTTGGTGGATAAAGTGTTAATCCTATCTGGCTGTTGTTATACACTTGACTTTTTGTGTATCAATCTCTCCTCTAGTCAGGCTTCTAGATATAAATAGTAAGTCCCTTGTGCAAGTGCTGTATAGAGTAGTAAACTGACCAGGTATTAAATCCCTCAATTATAAAAATATAAAATAAAGTAAAATAAATCTGCAAGAAGAAGCAGAATGAGCTTGCTGCGATCTGACGTAAAGCATTTAGTATAGGTTTATAAGCCAAGGATTGAATTAAAATATATTGTTTTGTGATACTCTTCCCTACATTAGATCTTATCTTTAGTTTGTTATAGGAACACTATAGTGTTGCATGAAGTGACAGACCCCTCTTCAATCTCTGTAAGAAATTGATTTTACTCGCCTTTTGTCCCAATGCCATTCTCATCTCGCCGCAGCTGGATCCGCCCCTATGGGGAACGGTTCAGCGACTTCATGCAGAGTGTTGAAACGCTGAATGCAAATAATTTTATATAACTAATATAATTATATTACCCGTAAGAACTAAATTAAAGTAGTATGTTCTCACTTTAGTTTTTGAAACAAACTTCTACTCAACATGTAATTACAAAACGTTGACGCACCGGTGAATGCTGGATATGCAGGAAAGACGTGGGTACGAGCCAGCATATCTGGTGGACATGCACCCTTATAATCCCATACTGGCAGATGATCAGTCGAACGATCAGAGCAATCACTGATACAGACCTCCCACTACAGCCCCTGAAGATGCTGCTAAACCACACACCAATACCATTGAAGTCATATAAAAAGGGTCTCACCATATACCTGCCCACACCGGCAAAAACCCTTATCCCCACACACTGGAAAAACACAGCAGTGCCCACCTTCCAGCAATGGGTAACTAGGATGGAAGATATTTACAGAATGTAAATGATGTCTGCCTCCCTGCAGGGGCGTTCGGACAAATGTGCTCTGACATGGTACGCATGGATGGACTACATGGCCAAGAGGGCTGCGCAAGCTGGCCCACAAGGGGGGCACCTCCCACCCTAGTACTTACGGCCCCACACGTCTAATGCCACACCACGTTAAGTACCCACCCGCTGCTGCTTCCCCCTTAGTCCCCAGCGATCCTTCTCCCCCCTCCCCACCTGATCGACACATAAAAATTTCCTTCACGGTAGACGACTGCTCCCACGTATGACCAGACTAGAATGGACACACGGGAACCCCGGGAGGTAGACCGTAGGGGGACATCACCCACGTACCCCACACGGGACGACAGCCACAAGACAACCATAGGTTGGACTACCACACTGGCACCCGCCCACTGGGATGGTGGCAAAGGCGGATTCCCAGCTCCTACCCAGTGGTCCTCCAGAGGGGGCTTGTGACTGAATGAAAAACCCAGCTTGACTGCTAAACTCTTATTCCTGCTCTGTGCTGAGGATCCCTGACCAGGGCAAGACGAATGCACTGTACTACACCACATGATACCCCTCCCCCCCCCAAATAAATATAAAACCTGGGGAGACATTAAAGGGAACTGCAGTGATGCTGGGAGTAACAACACCCACTGACGGCTAGATGCTTTGCATCAGAGATCTATGACTTCGACCCATACACAGCCGCCTTAACTGCGACACCTCTGGTCTTGATGCATACTGCAAAACTGCCTGAACTAATAGTAGACGTCCCAATAGCCTCAGGCCACCGAAAGCAATACCCGGACTTATAAGGCTAGACCACGAATATCTCATTCCCCGAACATGGTAGCCCATCTCCATTCCCCTGTTCACACTGGTGTATCACCCATAACCCTCCTCACCTAGTCATGTTGTTGATGCAATTTTTGTTTCTACTTGCGTTATTGTTAAAAACCATATAACTAGGCAATATATAGAAAAACCAACATAGTATTGTTCTGCAAATGTTACTTGCTTACATGTCGAAGCACTGTTATTGCTAGCTTGTACTGTACTGAACCTTGCCTTAAAAAAATTTGATTGTCAAAAAAAACAAAAAACTTCTACTCAACAGTCACAGTACAAACACAAACTATTTTACCACTAAATCTTGACGTGAATACCATTTGACCACTGAAATAAAAAAATGTATAGTAACAATAAATCTTATACCAATCCTGATCCCCATTTTGTAAATCATTAAGGGCTAATGACAATCTATGCCACAATCACTACTTTTAAGACCACATGCAAGAAAGTTTAAACCATTACAAACTTAAAGCATTGGCAATGAAAGTAGAAGATTCAAAATTAAAGTAGCATCTCTAAAAACCAGTCATTGTGTCAATACTCACTCCAGACAAGAGTTCACGTTACAGAGTGCATGACTGAATAGATTGTATTGTGCTCGCCAACTAAGTACACCTTAGTGAAGTTTAACTTTAGCCCTCCCTTTTTCTATTCATGAGTAATGCATTATTACCACTGCAATTCTTTCCTATGGCATGGTGTGTCCCTGTGTCCTAGTTATTTGGGACAGTCCAGTATACAGAAACTGTCTTCTCTGAGAAATAAGTATAATTGGCAGTTCCATCCAAACTTATAATACTGAACAATATTGGATAAAGACAAAATGTGGTTTCCTTTGATTTGATGACTACATAAAACCGGGACAGTCTTATACTCCCTTTTTTGTTTTCTCAGTAATAAGTAACTCTGCTGACCTTTGTCCTTTTTTGCCCATTGCAGGTTTTGGAAGAAATATCATGTTACCATGAAAACAATGATGCAAAGGAGCTGAAGCGCATTCTAACACAACCTCATTTCATGGTAAGGAAGCATTTGTTTTTTGGTATACAGTTTTCTAGTATATCATACTATTTGTACATAACATTTACTGAATGCCTAATTATTGCATGTAAGATTATTTTTCCTCTTTTCAAGCTTGCAATTTTTGTTTTTTAATTAAAAAGAAATGTGCAAAGAGCTATGTTATGAGGAAATTGCACAAAATAAGATAATGTTCAGATGGTTTAATGTTTAACAGGTGAAGTAATTTTTACAGTACGTTGTGGAAGAAATGGGGCATGGCGGTATCTTATTTTCTTTAAAATCTTTCACCTCAGAAAAAGAGTGCAATAAAAAAAAAAATATATATATATATATATAATTTTACAAATGATTTACAGCATACGCCAACTTGTTAATGTAGGTCCTTGTTCATCATGCAAATTTCCTCATATTCTGTGATACCATGTGCATACAGCACTTCAGTATTCCCTCCATTAATGCATGGCATTGTGGGAACAACATATCTGAGAATAGTCTTTCTCACGCAAATAAACATTTAGTATTTCTGTATTTAGAATTCCATTCTTACAAGTGCACTGTGTGGCTTACAAGCAACTGGTGTTGGCAATTCATCTATATAATATAGTTTGAGGTTTGGCGTTTTTATTTACTTTTTCATAGAAACTACTTTTATTTTTAACATTCTTTTTGCGACTTAAACAAAATTGTGTTTCTGTTGCTGGGATAGCTTTGTTTGACCCAGGTGTGGGTGAGCTTCTTTCATATAAGAAGTTTTTTTTTTTATCACAAATAGGATGTTTCATTTTCATTCTGTTGTACTGTGGAAGCTGACTTGAAAAGGTGATTTACTCGTAATTCCAGGTTTTCAGGTTTGCTTGCGTTTAGGAGCAAGGGTGTCTTTTAGAGTGTGTGACATATCAAGTCGGGAGAATTTCCAACAGTAGTAAGATCACAGAAAACACATTTTATAATGATGACTTTTATTTTTTCAAGTGTAATTTCTTCAACCCATGTTTATGTAGAATATTATTACCCTGCTTCTCTATTATTTATTGAAAATGTATATTTCTTGTATCTAGCTGTATTTATGTCAATGTAAAATAATAGATCTGCATCATGGGACTAATACGGCTACAATTTCTATTCCGATACTGTGTTTGTGTGGGTGTGCATGTACATAAATATGTATGTATGTGTGTGTGTGTATATGTATGTATATATATGTATGTATATATATATATATATATATATATATATATATATACACACATATACACACACACACACACACACACACACACACACACACACACTGTTCTTACCCAGATTTACTGAGATATACACACACAATATATATATATATATTGTGTGTATATCTAGATAAGAACAGTAGAGTTGATTGCAAGCACAATTACTTTGTGATTATGATGTCAGATAAGAGAATTGTTAAAATATTTTATTTTTGGAAAGAAAAAAAAAAAACACACATGGGAAAAATAGAACTGCTGGTATGCCTGGATAGTAGCCACCCCTTTAAACAATAGTTTCTATTGATTTGACATCCTTAGGGGAAACCAACATTGTTTAGAGTGTATTACCTCATTCCCCTTAAAATGGGAGAGAAACACATTTGTAAAACCAGTAAAAAGACCAGAAAATATAATGGAATTATTACTCTTTATACACTTTGTTACTAGTTAGTGTACGATTAAAGTACTGTGTAAGAAATCTATGGACTTCGACTCATTGTGTCTGCGCGTTTCTTCGGTTTGTTGATTGGTGAATGATCATGTAATTGGATGTGGTCTGTTGACTTTTATAATCTGATCCAGTGATGCAAGAGTGGCACAAGATTGGCCAAAAATATATTACCATATGTTGCACAACCCCCACAATGCATTGCAAGATGGGTATCTACCATTTACCCATACTTGAAGGGTTTTATTTGTGAGCAGCTTTTGTGTGTTTGAATGTAAACATGTTTATAAATGGAGTATGTGTGTGTGAACAAATGGGTCTATTTCTGTGTAGTGTTGGCATTTGAATGCAGTTGTATGTACTGTTACCTCCCACTTGAAAGTAGTGTTATACTTGTGTATAGGGCATTTGAATGCAGCAGTGAGTTTGTGTGTAGTGTTGGATGTTTGTATGCAGAGGTGTATTTGTGTGTAGTTTTAGTGTTTGAATGCAGTGGTGTGTTTGTATGGAAAGCTGGTGTTTTAATTCAGGGGTGTCTTGTATTTGCATGCAGTGTTGATGATTAATTGTTGTGGTATGATTGAATGCTGGTATGTATGCAGCCACACACAGTGACACAGATACTAACACACATGTACCCACACAGACACACACACTGATACAAACATACACTGATACCTACACAGAAACTTGTACCTACACATAAATTCATACATATACACACTCTGGCTCACAAAAAATCCTACATATAGACACGCAGATGTTAACACTGACATACAGATACGCACACACATACCTATACATACACAGATAAACACACTGACACACAAATACCTACACACAAACATACACTGGCACACAAACATGTCACAATTTTATTATCGTTAATCATCCCACTGCTTCCATACTTTTTGGGTGCCGGGGGGTGGCTTCCCTGGGCTGGCTGATGCTGATGGGAGTCTGAGGCTGTCTGCAGTACTTCCTCCACTTTCTGTCCCGCTTCTGTTCTCCCAGACTGCACGGTCTGTAAGCTGGGATGATGTGACAGGTAATCACTTCTTTCTAGCACTGTCTACAGATTTTAAAGGGGCCGCATCATGCTGCCAAAGTGCCACAACACTCTACTGGGTCACTGATGAGACTTGCCTGCCTATCAGGTTTGCACTAAGTGTATGGGCCAGCCGATGGGCTCCCGTGGGCAGCCGAACCAGCTGCAGTTTTGCCTATACGTTTGCATATTAACTTTTCACATCATAAATTACTCACCAGGCCTAAAATGTATTCTCCACCTTGAATGCATATAAGCAGCAGTTTGTCTTTGACTATAACAGTGAATGGATGCACACAGTGTCTCTGTATGAATACAGTGGTATATTTGGGGTTGACATTGGGTGTCAGTTTGTATGTGAGTGTAAATTCACACTCTGTGTAAATTCAACACTGCATTTATACATTGACCCTCAGTGATGGCGAACCTATGGCACACATGCCACAGGTGGCACGCCGGACCCTTTCTGTGGGCATGCGGCCATAGGTCGCCGGGGGAGGGGGCCACTGGCTGTCTGCAGCAATGCAGAGTAGGCACCTGCCTACCCTGTCCTACTCTGCTTTCGTGTCAGGAGGACACGAAAGCAGAGGGAGGGATTTAGGAAGCTGCTCTCCTGTCCTCCCGCGAGCAATCTGTGTGGAGCATTGTCGAGTGTCGACAGTAGAGCTGCTTCGCAGAAATATACTAACCATCACCAGACCACCAGGGCTGGCTGTGTGCCTGCCCCCCCCCCTTCACCAAAAGTAAGAAGAAGGTAGGGGGGGTGGGGGATACAGATTTAATCTTTTTTTTTTTTACTTTATCTTTACCACCACACACAGCACTCCTACCACACACACACACACACACACACACACACACACTGCACCCCTCAATGCAGTATGTGGTATGTGTGTGTGTGTATTCGGCAGTCTGTGTGTGTGTGTGTATTCGGCAGTCTGTGTGTGTGTGTGTGTGTGTGTGTATTCGGCAGTCTGTGTGTGTGTGTGTACTCGGCAGTCTGTGTGTATGTATTGCATTTGTTGGAGATACTAATAAATATAAGCTCCATTTTATTTAAAAATTGTATCATTGAACTCTCTGTTGTTGTGTTCTTGTAAAACAAAAGTTGTTAATTAGTTTGGAGAACAGTACACATTTTTTCTAAACTTAAACCTCCGTATTCCGGTTTAATTGTCTTTGCACATATGAATTAAGAGGTATATATGTGCAGAGTGTGTGAATGCAGATACACATTTGATGGTTTTTGTGTATGAATGCATGGGTTTCTCCCCTCCCCCCTTGTAACTACTAGCCTTATACCTCCACATGTCACGTACCAAGACCAACTTCATGACACTAGCTAATTCACTGCTCGCTCTTCCCCATGGCTTGCCTCCCAAAACATTTTAGTGCGACAGTCCCTATTTTTAGGTACGATACCAACTTTATTCCATGGTGTTTCACTTTTGGGGACACCAGGGAACTGTCCCGAAAAAGTGTAATGCAAGTGCATCATTAGAAGTGCGTGTGCTACCTTCAGGGCACAAGAAGATCTGAAACAATGCTCCATGCATGGTCTGCCCTCAGCCTTCCCCCATGTCATGACTTTTATTTATAAACTACTAACAAATTCTGCAGTGTATAATGCGTTGCAACAAGACAAGTTAGACGTACAGGAGCAGAAGATACTGAGGTCCCTGCTCAAACAAGCTTACAGTAATGTATGGCCATATGGTGCAGTCAGTTCTTCATTTTAAGTAGATTGAACATTGGGGGGAGGTTGCAGTGATTTTTTGTTTTTGTCTAATTATATGGACCTTTTAGTCACACCACTATAAAAAATATGCTTGTTCAGGGCTTCCCATTTTGTATATTTTGAAACATGACCTGCGTCTCCAGGGCAAATAGCCTCACCCTTCCACTCACAAGTGATGAGGCATCACACTTTGTTACTGAGTAAGCACCAGGGAGTTGTGCTGATTAATGCTATCTGAAACACAGCTGCTGAAATTGCCCACTATAATACCGGGGTGGTATGTGTCCTCAGCTAGACATACACGCCAGACTAGCGTGTAAAGGCACAAGATTCACAAGACCATGGTGAGTGAGTAATTTGAGTTGTGCTAAGGTAGATAATAGTACATATAGTAGCCATCACTATACAGTTAGTAATCATTTTGCAAAAGTATACTTTTATTTCATAGGGTTAATTGTATTATTTTTCATAGTTTTGCAACATTTCATGCTGCTTATCTTTCTTGCCCTTAGTCTGAGAATTTTGTAAGTAATCATTGCATTTTCTGCATTTGAACAGTGAATCATAGGGCATGTGTAAGTAATGTTTCAAATACAATGACTAAGGGTTAAAGGGAAAGGAGTTAATTTTGTTTTAGTCAATCCTTTTGATATTTCTTAGAAATATGTCACATGATGGAATTTTTGTGATTTAACATATCCTTATATGCCTTTAATCATTCCTATGTGTAGAAAGGTTTAATCGCAGTTTCCTGTGTTTAGTCTTTTATGTTGTCTTGACACAATCAGTTTTTGCTACGTGATTTTATTTTATTTTTCTACAGTAATTTAAGAGCTAAGGTGCAGCTATGATAAGAATGTTCTGACCGTGTAGCTAAGATGATCAAAATACACTTTACTTGCAGGAATACAGCTACATCTTTTATAGTTGATGTGTGTTAAGCACAATCTTGTGTTTTTTTTTTTTTTTTTTTTTTTTTTTGATGTGTATTTTTGTTTACTGTTTGCAGTGGTCCAATATACACATAAGATAAGTTTGACTTCAGAATTTAAAATGAAATTAAAAGTACACCCTAAGCACCTAATTATTACAGCTTATTGACGTAGTTTTGGTGCAAGGATGCTAGGGTTGCTGATTTTAGGGTAGTTACATGTATGGAGTGTCATTCTTTTGACAGTGCGTGTGCAGTGTTACACATTCTGTCTATTAGATCTACTTTAAAGTTTTCCCTACTACTGATCTACGTAGGCAGAATGGCACAATGCTGAATGGGCAAAACAATCCAGTGCTATGCACAGCAATTTAGACATTGCAGGCTCCAAATTAGTTTGTTTCGAATTACAGGCGGACTGAATGTTACCAGACAGCTGAAATCTGGGCCAGGATTGTTAAAATCCAGGCCCTGGTTTTACAAAACTGAACTATTTGCCTTCAAGCAGTCCTAGCAGCCAGCAGACAAATAGTTTTAAAAAATTGTCAGTGCAAGGGTTAGCCAGCCAGCACTTGCTAGCTAGCCATTGCGACCCAGTTAATAGAAAGGCCCTGTAAAATAATGAAGTGAGCCAGTGGGTGGAGGCTATTAAATGGGGGGGGGCGATTGAAAAGTCCCCTTAGAGCCCCAACTGTAGTCAGCAGGTAGAGGCTGCTAACTTTATATGGGGATGGGGAACTAGTGTGGCCTCCTATGAGTGGTGTGTAGGTGTACTTATCATAATACAGGGGATGGACATAGTAGCTTACCATTGGCCACTACCCAACCTTTGGTGGATAAGGGTCCTCGATCCCCTAGCCTCCCCTCATTAACATAAAGTAACCCTACCTGCTCACCCAAATAATAGTGATTGCAAAAATAATATCTGGAAAATTGAATTTTGAAATGGGCATGTTAGAAGATCTGAGTAACTTCAAGGGTCAAATAAGGGTCCTGGAATTCATGTAGACGTTCTTTGACATGTACAACCTGCCTAGAGATTGTTGCAGACGACATACACTCCTTCGTGGCAATGGTTTTCTCTGATGGCAGTGCCCTATTTCAGCAGGATAATGCACAATGCCACTCTGCGAAAATTGTTCAGAAATAGTTTGAGTGACATGATCTCAAGGTGCTGTATTCGCCAGATCTCAATCCGAATGAGCATCTGTGTGATATGCTGGAACAACAAATCAGAGCCATGGAAGACCCACTTTACAACTTGCAGCATTCAAAGGATCTGCTGCTAATGTCTTGGTGTCAGAAACCACAGGACCTTTTCAGAGGTCTTGTAGAGTCCATGCCTTCATGCATCACAGCTGTTCTGGCAGCACGAGGGGGACCGATGTGATATTCGTTTTAATGTTGTGGCTGATCAGTGTACTTCTCTAGATTCTGGTACATGAAACTGATGAAATGCATGCCATGCTTATTGGTTTCAGTTGTTATTTGATAATTATATATTTCTGTTACCATTTTTGCCATTTTAGTTTAAATTAGAATAATCTCCCAACCCATTGTTTGATGAATAGGACCATATAGCTAGGTGCTTATAAAATGTTACAATGATAAACCTGTGTACATAAAAGTTACTCAATACCATATGCTTTGTTCTGTAATTATATGGAATTCTCTTACTCTTCCTTTTCATTCCCTTTTTCTTTCTGTATCCTTCTCCATTTTATGAAAACTCAATAAAATTAAAATGAGAATAAAGTGCTTATAAATAGCACAACTGAAAAAACTACAGAAAAAATACTTTCTTTTTTGTGTGAATATTGTATTGGTAGCACTCAATTTTGACATTAGTCTTGTAAGAGTTGGAGATTGTTCGTCAATCATAAATTCCCAGCGGCCGAAATTATAGCTCTACTGTTTTATAATTAATATATATATATATTTATTTTTAATCTACTTTAGGCCTTACTACAAACTCATGATGTGGTAGCCCACGAAGTTTACAGTGACGACGCTCTAAGAGTTACGCCACCTCCCACGTCTCCTTACCTAAACGGAGATTCTCCAGAAAGTGCGAACGGTGACATGGATATGGAAAATGTTACACGGGTTCGTTTAGTTCAATTCCAGAAAAATACAGATGAGCCAATGGTAAGAAATTACAATGTGGCAGTATTGTGTCTTGCAATTTGAAATTTGGCCATAGTAAGACTATTATTACACATATTTTGCTCAAGTGTCAGTGTTCTAGCCGAGTGGTTCCCCAACCAGCCCTCAAAGCACCCTTCCCTACCAGTACAGAATTTAGGGATTACCATGTTGTGTCTAAGGTGTTTTTATAACACCTTGGACACAACCGGGTAATCCCTAAATTTTGGACTGGTAGCGTTGCCTTGAGGACTGTTGTGCGAAACCACTGTTCTAGCTACTCTGTTTGTTGGAAGTTTTGCCTGTTAAAGTGTTAGTCTAAGGATTTTAGATTTGACTTAATACAGGCACAAAACGCATACTTTTACAAATCACTGTCTACTGTATATTTATATATATATATAATACACACACCCTCAAAATATAAATTGGTGGTGTATCTAAAAACAACTTGGAGATGTTGTCTGCAGCCTTTGCAAGCTCTCCACTTCTAACCCAGCTCAGACTTTCTATGCCTGTCTAATTGCAAACTTCCCATTGTAGTTAAATGAGAAGTCTTTGCAAGGTCATTGCTCTGGAAATTGCTGCCTTTTGAGTTTAGCTCCACTGAGCTAACCAAACCAGGAGGTAATAGAACAGGTTGCCTAACTAACAGCCAGGGTTATGTAACAAGGTTAATTTATAAAAGGGCCAATTTCTATGGAGATCTGCACTTGTAAATAAACACATTTACGATTAATACACACATGAGCTATGAAGACTTTGTTTTATATCTAACCTTTACTAATATTATAAATGTATATAATTTTTTTAAATATGTATTTTGTATATTTTCTATTTTTGTGCAGTTATCGGTTTTGATGCCAAGTTTTTATTATCATTATGATATTTGTATAATGTATATTCAGTGTGTGGTTGTTCAAGATATTGGACTTTACACAATGAGACAGGATTAAAAGGATTAAGAACCTGATGCCTATTTAAGGGTTAAGAACCAAAGGTCAGACAGAGATGCTTAAAACCGGCCGTGTCTTTTGGATGCATACCTTTGATGTAGTGATCATTCGAATCATAAAACGCGTAAGGCAGCATCGGTTCTCACTACACAGACGAGTGCATCGAAGTGGGAAGCAAAACAGACTGCTGTGGAACGCACGCGAGTACCAGCTAGCGACGAACAACTATTCCAGACATCCCACTTTCTCCGAAGCCAGCTATTATGAGAAACAATTGAGGGGATACCTTTGTGAATAGCAGTCTTATTCCATGCAATTTGACATGTACAGTGAGGAGAAAAAGTATTTTGATCACCTGCTGAATTTGAACGTTTGCGCACTGACAAAGAAATTATCAGTCTATATATAAATGGTAGGTGTATTTTAACAGTGAGAGACAGAATAACACAAAAAATCCAGAAAAAACGCATGTCAAAAAAAGTTATAAATTGATTTGCATGTCAATGAGTAAAATTCGTATTTGATCCCCTATCAGTCAGTAAGATTTCTGGCTCCCAGGTGTCTTTTATACGGGTAACGAGCGGAGATTAGGAGCAGTCTCTTAAAGGGAGTGTTCCTAATCTTAGCTTGTTACCTGTATAAAAGACACCTGTCCACAGAAGCAATCATTCAGATTCCAAACTCTCCACAATGGCCAAGACGAAAGAGCTGGCCAAGGATGTCAGGGCAAGATTCTAGACCAACACAAGGCTAGAATGGGCTACAAGACCAACACCAAGATGAAGCCGACCTATCGGCGAAATGCGTTATCTGATTGGCTACATGACGTCATCACGCACGACACGCCTCTCGGAAGTATCCTGTGGACTCTGCCAATCGTGAGGATGCACGGACTGATTGATTTAACCGGCGGATGCACAAACCCACAAAAGGACAGTCTTTTACAGGGATCCGGAGCATGTGAATGGATGCTGTTTTTTTAATACTGTGGAAATAAACCATTTTACCTTATTGGCTGCAGTGGATCTTTCTGCATTTGGAGCTGTCAAAAGTAGAGCAGGCTCATCTGCTCTCTGCTTGTGAGTGAAAATTCTACATACAGTCTGTATTTGAATTTGTTTTTTTTTTTTTTAAAGCAATACTTCACTATATATGTTTTGTATTGTATTTCTTTTTTTGTGTACCACTATTTGAAACCGAGGTTTACTTCAAGTATATGAGTCTAGTAAGTGTCATATTTGGTCTTTTAATGCACTAGATCACTTTACAATTTTGGCATTAAAGGACCACTATAGTGCCAGGAAAACATACTCGTTTTCCTGGTTCTATAGGGTCTCTAGGTACCCCCCACCCTCAGGGCCCCCCTCCCGCCGGGCTCTAGGGGGTGGAAGGGTTTAAAATTACCTCTTTTTCCAGCGCCGGGCGGGGGACTCTCCTCCTCCTCTCCTTCTCGTCGTCATCCAGTCCATAGGAAAACATTCTTAATGCTATCCTATGGACGCTGGCGTCTTCTCACTGTGAAAATCACATTGAGAAGCGCGGAAGCGCCTCTAGCAGCTGTCAATGAGACAGCCACTAGAGGCTGGATTAACCCTATTATAAACATAGTTTCTCTGCTATGTTTATAGAAGAAAGGGTTAATCCTAGCTGGACCAGGCACCCAGACCACTTCATTAAGCTGAAGTGGTCTGGGTGCCTATAGTGGTCCTTTAAGCATTTTTTTTCATACTGCACTTATAAAAGAGTGGTATAAGTGTTTGGATGTATCACTTGCACTTTGCACTTTATAAGAAAGTGGTATAAATTGTCTGCACTACCTCACTTTATTGCAGTGAGTTAAATTTGCAGTAAATATTTAGCGCACTTATTTCTTTTTTTGGATTTTATTGTTGGGTGTTATGAGCTGATACACATAGGTGCCGCTTTATGTAATAAGGTCACAATCACTATTATAAGCACCTTTTTTTCACTTATTGTTCTACAAGGCTAGAATGGGCTACAAGACCATCGCCAAGCAGCTTGGTGAGAAGGTGATAATAGTTGGTTCGATTATTTGCAAATGGAAGAAACACAAGACAACTGTCGGTCTCCCTCGGTCTGGTGCTCCATGCAACATCTCACCTCGTGGATTTTCAATGATCATGAGCGGTGAGGAATCAGCCCAGAACTACACTGGAGGATCTTGTTAATGATCTCAAAGCAGTTGGGACCATAGTCACCAAGAAAACAATTAGTAACACACTACGCCATAAAGGACTAAAATCCTGCAGCACCCGCTAGGTCCCCCTGCTCAAGAAAGCACATGTACAAGCCTGTCTGAAGTTTGCCAATGAACATCTGAATGATTCAGAGGAGAACTGGGTGAAAGTGTTGTGATCAGATGAGACCAAAATCAAGCTCTTTGGCATCAACTCAACTCAAAGCCGTGTTTGGAGGTGGAGGAATGCTGCCTATGACTCAAAGAACACTATCCCCACCATCAAACATGGAGATGGAAACATTGCTTTGGGGGTGTTTTTCTGCTAAGGGGACAGGACAAGTGCACTGCATCAAAGGGACGATGGGCGGGCCATGTACCGTCAGATCTTGGGTGAGAACCTCCTTCCCTCAACCAGGGCATTGAAAATGGGTTTCTGATGGGTATTCCAGCATGACAATGACTCAAAACACACAGCCAAGGCAACAAAGGAGTGGCTCAAGAACAAGCACGTTAAGGTCCTAGAGTGGCCTTGCCAGGATCTGCAAAGGGGAGTGGGACAAAATCCCTCCTGAGATGTGTACAAACTTGGTGGTCAAGTACAAGAAATGTCTGACCTCTGTAATTGCCAACAAGGGTTTTGTCACCAAGTACTAAGTCAAAGAGATCAAATACTTATTTCACTCATTGACATGCAAATCAATTTATAACTTTTTTGAAATGCATTTTTCTGGATTTTTGTTATTCTGTCTCTCACTGTTAAAATACACCTACCATTAAAAGTATAGACTGATCATTTCTTTGTCAGTGGACAAACGTTCACAATCAGCAGGAAATCAAATACTTTTTTTTTTCCTCACTGTATATCTGCCTCTCCTGTGAGTGTATTCATTCCGGTTTTTTTATATTCGCAAATTCATAGCAGAGCACTATGTCTCTGTCATGTCTATTCTAGATCCATCCATCTTCCATACAGCACTTATTTCTCTGAATGTATTCATTCCCATTTCCAATTTGGGATATAGTCTAATAATATATATTGCAGCTAATCATGCAGTCTCCTGGATTATATAGTCTAATAAATATAAATTTAAAATATACAGTCTAATACTATAATATTTCAACTAATTATGCAGTCTCCTGGCTTGTATCATAGCAGGAGTTTCCTTCTTGCACATTATCAAGCTGATACATTGTGGACTTTTTGGATTATAACCCTGCATGATTTATTTGTATCCATTTGGACATTTATTTGGACTACACATTATTTAGTTGTTTTATTTTGTTTTTAGCTTTTATGGGATTTTTTTTTTTTTTTTTTTTTTAGCAATTGGAACACAGACAATGTGAAATGCAGTACGTTCTACTGGAATTTGCAATATATGCAAATGTTATAAGCAATACACATAATTGCACCAAAATCCATGGTCTTTGCATTCTGGCTTCCACTCACCACAGCCTTCCCTCTCATGTATAGCTCAGTGGTAATAAAATGGGGAACCGTGGCAAAATGTCATAACTGGGGAAAGTCAATGAAGCCATACCTGATTCCAGTGGATCCCTTAAATTGCCAGTTGAGGTATAATCCTAAGGTTTAAGAGGTCAAATGTGGTATTCTTCTTTTTTGATTTATTTATAAGGTCTTTTTTTAAATACTACGAATCCTATCCACAAATTCTAGTGGATTAAGTTATTGTAGTAGGTTTTGCAAATCATACAATTAATGCTGTTAATTACCAAAAATGTATTGTTTTCCTTTTTTTTAACCTTTTATGTTTTTCGCCCAAATGTACACAAACAGTCCAAGTTGTACCTTTGTTATTGCAATTGTCTAAATCCTATGTATTTTTTTTTTTGTAGGGTATAACACTAAAGATGAATGAGCTAAACCATTGTATTGTTGCAAGAATCATGCATGGTGGAATGATTCACAGGCAAGGTAACTAGTTCGTAAAGCTTTGCCATTCTCGAACACTGTATGAATCTACTGTATAGCAGATGGCGCTCAATGGTAGAAATCAGGGATGTGGTTTAATACATTTATTGGCACAAGCACAACAGTTTTAGTCTCTGCCACTTGATTAAAACAAAAGAAAGTTGAGGATTTATACTACTGTGCAGACTATCAACTAAAAAATAATGGAACCTGAATGATGGAAAGGCACTACAGGTGACCACAGGCAACTGTGCATATTGAATACTGATATTTATACAGACAGGGTAAGGCATATGATAGACCTCATAGTGAGTCCTGATGATTTTGTGTTTTGTATTTAAGCTGAAAACCATTTGAGTGAAAAATGTTGAGGCTGAAAAGCGTAAGAATTTTTTTAAAAAAATCATGTTGGATCTCCCTGCTAAATACTAGGGTGAAGTCTAAGTAAAGCTGCACTTAACTGTAGAACACTATATAAATATTTAAAGGGCACTCCGGGCACCAATACAACTTGTGTTTGATAGATTTTGACCTCATTAATATGCAATTTTTGAGGCAACATAGTCATCACATAAACATAAAGGGTTTCACAGGCTCAGATTTTATAAATAAGAGCACAAGAAAAATGTAAAAAGTCAAAAAACATTAAACTAGAATTCCTTGTGAGACATAATAGGTACACCTGTGTATAGATAATCTCTGCTTTTTGGTAAATGTTTAGTCACCTTCTATAGGCAGGTTTCCTGTCTTGCCCCTCCTCCCAAGACCCACACACTTTTTGATAATTGTTCATTGAATTACGAACTATCGCTGTGAGCTTATCTATCAATCAGTTGATCTGTATTTTAAAAATTTTCTCTTGTAAAATTGGGAGTCTATCTTTCAACCAAACTACTACTAAAGCTCTATCATATTGATCAATTTTTGTAAAAGGCAGTTCCCAAAACGTCCTCACTCGTGGGCACAGATACAGAGATGTCCGTTGTGCCCCACATCCCCTCAACTAAACAGATTTTGGTATTTTTCCCAATCTATGTAATTTCATGGGTGTTTTAATACCACCGCAACATTTGTTCTTGGGTGTTCACACATTGACTCCTTTCAAGCAGCCTCCCATATGTCCTCCCATGCTCCCCCTTCTAATTCCTTTCCTAGATCCTTTTGCCACTGCTTCACATAGTTTAGGTGTCCCCAAATATTTGATGTTCTTCAAAGGGTTAAGTAAGTCTCTGAGATAATGCCCTTGCGACTTCCACTGGCTTCACATAGTTCTCTCAAAGAGGTTCACGTCTCTGATGCTGATGGCCTCCAGGCAGATCTCTTCACTTCTTGCTAGATCGCTGACAGAAAAATCGCGGACAGAAAAACCTCTATTTCTCAGAATGGTAGTCATATTTGAGGGGTTAGGATCAAGGAGTTTATGATTGCTGAGCATATGGTTCTCGAAAAGGGCCCTATGTTGCTTTGGTACCAAAATAAAAAAATTCTGAAACGTCCGAGCCACACCACCACCTGAGTCAACTGTGTGGCCACATAGTACAAATATAAGTGTGTGGGTGGCCTAGTCGCCCTCCCTGTCTAGGACGGTACAGTAGTTTCCTGGAGATGTCTTTTGTCCTGTTTTCTATGTGATGTCACAGCTATGAAATGACCTCTAATAACAGCCTAAACCATGGAGCTAGGTATCTCCTGTGATTTGTTCTCTATAAAGTACTCTTGCAGGACGGCAGAGGACTCTTCCACCACCAGTCTCTTCCGAAGTATGGAGGTATACAGCCTCCAAATCCATTCTTTTTTTCTGTGATGGAGCGGTTTCAAAATGGCTACAACAGTCTGATCAGGCCATGTAATCATGTTGATTTCTGTGTTAAGAATGCTCTGCACCAATTTGGTGCTGGAAAAAAAGAAGTATGTTTTGGAGTAGGTTCAGTGGAGGATGCAACACCCAGATACATCAATCATTTTAGTTCCCTGTATGAATCTATGCAATTCTGTATCCTGACCTCCCATATTTTGAGATCGAGGGCAGAACTTTTTAGTACTTTTATTTACTGCAGGACACAGTGCAGCATTAAAGTCCCCCCCCCCCTGTAGCATTCCTCCTCTAGCAGATGATCATGAGGACTATGGTATACTAATTTGGACAGAGATGCCTGATTAGGCACATATAGAAACAGGAAGTTGGATGTCTTACACAAGCCGGATCCAGTGACAAAGACATCATCATCCACAACTGTGCTGTTCACCTAAATGCACAAGTTTTGTGCAACAGTATTGTAACCATATGGTCCCATAACGTGAAAGTTAGTGGTCAGTAAAACCCATAGTGCACTTGCACAATAAACCCCCATCCAATCTGTCGGTGCTCTGTGTGCCCTGTCTATGACCCACATCTGGTCCGGGATGTCTGGAACCAAAATCGGGGTGTAAGTGCCTTCTCCAAAAGGACCCTGATAGGAAAATTGTTTCTTCTTGAGTGACTGGAGAGCTCTTCTAAGCTGTTTTCCACTTCATACAGTCTGATGGGCTGTGGAGTGATCCACCACAGTGTTGTGTGCTTCAACCAGGATTTCTACTCTGGTTTCCTGGTCTGCAGTTCTCTGTCCCAGAGCCAGTATCTCCTCACTTATCTCATGTAGGCTATCTCCTGTGATCTATATCTGTAGAGACCAGACCAGAGCACCCGGCCGCCTCTTCTCTGGACCTCAAGAGGATCTCTCGCTCCTTATAGCGGGCGCTCTTTTGGATCACCTCGTTGGGCCTCTGTATCGTGGCAAAGAGAGAGGCCACCAATCCCTCCTTACCCTTCTGTTTCCTCTTTTGAGGATTTCTTGGAAATCATGTTGCACTCTCTGTTCCTCTTCACACGTGCTGGGTCTGGTAAGTCACCGTCATGTTATTTGTGCTTTTTACTGGGTGCCCGAAGCTGAGCTACTCTGGTATGCTGCCACCCACCTTGGCTTCCAGACTACGCCCCTCAAATGTTTATAGTTTTTGCATTATTCTGCACCAAAACCATACATCCTTAGCCAGAAAGATTTTCCTTATCAAAAGTACGCACACACTCTTAGCCCCAAAAGCACAGAGTTAGTAGTGTTTAATTCACAACCTGGCTGCAGACAGTCAGAGAAACTACTAAGAGGTAGGGATATCCTTACTATATGCCTCCCTGTGTGTCTTCTCTTTCTAATGCAGGTAATTGTTTTTTTCAGATCATTCAGTATTGTCAGTGGCTGGGCTGTGTGCATACCTTTGATAAGGAAGTATATTTCTGGAGTGGGGGGTGTGGCTGAAGAGGCGGAGTTATGGTACAGGATATTAAAGAGGCCAATCAAATGCATTAAATTAGTGTTTGTGCCTAGCTTGTCCCTTTAAGCTCACATTCCATTAAAAATAGCATGCATCATAGTTTCTAAAGGTGCCTGGAGTGTTAAAGGGACACAGTAGGCACTGTATCTGCTTCAGCTCATTAAACCGGTTATAGTGTATGGAGTCCCCTGGTGCCATCATTTCTTTCAGCATTAAACAGTTTTTAATGTTGTAATGTTTTAATGCTAAACAAGAGACCACGGCAGTCCATCCCCTCTGTACTGCTTTGGCTAATAAGGAAGTATTACCCTGAGCAGCAATGGGCAGCTGTGATTGACTGAGAGTGTCAGCTGACTGCTTTTAACCTGTCAGAGCTCCAACTGACGGTATGAATGGGTATGACAACAAGGAAGTGTGTAATCTCTGCCTTAGCTACACATACAGAAGGGGCCAGACTGTGGGTGGCCAGGGACTCTTATTTTGTGGCATACTGCACAAACATGGTGCAACACTGAATGGAGGGACAGTGCCAGGGCACTCCAGGCACTATAACCAATTCAAAGAGACAAAGTGGTCATAGTGACTACAGTGTCCCTTTAATTGAACTCTTAAAAGAAAAGCACTAATCTCGAACATTGTTTTAGAAATAAATATCTGCCTTTTTGTATTTGTTGCTGTGTCTCTGCTTTCTGGTGATAATCCCTATGGGCATAAACAGACCAGATGTTCTTTCACTAGCAGATACTGCCAGTTCTACAACTGAGATCTTGCCATTCTTAGCACAGAACATTATAGGGACTACTAAAGAAAGGACTGGATGAAAACTGTACTATCCATACAGCAAATTCTGCAAATAAGGTTAATTTAATTCCCCTGACAACTCCCTCAAGAACGTTTTGCCTGTGCAAGAGTAGTGCAGAGCTATAAGCAAATAGTATATACAGAAACATTCATGAATTTATATTAAAGGGACACTATGGTCACCAGAACAACTACAGCTTATTGAATTTGTTCTGGAGAGTAGAATCATTACCTTTTCAGAGAAAATGCAGTGTTTACATTACAGCCTAGTGAAAACTTCACTGGCCACTCCTTAGATGGCTGTTAGAGATCTTTCCTGGATCATGGCTGCCTAAAATGCATCCAAACATTCAGTATCTCCTCCCTCTGCATCTAGATACTGAACTTTCCTCATAGAGATTCATTGATTCAATGCATCTCTATGAGGAGATGCTGATTGGCCAGGGCTGTGTTTGAATTGTGCTGGCTCTGCCCCTGATCTGCCTCTTTGTCACTCTCAGCCAATCCTATGGGGAAGCATTGTGATTGGATCAGGCCACCACTTCTGATGATGTCAGCCGACAGGTTTTGACTATGGACTATTCTGAATCAAACAGCATGCAGAGCTACAGCTGCAAGCTTAAATAAAAGTAAGATTTTGCTTTTTTTAGGGAGGCATGACGGGCCCAGGGGGGCTAGATGGTGGGTTTAACACTATAGGGTCAGGAATATATGTTTGTGTTCCTGACCCTATAGTGATCCTTTAAAGGAACATTTTAAAATGCCCTCCGCCCCCGTCTGTCTCTGCTGAGATCATCAGGCTTGAACACCATTTTGTTCAATCCCATGCTTCTCATAAAGAAGTATTGACTCCAGTGCTTTTTATTCAGAAGCATTTATTGACTGTTCGACATGCTTACGCAATGCATGGGGACATCAGATGCCAAGAACGGAGTCAAAAGCTTCACTGCCACGGTTACAGCCACTAGAGGTGTGTTTAGTCCGCAGTGTAAATATTGACATTTCTCCGAAATGGCAACGTTTTACATTGTGAGCGCAATATGGCAGGGTCACTGCATCAAGACCAATTTATTGAGATATTGTGGTCCTTTTTGCCTGAATTCTTGCTGCTTAAATTGTGACTAGTATGACACACAGAAATTGTGTGGTAAAAACCTTAATATTCCTTGAGAAATTTAAAGGGACATTTCAAGCACCATAACCACTATATCTCTTTTTAATGGTTAAGGTGCTTTCAGATTGTGTTTCAGTCCAACAATTCTGGAAAAAATGACAAAGGGGACTCTCCTCAACAACCATAGCCAATGCCTTCTACAACTTCACTAATAATGTAGGAAATATCATGTATAGTACCATGACTACTACAAGTTGTGGTTATGGCGATTAGTATGCCCATTTAATCTTTGTATACAGTAATACTATTGCAGTAAATATATATATTTATTTATTTTAACAAAGTATTAAAGGGACACTCCAGGCACGCAGACCACTTCTGCCCATTGGAGTGGTCTGGGTGCCAACTCCCACTACCCTTAACCCTGCAAGTGTAATTATTGCAGTTTTTTATAAACTGCAATAATTACCTTGCAGGGTTAACTCCACCCCTAGTGGCTGTCTACTAGACAGCCACTAGAGGGCACTTCCGTGTCTCTAGCACAGATTTTCTGTGCTTAGAGCGTCGCTGGACGTCCTCATGCTGTGTGAGGACCTCCAGTGTCGCTCAATTCCTTATAGGAACACATTGAAAGCATTTTCAATGCTTTCCTATGGGGAGCTCTAATGCGCATGCACGGCATTAGGTCTCCCCGGCCGGCCAGCGGGATCAGTCTCGCCCACCGGCCGACGTAATACAGAGGAGGAGTGGAGGCGGAGGAAGAAGCAGCGACGTAGGACATGTCGCTGCCTCTGGTAAGTGACTGAATGGGTTTTCACCCCTTCAGCAACCGGGGACGGGAGAGGGGACCTGCAGTGCCAGGAAAACTGATTGTTTTCCTGGCACTGGAGTTTCCCTTTAAGTAGTAAAGTATTTTAAAGTAGGTCACAAATTGTGTGTCTGCTTCAGCGAATGAAAGTTTAAAAAAATAAAATAATTACATTTTAAAAAATTTGGTTTGCACTAAACATAAGCGTGTAGAAAATCCCTATTAAGACCACCCACATTGCTTCTTGTGTTAATGTTTCCACCACAAGGAGTTGGGGCATGTCTAGTAAACAGAGAGCAGTCAGTGGCTGCTCACTGTTGTAAAAAAAAGACCCCCCCACCCCCTCCCCAAATCTAGTAAAGGGGGACCTGGCACAAATGAAGGCGTTGTGGTAAACATCATTCAGGAGCACAAAAATGGACATAGATCTGGAGAAGAAATTAGGCAATAAAAAAGGTCAAATGGTGGACTTAGAGGTATTTGGGGGCGACTGGGGGAGAGGTGTCAGGAGAGGGGCTTAAAAAAAATGTGTCTATGACAGTGCCGCCAAAAATTTTGCAATCTAGATCAAAACAAAATGTTCTGTTTCTTTGACAAACAAAGGTAAAACAGCAAAGGCAAAACTTAATGTATAACATACAAAATTACACCTTCAAACAGATAAATTAAACATTGAGGATGAGGAATTAACAGAAAACTCTAGTACTTATGAAGGCTTTGGACTCCAGTACTTCTCTGAGAAACATTTTATTGGCTGCTAAATACTCCCTAGGATCTCACCAGGGTCAAGTAGCACTGAAGTAAGGAGACTATACCACCTCTGGAAAAGAGGGAGTGACATCTATCTTAGACATTTTATTGGAAACCATAAAATCAACACTTGGAACCTCCAGTTTTAGAAATAAAAAATATTTTTTTTTCTTTCTTTCTAATGGTGAAATGATCCTTTCATGCGCAGAAAAGACTGATCTTCAGTATAGTGCTGAAGTATATATTTTCCAGATGCATCCCCAGTACAAGGTGAAATAAAGTTGCCTTAATTGTCGTGGAACAACAACTTGATGTCCCTTGAGCCTTGTTTTTCAGCCATTCAGTACAAGCTGAGCATCACCGCTTAAATGAGCGATGGTTTGAGATCGATTGAGTTCACTGACTTCTTGTTTAAAATTCTTTCCACCTGCAAGTGTGTGTTCAGAATAGATATTTGATGTTCCCTTAGTCTCATTTTCCCACTGCCTTTGGATATTTTATTTTTGATGATTTAAGGATACATTTATACACTTTATTAAAAACTTGGAAATTACCTAAATATTTCATATGATTTTAGCATGTTAAACGAATGGATATAATATATGTGATATTAAAAATTAAATAACTGGGGGGCGTGGCCTGACGGGCGATGCGGATGGTCGCACAGTGCTGAGCTCCGCGCACCGACGGCCCGAAAAAGCTAATTTCTAAGCAGTACCGGCAATTATCCGACCCACACACAACCCCCCCAGGCATGGCAGCACAGAAGGCCAAGAAGCAAGCCGAGAAAACCGATCGGGCCGGCTTTTTTGCGACCCGAGCGTCGACGCCAAAATTGATGGGCCTAGCTGACCAGGGACAAGATGGCGACGGAGGTAATGACACACTGCCACTACCAACATCCCCAGGCACACAAAACCTGCCAGTTACCCAAGACTTCCTACAGAAGTGTCTAGACACCATGTCCAGCAGGATTCTTGAAACCCTGCAAGGTACACTAGGAGAAGTGAAAAGGGAGATGCAGGAGCTGGGGGACAGGACTGCACAAGTGGAGAACCGTGTGGAAGAACAAGCCACTGTGCATAATGCTATGGCAGAACAAGTACAAGAGCTGCAACAACAACTTGACACCACGCAGAGGAAGGTCATGGACCTAGAGGACCGTTCGAGACGGCAGAACCTTAGAATCAGAGGCATCTCTGAGGAGGTAAAGCAGCAAGATCTACATGAATACCTAATGGGGTACTTTAAAGCGATAGCACCAGATCTGCCGGCTGATATTTTACTGCTGGATAGATATCACAGAGTGCAAAAACCGGCGTTTTTACCACAAGACACCCCCAGAGATGTGCTAACTCACCTACACTACTTCCATGCTAAAGAAGCACTACTTCAAGCAACGAGAACGGGCGGCGACCCACCACAAAAATACAAACATATCAAAATGTTCACAGACCTCTCTGCGGCTACGCTGCAAAAAAGAAAAGAATTTAGGGAAACGACTGAAACCCTCCGCTACAACAATATACAGTATAGATGGGGATTCCCTATCCGCCTCCTAATCAGAAGGAATGGACTGGTGACCACAGTGAACACCCCAGAAGAAGGCCGCAAACTGCTGCGCAGCTGGAACGTCCTGCCAAACCCGGAGAAGAAAGAGGCGACTGCAGCACGGAGAATGCCAACTGACTGGAAAAAGACTAAAAAATGAACTAACACAGAGACTTTTTTCTTCCGTTGAGGACGCTGAGGCAAAGCCTGAAGTCTGGCGGTCGGAGAAGTGCAAGTATTCCCAGCACTACACGCCTAACCATAAACATTTACAAAACACACATGACACATTCACTCATAAGCACACAGGATATTAATGTATATATAGATACATACACACACGCAAAAAAAAAAAAAAAAAGGCCAGGAAGGCTTGACGTGCATTTGAACCATGAACATAACACAAAGCCCATAACCCACACACACACACACACGAAAAAAAAAATAAAAAAAAATAAATAAAAATAAAATAAAGTAACGCAACCTATACGCCACAGCAACAGCCGGTAGATTCACACATACAATGATTGCAACACGAAGGTGAATACCGAGGGAAAGATTCGGGCACCCTAAGTGCAACCAATTACACCACACCTTAGAAGTCGACAGAGTAACCACGCTCCCACCTTGCACTATCGTGATAGTGCAATACCCTTCAGTGGGAAATGTATACTGAACCGTTTGTAAATGTATACACTTATGTTTTATTCTATGTGACTGTTATATATGTTGTTTATACTGCCAATTCCTCATACCTACCCTCTACCACCTTGACCCTGACCCCAAGCATTGCAGAGCCCCACAGAGTGAACTATGGAGACAAAATACACAGGAACCCCTGGGAAGGCAGGTACCTCATCAGGGGGATTAGTACACAGACAAACAGAACCAATACTTGTATAACACATACATTAAATCATGAAAATATACAACCACAATGTTAAGGGGTTGAATACCCCAGTAAAGAGGTATTGTCTTACCAGAGACCTGCGCAGGTCACGCCCAGATATAGTGTGTTTACAAGAAACGCACTTTAAACAGGCGTCCATACTAGCAAAAGCACAATATCCGGTACAATTCCACAGCACTGCCACATCAAAAACTAAAGGGGTTGCTATAATGATTAGCAAAGAGGTCTCCTTTAAGCCCTTGTACGAAGACACGGACACACAGGGGAGGTTTATAATACTGGCGTGTGAAATTAACAATTTAGAGTACACTATAGTGAACATTTACGCACCAAACGCAAACCAGAGAAACTTTTTGCACAAAATTATAACGCGACTTGCGCGGGTCCAGAGGGGCATCACGTTCATATGCGGGGATCTGAACCACATACTTGACCCCAAAAGAGACTCAACGGTAGGACCAAACACACCCAGACACGCAACCCTCACACGAGAATGTAAGCCCCTGGTTCGCTTGTTTAGCGAACATGACCTATATGACGCGTGGAGGGTATTGCACCCGGACGAGAGGGATTATACATTTTTCTCCCAAGTCCACAATACCTACTCTCGGATAGACGGGTTTTACGTAAAGGGAACGTTCCTTAATCAATTAATAGCATGCTCGATAGGGAACATTACGTGGTCCGACCACGCCCCAGTTACCCTCGAATTGCGAGATGCATATGACTATAAACACAGAAGCCCGTGGAGACTGAATGAGACTCTCCTAAACGACACCCAATTTTGTGAGACCCTCACTGACGAATTACACAGGTACTTTACTACTAACCACACGTCGGAAATCACGCCAGAGACGCTATGGCAGGCACACAAACCGGTCATCAGGGGATCCCTCATAGGTAGGGCGAGCGCACTGAAACGGGAGTCCCAAACCAAAATGAGGCACTGGCTAAAGTCACTATATACCCTCAACAAACAAAACCAGTTGACCCCAACTCCTGAGCTCAAACGGCAAATTCAGGACAAACTAGGGGAAATTAAAGAGCACGATCTAGCAAAAACAGGGTACCACCTTAGAAAACTTAAGACGACACAGTACGTACAGGGCAATAGAGCAAGCAGACTACTAGCCAGGAGACTGTCACACAGAAATGTGAATGCCAAGATCCCATTCATTCACAACCAAACAGGGGAAAAAAAGGTGACACCCAAAGACATTGGGGACGTATTTGCGGATTACTACACATCTCTATACAACCTGGAGAATGCGGTTGACACGAGCCAGCCAACTACGGGCGGTATAGAGACATACCTAGCGGGGATATCTCTACCATCACTGACAGTGGAGCAAATAGCTACAGTACAGGAAGATATCACAGTAACAGAAGTACTTCAGGCCATATCCCATCTCCCAAGCGGGAAAGCCCCAGGCCCAGACGGGTTCTCCAACAACTACTACAAAAAATTCGCACATACTCTAGCCCCGCACTTAGCAAACTTATTCAATGCACTCACTCGCAAAGCGGACGCTCCGGCAGAGATGCTGGGCGCACACATAGTAACACTGCCTAAACCAGGAAAGCCACCGACATGTAGTCAAAACTTCAGACCGATCTCGTTACTCAACACGGACATTAAACTATATGCAAAAATACAAGCCAACAGAATAGCGGACATAATCCCAACATTAATTCATGATGATCAGGTGGGATTCACAAAAGGCAGACAGGGCTCAGACAACACCAGGAAGGTAATTGACCTACTATACAGCCTGACTGACAAAGGTGAGGGGGGGATACTTCTGTCACTAGATGCGGAAAAGGCTTTTGACAGGCTCAACTGGCCTTTTCTGCAGGCGGTACTTGGTAAATATAAATTCCCCCCAACCTTTATAAACGCCGTCAGAGCGCTCTACTCCCACCCCACAGCCAGGGTCTTAAATTCTGGGTTTGTATCCAAACAAATACGCATTACTAATGGATCGCGACAGGGGTGCCCCCTATCACCATTACTCTATATTTTAGCGCTGGAACCCTTGGCGGCAGTTATTAGAGCTGACACGAACATACGAGGAGTACTCATGGGGACTAACGAATTTAAGCTCAATTTGTTCGCGGACGATGTCCTAGTAACACTAACACGCCCATTAATATCCCTACCAAACCTGATGACCAGAATCCAAGAATATGGGGCAGTATCATACTATAAGCTTAACGTCACGAAAACCCAGGCCCTAGGAATACAACTAGGAGGCGAGTTAGCAATCAGACTGGAACGAGCATTCCCTCTAGACTGGAGACACGATCACCTGACATTCCTGGGTATCAAAATAACCAAAAACCCAGCCCACCTGTTCCGACACAACTACACCCGTTTACTGAAGGAATTTACAGACACCCTTCACTCATGGAAGGGTAAATACCTGTCATGGATAGGACGCATAGCAGCAGTCAAAATGACACTTACCCCTAAGATACAGTATCTTTTCCGGACGCTCCAAATACCAATACCAAAACAGTTCCTAAAAAACGTGCAACATATCATTAACTCATTCATTTGGGAAGGGAAAAAGGCAAGAGTAGCAGCAGGGACGTTATATCGATCTGTCAAAAAAGGGGGATTAGGCCTTCCTAACCTGGCGACGTACTACAGAGCAGCATACCTACACAACATTGCACAGATTAACAGGCCTACCGGCGCCCCGCAGTGGGTGACGATCGAAGCCAGCAAAGCACCACAAGGTGATCTTAGGTCACTCATGTGGAAACAGACGAAAAACAACCAGGAAATAAACGATCTCCTACCACCTACCCAAACCTTACTGCGAATGTGGCACACAATGAAACCAGACTTAGTGACGCAACCGAAAATACCGTTAGCTATGCCATTGCGCTCCATAGGACTGGAGATTCCTACATTCCCTTGGGAAATATGGGTGAAAGGCGGGATACGTCACATGTACCAAGTGATAGACAGGGGGCGACTGATACCGTTCCCCGACATACAGGAAAAATATAACCTCCCCTACAAAGCATTATTCTCCTACCTTCAGCTCAAATCTTACGTACTAGATAAGCTAGGGAGACGAACAGAGCCCACAGCACCGACACATATGACGGAATTCGAAAAACAAAGCACGGGAACAACACCACTCAAGAAAATAATGTCCTGGGGATACCAGAGCTTAATAACGCAACAATCACACACATTAGGTGAGGTCAAATCATCCTGGCAACGAGATATCAACGTTACAATAACAGACAGGGACTGGGAGAGGGCATACACGGCTCATAGGGGGCTTACAGCATGTGCCACACATCTAGAATTGCAGCGAAAAATTTTATACCGCTGGTACTTGGTACCGGATAAATTGCACAGAATATGGCCCTCGACCAGCAATATGTGCTGGAGGTGTGGGAAGGACGTGGGCACGATGATACACACTTGGTGGACATGCACCATGCTCAGACCATTTTGGGTAGAGGTAGCGAACATACTACAGAAGATATCGCCAGCCCCAAGAGTAGACACACCTCAGATGTGTCTCTTGTTCATCTTGCCAGAAAAATTACCGAAACATATCAAACTGATATTATATCACACATTAATATCAGCCAACCTAGTGATATCCCGACATTGGAAAAAAGCTCTCACTCCACCCATAGAGGACCTTATAAAACAGGTAAACCAAAATTGGGAATACGAAAAAATGGCACACGCACAATTTGGAACACGAAAAGAGGTACAGGAAGCACACGACCTGTGGGTTCAACAAATCACGAACTAAGACACCACCCCCCCTAACCACGTCCACCCTAGTGAGCCTACCGACTCCTGAAACAAAATCGAGAGGCGCCACGCAGAGCGCCAACAAATACTACCACACCAAATATATATAAAAAAAAAAAAAAAAAAAAGGGGTTTACGGTAAATAAGCAATGAAGCTCCAGAAAACACACAACTCAGGGAAGCATGTTTGTATGTGGATGTCTAACTATGTTGTACACTGATATGTATATAACTACACATAGCTATTGTCTGTGTAGCCATTATGCAATGTATAATTCCCCCCCCCCCTCTTTCCTCGTTTTGTATCCCCATGTTTCTTTTTGCTCAAAGACAAAATAAAAAATTGTCAATTGGAAAAAAAAAAAAAATTAAATAACTTTTCTGTTTCACAGTTTTCACTAATGCAGTGTAATGTTCCACATCAGTTCCTTGTGGCATCATTTTATTTCAGTTACTGCCATGAACTCTGTCCCCTCCTACCCGGTTCTATTTCACTAGAGGCACTATAGTCCTGCAGTAGTGAAGAAGGAATCCATGCCAGTTTGTGCATGCACACATGTAACATTTCAACCATTTGACAAACGTTAATCACTTCTCCAGTGAAATCGCAAAGTTAGCCATTCCATGTGAATACACCATGTATCAATCAGGCCTACTTCGTGCAACAGAGCAAGGAGAGAGATGCACACCCTTCCCAGTGCATCTTCGAACACCCAGAGACAGTCCCCCTCCAAAAGTTATATGGCTGGGCCCCCACAGAAATAAATTGTAGCCATGGTCATTCTGAGCTATTTATGGCCTCAATTCAATATGTTTGATAAGCTTTGCAAATGATTTTTATTTATTTATTTATTTTAAATATGGATATATTTTTATATATGAAATCTATTTTGAAAAAAATTATTTTAAGTGTATCCAAAAATATTAAATCCTTTAAAAAAATGTATCCTAAAATGTTAGAGACCTTTATTGGTTACTGTGGCTGTTGCACTACTCAATTTACAAGCTGACTTATAAATAATGTTAACAGTGATATAGTGCTGGGAATAATTTATCCTTAGAAAATGACTGCCACTTTGTGGTATGCTGATTTCTATACAACCACGTAAATAACAGTAGTGATGTTTTACGTATTTTAATGTCTTCATTGATTACTGCATTATTACTAATCTAAACACAATGCCATTTAGAATAATAAACTCTACGAGGTTTGTGGAGGGTATTTTTTGTTTGAAAACAATCCATGAATGAAATTGTGCTAGAAATGGAACACATTACATGGGGAAATACTTCTCTTAGATGAACAATGACCGTTTGAATTCCGGTATTTCTAATCAATAAACATTTTCAAATCCGTGAAGCCCCTGTTAATCGTTAGACCTATCAACATAATTTCCCAGCATTTGACTTTTCCATATCAAGCATTTTTCACAATTTTACTTTCAAGAGAACATTACTTTTCCAGCTAGCAGTTCTTATTAACTACACCACTTGTAAAATCACACAGGGTTATTCACCAAATTGAAATTCAAATTTAAGGCCAGAGAAGCCTGACTGAAAGCATAGCTGACTTAGAGAATATTTCTAGTTTGGTGCTTTTGGTCTTAAATATGAAATTTACTTTGATTCTCACTTAGTTTAAGAACTCTGCTAATAATCAATATAACTGAATTCCCAGAAAGGCATATATATATATATATATATATATATATATATATATATATATATATATATATCCAGAAACCTGCACTCTAGTGTGTTGAAAAGAATTTTGGCCTGGTGCTGGTCTGCAAGATTATCCAAACTGCATATAGAAGATACCACTCAAAGGACTTCAAAGTAAGGTAACGTAAAACTTAGCTTTTATTCAGCAGATGCTGTGCAAACAAAGAATCTGATTAAGTTTTACTTTGCTTCACTTTGAAGTCCTTGGAGTGCTATATTATGTTTGTTTAATATATATATATAACTGCAAACACCTTCACTTTACTGTACTATACTCAATTCCATATTTAAATCCCATGGTTGCAACTGTATAAAGTGTCTCTTCTTAACCCATTGACTAATAAAAACTTTTGGTCACGCTACTGTAGCTTTTTAATTTGTATAATATATTATAACAATGTGTTTGGTTGGTTGTTTTTTACCCATAAATACGAATGGCAAGAGAGTTAAATAAATAACTGAGTACAGAAGAATAGGTTATAGTTTTTGACATTTTTTCCACAATGTATAGTCTGCAGTTTACATTCAATTTATCTTCTTTGGAAGAATATATTATAGCAGTATTAACCTTAATGACCTTACGTCCAGACTAAAGTATAAACGTTTTTGCTTTCATTTATATTTCATAAAGAAATGTAATTTTTATATTAGCCTTCCTATCGCTATATACTTGAATAATTCTGACACGCTACTTTATGAGGCTATGCTTGGTATTAAGAGTGCCATGAAAATATAAGTGTACCTTTTTTTACCAATATGTATTGTGAATAGTGATGTCCCGAACGGTTCGCCGTGGACTCATCATTTAGTAAACTTTGACCCTGTACCTCACAGTCAGCAGACACATTCCAGCCAATCAGCATCAGACCCTCCCTCCCAGACCCTCCCACCTCCCGGACAGCATCCATTTTACATTCATTGTGAAGCTGCATTCTTAGTGAGCTGTCCAGGAGGAGGGAGGGTCTGCTGCTGATTGGCTGGAATGTGTCTGCTGACTGTGAGGTACAGGGTCAAAGTTTACTCAATGATGAGTCCACGGCGAACCGTTCGTGGCATCACTAATTGTGAACAATATATTGTGATCCTTTGGTTAATTTTATTTGTTTTAATTGTGTAGGTACACTTCATGTAGGTGATGAAATCAGAGAAATAAATGGAATAAGTGTAGCAAACCAGACAGTGGAACAGCTTCAAAAAATGTTGGTTAGTATACTTTAATTATGTGACATTCTTTTTCAGCATGTTTCATGTTTTTGCAAAAGGTGCACAATCTCTAGTACTAGGATCACTTTTAAAAATAAAATAAATGCATCTTCCTCTTGGACTTTCTTCCAATCTCCAATCTGGTATTATGTAGGCTGTGGTTCCTTTTTGTCTTTAGATTTACATCTTTTAAAGGGACACTCCAGGCACCCAGACCACTTCTGCCTATTGGAGTGGTCTGGGTGCCAACTCCCATCACCCTTAATCCTGCAAGTGTAATAATTGCAGTTTTTCTAAACTGCAATAATTACCATGCATGGTTAAGTCCTCGTGTTTTAAACGACGGTGGACTTCCACGCGCTATGCATGAGGACCTCCAGCGTCAGCAAAATCCCCATAGGAAAGCATTGAATAATGTGTAGGTCTAATGCGCGCGCGGCCATTGCTGCACATTAGGTCTCCCATGTCGGTGGGGGAGGAGCGTGGGCGGAGCTTGACCCAGCGCTGAGGGACATCGGCGTTGGATTCAGGTAAGTCACTGAAGGGGTTTTAACCCCTTCAGCAACATGGGATGGTGGGTGGGAGGGAGGGGTGTTTTCCTGGCACTGGAGAGTCCATTTAACAGTGTCACATATATTTTGTAAAAGGTTAAAATGCACAGCCAAATTATTTTAAGTAATAGTTCCATGCGCTGAGTTAATACATTTTTCATATTCCTATATCAAATACTAACACTCAGTATCACTAAGGTGATTTATTTTGTTGGGGTGGGGGTAATATGTTTGTTGTTTTTTGGGAATAATCCACTCATAGAAGCCATTTTAAGTTCATTCCACTTGAGACATAAACTTACAAAGATCATGGATCCTGGAGAAAATCTGTGTGTATGTTTTTAGTAATTTTTCCTATTGACCTAAACTTTTCAATTTTATTGTCAAAAAACCCAATATAGTTATTTAACCCTCATTGTTTCATTGGTTTATTATATGTTTAATGGTTTGTTTGTGTTTTTCATTTTTAGAGAGAAATGAGGGGCAGTATCACTTTCAAGATTGTGCCAAGTTACCGCACTCAGTCTTCATCCTGTGAGGTAATAGGCTTATTTATAAATGGTTCTACCTCTACCTTTGTTCTGGAGCTAATTGCCTGCTGATGGCTGACTGTTATATGCTTTTGGGAAAGTGGTTTCTGCCTGTGCTAGTAGATTATGCACACCAATTTTACAACAAAGATAACGGAACAGTGTGTGTCTGTCACACTCACCTATTTAAAAATGTCGACTTTCAATATTGCATGATCCACTATAAAACAAAGTTAAATGTTATGTCTTTTAGTCAGAAAATTTCACACACACACACGTCATGTATTGCAAACTGTTTGTATTAGTGAATGTCGCTCTTTTGTACATCAGACTGCACAATCTATATATGTCCATTGTATTTGGAACACACGTGTTTTACTGTATATAATATTTCTGTTATTTTTATTTTAGTATATTCCATTTTATTAAGGCTTTTCGTTCTTTCCTTTTTTTCCCTTTCCACTGCATTTTGTGGGGTATTAAGAGGGAATCCCTTTCCGTTTGTAGGTGTGCTGCCTTTTAAAATATTGTATTTTCTGTGGCAATATTTAGCGCTGATCCTTTTGTGACTATTTAGAATTAAAGATGTTCCTTTTTGTGTAAATCCCCACAAATTACATTATCAACAGTTGGTTGTGCCCCTTCCAGGAATTGCTGCTCTCTGGAATTTGAACTGTTAAGGATTTTAACCCAGCAATGGCCATTCGCTTTTAAACTGGTGGTATAATGTATGTATCAGATTTCAAAGCACCCTGTGCACAGCCTCTGTTTTTGGTCTAGAACATTGTTTTCTAGACCTTGTTAAGTCCAGTTAGTAGCTTTCCATTAATTTATATTACAAATTCTTTATTTTGCATTTGGATAAGTAGATTGTCATACAAAAATAGATTGTGACAGTGTACATTACAGCCCAGTAAATTTTCTGTACAAGACAAAGGCAACTAACAAAAATAAGTCATTCATTCTTTTAGCCTACCAAAAAATGAAACCTAAGAGACAAATACAAGAAAAATTAACACATTACCCTCCCACCTCGAGACCAGTTCCAAGTTCCAGGCTATCCCACTATCAAATCCATCAGTTATGCACCATAGCCTTTAATTTATCCATCAGAGAATTACCATCTATCCTAGTCTTGAAATTTTTACTTGAATTACAACTCTTGAAAATCTTTGCTGTTCTTCCCTATTGTTATTGGACACCTACGTTGCTGTTTTTACCAATTGTGTTATTGGATACATGCAAACTATTGCAAGTTGTATATTTTGTACAAAGTATGCACAATTGAGCGCATAATACATGCTGCTCGTTGTACAGGCCAAAAGCTATAAAACACATACAAATTATATTGGCACCAGGAGTTCCCAGTAAGGCTAAAAAAAAAAACCCTAAAATTGTCAATGCTTTTTCTTTTTGTTAATACTAAAACATGATTTTTCCCCTTTACTAGAGCTTTTGTATGTATTCCCCTTTATTAGAGCATGTTCAATTCTCAGATGTTCATTATTGGTTTACATCACAGTTTTGTATTTTGTCTAAAGAATATAATTGTATTTTGTCTTATACAATTATCTATCAGTTCACTTGCGCTAGACAACAAACCAGCTCATTATTCCCTTTAAAGCCGCACTGTCATCATTTGGGGACTTTGCTGAATTCGCAAAGTCCCCCAATGGTGGAAT
This sequence comes from Pelobates cultripes, assembly GCA_933207985.1. Classification (NCBI taxonomy): domain Eukaryota; kingdom Metazoa; phylum Chordata; class Amphibia; order Anura; family Pelobatidae; genus Pelobates; species Pelobates cultripes. The sequence goes on along the minus strand of OW240912.1, from coordinate 83,005,311 downwards.
TGCTGCTGGAGAGTCATGAGGGTGTGGGGCCGGGATCAGGTAAGAGAGTAGGATTTGCTTACCTGAACCTGTCCCTCGTAGGCGCTGCCATCTTGTTCGGGCTGGTCCTTTTCAGAAACCGCTGGATCCTCCATAGACACGGCCAATTCCCTGCAGCAGTCACTGGTAACGGCTGTCGGAACGGACTTTTAGACTCTGCCCTGATTCTAAGAAAATCTGGCCGAGGAAAAATACAGACAAATTAGTCCCTTTTTTTTCTTTCTCTGTATTTAGCTTGTCTGGGTTGAAATTTCAGTGAAATTCCAACACAGTCAAAATTAGTATTTCATAAAGATTCTATCATAGTGAGATACTCATTTTTCAGGGGTACGTGACAGTGCTGCTTTAATTTAAATATTAGCCGTGCAAAGATACCAGTCTACTAAAGGTGACTACTTGCTATTTGTAGTAAAGTGGTGTCCCTGCAAGGTCCTAGGAGTGTATTCACTAAGAATTTAGTAGACAAATAGAAGCCCTTCCTCCGATTTTTATATGGAACAAGCCATGAACAATAAGCTCAACTTGTGGTATGTCTTTAGGGAATCTTTGGAGCATAATTTAAGAATGTAATGCTGTTTGGTGGCCATTCATTGTGGTGGTTAAGGAGAAACATATTTAAACATCCTAAATTCCTGAATAATGTTAAAATGATATGTGTAAAAGGTTATCCACTCTGTAAAGGAAAATAAATTGAGGTTGTTGCAACATTTGTGTGAAATCCCTTTAGACCTTTTAGAATCCTGTTTACTAGTCCACTGTACCAGAACATTGAGCAACAGGAAATGCTGAATATAAAATAAAGCACTGAATCATAACGTATCACCTAAATAATATATAAGCAGGCTTTTCCTTCGCTTATAACTGTGAGTGTCTTGTTGATCCGCAGCCTTCTGAATACAAGCATGCGGAATTCAATATCAGACCTTGGCTGAGTTAGCAGAGTGTATTTTCAGTGAGCTAACCCTGTGATTTAAAGGGGCCAACTATGCACCATAACAACTACAGAGACTTTGTATTGCTTATGGTGCCATAGACACCTGGCACCATTCTATGATAAGTAGTCAAACTATTTTCAGACAAGTCCTTGGGTTCCAACAGTTTTGCCCCTTTTCAGATTGACCTAAAATTGAAATTCCACTTTTGCATTAGATATATCAGTTTGGCCCCTATTTAGATTGAATTAATCAACTGAAATTGACTGATTACTGGTTTGACTACTTTCCGTGGAAAATACAAGTGAACTTGTGGCACCATAACCACTACAGTTTATTGTAACAGATATGGTGCTTAGATAGCTCCTTTTACTTAGGTAAAAGTGTACTAAAGCATTTTTACAAACCATATTTTTTACATAAAATGCAATGCTGAAACCTATCTGTTATCCAGTCTCAAATGCCACATCAGTATATGCTTGTGGCATAATACATTTATTTAAACTCTTTCTTCATATATTAGTTATAAGAAGCTCTTTAATTTATGTTTGCAAAATAAAAATATAACCTATATCCAATAAGAGTTCTAATAAAGGTAAGGTGTTTTGTAGAGTTTTTGTTGTGAACAGGTATTATATGTTTATTTTGTTTAACCCTAAATCTTTTTTTAAAGTGCAAACCGATATCCACAACTGGCAAAGTGGCAAATACTGGAATATGGAATAACCATTCAACCAGAACGTGAGCTCCTCTGGGTGGATTTTCACTGAACTGCAGTTATAGCAACAGCTTTATTTATTTAACTTGTTTGCATCAAATTCAGTGGAAGTGTATGAAGAATATAACTCAAGAACTTGAATAAAAGCTGAAACATATTTAGATCAGTGGTGTCTATCTTTGTAGTTGCTGTTGGACTACAAGTATCATTTTTTGCCTGCCACAGATGGAGGAGGAGCTGTTTGATGCCCCCAATTTAGAGTGATGTGCAAATATTCTTCTGTTAATGCAGTTCTAATTGTTCTCTTCTGCGGCAGCAATGTGTTAACAAACCTTGTGTCTTATTTCAGAGAGATTCCCCCTCTACATCCAGGCAATCCCCAGCTAATGGCCATAGCAGCATTAACAATTCAGTTTCGGTAAGACCAGCAATTACACGTACACGTACAAAATAACAAGGAAAATGGAATAACGCTCTGTTTTGTTTGAGTCTTAATGAGTTATGTTCTTTTTAATTTTTTTTATTTATCTATATTTTTTACTTTATTTAATGTTCTGTTTATTTAAGGTTGGAGCTGAATATTTTCAAACCCACACATGGGTCAGAAGTTTCATATTTTACTAAAAACGTTACTTTGTTTTTTCCATCCAACTTTTCCGTGTGCACCGAAATTTATGAATTGATATTTTTGGTTTGTTGGCCATTTTAATACACGTAATGCGTCTTTATTTCTCTTATAAATGAATGAAGGGAAACTTGACTAGACAGACGTCTGAATCCAGAATTTAGTTTCCGCTATCTGAGTTAATGAATTGGTGTGCCCTCTGCTGTTGTTACTTGCACATATACTGCATAACATGAGCGTGGCCTGTTATATTAAGCTCTTTTACTTCCCCTTTGGTGCTGTTTGGGTTCATATAACATTGATGTAATATAAAAGGGGCATTGCTTTGGAATCAAGCCTATTTCTGAAACATCTTTAACACAAATTGCTTACTGTCCATGGTAAAGATGGCTACTTTAACAGATACAGCGTTTTGTCACTATTCCATCATTATTGTTAGTCTATTTATTTTCTTTCTTTTTTTTAAAAAAAAAGTATACAGCCATTGGGTAGAAAGCAGAAAATTATTTCCATTCTTAGTGATTTTCCTAATCAATCACCATGGCAGCATTGACTGATGGGTTAGTCCCACCCATCTCCGCGTAAAGGATAAAACCAAACTTTGAAATTAGTATAAATAGATTCACCCTATAAGAGTGTTTATCAAAGCTTCCTGGATATCCTTAACCCCTTAAGGACACATGACATGTGTGATATGTCATGATTCCTTTTTATTCCAGAAGTTTGGTCCTCAAGGGGTTAAAGCGAGGGTAGGAATGTAATGCTGCCATAGTGTTTGACCATGAAAAAAAATATATAGTAAGTATGGAAATAATGTTCTGTTCTCCTGATCAATCACCATGGCAGCATTGACTAATGGGTAATACCCTAGCTATACACCTATTAGTAGGGACAGGACTATGAATTATAACTATCAGGATTATTATTACTACGCCATGCTAGTTGTAAACATTTTCCAGTATTAACCCCTCAATCTGCAGAGTAAAATTCCTAAGAAAATATTACCTAAAAGCCAAAATATTAATCATTGAGACATCATCTTTTTATCTGGCAAACCTTTTTCAGCCATGTTATTGAGTCACAGTGTTTATTCTATACATCCCACAAAAACCGTGTTTGAGAGCAAAAAGAGAATCACTCTAACTAAACCTACAAAGAAACAAAGTTTTATGCAAAACAAAACTAAATAGCTGGAAAATGGGCAGGGATTTTTTTTTTTTTTTACATTTAATGTAGCATATTTTAGTGCATGGGTTTGCTGAATGTAAGCAGCTCATTGTTTTATACACAAATTTACATTGATCGTAATGGTAAGCACCCAGTATAAATACGCATAACTGCAATTTCCAGTTGGAAAGATTTGTGTTTATGGTTTAATTTCTCAATGCATTTGTGTTGAAGATGCTAGGGGGGAGGGGGATTACTGCACCTTTCCAGTCTGCTTAAACATTTCCGCTTTCTTCAGCTTCAGCTAAAACATACTGAACTCTTTTTCTTTTAATCATGTGTTTTTGTTTGTTTTTTACCTTCTATCCATCCATTCTTCCTAATTGGTCCCATATACTAAGCACATTTACAAACTGCATTCACATTTTGTGTTGTGAAGAAAGCAAAGTTTATTAATCAATAAGATGAACATTTCTTCTTTTGGGTTGACTTTATTCTACAGGATATACCATCAACTACACAATCAAAAGGAAGACAGGTGAATAGATTCACTTTATGCCAGTATATAATTTGTGATGTGTCCTTAGTAACTCATCTTAGTGCTCCCCTTGTCATACCCTACCTACCATTATGTGCATGTGAGAGGGTGATATATCTGTGTGTGCATGTTTTTGTACAGTGTAAGTCAAACCGGAACATTTATGGCTCTAGCATCAATATTAATCTGTACACACGTACCGTTTTTTAAAAGTATAGCATTTATGACTATCATTCTTTTTGACTGATGTGGCTACAGTCCGCACATACACATTAAGAGCAACCTGTGTTTTTTCTTCTGTAGCCAATATCACTGAGCTTTTGCATACATCTTGTGTATTAAATAAGACCTTTAATAACTATTCCATTCTTATAAAGCCATGAGAATACAATGACAAAACAAGCATGACTTATCACTTTATATAGCATAAAATGTATACTATACAATTTGCTTGCCAAGTTGATGTATACATTAAGATATTTCCCTATACATATTTGACCTCCACAGTCTTTACATCATTATACATATCCTTTACAAAGCAGCGTATCCAGTTGCCGTTATATTCTAGAAAGTGCATTTTGTACTTGCCTCAGTATAGGAATAGACTTATAGATGTCACTCTGTTCTGACAACAATGTTTTTGTCAATGAAACAAGCATGTCAGCATCATTGTAGGGCAATTGCTCTGCTTAGGAAAATGTTGCCTAACAAGGCTAATTTTGGGGGGACGAAGTTTAGGTGTTTTTTTTTTTTCTCGGTAACACCCTAAAGCTGCAATGCATAAGGAGAAGTTATAAGTTAAAAAGTTACCTGTTAACTTTAAGGTGAAAATTATTTTTAGGTAAGTATATGTCTAAACGTATAAATATACTGGTTATTTCACCTGAACAATGTATATATTTAGTCTATACCTACCTGACAGTGAACTTATCAGCACAATTTCTGAATGGTAGGTTCATTTTAGCCACACAATAAAATTATTCAGTAATAATTTGGAGCTAAAAAAAAAAAATAGCAACAGACCTGACTATAGGGGTCTTTCACATTGTTCAAAGGCACTTCAGGGTCCGTAAATAGCAGCCCAAAAAGAATAATCAATGCATGTAGACAAGGATAAATCACAGTTATATCATTAGAAAGTGTACCTATCTTGCTACATTGTCAAACTATCAAGCAGGAAATCTTTTTGATTATGTTACGAGGAATGTACAATGGAAAAATCTTATATGAAAAGTACAATGGTAACACAAGTAATTATGGTCTCGATAAGCTTTGCAAATGATTCAGTACTGTTAGAAGAACTTTATAAATGTTTTGTCTACAGGAGTCACCATTAAAATCTGTGGAAAGTTTTGTAGATAAATCAGTTTTCTAACAGTATTGAATCATTTGGATAAAAAATTGAGGTCAATATCAGGAGTTTGTGTTAAACCATGTTTGTGCAATAAAAGTATGTAGATATGAAAATGGGCCTATTTAATAAGTGTTTTATTAAAAGCAGAATGTAAGGTAAACAGAAAATTGTATGTATATCCTTGAAGAATTGGTGTTTGATTTTGTTGATGTGAGTCCCCTAATCTCAGAAATCTACTGCTACTCAAGCAGAAAATAACGTGATCTGGAATAACTATTTGTCCAGATCATGAGCTCCTCTCTAGTGATAAAGGAGATATGCATTCAGGCAATAGCTGCTCCTTCTAGCATACTGATATGCAAGAAGAGAGGCTGCGGAGACAGGCAGTTCCCGGTCCCTCGCTCATTGCATATCTCAAGCATTTCCAACTAGTAAATAATCCTGTTAATGTGAAAATATGCTGTCATATTAAGAGCACAGTGCTCTTTGGCTCAATTGCCTTGCTGAAATAAGTCAGGCTTGGGAAATTATTTCAGGTTTAGATGTATAAAGCAATACCTATATATGAGAGCTAATGTAAATTTGCAACAATTGCTCCCCTATGTCGGTAAACAAACAGCATGTTCCGATATAATGTCCATCATTAGACGATCTGACATTGTACTGAGAGCACTAGAGTCATGCATAGAGCACTTAAATAGCACTCTCTGTGTGTGGTCTGTCGCAAGTGGGACCAATGGCACTTCCATTTTCTTGGAGCCTCCACCCACTTTCAGGACAGGGCTGGCCTTTCTGGACATTGCCAGTGACACAAGTTGCCGCTGGCACTACCCTTTAGGCCTGCCCACTCTCGCCCCAACTCCGTGCACCTACCAAAGTTTGAAGGTATACTATATTTTTATTTCTGATTATATTCGGAAACTTCAAAAAGTTGAATTGATTGAAGGAATATGACAGTTAAAACAAACCTGCCTTTTTTGGGAACAAATACAGAATTCTCATATTCTCTGGATATTACCAGCCTTATGTTTAATTCTGCTCTGAACAAAGCCTTGACTGACCAGTGATACCTTTTTTTTTTTTGGTGATCAACTAAAGAAAGAAACTAACTTTTTTTTTTCCTACATGCTTTTGCCTCGTAGTTTCTAATTTTATGTCTACTAATTCTACTCCTATGTTGATTTAAAGAAATTGCTTCCTTTTATGCTCCTACATTGCCAGCTATTAGTGCATTTTAGGACCTTTTAGTGCCTACAAATATTTGTCATGGCTTCTTTATAATTTGTTTTCCAGATATATGTAAGAGCACAGTTTGAATATGATCCAGCAAAGGATGACTTGATTCCTTGTAAAGAAGCAGGAATCCGATTTAGAGTTGGAGACATTATACAAATTATTAGTAAAGATGATCACAATTGGTGGCAGGGCAAACTGGAAAACTCCAAAAATGGTACTGCTGGTCTCATCCCTTCTCCTGAGCTTCAAGAATGGTAGGTACAATGTTACAACTATAAATGTGTAAAGTTAATACAGCATTCCATCCAGAGAACCGGTGCATTTGCAAAATTAGTAATGTTACAGTTGATAAATTACCATCACAGCAAACCTTTAAACGTTAAACAAAGTTTGAGTGCTTTTTCAATGTCAACACGGCCCCAATTTATTTATTTATTTTTAGGGCAGCTTAAATGGAATTAGCTGTTTTAAATGTTCGGTTCATGTAAATTGTGAATACAATATGCTAAAGCTTGCACTAACTGGTTATTCGATTCATAAGTGTTGCTTGAAATAATAGTGATTATGTCCCAAGTATTAGAGTGATTTAATATATGTGTGTATATGCTATTAAAGGGTTTATCCAACGCTTTCCTGTGCTGAATACAATAATACCCTATTGTCATTCCATATGCCCCCCACCAATAGAAATGATCAAAGGTACATACCCTTAGTCTAGAGCCACACATTGTATTGTGAGCATTAACAGAAAGTGTGTCCCAAATATTACATTGGTTTATTCAGACACTTATTTCACAGGAATGTGTTTATGTAGGTTTTTATATGCTATTAAAGGGCTTCTTCAACCATTTTGTGTGCTGAATAGAATACCCTATTGGAATTCTATATTCCCCCCCCTTCCCCAGAAACTTGATCAAAGAGCTTTTCCAAACAAAGGCTTCTCATAAAGTAACCGTTGATTGGAGGATTTAAGTTTCTAAGCGCATGTGCATCCTCTGAGCACAGAATGGAGGATGGCGAAGGGGAAGATTAAAAAAATATATCTGTTAAGGGCATAGGGAAAAGAGGAGGGCTAAATTGGGAGAGGGAGGCAGAGTGGAGTTTCCTAAAAAACAGACAGTTACTATATAAATACACGTGAAATAGGTGTATACAGAGGAGCTTCTTGCCAGGGAGAAGCAGTTTCATGTGTAAGCAGTGTGCAGTGCACGCTGACAATAGATATAAATAATGCATATATTTTACATTAGACAGCCTGGAACAGAGTTCTGGCCTGCCAATGTCATGTGTGCTGATAGTACAGCTCTAAAGTACTTCAGACTGGTGATCATATCTATCATGTTTTTCCACATATGTGGAGCTCTACGGGAGAAAGTTTCTCTCTTTTTATTTATTTTTGAGCTGGGTAGTGGAAAGTAAGGACAGATAGTAGAACATAGGATATTGGAGGTGGAGGTGGAGGCAGCAGGAGCGAGCATATTGCTCAGGTAAAGTCGGTGTTATGAGTACATCAATTGGAGAGTTACCCAATTGTTTCATTATATCACAATATGATGGGTAATGCAGTTTAATGGAATAATCAACCCGAGATATGATATTGAGGGCTCCACTACCTACAGCTTGGTCTACAGAACTGAAATAGGTTACAAATACCATGACAGAAGCTGTGGGATGGCAGTTATGTTCAGCTTATTCAGCAGTTCATGTCATCCCATGGAATTAGTGGAACTGCAACTGGCTAAACTGCATAGCACATAAATTTATGGTGGACATAGATTTATGGGATAAGATAATCCCCACAAGTGCCACAGTTTTAGGATCTTTAATGGTGAGGCGTTTGTATTTTTTTTCTTTTACATAATTTTGATCATTGCATGATATTTGTAGCTTATCATATATTTTATCACTTTAGCACTAAGCATTATGTCCCTTTTGTGTTTTAAAAAGTGGGCTTTTAAGGGACATCTAGAGTTTTGTTTTTTTGCCTATTCTAATCACTGCTGTATGTGTAGGGTTAAAATTGATCTGTACTTAAGGAAGAGTCTCTGCTAAACAGCAGTGCTGCACAATCATTCAGGTTAACTGCAGAGTGTCTGTACACCAAGCATGTCAAACTCAAAGTCTAGCAAGGGCCACATAAACTAGGTTTAAGTTTATGTTGGCTGCAAAAAAACAAACAAACACACTTTACATGTTCATAGAAATATAGGTTTATTTTGAAAAGTAGAGTATACAAAAAAAAATCAGCACTCCCCTCTACTAAATCCCAGTCCCCCTCCCCCATATACTAAATCCCAGTATTCCCCTCTAACCAACAAGCAGACTCCACTCACATTGCCACTGCCAGTATGCGACTCCGGAGTCCGGTCCCCAAATGGCGCTGTCAACAACCTCTGCCAAATCTAATCCTACTGCTACTTCTTGAAACACTGTGAAGGTGGAGCACGTCGATGTCATGTCGGAATGTGACGTGGTGATTCGTGCCTCCATGCACCTCCAGATACTCCACTGTCCAGTCACAGCCAATGCAACACACAGACACACTCACTCACTGACTGACACACACAATGACACATACATACACACACACACTCATACTCACCGACAGACAGACTCACAGACACACACTCATACTCACCGACAGACTGACACACACACACACACACTCACTGACAGACACACACTCACTGCCGCTGCTTATTGGATGGCAGCGACCTAAATAATCCCACACCTCAGCGCACCGCTTAAATATTGCTGACCCTACTTGAGGTTCGTTAACCGTAAGCCAAGTGTTGGTATTAAAGCGGTTCTGTCACCCAACAAAAACTTTGATCACATCACAGATCAAATCTTTATGAAATGCTCATAAGGACTACATTTAAATTATTTTTTTATTTTATTTTTTTTAAAAGAGAAATTAATAAGAATATTTTCTCTCTAACGTGAATCTGTCATATTTTGCAAACCCCATAGGCAACATCTCTGGTTAGGGTCCAGTAGCCACAGCATACAGTCAAAGGTTTTACTTACCTGAAGCTTTCCCTTATGGCTCCTGCCATCCTCATCCCTGGGATCCTCTTCCGCTACTGGTGCTTCATCTGCCAGGACCTGCATCAGTGTTGTACTCTTGCACAAGATCTATGGAAAATCCCACGAGATCATGGGGATTAAGTGAGATAATGCCTGAATCCTACAGCCAACACTTGGGACAACTGCTGGGTTTGGACAAAAGTTGACAGCGGAGCTCTGCTCTTATTGAATCTTTTGTTGCATTGGAATTTCAAATGTAGTCAGCATTAGTATTTTATAAAGCTTACATCTTTATAAAATACTAAGAAGTGACAGAGCCGTTTTAAAGGACCACTATAGTGCCAGGAAAACATATTTGTTTTCCTGGCACTATAGTGCCCTGAGGGTGACCCCACCCTCAGGGTCCCCCTCCCGCCGGGCTCTAGGGGATGGAAGGGGTTAAACTTACCTCCTTCTCTCCTCCTCCTCCTCAGCTGAATATGCATGCGTGGCAGGAGCCACGCGCACATTCAGCCAGTCCATAGGAAAGCATTCACAATGCTTTCCTATGGACGCTGGCGTCTTCTCACTGTTATTTTCACAATGAGAAGCGTGGAAGCCCTCTAGCGGCTGTCGATGAGACAGCCACTAGAGGCCGGATTAACCCTATTATAAACATAGAGGTTTCTCTGAAACTTCTATGTTTATAGAAAAAAGGGTTAATCCCAGCTGGACCTGGCACCCAGACCACTTCATTAAGCTGAAGTGGTCTGGGTGCCTATAGTGGTCCTTTAACTCCAGTCGAAAACAAAAGATTAAAAGGTATTTGTTGTGTAAATGTGTAATCCTTGGTCTTTGTATTGTAACATTGAGATGGCTACAGAATGTTTTTAGATTAAATATGAGCATTTAATTTGGGACTGAAAATCAAAATGTGCATTAATATTTTGAGTTTACAATCCTATTTGTATCTTCACATTTTCTATGCTTTTTTCCTGGCTTCTTTCATAGAATATCGTTCTTTCAGACACCCATTTATGAAAACCATATTTGGATGAGTTTTTTGATACAGCATATCTTATGCCAATGGAGGGGCATTAATTTTACTGTAGCAGTTTTTTACAATATTGCACTATACGTATTTTTCTTACAATTATTCAGTCTCCAGATGTTTCTTCTTGCATTATCGTATTCCCTGTTGAGCCCAAACCTGTGCGTTAATGTACCATCTCAAAGGATTTGAAACGATGACTTAAGGCCTGCCATCCTCTGTGTGTAGTAAACTCATTTGTGTTATAGTTCTAATGCATTTCTAATGAATCAGGCTTTCATTATTTTGTTCGTCACTTAAAAAGAAGATAGCGTTACACTTTATTTTAAGCACATGTATTTTAAGTTACTTTGTTACTTAATCCAATTCAACTAAACTTCCACACTCATTGGAGAAACAGAAACAAAAAAAAATTCTTAACATAAGACATTTATTGTTGTTCTCTGTAAGCACCAATTTGCATTTAGAGTACATAGATTCACAGAGATAGTAGCTTGTGTTAGTGTTTTTTATTTTATTTTATTTTAGGTTGCTGTTAACTGGATTTGAACAAGTGCTGCTCCAATGTAAATTGCTCAATAAATATTCTACTTCTGCAGCTATGTTACATGTACAAGAAACTATTTAATATATTCAGAATCAATTTTCTTAATTTTACTGCAGACTGTTCACTATAGCTCATCATGTTATCTTCAGAATAAATTTTTACAATTTTCCCAATGTCCGTTCATAAGCAAACCTGCTATGTACTGTAAATTACTATCTTGCTTTTAATGTGATTTAGTCTACTTTATTTTTTAATTAATGACCAGCATTAGAAATGCATAGCACTTAATGGGCAAGATATTATACTATGTTATGTTTGTTTAAAAGTAAAACAAAATATGTTTCCTAAATATTCCAAATTTTGAGATACACAAAGTACAGTTTTTGTATGTAAAATAATAATGACTTTGCTGTAAGTCCATGTTGCCTTCAGAATTCACACATCACCCTTATTTTCTATACAAAGCATGGGTTGCATCAAAGCAGTGTAAAACTTTCATTACACTATATCCTCTGAAAATGTTAAGTAATAGCCTGCTTTATCTTTGAAACATGTTATCATAAATATTAGTCCAAAGACTGATTATGTTTCCGGGTTAATATCTAAATATGACGTTATGGACCCAGAACCAGGAGATGTGGACTTTAGGCTGAATTTGCAGGCATATGAAAGTTTTCTTTTTAGTTTACAATTTCTCTTTAATGTTTGCTAGTTTTAATCTCAAATCTGGTTCAGTATCCAGTAAACAAAACATGTCATATTGTCTTCAGAAACATTTGTGAACTAATAGAATGCCAAACTTCTTCCCCCATACTATAGAAGCATTCTTAAAATCATTCCTGAAAATAATTGTATGAGCAATTAGATTAAATTAACATTTCCAATGTATTGCTGTATTACAGGCGGGTTGCTTGCATTGCAATGGAGAAGACAAAGCAGGAGCAACAGGCCAGCTGTACTTGGTTTGGCAAGAAGAAAAAACAGTACAAAGATAAATACCTGGCAAAGCACAATGCAGGTATGGACTAACTAACCAATGACCTAACAAAAAAAAAAGCCCATTGGAGATAGATGTTTTAGTCTGTAGTCCCAATTCTAACACTTTTCCAGTCTCTCCAAGTTTTGAATGTTTGTATGGTAGGAGAACTGTCACCATATGGCACTTTTGGTATGTACTGTAGGTGGTTTATACTTTCACTATGATTCCTCGAGTTTAAGAAACCGCTAGTATTGTTTTCACCATTCTTATTCTAGCACTTTCATAAATTTGTTCTTTTAGATGCACTGAATACATAGCAAAAGACTGTAAACTGTAATCTAAAAAGGCATCCTTCAGTTTTAATCTCTTCACAACTAAAAACTACCCAGGAAAGTCATAGAAAACAATCAATGTGTATATGCACTCCAAGCCTCCTTTTTGTAATTAAGAGTGAGAATGAAGACTTGGAATTGAGTAATGGCCAGTCCCTCTAATTACTTAAGCCCTTCTCATTATAACAATGAATTAACCCCCTAGTGTTATTGTGTAAAGCGGTGACCAAAGGGTTATTTGTTTTTTGGGTTTTTTTTTTGTTATGGGCTCCACATCTTCCCCTCATTCATTGAAAAAGAGGGAAGACTGTAGCTAAATGTAGTCAATGCCACACTCGCTCCCCATATTGCTTCCATCCTAATGTTAAAATATCTGTCATACAGTGATGTATGTCCCAAGTTAATCTATCACTCAGTAATTATAACTGAGAGGGACTTGGAAGGGTGTGAGTAAAGACTAGACTTGAGGGTGAATCCAATCATTCTTCCCATTAACTCTACTGCCCCAGCAGTCCCAGTGTATACATTTTAATCCTTGCATGACTGTATTAATAATACAACTACAATGACTAGGTTGTAAATTCAGCCTTGAAATTAAAAAAGTTTAAAAAAATTTTTACTCACATTTGGCTATATTAAGGCAGTAAAATAAACCAGGTTTGCAAAACTGCAAACATTTTGTCTCTGTGTTAAAAACAAAATATTACCTGACATTTTGGCTCAGACTGATGCTAAATTAACTGCATGAAAAGTGTGAAAGTCACCTTAGACCTCAGAGTGTCTTTCATTTTATTTTAAATATACTTTGTTTAGAAATGTTGGGTTTCATTACCACTATTAAAGGGACACTCCTGGCCATATACCCATTTTAACCTACTGGCCTACTCCATTCAGTGTTAAATCTTTTTTTTTTTTTTGTCAATCTGTGTTTTTATTGTGACACAAAGGTTATAAATGACAATTACAATACTGCAAAATATAATTTTTTAAATTTAATAATGTGTGCCTACAAAAGAGTATCAGCAGAGTATCATATGTATATTGAGCAGATAGCAAATAACTTGGTCAGCTACAGGAATTAGGCTCTTATTTGTTGTCTGAGATAATTACCGACTAATATTCAGACATGCTAGGAAACTATCAGCTATAGTATGAAACTAATAAAAATTAAAAGGAAAGTAAACATTGCAATTAAAGAGACAACTGCTAACTGGTAAGCAAGGAGATTTTCCCTGTGAATTATCAGACTGCATGGCAAAACTGGTACCAAGTTATGAAAGCTGGCCTGAGCCCCTGGTCCTTCCTTCTCTCAACCGACTCAAAACCAGGTACAAGTAAGCGCCAGTTGGCCTTCAGGCCTGTTTGCAGACAAAGGTACAATGCTTCCCTGTCAGGGCTCTCCAGGCGCAACAATTCGTCTCAGATCTAGTGCTTGGTGCAGGCCGCTGTCTGCCCACTATTTCTTCACAACGCTTCTGTTGTCTTTTATGGACCCTCTGGCATTGGAAGCTGTGCAGGCATCAAAAGCCCCTTAGCACCCGCAACCGGAAGAAAGCCAGCCATCTTCATCCAGCTCCAACAAATTCTTTGCCAGCAGCCGACGGGAGCCCTCGGAGTTATGTTGCAGTGTGCAAAAGAAAGTAGCAGCGGTATTTTAGATGTAGAAACACAGTAACCTGATCTGATCCCAAGGTACACTCGCTGCCTCTGCTCTTCAATAACAGGATCATCCGCCATCTTGGAATCCGTATAATGAAGGTTTGAGAGAGTAGCCACAAGTTGCCAGAGTAGTCAGGGATAACCCCCCCACAAACCCAGAGCTGCAAGAGCACTAAAAGGAGAGTCTGCCACCTCCATCGCCTTGTGCACTCCAGCAGGCCGCAGACAATTCCATAATAGTAAGAAAGGTGTCAAGTAGCTACGTGAATGTTGGATAAGCTTGTTGTTTGGGCCTCATTTCCCAGAAAATCAGAGGAGCTCCTCCACCACGGGATTTGCTCGGTTGTTAATCAGGGCCCACCCCTCTTAAATTGTTTTTGTTTTTTTTGCAATGGGACTTTCTGGACACTTGAACCATTATATCTCACTGAATTGATTGTGGTACCTGGAGGCCTTTAGCAATGCCATCTTTTCAAATAGTTTAACAGTGCATAACGGTCCTGGCCACCCACGGATGGCACTCCCAGCCAATCACAGCCACACATTGCTGCTCAGGCTAATGCTTCTTGATTAGCCCAAGCAGCACAGAGGAAATGGACTGCTGGAGACTTTTGTGCAGTATTAAAAATGGTCTAATGCTGAATGAAAGGATTGCACCAGGGAACTACAGGCACTATACCCACTTCAAGTAAATGAAACCATTACAGAGCTTACAGTGTACCTTTAACACTGAACACATGTCCCTGATTATCTACAGACCAACCCCCACTAGAGCCATCCCAATTAATTTACCAATTAGCAGCTTTGACAGCCTGAAAGCAGTCAGCTGACACACTTAGCTAATCACTGCCACAAATTGCTGCTCAGGCTAATGCTTCCTCTTTAGCCCCAGCAGCACAGAGGGGATTGGTTTAGTGTTAAACCATTCAAATACTGTGTAATTGAATGTAAAGACGACATCAGGGGCTCCATACACTCTTACTACTCAAATGATATGAAGCAGTTACAATGCCTAGAGTGCCCAAAATATCAAAATGTGTGCATTGTTAGCTTTGAAAGAGGAATGCGATTCTTTGGGTATGACCAGCATCTGACAAAAATATGTGAAAATCCTAGCCATCTGAGGTATTTTCAGAATACCTAAAATATTTTGAGAATACATCCAGTCTAGTTTTGTGAAAACATCAACTTTTGTTTGTATTAACTGTACATTAAAAAGGGACATTATAGTCACTGAGACCACTTCAGCTCAATGAAGTTGTCTGGGTGCCAGGTCCCTCAAGTTTTAACCCTTCACATGTAAACATAGCAGTTTCAGAGAAACTGAGAAACTGCTATGTTTACATAGCAGGGTTAATCCAACCTCTAGTGGCGCATCCAGCGTGCAGAACGTCCATAGGAAAGCATTAAGAAATTATAGAAGTTATAGATTTCCAAACGGTGTACACCGTATATATTTAAAATTGTGTATATTACATTTTTGCATACTATATGACTGAAAGGGAAATTAAGAAGTAGGGGGGAAATGTAAAAATGTTTTTTGTATCGAAGGTACAGTAAATAGGCCTTGCCATGATAAAACAAACCTTTTTAGTTTGTGAGGTAACCAATGCAGAACAGAAGGCTCCTCCCACAGCACTTCCTGTTTTAACATCAGGATATTTAACTGTTCCCAGTCACTGAGTTGTGCACTTTAAGTTTTCTTGTGCATTTTCCAAATATTGTAGCTAAAATCTACCAATTTCAAAGCAGCAGGAAGTGTAATATTAGATATTCCAATCATGCAGGCTGATTTAGTCTAAGTAGCAAAAAGCAAGCATTGTTTAAAAAATAAAATGTGTTAATGTTCTTCTGTGCCGTTTTAGCCACAGGAATGGGAGGGGGTGCATTTAAATTAAATTTTTGTCCTTTTATCTATTAAGCTATTCAGTATTGTATAATAAACATTTAATTGAATGTAAATTGCATACGCAATTTACAACAGACTCTTAATAGGAACTAAAAACTATGCGGTTCTTAAATGAAGCAGAGGTCACAAAACAAGTCATTTACAATCAGAACTAGATTTGCCTTATATTTTTAAAACACATAAAAGTGCGCAGCCCAGTCACAGAAACCTTCACAAACTGTAGGTTGCATTGATTCAGACATTAAAAATGAATGCTGGGGGCTTTCTGTTGCTTTGCTTCACTTCACAAAGACTGAAAAGGTCTGTTTTTAAACTAAAGGGTGCCTTACATTACTGCTTTCATCTGTTTTTTTCATGGCAACAGCATAACCGAAGCATAACTTTAACCTTTCTGTACCTAAACTAAAGATTTTCAGCCCAACCCAAAACTTTTCTTCTGGAAATAAGGAAATACATGTTGTAGTTGCAATTCTCTATGAGTACCAAGATGTAGGCTGGAATAAACAAGGTCAGGATCAATATCCTTTGCACCTTTTTGTTATCAATAAATTTATGCTAGTGCATGCATTTTAGTATATTATAAAAACTATCAATCTCAGTAAACACAATGGTTAAATGAGTATATCTTTTTCCAAAGCATCAAATGACTTGTCTCCCAATAAAAAGTTAGTTTGAAGCCTTGCAGATACCAGTTAAGTGTTTGACTGGCCTTGAAGCTGCATGAGAAAAGCAGTTCACCTGTCATCTTATGCTAGTTGAATGAAAGCATTAGCTTTTGAGCTTATCTGTGCTTTTAAACTCAGTCTTGTGTTCAGCAGTATTCTAATCCCATAGTAAAATGGGTCAGCAGAAGTAGCCGGGTTACAAATCTTCCTTTTAAACCAGTAGCCGAGGTTTTCACAGTTACGCAAATAAAGGGACTGTTTTTTTTAGATTTTTTTTAATCTATAACCTAATTATTAAAATCTGCAAAGGGTAGTTAAATTGCATTGCATTAGCCTTCAGTATACCAGCTTATTTGGTTACATGATCCATAATTCTCGGCCAGTGTGAAAGAATATCTAGTTCACAAAAGCTACAGTGCCAACGCTTAAAAGATCACTATAGGATCAGCAACACACTGACCCTATAGTGAAAACCCACCATTTAGGGTGGCTTGCCCCCTCCCAAGCCCCATCAGAGTGGGTTAAAACTCACCTTATTTTCAGCTCTCCACGGGTCTGCCGGCACTGGCCCCGCCCTGTTGGTGACATAATCAAAATGGCAGATTTTAAGCCAATCCAGTGCTTACCCGTGGGGAAAGTATTGGATTAGCTAAAATCGGCAAGGGAGCGAGGCCAATCAGCATCTCCTCCTAGCCGCATTGGATCAATGCATCTCTATGAGGAAAATTCAGCATGGGGACGCTAAACGGCAGGGCTGCTTACTAGGAAGCCCCTCCAGTGGCCATCTGAGGAGTGACCACTTGGAGGTGTCCCTAGAGGCAATGTAAACACACATGGGCGTCCGCAGGAATTTTTCCGGGGGGGGGGGCGGCGGGCATAATTGTAATGACATCCATGCTTGGTCCCTTTTTGACAGTGTCATGAAGGGGAGGAGCCTAGTCATTATCACATAAAGCCAGGGTAAATAGCATTTTCACAACTATGGTGTCAGGGATACATCAAAACAATGAGTGAGCGCTAAATAACACAACTTAGCAGCAACCCTAAAAGGGAATCCCTCAAAAACCCTTAGGATAAAACACAAAAAATACAAGGAAAGGGCTGCGCTTAGATAAAACTTTAAAAAATATATTTAAAGTCCAGATAAAATCAATGGATAAAAAAAGAAGAAGGTCTTATCTGGCAATGCTTAGTCCGAAACAATAATCTTACTTTCTGTCTTCCTTATAGACCGTCTCGTATGCAAGAGATAAAAACAAATACAGAACCACAATGGTGTAGTATATCTTGACGTAAAAGGAATAAAATATAAAACTTGATTGCAAACTCACATTTCCAAGAGCTAGAACCTGCTCTGGTATAGAAGGCGTACAGCGGTTTAGATCCCCGCTTATTGGATATGGAATGGTTATCCTTCACGTGCTTCCTCCTTCCGTAGTGTGGGAGATACTCAAATAAAAAGAGACAACCAATAGTGTTCTCTGCATAAAACTTAAAATAAAATATAAAATAAAAGTGGATACTCACAAGACAGGAGCAGGTCAACTGCTCCTGATATTTCGCGTTGGTGGAATAATCCCCACCTAGGATTGCTTGGAGTCCAGCGAATAATGCCAGGTAATAATAATAATTATATGTGTATTAAAAGATAAGTGGTACAATAAAAGATTATCAAATATACTTTAATTGTAACATTACACAATATAAAAAACCATAAACGCGTTTCGCCAATCGGCGTTATCAATATGGGTAAAGAACCTGATACCTGGCAGTAGATCATTTAAATAGCATGTACAGACAATTCAAAAATTGGCGCCAACATTTGGACAGCCAATCAGATTTCAGATAAAAAATACATTCAATAAAACACAATTAAAACAACACCCCCCTCGGTTATGATGCCGGTCATGTGACCGCGCATCATATAATATATCCTACGAATAACCGATCGTTTTTAATATTAAATTATATGTTTTGAACAGGTATTCTCATCTCTATACATATGTATCCCACTCATATTGTTTTAATTGTGTTTTATTGAATGTATTTTTTATCTGAAATCTGATTGGCTGTCCAAATTTTGGCGCCAATTTTTGAATTGTCTGTACATGCTATTTAAATGATCTACTGCCAGGTATCAGGTTCTTTACCCATATTGATAACGCCGATTGGCGAAACGCGTTTATGGTTTTTTATATTGTGTAATGTTACAATTAAAGTATATTTGATAATCTTTTATTGTACCACTTATCTTTTAATACACATATAATTATTATTATTACCTGGCATTATTCGCTGGACTCCAAGCAATCCTAGGTGGGGATTATTCCACCAACGCGAAATATCAGGAGCAGTTGACCTGCTCCTGTCTTGTGAGTATCCACTTTTATTTTATATTTTATTTTAAGTTTTATGCAGAGAACACTATTGGTTGTCTCTTTTTATTTGAGTATCTCCCACACTACGGAAGGAGGAAGCACGTGAAGGATAACCATTCCATATCCTATAAGCGGGGATCTAAACCGCTGTACGCCTTCTATACCAGAGCAGGTTCTAGCTCTTGGAAATGTGAGCTTGCAATCAAGTTTTATATTTTATTCCTTTTACGTCAAGATATACTACACCATTGTGGTTCTGTATTTGTTTTTATCTCTTGCATACGAGACGGTCTATAAGGATGACAGAAAGCAAGATTGTTTCGGACTAAGCATTACGGACATTGCCAGATAAGACCTTCTTCTTTTTTTATCCATTGATTTTATCTGGACTTTAAATATATTTTTTAAAGTTTTATCTAAGCGCAGCCCTTTCCTTGTATTTTTTGTGTCAGGGATACATGTTTGTATTCCTGACACTATAGTGTTCCTTTAAGCAAATTAAATGAACATTCCTCATCACCATAACAACTTCATCTAAATGAAAATGCTCTGATGCCATGAAGCCCCTGGGTGCTCTTTCCTTTGAGGGGTTAAGCCGCTCTCAAATGGTTTTAACCCCAAAGGCTTACTCCAGCTCCAGATTTCCAGGTCGCTCAGTGGTATTCGGCTTCTGAAACGAGTGTCAGGAAGTGCAGATTGACGTCAGGCATGGGTACTACAAATTGGCTAGAGTGGTCAGTTGACACTCTAAGCCAATCGCTAGTTCCCGGTTCATAAAAATGTTTCTTTTTTATGAATGGGGAGCTACTGATTGGCTTAGAGTGACAGCTGACCGCTCTAGCCAATCAGCGACACCCCTCCCCAGCGGCACTCTGTGCTGCCTGACACTCAGTAAATAAAAGTGAACACATTAACACTGAGGGGTTTTTTTACCTGGGGAGATGAGAAGGTCCAAAGTTTCACTGCCAGGCCCAGGTACCAAAGCCTTATGATGTGGTGTCCAGAATAAAGTGGAGGGTTCACTTCACTTGTCCTTCCTGCTCCACTCTCCTTTTCTTCTCCTTCATTTGACACAGTCTTCTTTTTCTTCTGACACTGTCTTCTCTCCTCCGTGGCTCCTTCACCTTTCTGCTACTTTCTGCTTATTGTGCTCCCCCTTCTGCTCCTTTCTCTTTATGATCCCTTTCGGCTCCTTCTCCTACTTTACCTTTGTGCTCCTTACTGTCCCTTTCTGCCCCTTGCTACACTTTTCAGCTCCTTCTCCTACTTTACCTTTGTGCTCCTTCTGTTTCTTTCTGCTCCTTTACCTTTGTGCTCCTTCTGTTCGTTTCTGCTCTTTGCAGACCCTTCCTTCTCCTTGCAGACCCTTCCTGCTCATTTCTGTTCCTTCTCCTACTTCACCTTTGTGCTCCTTCTGTCCCTTTCTGCTCCTTCTACTTTACCTTTGTGCTGCTTTACCTTCCAGCTCCTTGCAGACCCTTCCAGCTCCTTGCAGACCCTTCCAGCTCCTTGCAGACCCTTCCTGCTCCTTGCAGACCCTTCCTGCTCCTTGCAGACCCTTCCTGCTCCTTGCAGACCCTTCCTGCTCATTTGTGTTCCTTTGTGCTCCTTCTCCTACTTTACCTCTCGTGCTTCTTGCTGTCCCTTCCTGCCCCTTTCTGCTCATTTCTATTCCTTCTCCTTTCTGCTCCTTCACTTACTTTACCTTCCTTCTCCTTTCTGCTCCTTCTCTTACTTTACCTTCCTGCTCCTTGCTGTAGGCGGTCTCCACCATCCCTTACTTACCTGATCTATAGGCTATCTCTGCCCCCCCATGCCTCACTTGCCTGATCTGATCTGCCCCCCATTGCCTCACTTTCCTGATCTGTAGGCTATCTCTGCCCCCCCATATGCCTCACTTCCCTGATCTGTAGGTAGGATCTGTATCTCTGCCCCCCCATATGCCTCACTTTCCTGATCTGTAGGCTATCTCTCATCCCCCATACCTCACTTCCCTGATCTGTCGGCTATCTCTGCCCCCCATATGCCTCGCTTCCCTGATCTGTAGACTCTCTGCCCCCCCATATGCCTCACTTCACTGATCTGTAGGCTATCTCTGCCCACCCATATGCCTCACTTACCTGATCTGTAGGCTGTCTCTGCTGGCTGCATGTGTTGTTCCCCTGCGGATTCAGTCGGAGAGAAGCAGGGATAAGATGTAGCTTCCTATCCCTGTCTCTCTTCATACACACGAAAAATAGCAGAACAAGCTGAAAAATCAGTGGACGCCCATGTAAACACTGCTTTTTCTCTAAAAAGGCAGTGTTTACATGAAAATGCTCTGGTTGTTCTGGTGACTATAGTGTCCCTTTAACCATCAGCCATTTTTGTTTACATTTTCCATGTAATGACTAAGCATTATGGGAAATTTAGTGCACATTTGCTTGACCAAATGTAACCAAAACTGGTGTGTTGTAACGCTGCTGATGTGGTTCTCAATCTTAAGTGATGAGCACTCTAGTAAATGGAGATTACAATGCTGATGCATTGTTTTACAATCCCAAGAAAGATCAATAGAGTACAAAATAAAGACTAATGTTTTACATTTCTGCTGAATTTGCATGCATGTTTACTGCAGTGTGGGACAATTAGGAATGTGTTGAGCTACATTTAATATAATGAATTCTGCTGAAAAATATGAATTTTCGTTTTTATGGTTTGCACTGCAAAACAATGCAAACACAAACCTACCAGTTGGTAATAATGTACCTTTTTAAGAATATTAAATATAGGCTGTAAGTTGAAGTTGTAGTGTGCAGTTATTACAAAAATATCACTGCAGCAACAGTCAATGCACATGAATTATATTGGCTTAAAACCTTCCACTTTTCAGTGTAGACCAGAATATTGTTTGTTTGCACACCTAAAACTGAAGCTAAGTGCAGCTAATTCTCATCCTATTCCCAAAATCTCAGTTGGTTAATAATGCATTTTTTACAGCCATTTTCTATGGGTCATATTGCAACTTTCCAGCCATGTCATTTTCTCTTGTTCCCTCATGTGGGTATAAAATATTTAGACTTCCATTCCCCTGCGGTCATATAAAAACAAAAAAAGAAGATTCAGTGGCCAATTAAAACCTTCTGTCCTGCACACATTGCTCCATGGAGAGTTCTATTTTGCTCAGCTATGGCAATCATTGCGTTCAAGGTTTTAGAATAAACACGGTTATAGTTTGTAAGTCATATAGGTGTTTCTAACACTGACGTTCTTATGGTTCAGATAGACATTTCTTTAAAGAGACATAACTGATGCCAAGGAAATTTGAGCTTATCTCTTTCTTAACAGTGTTGTCGCAAATGAAACTTTTCCTTATACATGTACTCTGTTTTATATTAAACTTTGCAAATAAATATGCAAATTATGTATTCTCACATTTAAACACATTAACGCTCTGCAATAGATAGTTAATTCCAGTTTGATGTTACAAAATCTTTCTTTTCATTTCATTACTTTGTATCCAATTAGTTGCTTGGCCACGCTGTCAAGTAAAAGATCTGCTGTCTGCTCTGAATGTGCCATTTGAACAATAAATATAAATGTCAAAAAGTATGAAAATGGATCTTGTTACCTATTTAGAAGCAAGATAAGTTAGCACTGTGCACTTAAGGTATTTAAATGTATGTGTAGCAATTTACCATGTGGTGGGCTTGGTGCATAGACTTCATAAAAACGCAAAGCATGACAAGTGTCGGACTGGTAAAAACTAAGTTAATTTAAATCCTAAAATTTCCTGTAAATAACATTGTTTTTTTTGTCATTTTCACAAACCTCAAAACCTAGCATCCCCAAACATCTGTTAACCAATATTTTAAAAAATGATCATTTTGATATTATTGGACTTTTTGGATGTAGGACATGAGGGACAATATCACATTCAAATATTATTAAAGTTATATGTATCCAGAATTAACCACACACTGGAACAGTCTGCAGAAACCAGAGATTGTTCCTATAAATTCAGGACAGATAATCAGTATTTACAGAATGTTATCTGTTAATAAATCCTTAGAGAAAGACCCTCAAATCTATCCAGCATGCTTGATAATATATATTTACTTTTCATACCACAGACCACAAAAAACAAATATATGGAAGTTACTAATATATATTATGATTTTAGATGCAGGAGTGATTATGGTGCTATGAGTTTTTGCGTGCTCCATTATCTAAGTAGCTGCAGAGTGACTAGGTGTTGGTTGCTGGGGAGAGCCCTAGTTTTTTTCGGACCTCTCCAGTATGGTTTTACAGATAATGGAGATGGTACCCACAAACAAATAGCAATATAACTACTAAAATGAGCTGTAGTATTTATGGCGTTTAAAATGTCTTATCTTTAGATTGTGCACAAAACCGTATTAATTGAAATAACTGTGGGCTTTCTGAATATGTTTTGTCAATGTGATTTATTTGCCTTATGTTCAAAATTGTTGTGCATATTAGAAATTTAATTTCACTAATATATTGCAAGCCATATCTCAATGACCCCCTGTACATTTTTCATGCCGTCTACCTCCCAATGGCCTCTGTGCATGTAAGTAACCTGTCAAGTGAAAATGCTTGTTTTTGTTTTGTTTGTTTTGTTTGTTTTACTTTTTTTTGCTTCTGTTTCCATGTGATACCTTTCTTCAGCAATCAATAAAGAAACTTTAAAAATACAATTGCTAATCCTCCATGTAGCGCCTGACTTTAGCACAAATGCAAATCTCATACACATTTAAGCAGCAACTATAAAATTATCCATGCTGCATTCTATTCGTGTACAATACCCTTTTAATTGAGTAGTAGTGGTTGTAAGTGATTTTTTTTTTCTTTTGTATGTGCTACAGATGGTTTTTGATGTTTACGCTCCCAAGCAACATATATTTTTGAGTTGCTTAAATGGCAGCCATGAAAATATATGTACATATCAAACACGCTTACAATATTTTCAGCCCAGCAGGAATTGGTACCATAACTTATCTAGGCTTCCTTGATTGATATTTCATTGCATAGATTGCATATTTATGTGGTCTGTAATGAGAAATGTCCTTCTAGTGGTTCTCAGGCAGAGTCAGATATAATGTATTACCCGGCAGATTTGATGCACAGAGCGTTCTGCCAGAGATGATGTAATTCTTGTAAAGAATTTCTTTTTTAGGTGGAAAAGGTGTTGACCTTGACTTTATACTGCAGTGTCCGCTAAGGTGCTGAAAAATAAAAGTGCGATACGTTAGTCATTTGGCATTTATAGCCCTGTGGAATTCTTCAGATAGTAGTCTTAAGGGCTTTAACTGACGATCTTCTTTTGCATCAATGTGATTTTTGTAAAACTGCAAACCATTATATAAAAACGAACTGAGCAAAGTTCCATCTAAAAAAACTACATTTAGAATTGATGGTATGTAGACACAATAAACCGAACATGATTTTGTGTCTGTTTAGTACACTGACAGCATCTGAGCAGTTTGGTACAGCTTAGTGAAGATGGCAAATGCTCAGCAGCCTATTGCTTCTACACTGATCTCTCTCTGATTGTTGTGTTGGTGGTTGCAACATATAGTGTACCCTCTGCAACAATTATTTTTTTTTACATTGAAGATTGGCAGTCACCACAGTTGTCCCTTGTAAACTTGAAACATCTTCCTTTAGACCTTTGACTGAATATGGATGAATTGTGGTATATTTAACTAGTCTTAATATTTCATTAAGACTATCTAACAGCCAAGCAAATATAAGGAGATAAATCTAGGGAGAAAGCTTATTAATTATTAAGCCACACACCATATAATCAAGTGACCTTGTCCTTTCATAGTTATCAATCCCTTCTCTCCCAATGATCCTTCAGTGTCTTCTTTTCTGGTAACACCTGCTCCTACTTAATTGGAGTGCCCTTCTGTTTTCTCATTATACTGCTTCTCTTGGAAAATGTATGAATTCTTTTGTATTCTACTTCCAGTGGCGTACATACCAGGGTCGCAGGGGACGCGGCTGCGACCGGTCCTGGCCCACCAGGGGGCCCAGCCGCCCCTGCGACCCGGTATGTACCCACAGGGCCAGCCTCTTCCCCTGGGGGGCCCTGGAGGCGGCCACCTCAGGCCCCCCCAGAGGCTGGCCCTGCTGACCCCAGCTGGCGGGCGGGTGGCCGGTCGGGCAGGCGGGCGCGCGAGGGAGCACTCAGTGCTTCCTCTTCAGCTCCCTCGCGCACCGCACTGATACCGGAGCCGGACGTCATCTTCCGGCTCCGGCATCCCTACGCGGCGCGCGAGGGAGCTGAAGAGTGCTCCCTCGCGCGCCCGCCTGCCCGACCGGCCACCCGCCCAGGAGCCCAGCAGCACCACTGGACCCCAGGGAATCCCCCCAGCACTCCAAAAGGTAAGGAGACTGGGGGGATTACATTTGAAAAAAAAAAAATGTGTGTGTTAGTGTATGTTAGTGTGTGTGTGTTAGTGTATGTTAGTGTGTGTGTGTGTTAGTGTGTGTGTGTATGTTAGTGTACGTTAGTGTGTGTGTGTGTTAGTGTATGTGTGTATGTTAGTGTACGTTAGTGTGTGTGTGTGTTAGTGTATGTGTGTGTTAGTGTATGTGTGTGTTAGTGTATGTGTGTGTTAGTGTATGTTAGTGTGTGTATGTTAGTGTGTGTTAGTGTGTGTTAGTGTGTGTGTGTATGTTAGTGTGTGTGTGTGTGTTAGAGTGTGTGTGTTAGTGTATGTTAGTGTGTGTGTGTGTGTGTTAGTGTGTGTGTGTGAGTGTGTGTGTGTTAGTGTGCGTGTTAGTGTGTGAGTGTATGTGTGTTAGTGTGTGTGTGTTAGTGTGTGTGTGTGTGTGTGTGTTAGTGTATGTGTGTGTGTGTTAGTGTGTGTGTGTGTATGTGTGTGCGTGTTAGTGTATGTATGTTAGTGTGTGCGTGTTAGTGTATGTATGTTAGTGTGTGCGTGTTAGTGTATGTATGTTAGTGTGTGCGTGTTAGAGTGTGTGTGTGTTAGAGTGTGTGTATGTGTGTGTGAGTGTGTGTATGTGTGTGTGAGTGTGTGCGTGTTAGTGTATGTGTGTTAGTGTGTGTGTCAGTGAATGTGTCTGTTATTGGGTGTGTGTCTGCTAGTGAGTATGTTACTGTGTGTGTCTGTTACTGAGTGTGTTTGATGTCTGTTAGTGAGTTTGTGTTTGTCAGTGAAAGTGTATGTTTTGTAAGTGTGTGTATGTATGTCTGTCGCTGAGTGTGTCTCTGTCAGTAAATGTGTGTCTGTTAGCTAGTGTGTATGCGTCTGTTCGTGAGAGTGTGTGTGTGTGTCTTCAGCATTTACCTTTCTCCAGCGTCGGACTCCCCAGTGTCCGCCACTCAGCTCCGAAATGCACATGCGCGGCAAGAGGCGTGCGCCCATTTAAACCGCCCATAGGAAAGCATTACTCAATGCTTTCCTATGGACGTTCAGTGTCTTCTCACTGTGATTTTCACAGTGAGAATCGCGGAAGCTCCTCTAGCAGCTGTCAATGAGACAGCCACCAGAGGCTGGATTAACCCTCAGTGAAACATAGCCGTTTCTCTGAAACTGCTATGTTTTCAGCTGCAGGGTTAAAACTAGAGGGACCTGGCACCCAGACCACTTCATTGAGCTGATGTGATCTGGGTGTCTGTAGTGGTCCTTTAAGTGTGTGTGCATACCGCGGTCGCGGGGTCGCAGCCCTGCGACCAGGTGCCCGCCACCATGTGTTGCGACCCCGACCCGTGCCGAGTAAGCGCGCGGGGGGGCCCACGGATCAATTTTTGCACCGGGGCCCCGTGGGTCATGTGTACGCCACTGTCTACTTCTACCTATATGCCGATGATACCCAGATATCTCTCCTCCTCTGATCTCTCTCTGACTGTCCTAGGAGTCTTCAGTTGCTTCCCTTCTGAATGAGATTGGATGTCCTTCCACTTTCTAAGACTCAATCTTTCTAAAACTGAGCTACTGGTCTTCTCTACTAGAAATAATTATCCTACGCTGTTGCTCTCTCGGCAAGTTGATTGTAGGTGCATTAGCCAATCCATTCAAGCTTGCTGTCTTGGTGCTATTTTTGATGCCAACCTCCTTGCCAGTACTATCTGACCTTCATTGCCCGCATCCTCCCCTTTCTTACACAAGATTCTCTTGTAATTTCTACTACAGTAATTCTCTCCTAATTGGTCTCTTCAGAGAGCATACTGTTTCTCTACAGTCCACAATGAATGCTGCTTCCAGGCTTATTTTTCTCTCCTCCTCTGTCACACCTCTGGAAATTACATTGGCTTCCTTCAAATTCAAAATATTAACTCTTACCTCTGAAATTCTCAACTCTAACCTCCCACCACACACACATGTTACTTAATAGAAACACCACTTTTCAGTCACTTCGCTTTGTCTGTGTCCTTCACCTGTCTGCTGCCCGTACCTGTGTTGTTAACTCACAAGACTTCTGGCAGGCAGCTCAATTCTTATAGAATAGTCTGCCTTTCCTAGCCTTCAGTCCTTTAAGAATTCCCTCTCCCCCCCCCCCCCCCCAAAAAAAAAAACACACCTTTTTAGAATAGCCCCAGGATAAGTCATTTTTCTAACCTGTCACTTGGTTCCAATCTCCCACACTGTCCTTACCGTTGTGTTTTTAATACCCCACCTAGATTGTAAGCTAGTTAGAGCGGGGTCCTCAACAGCATATATTTCATTTAATTCTATTGGGTGGCTGTGTCTGGTCTGACCAAATCAGGGGTTAAAGAGAATTTCAACTCAATTTTTAACAGTGTTTGGAACAGGGATTTAGAGCACTCACAGAAGATTAAAAAGATGAAAATGCAGGGAGAGGAAGCATTTCCTCTCACATGTAATCTTTGTGAAGAGCCGGGACTCATAAGTTTATTCATGGCACAACTAATATTAAGCAATTTAGGGTGCATGATCCCATAACTGCCAACATTTTCAATGTACAAAGAGAGACACTTTAAAGGACCACTCTAGGCACCCAGACCACTTCAGCTTAATGAAGTTGTCTGGGTGCCAGGTCCAGCTAGGCTTAACCCATTTTTTTATAAACATAGCAGCTTCAGAGAAAAATCACAGTGAGAGCACGCAAGCGTCCATAGGAAAGCATTGATAATGCTTTCCTATGTGACCGGCTGAATGCGCGCGCAGCCAGCCGCATGGGAGGAGAAGAGGAGGATCGGAGGAGGAGAGCTCCCCGCCCAGCCCTGGAAAAAGGTAAGTTTGTACCCCTTTCCCCCTTCCAGAGCCGGGCGGGAGGGGGACCCTGAGGGTGGGGGCACCATCAGGGCACTATAGTGCCAAGAAAACGAGTATGTTTTCCTGGCACTATAGTGGTCCATTAATATTGGTGGTGTAGCCAGGAGCGGGGCTATATTGGGGAATTCTATGTAAATTGCGAATGTCAATTTATGGAATTAAAATCTATTTTAGAACATGAACAATGTATCTTGGTTACACATACAGATCTTGTAGTTTTAAAATAGATTGCCGTGAATATTACTGTGGAAATATTTCTTTTCCACTTTTAATAGAAAGTTTTGACTTTAGTGCATTGTTTAGTTTCCTTTTAAATTTTCTCATTTTGTTCACTGGTCTACATGATAATATCCAGTATCCTATATTGGAGCCTTGCTGCTCTTCACAATACCATTAATTACTATGGTACTAGCATTCAAGGCTCACTAATTGGTCTTTATAGTTCCATCCATTTACGATTGCCCTCTTCAACTCATGGTAGACCTCATTTTTACTGCTGAGCCGTGCACTATTCTTAAGAATTAATGCTTAATTGTTTTTTGTAATTATAAAAGATAATGTGACTTTTCATATTCCTATACTATCTTGGTACACTTTGTTTAATATATATCCGGTACATTTGATCAACGACTTTACTGCTTGATATTCTCATATGTAACTGCCACATTCTCAATAAAAATGTATTTAAAAAAAAGACTTTGCATTTGGGCCCATTCCTTGCATTATACCTTTCTTTTCCATTCTCAGTCGCTCTTTACCAAATATTTAGATTTCTACCCAAGACCACCATCCAGGCTATTAGCAGGTCCCTTTAAAGGAACGTGATAGGGTCAGGAACACAAACCTGTATTCCTGACCCTGTAGTGTTAAAACCACCATCCTGCCCCCCTAAATATAGTACAATCTTACTCTTAGTCAAGTCTCCAGCCCATGATCTGGCTGACATCATCAGAAGTGATTCTCTGAGCCAATCACAATGCTTTCCAATAGGATTAGCTGAGACTGTCAAGGAGACGGATCAGGGACAGAGCCAGCACAAGCCAAACACAGCCTTGGCCAATCAGCATATCCTCTTAGAGATGCATTAAATCAATGCATCTATATGAGGAAAGTTCAGTGACTCCATGCAGAGGGAGGGGACATTGAATGGCAGTGCTGCACTGTCCTAGGAAGCACCTCTACTGGCCACTCCTCAGAAGGCTTCTAGAGTCATCACTAGGCTGTAATGTAAACACTGCATTTTCTATGAAAAGACCGTGTTTACTGCAAAAGCCTGAAGGGAATGATTTTACTCACCAGAACAAATGCAATAAGCTGTAGTTGTTCTGGTGACTATAGTGTCCCTTGAACAGTTTCCATTTTTTTTTTATATATATATTTCATGTTTCCTTTAAATGCATGTCTTTTTGCCTCCACTATTTAAAAAATAAACTGATGAATATCCAGGATGGTCCAGCAGTTTCTTCCTCACATCACCTTTTATTCTAGCATGTTAGGTCTTTGTAAATAGTGGATACCAAAGGGCATCCCTTACTCCAGGGTCATTTATATCTTCCTAAGATTTTAGGTCGTAATAGTGTGTATATCAGCAGGTGTAAATACAGAGACCATCTTGAGAATGTTGCAATTATGGATCCCGTTAATGAAGCAGTAAGTTAAATATGTGCCAGATATTGTAGTGGTGAGCACAGACATTGACATACTTTGAGCATTTATAGCAAAAAAACTCATCTAATTTGTCTTAAGGAGATATATGTAATATCTGTCTGTGCCAGCAGTGTTTTCTTTTGCAATTCTATGATAGGCTGAAGTTTTTGGGGGGTTTTGTTTCAGAATGTTTGTTTCGTTTTTGGCATTCCTCCCCTTCATATACGTTTGTATTAGATTTGCAAAAAATCTGAAAATGTATTATTAGCCTTGTGGTTCTATGCCATTTTGGACTGTAGTGGTTTGTTTATATTATTAGCCTCTGCTATTGAAGTGATTAAAGTGAAACAAAAAAGGAGCTATATTTTGTGTCATCTTTTTTATGAAGTACTATTATAAGACATAAAATAAAGACCTTTCATCATGTAAAGAACATCTTTGCTATGTTAAAGGACCACTATAGTGCCAGAAAAACATACTCGTTTTCCTGGCACTACAGCTGGACCAGGCACCCAGACCACCTCATTAAGCTGAAGTGGTCTGGGTGCCTATAGTGGTCCTTTAATCATATTTTAAGAAAAGTGTTATTATCATGCAGAAATGCACCCACTAATCTGTTGACACAATCAGCTTTTCTCTCATCCACAGAGCCAGTTGATGAACCAAGTTCCCTCCCTTCTCCCAAAATTCAAACTGTATTATTTCAGGTTCCTTATTTGTGATGTGAATAATCCAGCCAATTATTCACAAACTATGTTTAAAATACAGTTTAATAGCTTTTCAGTAACTTGTTTGCGATATTCAAGCATATTTCCTTGAATGCAATTTGCTTCTTCCCAATTTGGGTTTTCTAAGCCTAAAGTTAGATGTTTAACTGGTGTTGGACTCTCAGGTAGGCATAGGTTTTAAGTGAGTGCAAAAGAAAAATCCAAATTAAAAATGGTCCACGCTTATGCAAAAAGTGCTACCTAGGCATTTAGTAAAGGAATAGAAGTACAAACTTTTAGGACACAGTCCTTTCAGAGGCCTTTGTCAGTCATTGTGGAGCTTGGGGGAGGTGTTGTTTTCCAGCAGTTTGGGCAGGTGGTGGTGTCTCTATATGGGTAAACCACTATTCACTTGTGTCCTGAAATATTTGTACCTCTATGACTTTATCCTCCATTAATTGTATAGGTAGCTCTTTTTGCACCAGCATTAACCACTTTGAACCTGTGTTTGTCTTTTGCACTCACTGTGACACATTCACACTGTCTAGGGCAAACACTGTGTTAACGCTTTGGAAGCAGTGGGCTTATGCTCATTAACATTTAGGTACTGCAGTCACATACTTCCATTCATTTTTCTAGCTGTAGGTTTAAGGGATTAATAAAAAAATAAAACACAATGGAATTCAGAGCAGATATGCTGGATCTTTTTTTTTTTTCTTAGAGACACTATTAATAGATATAAAATACAAAAGGTTTTTATTAAAGAAACACTCTAAGCTCTTCTGCAACATTTACTTATATAGTACGATATTCTCCTTTTACCATTTCCCTGTTCATAGTTACTTATAGCTGCAGTGATTTGCAAAACACCCTGCTGTTATAAACCAGTCGCTTCTCTCCCAAAAGTAAGAGGAAGTACAGCCTTCCTTATGTTTATGGTGCAATCTATTACATACTCTTCTACAAGAGTAATAGGCTAGAATTATTGGGGACAGTACAATTTGAACCTATTGTTTCCCTCCAACGTAGGACAACTTTGGATGCATAATATAGAAGTGTAACTGCATATGGACCAGGCTTTGAGTGGCAGATGGACCCCACTCAAAAAATTGGTTCAACTTCAAGCACAAAATGGCCCCCTAAGACTCACTGCACCATAAACACTATAATGTGCTGTAGTGGTTATTGTGCGTATTGTCCCTGTAATGTTTTTTAAATATATTTATACTATGCTATAAAATATTTACACATTGTGACCGCTGTAATGCTATCCGTGATATTTTCTTTCTCATCCCAGTATTTCAATATGCTTCTTTCAATTGTCCTTGTGGGAACAACTAAACAAATAATCCATGAGTCACAAATGTCATAGGTTAACCAAAAGGAAAAAACTTTTTTGATTGCTGAGCTCATTTAACATTCCTTGTGGGCATTAAATATTCTCCATGTAGTATCCTTTCAATTATTCTTAGAACTTATAAATACCTAGACCCTGTCATGTCAACAGTGTGTGCACCTTGTTTTCTTATTGTAAAAGAGAGAAAAAGGGGAATTCTTTCACATTATAGTTGTATGCATCACTGTGTAACTTTTTTTTTTTTTTTTTTACAGAACTGTAGTTTTCTCCTTTTGTTAATAAATTGGTAGTTCCGGTTTGCTCATTAGGTTGAAAATCACTTACAGCCTCAAATATGTACCAAGCTAAACATTTTTTGTATAGCTGCAAAGGAAATGTTTGAGCTTTTTTTCCTGATTTATTTAGATTTTATCAAGAGAAAACTTGCACAGGGGAGGGGTTTTAGTATGTGCTACAGGCCATTTTTTTTAAATATTGTTTTATTTAAAGACTGCATAAAGGGGAGTTATCAGATGTGTGAAACACAAGGGCTCCGTAACAAAAATAAATTCACTGTTTGCAGCAGTCTTTTGCTAAAGTGCAGTTTGATCACTTTAAGAGCATAGTTAAACTAGCTCAGAACATATGTGTAGACCATTTTTATGTAACCTTACTGAACGCTGACCCAGATTAGAAACTCCAACCTCCAGAAATCCCTGTTATAATCACAACCCTGCACTCAATGTTATATAAGGAAGATATGCCTTTTAAAAGCCGTTATCATTTGTGCATTCCACAAATATCCTGCCAGACTTGCACATGCTCTAATACATGATTGTAAATGAGATTGCACTTTGTCTCTTCAAATGCATGGCTTGAGACATCTTTATAAACATAGTCATTTAGTAAGCCAATAGATGTTTAAATGATGACTCCAAGCATCAGAGGTAGAATTGCACCTCCTGCAACAACATTAAACATCTACGTATGTACAGTGTTTTATATAGAAGTGCTCATGGTGTTTGGAGCATCTACTTAAGTTAAAAATATTTGTCTTAAAACCTTTTTTGTAGTGATAATTAAACATATGTAGCCCTTTTTTATTTATTTTTTTTGTAACCTAATCTTTTATAATAGTATTATTGTTTGTCTGGCAAAGGGGTACATATAATTTAATCCTACAACTGTACAAAGAAAATAAAACAATGTTTTTCTTGTCCAGATGATCTTTGGTCCTATCCAATGCTTCTCATAGACTGCATGTGAGGCAATCTCTGCACTCAGCCAATCAGATGCTTCTCATAGATAATCAATGAATAATTTGCTTCTCTGAGAGGTTATTCACAACATTTAGCAGTTAGTGATGTCGGTGAAAGTCTTCCGTGAATAAGTCATTCTAGCAGCTGTGATATGCCCATTAATCCTGTTTGCCTCATTGCAGACCATATTTGCCTTTACATGTAGTATATTTCAGACCATGTATAACTTCCTCCCCATTTATGCCATTACATCAGAATTTTTTTAAATTTTTTATTTTTTGTGTGCGTATCTTAATGTGGCATGGCCTCCTGTAATCATTTGGCTGGAGCACATGATGACTGTATTTAACCTGTTCCATGTTCGTCTCATGCTGTTATGTGACAAAATAATACCACATGTAATGATGACAAGAGTTTGCAGCTTGTATCATTCAAGGACACACATCCTCAAAAGGGAAGTGAGAAAAGTGTATGCAGCAGGATAGTGTAACTGCACTAGCCACCTGCTCCCCTATGGCAACCTGGACATCCCCCTATACCGCTTGTTTTACTGTGGTCCTGGTGGAATGCATGAAAGTAATTTATCAAAAAGTCTATTACTACTCAATTTTTGCTTGCTGTCAAATAAAAAGTTAGGTGTTAAAAAAAAGTTTTTAAAAAATGGATTGTGCTCAGATTCCAATAACCAAATATATAATGTACACCCTTTTTAATTCTTTTATTTTGTATGGAAAGCCAAGAGAGTAGTGCTTTGGTCACAAAATGATCAAGGTTTAATTTTCTAGAAGGGTCATGGACATAATATAAGTATAAGCGTTAATTCTATTTTCTATTTTCTTTTTTTGCGCTTGTACCAGAAAGGTGTGATATGATGCTTTTACTAGTGGACATGCAGTACGATATAATAAAGTTTCAGTGCATAGTCATAATATTACATACAGCTTGAAAGGTCATGTCTGTGATTCTAATGGATACAAAGCACAGGTTCTATGTGGGCCAATTATTACATTCATATAGCTTTAGAATACCACACACTGCAAGTATCCTGTACATTGAATAGTTTTCTTGATAAACTTCACATATGGGCATGTTATGTATTAGTGCACTGCAAAAGCTTATTACCTATGGAAGATCATGTCACCTGAAATAGTTTATCCCTCCCCCCAAAAATGAGACGTAAAACTTGGTATCAAGTGAAGTACATTTCTTCTATTTTATGAAAAGATAGCATTGTCATTGAATTCAACAATATATATTTGTACAGAAAATTGCATCCAGTAAATTTGGTGTATCATCCTGATCTCCTCCTCCTCATCCTCCTCCTCTGTTGGGGAAATTGATGTACTTTTGGTTCCCGTACTGTGACCATCTTAGGCAGGACCCCCAGCAACTCCCACATGACAAAAGGAGCTTGAATGACCCGAAATTAAATTGATTGTACCCTACATTTTGGCCCTTCATTGGATGGCAAATTTCCCTATTGTAAAAAGGTCAATGCCATCATTACTCTTCTCATAGAACGATATTAACCAAGAGAGCATCAGTCAGTCTGCATCGAACATGGTAATTAGTGGGGACATTAAAGATGGGAATGGGCTTATTTCTGGATTTGTATTGAATGGTATACAGCACAAACTGGGTGTGGATACAGGAGATTTGTTATAGTTTTGCAGAATGGATTTCTTTGAAATTAATATGAGTGCAATATATGTTTTGTATGGCGTCCCTTGCCGTTGTGGTAAAGGTGTAGACGGTGGCAGAGTGGGTACTAGCATGGTACCTCGGTGATATGAATTTTGTAGTCGAAATCAACTGGAATGCTTTAGCTGGTCCTGAATAATTTTACATGGTAGTTTGTGCCTTATTGTGCACTAGAACTTTGGCCCTCATTGAATGGGGTTTTCATATTTGCTTTAGGTTTCTGTGCTTTAGAAAAATATACCGGTCGCACACTATTGTATCTTTGTAAGGTGGCAATGAATACTAAAACTCTTTAATCTGCTGTTTTGAGGTGGTGTGTGTGGGGGGGGGGGGGATTCCCTTCTAAAAGAGGCAGTGAATCCACCTACAAGGGTCAAGAATAATTTGTTTAACTTGACTATTATATGGAAAATCACTATTCTAAAATAAGTCTCAGTGGCATGACATTTATAGATCTCTTTTCCACTATTTATTGCATGTTAGGATTTGAAATCAGTTTGGAGGAATGGAAATATGAGCATGTATGTATATTGTTTTGCTTGCTTATTCATTAGTTGCTTGAGAGTTCACTTAGTGCCCATTATCATGGAAAATGTTTCACTAAATTTTTACTACATAATTAACAATATAGTTTTTGCATTTGTAGTATTGATAATTTGTTAAAAAGTAATATTTTTTTAATATTTACTCTCTTAGGCAGTCATAGTATTGTAGTGTTGTACAGAAAAATGTCAGCTAACCTTTATTATGTTTTCTATTTTTAGTCTTTGATCAATTAGATCTTGTCACTTACGAAGAAGTGGTGAAACTGCCAGCATTCAAAAGGAAAACACTAGTCCTATTAGGTAACATGCTGTTTGTGTGTGTGTGTGTGTGTGTGTGTGTGTGTGTGTGTGTGTTCCTCAAACTTGTGTCCAAGAACACTTACCATATAAGGTATCTTATTATTTTTTTTTAGGTGCCCATGGTGTTGGTAGGAGGCACATAAAGAACACCTTAATTACAAAACATCCGGACAGATTTGCATATCCTATCCCTCGTAAGTAACCCAAAAGAAAGAAAAAATACTGGTCATATGGCTGTCTTAAGCAAGCACCTACCCTGTACCTGAGAACATCTGGACTTGCGATGATCACTAGAACTTGCTCTGTGTCTTCACACAAACATGTTGTCCTTATGGATTGTGTACATATTCTCCAAACAGTCTCAATTTAGCCAAGGATTTGCACTTTCTACTTGCACACTCACATTGTTCTTCCCTGTTGAGTAAACAAATTACAAGCAAAGGGAACACCGCGGCATCCTTCATATAAAGAGGCTATTCTTCCCTACTATTGAAGGCTGTGGGAAACAGCAAACTTGAGAGGCTATTCTTCCCTACTGTTGAAGGCTGTGGGAAACGACAAGCTTGGAATGATACCAGACCTGCCTTTTAGTCAAGCTGAGGAAAAATACTGAGAAATTCCAACACAGTCAATCTGAGTATTTCATAAAGATTCTGTCTTTGTTAAATACTATTTTTTTTATATTGTGGTGACAGAGCCACGTGTGTAGGTAGTGTTTATATTAAATAGCTGTCAAGAATGCATAACACAAGTTTCACTGTCTCTGTCCCAGGGCTGGATTTACGTGGAGTGCCTTTAGAATTCTAAGGTGCCCTCTCCCCTCCCAAACAAATGCAAATAAAGCCATTTTAAAGGAGCACTCCACTGCTCACAAGAAAAAAAGGGAAAAAAAAATCTGTGTTTAGTAGATATACTCCCTGATGAATACATGCATGAAAAAGGCTGCAGCTCTTATGAACTGCAGCTTTAGCAAGCCCTCACCTTTTTTCCTGGAAGAGAAGGTCAATAACCAATCAGAGGCTTCTCATTTAGAAGTTTCTGAATTGGTGCACACCCGTTCATGCACGCGCGTGTACAGTTACGTGTGCGCTCGCCAACTGG
This sequence comes from Pelobates cultripes, assembly GCA_933207985.1. Lineage (NCBI taxonomy): Eukaryota > Metazoa > Chordata > Amphibia > Anura > Pelobatidae > Pelobates > Pelobates cultripes. Next base: position 82,968,305 of record OW240912.1, on the reverse strand, counting down.
TGCACACACATGCAGTTACGTGCACACGCACATCTGGTCTTTGAGGGGAAGCTAACCAAAAGGGACAGCAAACCTCCCTGGCTGTTTTAAATCTGCTAGGGAACACGCCCCTGGCTGTCAAAGTGCTAATTTTTCACAGAAATCAGCACTTTTCTAAATGGGGGTTAAACCAGGCTACTCCTCACCCATAAAGCACTTCAGTGCTTTTGGAGTGTGGAATGGTCCTTTAATTTAGATCATGTTATAAGTGGTTAGAATAAAGTTAGTTTAACTCCTTAAAGACCAAACTTCTGGAATAAAAGGTAATCACATGTCATGTGTCCTTAAGGGGTTAAGGTCTGAGAGGTGTTATCATCATATTAGATTAAAGTATTTTGTGTTGGGGAATTAAAAATTTGAGGGATTACAGTTGTTTCATAACGAGTGTTTGACTTGAGTTTAGGATTAGATTTAGGTAAAATTTAGAAGTGGGGTGTTTAGTTTAAGGTTTAGGCTTTGAGTGGTTAAATTAGGGAATAAGGAATATTAAAACCTCACAAAGAAATCACAATCAAGACGTTTTTTATATATATATATATATATATATATTTTCGCATGTTAATGTCAGTTTGTATGCTTGTTATCTGACTCATGAAGTGCAGCATTGTTACTGTTAATATTTAGATACATAGATCGCCTGCAGTACACAATAACTTGATCGAAATTTTTTTTTCTACTGAGGCAAAACAGTAAACACAAATTATAGGGACTGCAAGTATAATAGTTTTGCAAAAGTGACATTTGTGTCCCAAGAACCACTGAGGCCAATTATGGTCCCTGTTGTTCATGCTAGGCCTTCCATTGTTTTTCCTGTCCCACATGTGGCCCTGTTATTCTGTTTGTTACTCCATGGTGGAATATAATAAATGTGGTAACGCATATTGTGTAGCTAAAGAACACATTCCACATCTTCAATCTCTAATACTACTCACTACTCCTTCATTATTCTTATATTCTGCAGTGATTACTGCTACCACTCTTATATTCTTTAACACCCGTTTTTTTCACACATCATTCCTGTGTGGCCATTTAATGGCTTTCTGTTTACGTTAAGATTTAATTTAACAAAGTAATTACATTCCATATTATCCTCCACATGTCTAACTCCCAGTTACACAGAGTTGTCTATCTTGACTGTAAGGTTGTATATTTCATATTGTTTTTATACTCACTATTATTTTACTTTACAGATACAACCAGACCTCCAAAGAAAGATGAAGAAAATGGTAAAAACTACTTCTTTGTGTCACATGACCAAATGATGCAAGATATATCCAACAATGAATATCTGGAATATGGCAGCCACGAAGATGCCATGTATGGGACTAAACTGGAAACAATACGAAAGATTCACGAGCAGGGACTTATTGCAATACTTGATGTTGAACCTCAGGTATGTCATAATTGTAATAGTCCTTTAAAAGAAAAACACGTGTATCTCAGTCTGTTGTTAATGTAACTGAAACAATATACATACGTTTGGTTTATATTTTGCTTAAGTTACATGTGGATGAGGCTAAGAAAGCTGCTTAAACAATGGAAAATAATTGGCTTACTGATATTAACTATTTGCCTTTAAAACAGTCCTGATATTTAAATAAACAGCAACTTGAAACAGAACATGTTACTGGAAGCAAAAACATCACATAGAACCACAACCTGGAATATAACTCTGTGTGCAGAAATGCCATCTGTTGTATAATTTTATTTCTTGCCTATACTCTCTGCAGAAAGCATGAAAGAGTGTTTTAAAGCCACATGTGTATGTTCTTCCATCTTGTTCTACTTCCATCTTTCAGCAATACTAATTGTACAGGAGGTGAGATGATGGAACCTTTTTGGGATCATTATGAATGGTGATCAATCCATGACGCACAGCTTTTTTTCAGTTTGTGAATTCTATGGATGCAAATGAACTTTAATTGCTTACCCATAGAATACATTTAATATGAGAGGGCAGTGTGAATGCTTTCCTATGGACTGGCTGAATGCGCGCGCGACTCTTGCCGTGCATGTGCATTCAGCCGATGACGTTGGGAGGAGGAGGAGATTCCCCAGCGCCGAGGGAGTCCGGCGCTGGAGAAAGGAAAGTGTTTAACCCCCTTCCTTCCCCTTCAGCCCGGCGGGAGTGGGACCCTGAGGGTGGGAGCACTCTCAGGGCACTATAGTGCCAGGAAAATTAGTTTGTTTTCCTGGCACTATAGTGGTCCTTTAATGCACTATTTTGTATTCATTTTCATACATTAATACATGTCCTGTACCTGTATTTTCTAACAGATTAAATCTGATGACATTTTCCATACTATCCTTTCCTTATAATTTTAAACTATAAATAATATTCTCATTATAACTGCTACTTAATAATTTTACTGGCAGCTAGTTTCTTACATGATTTTATGTCACTATTCTTTTTTGCTCTGCAGGCTCTTAAAGTACTGAGAACAGCTGAGTTTGCTCCCTTTGTTGTCTTTATTGCTGCACCTACGATTACCCCAAGCATCACTGAGGTAAGAACATTTTCCACATGTACTTTTTAACTTGGAATCTAATTTAAAAAAAATGAAGTTATCTATTCAGAAACAAATGAGGAATGCATTACTAGGCACAAAATATCACTAAAAGGGACATACTGCATATTTTTAATATATGCAGTGTTTGTGTGTTATACAATTATTTTTACAATGTTTACAGTATTTAGTCACATTGCTTTTCATGTCCCTATTGCTTGCTTGGTAAAACTTAAAGGAACACTCCACTCCAAAAATGGGTGGGGGTCACTATTTAGTATATATACCCCACTATAAAAGCGTTTTTTGCTGCATGTTGTAATTTGGGGTATATCTAAAAGAGCTGACAAAAACAGCAGTTCTTTTGACTGCAACCATGCAAGTCTTCCCATTCTTCCCCAGGAGAGACCTTCAGGCTACAAAGGCAAATAAGCAATCACACTCGCTCGTGTCTGCTCACGTACACTGCAAAAGCAGTCAGGAAGAATGCTGGTCTGATGTGAGGTCTATGAGGAGAAATGGACGAAAAGGCAGGAACTCTCAAGTAGAGCGGGTCTCCCACTTATGTTAGCTCAGATTGACAGCCGGGGAGGTGTTTCATACTTTAATTATAAAAGTGCTGATTTCTCATAGAATTAAGCACTTCTTTAAACTGAAATTAAAATAGGATACTCATCTATGTAGCACGTTCGCAAACTGTAGTGCTTTATGGGTGTGGAATGGTCTTTTAAATGGTCTTCAGCTCAATTAAGTGGTCTGGGTGCTAGGTCCATCTAGGGTTAACCCTGCCTGCTGTAAACATAGCAGTTTCAGAGAAACTGCTATGTTTACATATGGGTTGATCCAGCCTCTACTGGCTGTCTCATTGACAATTGCTAGAGGCGCTTCCGCGCTTCTCACTGTGAAAATCACATTGAGAAGACCCTGCCATCCATAGGAAAACATTGAGAAATGTGTTCCTATGGACTGATTGAATGAGCGCGTGGCTCTTGCCGCGCATGCGCATTCAGTGCTGACATCGGAAGAGGGTGGAGAGTTCCCCAGCACCGAGGGAGCTCAGCGCTGGAGAAAGGTAAGTGTTTAACCCCTTCCTCCCCCTTCAGCCTGGCGAGAGTGGGACCATGAGGGTGGGGTGGTCCAAAGGACCCTATAGTGCCAGGAAAACGTGTTTGTTTTCCTGGCACTATAGTGGTCCTTTAAGACTGCAGTTACTCAACAATTAAGAAAACCCTTTCAAAAGCCCAAGGATATGTGGCTAATGGAGGCCACATATTGGCCCCAGAGAGCAATATAAACTATCTCTTCATACTTCTTTCTATACCCACTTTGAAACAAGAATATCTGTGCAGGTATGGCCGTTAAGGTTTATCCTGCTTAGAGTTCTGTTAAGTATTATCCATGCTTTGGATATGTCAAAAGTTACCATTTGTGATGGTGAATCGATTCACAAACTGTTTTGGAAAGTTTTCATATGAAGTATAGGCTGAATATTCTACTGATAAATCATTCAGAGATGTTTGGTTTTTTGGGGGGGCTCTGCAGTATGACACCTACAAATCCCTTGCACTACATGGGGCATAATGTATGTACGGGATCCCTGTCTTAAAATTATTTTTGAGCTTCATTAGTGAAGTTTTAGAATATTACAGAAAACAGACCCTTGTGGCCATATATATGGCATAAATACATGGTGTGGTAGATGAGCTAGGCATGTTCTTTGCTATTACTTGGAGGGTGGGGAGGTAAGGGATACTAGAAGTGGTGGAGTTATGGGTTCCCCTGTCATCTGGAATTCAATGGGCATTATTCACTGAATAGCCTGATTTATTTGCCCACTCAAACAGTTACCCAACTGCTCTCAATTTATATTTTGCCCATTATGGAGAATTGAGGCCAAGACACTGTGGACTGTTGTAATTTAAGTTTTTACTGTACGTTATACTACTACTTAAAGCTAATTATCCCAGGTCTGCTACTAATTAGCTCACAGAGCATGCCTCATCTTTTAGATGAAGACATGTATTATAATATATATGGTATTCTAATGAATAATTCATCTACATTAATTTAATGTAACCAATTTACATTAATTAAACCAAATCTTTTATGGTGTTTCCTTGTAGCAGGATTGTAAGGACAACCAGTCACAAGATTTTTATATTTTTGTTTCATCAAGATAGTGTTTGATATTTTTTTTTATACTTTTTTTTATATTCTTTCTCTTCTCTCATGCTGTTAACTATTTTTAGTTATTTTTTTAATTTCTTAAATCACAAACTTTTCTTTTCCTTTTACTTGTACACTTGCAAAATATGCTAAGCTTCCACGATGGTGCAGAAAATTACCAGTAAGTACCAGAGAGGACCTGAACCTAAAGAAAATATACTTTACATACTGCTACTTGTGTAGTTTTTAAGTAGTTGGATAAGGGGTGTTGAACTGCATCTCTGCTGATGTTGGTTGGCTTCAAATCCTGTATTTCTCTGCCAAGCCATTTCTGGAAGACAATTATGGACATTCTAGTCCAACAGGTGGTAGGGTGCATTTTGACACCCCTAAGGTAGATGCTACTTTATTTGATTTGTCTGTTGCTTTAAAAAATATATTAAAGGGACACTATCAAACTACTTTTGAAACTTATAACATCTGAAATCTGCTGTCATTACTATAAAAAATATATGTATACTGTTAAAATTAAAGCAAAGAAAATGTTTTAAACACTTTCAATAACTTGCATTACCTGTGTTTAGTTATTTACCAACACAAATGTGTTATTTTTTATTTTTTTACATTTGTGTGAGTTGTGAATTATCTTAATTTTAGTTTACATTTAAGCTGCTAAAATCTGCTGAATATGTAAACAGTATTATCACAACATATTGACTGTTTGTATCTTCTAATTAATGTAAAGGTATGACTGGTATAAAGAAAAGTCTTGGTTTTTCTTGTAACACATTTCCTGCATCTATTCAGAATCTTCTCTGTTATGTTTTAGCAGTTGACTCGTGTGATTTTCTTGACCAGCAAAAAAGCTGATTTTTATGAACTTATTTGTTACACAAAATGCAATTATTATTTTTTTTAAATATTGATAGTGTCCCTTTAAGTAGTATTTTTTTTCCCTCTCTCTCTCTCTCTCTCTCTCTCTCTCTTTTCTTTTTAATTTTATTGCTTTATTGCAGGTGAAAAAGCAATTATATGTATTGCACAAAAGAAAACTAATCGATAAAATGCACCCATTTTATAATGTAAATGTGTCTATAATTTAGGCTATGACTTAACGTCTCTCATAACCCTTCTAAGATGAGTGATACAAACTTGACTGCGAGTCAGAGGAGACCAAGCACTTTAGTCAGTATAGCTCATGTCTAGTGTTAGGATACAAGAAACCACATACACTTATGGTGCAAGATAATGGAACCCCTAACCAAATAGGTTGTGTGAGGGAGATGAAGAAATAACTATATTAAGACTTGTACTGTCAACATACATTATGAAATAGGCAAGTAGCCTCATCAATAAAAAATTGAAAAAACAATACCAAAGGGTAAAAAATATTGTTATATATATATATATATATATATATATATATATATATATATATTAATTATATTTGTGTTTGGGGCTTTTATGTATTTTATATAGGTTAACTTTATTATAAAAACAATGCCATTTTAAGGTGCAGTGGCGCTACAACAATGTGCAGCTATAGTATCACCCAAGTGTGATGTCACTCCCACACTTAATACATACGTAAATATTAAAAGGATCAAGGTGACAAGCGTACAAATTGGTAAAACCTCTTAATTCCAGATCACAGGAAAAAGACAACACACCACTAAATTTAAAAAAACATCATAGTGTAGCATATTAAAATGTGCTGAATAAATACAGTATAGATTAAAAGCACAATGCGTTTCGATCTCTAACTAGGTCTTCCCCAGGTGCATATAACAAAACAGTGTTCACATCTTAAAATATACATCATACGAACGGTCCTAACTAGGTTCAGGTGCGTTAATTACTTCATATCAATGCCCTTTCCGATTCCGCCCCTCCCAATATGGTGGAAGCCTAGATTAAGTCTCTCTTCTTTTTGGATTGATGTAAATAAAATTCCACGGCTTCACAACCCTTTTGATGTTCAATAATTGTATATAAACTGGCGACCACACAAGTAATAAGGCTATATCCATCTTCCCATTTAAAATCTGATAAGATATTTAGTAGACTCATAGTCTTGCAAATATGACGGACATCTCTTGGCCAGGAGTTGGAGGTGGAAGTCTATATATTGAGACAGGAGACAAAATTGAATCTATACCTGATACTATAGGCCTACCAGGGGGATTGACCGGGTATTCTAAGGAGATGAAGAAATAAATGTATTAATGCTTGTACTGTCAACCTACATTATGAAATAGGCAAGTAGCATCATCAAGAAAAAATTGAAAAGACAATACCAAAACGTGTCTATATTGGGGCTTTTGTGTATTTTATATAGATTAACTTTATTAAATTACACAACATGTATGTAAATAAACTCCTACTTACATACACAACGTCTAGTTCATTAATTCCAACTAGCCCTTATCTAACACAAAATAATTCCTACTATAGTGTAGGTACTATGTACAAACTGTTCATAAGCAGTGATGTAATAAGCAAAGCAGTTGGCAGCATGGGCGTAGGGACCTATAATTAAGTCTGGACACCAGGGAGAGCGAAACCATAAATGTCATTACCTACATGGCAACAATTTAAAGGAACACTATAGTCACCTAAACAAATTTAGCTTAATGAAGCAGTTTTAGTGAATAGATCATGTATAGATCATGCCTCTGATGTTTCACTGCTCAATTCACTGCTATTTAGGAGTTAAAACACTTTGTTTCTGTGTATGCAGCCCTGGCCACACCTCCCCTGGATCTGATTGACACAACCTCCATGAAACAAAAAATGGTTTCACTTTGAATCAGATGTAACTTACCTTAAACGATTTTATCTCCTGCTCTGTCAATTGAACTTTAATTACCCATTGGAGGCTCTTGCAGGGTCTAGCAAGCTATTAACATAGCAATCTAAAATAAACAGAACTCGCAATAAAGGAAGATGACTCTTTACAGGAAGTGTTTATGGAAGGCTGTGCAAGTCACAGGCAGGGAGGTGTGACTGGGGTGCACAAATAAATTCATTGAGCAGTGAGACTGCAGGGGCATGATCTATACACCAAAAATGTTTCATTAAGATAAAGTTGTTTTAGTGACTATAGTGTCCCTTTAAATCCCAGCAAAATATGCACAAAGTAAATGCAATTGTAGCAATATGCGGGCAAACAGTCCGGACTGTTAATAAGGCAGAGGCAATAATAACCTTGATGTTATTAGCAGTCTTGCTCATGTAGTAGGAGTTCCTTTATGTACTTTTTTTTTTGTGATCCCTGTAATCATAAAGCCCATCTATTTAAAATACATAGCGTTTGAACTATAAACTTTGTAAGAAAGGTGAACTGCAAAAAAAACTGTAGTTTATCATGTAATAAAAACTACATTTAAATTTTTGCTTATAAGCACTGCATGTGCTAATGAATGTTCAGGAGCATTTTGATGGTTGTGCTTTCCATTTCTCTGAAAGTCTTATAATGAAAATCAAGTATCCTCTTAGCCTCAGGCAGCTGTAACCTGCTGAGGATTTCTGAGTACCTCTAGCTCCACATGATGCATTTTATTTTCCCCCTCTCTTCTTGATGTCACGCCAAACTATTGAAGCTTTTTTTTTTTTTTTAATGTTTTTATGCATATAGAGATTTTATTTTTATTTTTATTTTTTTTTAGACCGTCACAAGGGATTGGGAAATCGTTACTGATGATCCTTGTTTTTTTTCATCCAGCTCACTTATACCTTGCAATTATAAAATAAAATTATGGGATATTATATTGTACACATCTCTCTAGAAGGCAATGCAAATAAATAATCTAAGTAATTTAAACCAAAGAATTTTTTGAGAGGCTCTGCGTTGGTGATTAAGGTCCTTTTGGCACTTTTACTTTGTGTTCATTCCATTATCATTTAAATCTTCCTGGTCTGGGATCTATGCTTCCAAAGGAAGGGTCTCACGTAGGCCAATCTGGCTGTTTTACGGCACTGCAGATATGATATTGCAAAGAGTTAATTACAGTTTTTGTTTTTAGTTGTTTTTATATTCCATATTTTTGATGTGCATAAAATAACAGAGAAGCTTGCAGTGCCACAACAGCAAAGTCAAACACAATAATTGCACACTGCGTAACACAGAAGTATGGTATGAAATAACAGCGCAATTTTAAGTAAATATTAATGTTCATGCTAGGGAGGCATGTCTACTCGATGGACCAAAACTAGGCTTTGCGCGTAGTGAGACATGGAGAGACAAGTGTTGAGCATAACTTAATGACCACTGGTCTCCATCTTATCGTTGTGATACTGCACTAGATGATATAAAACTAGAGACAATAATACAGTGTCAAATTAATAAACCAAGATACATCTACTACATCAAAAGTGAGGCTGGTTTGGCCCAGAGCATTCGCTATAATTGATGAGGACCCTGCATAGTTAAGTCAGACTGCCATGTATAAGCAAGCAAAAAGGCACAAGAACCCAAACTAGAACTGACAGTACTTGGGGAAATTAACTAAAGGCCACGTGGTCAGGTCATGCATTGAATTAGTGGTGAGTAAAGCAAGTCCCCACAGCAGTTGCCGGCATTCAACCAATGCCCATCCTGGAGGCCTGAGCTGTGAGCCTGAAGTTAAGCTGCAGCTTGATTTGAACGCTGGAACCCCATGGGCAACGGAAGCCATTTCCCAGCTCCCTGGACGTGATGCAGGCCCAGTGGCAGCCCCCAAAGGTACCAGCCTGCATGGTTCACTGCCCCCTCGGGCTGGTTGGGTATGAGGCTTCCCAGGTGGTCGCTGTTGCAAATACGGAGGATGTCTCCTCTTTCTGCCCATTCTCTGAATGGGCTTTGGTAAATGTACCCCCGGGACTCTCGCTGAGGCGCCACGTGGTGGAGACTGAGGCTGCAGCTGCGTTTTCCCTCTTCCTGCTTTAGCCTCCTGCTTTGCTTGTAGGCTTTCCCAGAATGCAGCACACAGGCGATCTAATAAGTTCAGGAAACTGCAGAGGGGTTGTGTCTGATTGATGGGGCCTCCAGTAGCCAGCATGGTACAGTCAGCTGCCATTTTAGGTAAGCAGAGTTAAGTGCTTCTATGCCCCAACACAGGGGCCCTTCCAACTCCCTCAGCCTCCAAGCCCCACCCCATCAGTTTTTTTATTTTTAAAGCTGAACATTTGCAAAATTTGATATGCTGAGATTGCAACTTTAATAGAATTTAAAATTTATCCACATTAGTACATATATGGAAAAGCGCATGTGAGAGTATGTGCTTTTTCTTACAAAATGCATAGGTGGAAATAGTTTGTTCATTAGAACCTTTGTTTTGCATTAAAGTTGAACTATTATAAGGACTGTTTATTAAAATACTTGATCAATTCAATGGGTCTGAAATTATAATAGGTTTTAAATTGAAGGTTTTGAACAAGCCATCCATAGACCCAGTGTTGATTGTCCTACGCTCAATTCTTGCAAGTAATGTTTAGGACAAACTTCTTTATCTCAGTACATTTCTAATCACAAGAAAGTCTCAGACAATATTTCTTGACTGGCAAGAGTTTACCAGCTTGAACAGAAACTGGTGTTTTACCATATTACCTGATGAACACAACATGGTTTTCTTCCTTCAATGAAGATCTCATGAGAAATCATACTTCTACCAGTATTTATTTTATTTTTGGATAAATATGTCTAATTAGGAGGTATTTTTAAAGTAGTTCAATTTAGTTGAACACAGTAACATACATTTTGCCCAAATGAGCTTCATTACAGGGACATGCATCACTTTGAGACACGGTTGTCACATTCAAAAGCTTTAGCTGTGAATGAGACATTTTCCTCTCTGTAGGCTGCAGAAAGCAGGTAAGTATGATTTTATTTTTCATATTTACTAGCTTCTTTCTTGCGCTTTCCACACCTGCTCTTTTCTAAAGCCTGCAGGAGCCTCGTGTGTGATTAGTTTAATTTACAGAACTAAGTTAAGATTGAAAATATTTATATTTTTTATGCAGGCTGTGTCAGTCACAGCCTGGAGAGGTGTGGCTAAAGCTGCATGAACAGAAACAAAAGTGGTTTAAATCCTAAATGACATAATTGAGCAGTGAGACTGCAGGGGCATGATTTATACATCAAAACTGCTTTATTAAGCATACATTGTGTGGGTAAAAGTGAAAACAAGGAGGGGGGAGGGGTGAAGAAACTCTTCTAGCTGAGAAGCATGTCCCACAGTGCAAGTTTTAAAATGTTTATTACATACTTTTCAAAGTGTGTCTTGTTTTATTTTGGTTTATTTATTTGTGCACTAAATAATCAAGTGATGCATGTCCCATTAAACTGTACAATTGTATACAGCATTTGTATTTTTTTTTTCATTGCCTCTGTATTTTTTATACTGTTGGATAAGACTTGCATTTCTCCAGAAAAAGTTTTTGTTATGCATACAATGTTAAATTACTTCCTGAACAGACAATATCACAAGTTATCTTGAATTCTCTTCCAGAATGAACATAAAAATGCCTTTAAAAAGAATCAGTCCAGGCACCAAAGCATTAAATTAAAGGAACACTATAGGGTCAGGAACACAAACATATATTCCTGACCCTATTACGTTAAAACCACCATCTAGCCCCTCATGCCTCCATAAATATAGCAAAATCTTACTTGTATTCAAGCCTGAAGCTGAAGCTATGCATGCTGTTTGCCTCAGAAAAACAAGCTGTCTGCTGACATCATCAGAAGTGGTGGCCTGATCCAATCACAATGCTTCTCCATAGGATTGGCTGATACTGACAAGGAGGCAGATCAGAGGCAGAGCCAGCACAATTCAAACACAGCACTGGCCAATCAGCATCTTCACATAGAGATGAATTGAATCAATGAATCTCTGAGGAAAGTTCAGTGTCTGCATGCAGAGGGGGGAGACACTGCATGTTTGGATGCATTTTAGGCAGCCATGACCCAGGAAGGATATCTAACAGCTATCTGAGGAGTGGCCAGTGAAGTTATCACTAGGCTGTAATGTAAACACTGCATTTTCTCTGAAAAGACAGTGTTTACAGCAAAAAGCCTGAAAGTAATGATTCTACTCACCAGAACAAATTCAATAAGCTGTAGTTGTTCTGGTGACAATAGTGTCCCTTTAAGTTGATATGGTGCCAAGAGGTCCCTGGCATTTCCTTACCTGTAGGAGTTAAACATTCACACACGGTTTAACCCTAGGAGCACCATTCTTTGCTGTCCCCATCGACAAAGTTTCTAAAATTCGCCTAGAGGAAGCATAGACATCTGCTGGCAGGTGTGCCATTGATTAGAGCCTTCAGCTAATACTCTAAGCCAATCAGTTGCCCCACATTCATAATAAAATATTAACCCTGGCACAGTAACAACTTAATTTTAAAGAAGTTGTGTTGGTGCCTTGACACTCCCTTTAAGTAATAAAATACTGGCAAATTTCCATTCTATTACATATTTGTCATTAACAAAAACATTTACAGCTGCAAGAAAAAGTATTTGAACCCTTTGAGGACATTGTCTTAAATTAGAGGGACAAAGGTTTAAAAAGTATTTGAACCCTTTGAGGACATTGTCTTAAATTAGAGGGACAAAGGTTTAAAAAGTATTTGAACCCTTTGAGGACATTGTCTTAAATTAGAGGGACAAAGGTTTAAAAATAATATCAGGAAGTATTACTTTACTGAGAGGGTAGTGGATGCATGGAATAGCCTTCCAGCTGAAGTGGTAGAAGCTAACACAGTAAAGGAGTTTAAGCATGCGTGGGATAGGCATAAGGCTATCCTAACTATAAGATAAGGCTAGGGACTAGTGAAAGTATTTAGAAAATTGGGCAGACTAGATGGGCCGAATGGTTCTTATCTGCCATCACATTCTACGTTTCTTTGGAATGATCTGGATTTCTGCACAAATTGGTTATAAAATGTGATCTGATTATGATCTAAGTCACAACAATAGACAATCACAGTCTGCTTAAACTAATAACACACAAAGATTGAAATGTTGCCATGTTTTTATTGAACACACCATGTAAACATTCACAGTGCAGGTGGAAAAAGTATGTGAACCCTTGAATTTAATAACTGGTTGAACCTCCTTTGGCAGCAATAACTTCAACCAAACGTTTCCTGTAGTTGCAGATCAGACGTGCACAACGGTCAGGAGTAATTCTTGACCATTCCTCTTTACAGAACTGTTTCAGTTCAGCAATATTCTTGGGATGTCTGGTGTGAATCGCTTTCTTGAGGTCATGCCACAGCATCTCAATCGGGTTGAGGTCAGGACTCTGACTGGGCCACTTCAGAAGGCGTATTTTCTTCTGTTTAAGCCATTCTGTTGTTGATTTACTTCTATGCTTTGGGTCATTGTCCTGTTGCAACACCCATCTTCTGTTGAGCTTCAGCTGGTAGACAGATGGCCTTAATTTCTCCTGCAAAATGTCTTGATAAACTTGGGAATTCATTTTTCCTTCGATGATAGCAATCCGTCCAGGCCCTGACGCAGCAAAGCAGCCCCAAACCATGATGCCCCCACCACCATACTTCACAGTTGGTATGAGGTTTTGATGTTGGTGTGCTGTGCCTTTTTCGCCACACATAGTGCTGTGTGTTTCTTCCAAATAACTCAACTTTGGTTTCATCTGTCCACAGAATATATTGCCAGTACTGCTGTGGAATATCCAGGTGCTCTTGTGCAAACTGTAAACGTACAGCAAAGTTTTGTTTGGCAGCAGTGGCTTCCTCTGTGGTATCCTCCCATGAAATCCATTCTTGTTTAGTGTTTTACGTATTGTAGATTCGCTAACAGGGATGTTAGCATTTGCCAGTGACTTTTGTAAGTCTGTAGCTGGCACTCTATGATTCTTCTTCACCTCATTGAGCAGTCTGCTCTGTGCATCTTTACAGGATGGCCACTCTTAGGGAGAGTAGCAGCAGTGCTGAACTTTCTCCATTTATAGACAATTTGTCTTACCCGTGGACTGATGAACAGCAAGGCTTTTGGGGATACTTTTATAACCCTTTCCAGCTTTATGCAAGTCAACAATTCTTAATCGTAGGTCTTCTGAGAGCTCTTTTGTGCGAGGCATCATTCACATCAGGCAATGTTTCTTGTGAAAAGCAAATCCAGAACTGGTGTTTTTTTTTTTTATAGGGCAGGGCAGCTGTAACCAACACCTCCAATCTCATCTCATTGATTGGACTCCAGTTGGCTGACTTCTCACTCCAATTAGCTCTTGGAGATGTCATTAGACTAGGGGTTCACATGCCTTTTCCACCTGCGCTGTGAATGTTTACATGGTGTGTTTAATAAAAACATGGCAACATTTCATTCTTTGTGTATTATTAGTTTAAGCAGACTGTGATTGTCTATTGTTGTGACTTAGATGATGATCAGATCACATTTTATGACCAATTTGTGCAGAAATCCATATCATTCCAAAGGGTTCACATACTTTTTCTTGCAACTGTAGAATGGCTACAAAGACTTTAGTGAAATACCCCAAATGCATGTCAATGACTGATTGTCGGCAACAGACATAGAGGTATATAGACTATAAAAGACATTTGAATTTGTTTTGGGGGTGGGTCCTTTCTTTGTCAACTCCTATTTCTAAGACATCAAACCTGTATAATGTGTTTTGGTTTTTTTTTGTGTGTTTTTTTTGTTAAACGTATTTTTAAGAAAGTATCCGTTTGGAAGGTTTGAATGAGTTGATTGTCCATTCTTCAAGCATTTCATTAGGGAATACTTAACTTTGAAAACCAAAGGAGGAAAAAAAAACATTGGCCTTGCAGATTATGTATCCACTTTGTATGTAGATCTAGAGTTTTCTTAATTAACTTTCTTATATTATTTCAATTTTCCTTGCAGGATGAATCCCTTCAACGCTTGCAGAAGGAATCTGAAATCCTCCAGAGAACATATGCACACTACTTCGATATAACAATTATCAACAATGAGATTGATGAAACTATTAGACATCTGGAGGAAGCCATTGAACTTGTGTGCACAGCACCACAATGGGTTCCAGTGTCCTGGGTCTACTAGATGACTTTGAAGATCACTGTCAACATTTTATTACTTCAAAACCACCTTGTGCAGTACTTGGAGAAACCTCTTGTTGACACTGTCAACAGCTCTTGGCCCCTAGAGACTACCTATATGTAGTGTGAGCTAAATTTATAATTATTGTCATGTCCTTATAGATGGAAAAGAAAATTTAAGCAAATTTAACACTAATTTAAAGAGACAGTATCCCTTTTTAACCTCTTATTTCTCCTAGATTGTATTAAATGTACCTTTTTAAGATATATGCATAATTCAATCCTTTGGAATGCTCTATTTTTGGAAATCATAGCTTTTTTTTTTTTTTTTCAACGGCCTCTGAAAACTGCACAAATGATATGCTGCTTTATGTGATCTATTTTATTAATGAGTAAAATTGAATATTACTACACATTGGGTGGAGCAGTTTAAAGTCTTAATTCAGTAATTGGATAAGCAAAGGCTCTATTTAATTTATTTAGGCAAACAGCCTTCACTTTTTGAAATATGATATTCCACATGCTCTAATGGCCTTTTTTGTTCAAAGTCATGAAAAGCCAATGTTTACCACATCATAGTTTTATTTGATACTGTCTCTTTGAAAAAATCTGTAAACAATATAGAGATTTGAAATTGGGTCTTAATGCATGTGGACAGTCGCAAGCGTTTATACTGTTGGTGTATCTGTGTTGAAACAAAACTGTAACCTACTTACAGAAACATACATTCCGTTCATGGGAAACCGTACCTGAGAAAATAAAATACAATTATTATAATCAAGTTGTAAACCTATGCACATCCCTTGCATTTTGGGCAACTTTATAAATAGTAAAATACAAAAAAGAAACTGATTTTTATTATTAATCATGTAGTGAAAACGTGTTTGTAATTTTGTGTCAATTTAATTTCTTATTAAAGGGGTGGGTAATAATTGATTTTGCCATTTCAGATCTGTGTTGTCTGAGAGTATTAACATTTTAATTAAGTTGAAGCAAAAAGAAAACTGCATTTGGGTGTGTGTTTTTGTTTGGGGTTTTTTTTTCATTTTTTTTTTTTTATTTCACATGTAATTGTTTAGAACAAAATGCACAAATTTTACCAGCATTCTCTGCAAGAAGGCTGCGGATCTCTTAAATTAATATTCCAAGAAATCTTAATATAGTCGTGTAAATCCTTTAAAAAAAAAAAAAAAGACAGATGACTATAGACTGACCAATATTTTTTTTTTTAATATGATTCCTTGTGTGTTCAGCAATTCTATGCCTTTGGGTCATTCATTTATTCACAGATTTGTTAATGTGGCTGGGAAATAAATCTGTCTTAATTATGGTGACACCATGGATGATTGTATAGCTAGTTTTAGTTGTTTTCATAGTCCATTTTGACAAGTTATTCATTTTTTTTTTTAACTTCTCATTTCCATTGTTTCATGCAATCATAAAAATATAAAGCACAAAATGTACATTTTATGTCTCCATAAGACATTGTCGGTTTGTTTGTGATTTATATTCCTGTACCTTGAAGTTGATCCAAGTAATAAACAAAACTGAAATATTGCGTAATCGAGAAATATGTGTAGGTAAAATAGTGTTAACAAAGTAAAACCCCTTGATGGTACTGTAAAGGCTCTGAAGCTTAAAAAAACCTTGAAAGATAACACTTTAGGACAGCAGACTACTGTGTCATTTGTCCAGACACCACACTCAACAGTTGTTTGCTGTTCCTAGACATTTAATTTGTACTAATTTTGTTGCTTTTACTTTTTTTTTCTCCTTTTTTTATCATGTTTATTACACCTTTGTAAATTTGCAGGGTCACTGTACAGTAATATAACAAAAGTAACATAATGTTTTGCTCAAAAATCATTGGTTAGTCTGAAAGATTGTGGTTATCAAAAAATGTTATTGCTTCGAGAATACAAGTATGAATAAAATCAAATATATTTTATTCTGTGCTATTTTTTTTTTCAGTCATATTTTGTTGTATTGTACTGCACATATGCTACATGAATTATACCTGTCATAGAGCTTGCGGCTTTCCACAATTGTTCTTGAAAGCTGCCACCAAATTTAATCAAAAATAGTGATTTTGCTGGAACCTACAGGGTTTTTCTGTTTTTTTTTTGTTTGTTTTTTTTTCCCTTCAATAGCACAGTCAATAAGTTTAGTAGACCATCATGTGAAACAGACTATTATATTGGGATTATGTAGACTTTTTTTGTGTGTATATATATATATGTATGTAATTTTATTTTTTTATTAGGTAGCGTCTTAATGAAAACCCAAATTGAAGCAAAGCAAGAGGATATTTTTTTTTACCGGAAGTAACAAATAATCATGTTCCCCAATTATTTATGCACCTCATTTTCTCTTAATGTCTTTGGATGTTGCTGATAGATGTCCAAAAGCTGAAGAAGCAAAATTAGCTGTTTTTTATGATATATTGTAGCTTACTAAAATTGGAGTGTTAACAGTAATCTCCTGACGACTTGCCTTTAAATTTATAAATGCAAGCTGCAAAGAGATGTCTGAAGAATACTTAATTTTTTCGTATCAGTTTCTTGATCTAAGATCTCTGCCTCTCCTCCTTATTGAAATATAATTGTTTTGGAAGGAGAAGTTACTGGTGCTAAGGGAACCTAATTATTACATGCTGTTGCGAAGTAGGTTTCTTATTTAAAAGGACAATGTCAAGTTTTTTGTTTTCTTCCTTAACTATGTCTAATATAACGGATTAAGTATCTTGCCAAGAAGATGTTTGTTTCCAGTGCCTGTTAACCATCGCATAGCATAATTGTTTAGTACTTGTAAATTATTTAAAATGTGCAATCATATATTCGTCTTACATTTTCATTAAGAAATGCTAGTGTGTACTTACATTTTACTGCGTGTTGGTAGTTTGTTGTTGCATTAATCCCTGCCTGGACCAAGGGCAAGATCTGACAAAACTGGACAAATTTGTGATATATTTAATTGACTTTAGCATGAACCATTTCGTGTGACAATATTTGTGTAGATGGTCACACTTTCCAGTAGTCGACACTGCTACAAGTTAAACCATTTTTGGACTAAACTCTACACCTGTATGGGACTAATACAATAATGAATACCGACAAGTATACTTGTGAAATGTATGTATATTGGACTAGAATTTTTTTGAAGAGTACGCTAACCTGGTTTGGAAGGTTAAAATGTATATTAATTCCTAAAAGGAGTAAGCAGATACTGTCACTTTGTAAGATTGGTTAATCAGAATTAAAGCCAGGTGAAAGACTTTTGTAAAATGTTATTCCTGTGTTTATTTTTCTGTACATTTGTTGTCTTTTCATAAAATTGGTTATAAAGAGATTGCATACTGTGAATATGTTGGTATGTAGCTTTAAGTATTTTGTACATAGTTAAATTCTGAGAGTGAATGAGATTTTCTCAGGAAAAAACACAACCAGAATAGGAGTGTTTTTGTAATGCACAGTTCATGATGGGCTAAAATATCTTGAAAAAATCAACAACTTGCGACGGTAATCATTTGGAAATTAGTGTGCCATGCTTTGTTAGTTTGGGGGTGGTGTTTCTATTGGCTCAACTGCTGATCGAGATAGGAGTCCTACAGGTCTACATTATAACATAACTATGTTTTATTCTATAAAATGTAGGAAATCATATTTTCAAAGGAGGAATACAGGGCAATTTATGATTCACCAATATAAGCTGATAAGATGTATCAATAGTATGTATGTGGTTATGCTAGTTTTAGTGATCCAATATACACAAAGATTAAAGTTTTACAATCCTAAATTCTTTAATTATATGCAAATAACATGTACATAATCAAAACTGATGAATACAATTTGACATAGTAACTTTTTAAGGTGCAGTCCCAATCAACATTTATTTAGTCATTCAATAAAGTGAAGCATTCAGCTGATTGTGTGTCATTTTTTTTACTTCAGTTTATTCTGCTGCAGCAAAGCACTGAGCGTAGTCCAATGTTTAAATTGTCTCACCATTAATGTCAGTGTTTCCTATACACTGAGGAATAGCTATATACCCTGAGACGTGGAGTTGTAATATTTTTCTATTGCAATTTTAATTCTATAGTATTGCCTTTTGACCCGGATTATTTGCTGGGAAACATATATATATCCAATTTCAGAGAATTCATAATCTTATGATGTGGAAAATCGTACTGCTATCCACTAGAACATAAGATTCGCTACAGGCGGTTTAATTATTTTCCAGATCATGTTCCATTTTAACACTTTCCAGATACATGAACAGGTTCTAAGCCATCTGGAAAAGGTAACTAGAATGTTCGATCTTTTACTAAAAGAACACTTTCTATATGCATTTAAATTCATTATGCCATGTAGTCTTATAGTACAATTCACAGGGCAGGTGAGTGAAAATGTATATTTAAGCAAAGTGCCACTGAACTTGGTGTGTTTGGGTTAAAGTGTGTTGTCTAGGGAGAAATGTATTAAATAGGTCATTAAAGGGATACTCCAGGCACCCAGACCACTTCTGCCCATTGGAGTGGTCTGGGTGCCAACTTCCACTACCCTTAACCCTGCAAGTGTAATTATTGCAGTTTTCATAAACTGCAATAATTACCTTGCAGGGTTAAGTCCTCCTCTAGTGGCTGTCTGTCAGACAGCCACTAGAGGGCTGGACGTCCTCACGCTATGTGTGGACCTCCAGCGTCGCCGAAATCCCCATAGGAAAGCATTGAATAATGTTTTCTTATGGGGAGGTCTAATGCACGTGTGCGGCCTTTGCCTCGCATGCGTATTAGGTCTCCACCGCCAGCTGACTTCTGTGGGGGAGGAGAGTAGGCAGAGCCTGACCAGCAGCGAGGACATCAGCGCTGGACTCCGGTAAGTCACTGAATGGGGTTTTAACCCCTTCATCAACTTGTGATGGGGTGTGGGAGGGAAAGGGGCACTACAGGGTCCTGCAGTTTTCCTGGCACTGGAGAATCCCTTTAATGGTATTCATGCATTATATGTAATAATATCTAGACCCCAGGATGTACTTGAAAACTATCAACTAAAAAATAAGCATTTCTAACCTGCATGCATTTTTATTGTATGTTAATGCACCCACGTGTGTTTTATAATCCATGTGTACTTGATCAAGACAGTCCTTGGTGCAAATGAGAGACAGACACAAAATCATCTTTTGAGTGAAGAAGCTGCAAAGAAAAAGAAGTTAAAAAAAATGTAGCTGGTAAACGAAGCACTTTGAATTAGATTTGTGCTTGGCGGAAAACTTGTATGGACGGTTCGACAAATTGGTTGCTCTGAAATTTGACTGTGTGACATTTTGGCTCGGACAAGTTTCACCTATGCAATTGCTTCGGGGAAAAAAAATTTGTAGAACACAAAAATGGACTGCAATATTATACACTATCCCACCGTTTGGTTCATAGATCATTGAGAAAAAATTAACCAAAAGAGGGGAAAAAGGAAGAGTCTCTCGCTTTTATTTTACTGCTTCTCTATTTCCCCCTCCCCAACTTCCCTCTATTGGTCACTTGATCTGTGAATTAAATAAGCATTTCATGGCTGTCCCCTAACCAATTTATTTTTTTGGGTTTGTGGCATGGACAGAACTCCAAATCACTAAGTAAACAAAAATGTTTAATTGTCTGTGATGTTTGAATTCCATAACTACAAAGTGCCATATGGAGATATCGCAAAACAAACAACCTACTTATTGCCCAAAATTCAGACGAATGGCAATTTGTTAGAAAGTAAATGCACAAGTCAACTTTAAATCACTTTAAAATGAATATTTGTTTTGCTATTCCGCTAACTTTTACCAAATCTTTAAAGCTCTCTCACCTTTGGGAATTTATGCATTACTTCTCACCAGTGTGAATCCTTTCAATGCCCATTCTAAAGTGTTTCATAGTATGTTTTAAATAAAATGCCCAAAAAGTTTTGTTTTGGTTTTTTTTGTGCAGAAAGCTAATGTTTTGCTGGGTGCTAGACATTTTTTTTTTCACTTTTTCTATGGGGGGGAGGGGGAGGGCTATAGATGTGTTCTCTTCTCATGACTTTTCAGAATTATCCAAGGCTTTTTTGGTTTTTTTCACATCAATCAGAAAAAAAAGTCCCTATCTTCTTGAGTATAACCATTGCCTGTGGACACTTCATCTTCCTTCAAGCAAACAGTGTAAAAATCAGGCCTGCATGCTATATATGTAGTGACTGGGCCTAAACCTCATTTACACTGCTTTGTTTTTTTTTTTGTCCAGTATATTGCATGGATTAACCGGTTGAATCTCTTATAATACCACTAAATTAACACAAGCTAGGTATCTTCTGTCACTTTGGCAGAGTTGAATGATGCTTGACACTATTTAGTCAAACAGAAAATGTATGCATTTTATTTGAAACTGAGGAAAGAGGTAGATTTGACTGCTGGTAATTTTGTTTTGTTTTTTGTCAAATTGCTGGGGGAAAGGTTTCATAAAAGGACACCGCATAACCATTACATCATTTATGCGGTCAGTGGCGGCTCTAGACTTGGCAAGGCCTTAGGCGAAACTCATACATGAGGCCCCCACTAACACCATTATTGAAAACAAATAGCAGTTGATTTGTGTGTGTATAAGAAGCTGTAGATATACTGAAGGGGGAGCATGCAGCACTGGATATAGTGAGCTAGTCTTTGTATACATCGTTGCATTGTCTACCTGTGTGTGTCTGGCAGAGAGGATCCTTGTATATGTATGTATGTTTCTCCGAGCATGTGTATGTTTACATCGTTGCATTGTCTACCTGTGTGTGTCATGCAGTGAGGATCCTTGTATATGTATGTTTCTCTGAGCATGTGTATGTTTGTGTACTGCCTGTGGCCTTTGGCACTGAGTTTATGGCGAAGCTATGTTTTATGACAGTGTGTATAATTATTGCCTTCAGGGGGTGACAGGGTGAGTGTAATAGAGCAAGAGGGTACCAGAGTGTTGAGGGTTGACAAAGAGAATGAAGGGAGGTGCCTGTGTGTGCGGAAAGTGGTTCCTTTGTGTTTGGAGGGAGTGACAGTGTGTATGGAGGGGTCACAGTGTGTGGGGAAAATGACATAGTGTGAGGGTTACATTAGTGTAAGGGGTGTGATAGAGTGAGAGGAAGGGTGGCATAGTGAAGGTGGGTAACAGAGTAAGAGGGTGGGTGACATAGTGTGATGGGGTGACAGAATAAGAGGGGGTGAAAGTGTGACGTGGGGTAACCTAGTGTGTGGGGAGTGACAGAGTACGGGTGGGTGACAGTGTGGGCGGGTCACAGGGTGAGAAGGGGTGAGACCTAGTGTGAGAGGGGGTTACATTAGTGTAAGGGGGATGACAGTGAGAGGAAGCGTGACATAGTGAAGGTGGGTAACAGAGTAAGAGGGTGGGTGACAGTGAGAGGGAGGGTGACAGAGTGTGGCAGAATAAGAGGGGTGACATAGTGTGAGGGGGTGAAAGTGTGAGGTGGGGTGACCTAGTGTGTAGGGAGCAACAGAGTGAGGTGGCAGAGTACAGGTGGGTGACAGGTTGTGACCTAGTGTGTGAGGGGGGGAGACCTAGTCTGTGAGGGAGGGTGACATAATGTAGGGGGGTGACAGTGTGAAGGGGTGGCATAGTGTGAGAGGGGGAGACCTACTCTTAGAGGGAGGGTGACATAGTGTGAGGGGGTGAAAGTGTGAGGTGGGGTGACAGGGTGAGAGGGAGGTGACAGGTGGGGTGGCAGGGTGAGAGGGAGGTGGGGTGGCAGGGTGAGAGAGGGGTGACAGGTGGGTTGATGGTGAGAGAGGGGTGACAGGTGGGATGACAGGGTGACAGGTGGTGAGGCAGGGTGAGGGAGTGACTGGGTGAGTGTGGGGGGGACATGGTGAGAGGGGGTGACAGGTGGGGTGAGAAGAGGTGATGGGTGGCATGGTGAAAGGGGGGTGACAGTGTGAGAGAGGGGTGACAGGTTGGGTGGAAGGGGGAGGGAGGTGACAGGTGGGATGGAAGGGGGAGGGAGATGACTGGTGGGGTGAGAGGGGGTGACAGTGTGAGAGAGGGGTGGCAGGGTGTGAGAGGGGTGACAGGTTGGGTGGAAGGGGGAGGGAGGTGACAGGTGCGATGGCAGGGGAAGGGAGATGACTGGTGGGGTGACAGGGTGAGGGGGGGTGGCAGGGTAACAGATGGGTCACCCCATCTAAACCGCCTAATTAGAGAGCCGCCTCTGTATGCGGTGAATGTAATGCCTTGTCATTATGGAAACGCACAAGACCACAAAAAATTGGTCTCGTGTTGGACGACTGAGTTCTTACTTGAGTCCAGAATGGTTGGACTATCGCGAAGACCCTACTCAGGTCGTATAGATGTAAGCATTAAGGAAGTTGGCATAACTAGGATATAATTACTTC
The DNA here is from genome assembly GCA_933207985.1 of Pelobates cultripes. NCBI lineage: Eukaryota > Metazoa > Chordata > Amphibia > Anura > Pelobatidae > Pelobates > Pelobates cultripes. Next base: position 82,945,152 of record OW240912.1, on the reverse strand, counting down.
CACCATCACAGTCTGGCACTTAAGAAGATTATTTTTGTTTGTGGGTTTTTTGGGTTTTTTTTTTTTCAAGTATATTTGTATTGTAAGAATTTTACTTCAGCTACATTGTGAATGTCTGTCTGTCTGTATGTATGTATGTATGTGTAATATTTATATAATAAAATACAAAAAATGTTCCATACACATAGGCAAAATAGTGGAAACCCCAAACTCATTTAACCTTTTCCTACAGCTTCATGAAACATAGTTAATTCAAAGGCAAATGCAGTGCCCTTCAATAATATCGGTACACTTGGTAAATATGAGCAAAGAAGGTTTTGAAAAATTGTCTGTTTAACCTTTTGAGTTCTTGGGAAAAAAAAAAATTCTCTACTCTAATGTATATCTAACAATTTGAAACGCCAAACATGTTAAATATGTGTGGTGGCACAATTATTGTCACTCCTATGTATTCATATGAGAATAATATATTTTTTGTATATGCACATTGATATTTTAAATTTTTAGTGACTAGGAACAAGAAATTGTTCAACCATGACATCCTGCTTCACAGCGGTAACACACAGGCCAAATTCCCTTAGTCATTCATAACAATGGGTACGACCAAGAAATATAGCAGTGATGTGTGGCAAAAGGTTGTTGAGCTTCTTAAAATGGTGAGTGGCAATATGAAAATAGTAAAAGCATTGAAGTTGTCCATTCCCACCATCTGAGCAAGTTAAAGAAGTTCCAGTCAACTGGAAATGTTATGAATCAAACTGGAAGAGGATGTGTGTGTCTATATTGCCTCTGCCTGCAAGGCTATGATCTAAAACATACATGGTTTACTGGCAACAAAATCAAGGTCCTGCCATGACCATCCAAATCCCCTGATTTGAGACCTATGGAAAACATTGGGTGAACAGAAGAAAGTCCACCAGCATTGACCTCGAAACTGGAGAGATTCTGTATGGTGCAACGGTGTTTGATTCTTTGCCATGTAATCAGCAATCTCATCCGGTATCGTAGAAGATGGCTCAGAGCTGTTATCTTGGCAAAGGGAGGTAGCACAACATATTGAATAGAAGGGTTCAAATAATTGTGCCAGACATATTTAAGAAAGTTTTATTTTTTTTTTTTTAAATCACCTGTGTTGTTTGCCATTGTGCAATTTTTTTTAAAATATCAAAATGTTAAATAATAAAGAGAACTTTTCACAGCCTTCTTTGTTTATAATTGACAATATTAGTGTGGGGGGAGGGGGAAGGGGGGGCACTGTTGCCTTTTGGTTAGGTGTTAACATATTTTATATATTCTAGTTATTAAATCAATATAAAGCAACCGAATTTCAAAAAGTTTAATGTTAACCCCTTAAGGACGCAGCTTCAGAAGCTGGACATACCCTTAAGGACTCAAGCTATTTTTGCGTTTTTTGCTGTTTGTGTTCAACTGCAATTTGCATCGCTCTCATTTATTGAATCAACACATATTATATATTGTTTTTTAGAGGACAAGATGGGCTTTACTTTGATGTGACTTATACATATATAAAATCTAATTTATTATTAAAAAAAACATTACAAAAAGAAAAAATATATATATTTTTCACAGTTTTGGCCAGGCCCGGACTGGCCATCGGGCACACCGGGCAAATGCCCGGTGGGCCGCGGTGTCCGTGGGGCCGAGGCTGGCAGGGGAGGTCTCAGGATCTCCCCTGCCGGTCTATGCAGGGCCGGCACTCTCCTAGCGCCGGCCCCGCTGTTTGCCACGACGGGCCGGTGGGGAGATCAAGGATCTCCCTGACCGGCCCACATGCGGCCGCCGGCAGGGAGAGAGGGAGGGAGCCAGCCAGGCTGGAGAGAGGACCCGGCGGAGCTCTAACTTGCAGCTCCGCCGGGTTCCTCTCGCGAGATCCGGCACGTTGCCATGGCAATGACCGGATCTCGCGAGAGTGAACTCTAGCCTCACAGGCTATGCGGGCTAGAGTTCACTCACCCACGAGGACCACCAGGGAACACCTCCACCCCGCCTCCCAGCGTGCCGGTCCCCCCCCCCTCCCAGGCTTAAGGTAAGAAGGGGGGGGGGAATAATGACTTAATTACCCCCCCCTACACACACACAATAACATTTATACAGCACTCTCACACCCATCACACACAGCACTCTCACACCCATTACACACAGCACTCTCTCACACAGCACTCTCTCACACAGCACTCTCTCACACCCATCACACACAGCACTCTCACACCCATCACACTCACAGAGCACTCTCACACACACAGCACTCTCACACCCATCACTCACACACGGCACTCTCACACACACCGCACCCCTCACACACACGACACACACACCGCACCCTCACACACACACACATACTGCACCCCTCACATACACACAGAACCCCCCCAACACACTGCACCACACACATACACAATACTTCCAAATATATATAATATACACACTACACTCTTAAAGGACCACTCTAGCCACCCAGACCACTTCAGCTTAATGAAGTGGTCTTGGTGCCAGGTCCTTCTAGGGTTAACCCATTGTTTTATAAACATAGCAGTTTCAGAGAAACTGCTATGTTTATCAATGGGTTAAGCCTTCCCCCAAAGCCTCTAGCAGCTGTCTCATTGACAGCCGCTAGAGGCGCTTGCGTGCTTTTCACTGTGAAAATCACAGTGAGAGCACGCAAGCGTCCATAGGAAAGCATTATAAATGCTTTCCTATGCGACCGGAATGCGCGCGCAGCTCTTGCGCGCGCGCATTCAGCCGACGGGGCGGATCGGAGGAGGAGAGCTCCCCGCCCGGCGCTGGAAAAAGGTAAGTTTTAACCCCTTTCCAGAGCCTGGCGGGAGGGGGTCCCTGAGCCACATATGCATCACATTACACCACAAACACAACACGACTAAAACTGACCTTATTACACAATACCACACCATGACCAGCTCACTCTACACACACGCAATACCACAAGCAGGCTCCAAACACATGCACAATACTCTTTCCTGGCCTTTTGTCTCCTGGTATCCATTTATAGAGACACCAGAGACAAGTTGCTAGGAAACACAGTGCAAGAATGTTATTAAATTTGCTTGCACTGTGCAGAACAAATACAGGACTTTTTTCTCATGCTAGAGCTCTTCAGCAGAGCTCTGCGCATGGTCTGCCCTGGAAGAGCATTGAACCAACATGCTCACTTTGAGAGGAGGCGTGTTTGTCATTGGTGATGACAAAACACACCTCCTCTGCCCCGCCCCCTTTTTAGTGGGCCGCTGTGTTAAAAAAATGCCCGGGCCGAATTTTTCTCCCAGTCCGGCCCTGGTTTTGGCAATAATAGTGTGTGTATAATATGTCCAGCTTAGGAAAAGTAATTCAAAATAAATTCATTTAGGTTTCTTGTTTTTCAAAGTGCATAATATGTAAAGGATTTCAGCTTATTTTAAAAGTTACAGGTCACAAAATACAAGGAGTATATTTTAAAAGTTACAGGTCACAAAATACAAGGAGTAATATAAAATTTAAATGTGAAAAAAATTTAGAAGTTGGTATGTTTGACTTGTAAGTTTGACAGCTGTCACAGAAAACAAAATTGCTACACAAAAGTATATATTTAAATAAAGAAGACATCACAGGCTATTTATTTAAGGGTATTTTGACACTTTTTACATAGCCTTTTTCCCACCAATCTCTGCTACATATTGTAGTAAAATTGTGTTTTTTCTGTTTTTTGAAATACACACATGTAACAAGGTTTTTTAAATGTGTATTTTGTAAAGATGCTGTGTGCTATTCCTGGTCAAAATCCCATTTTGTGTTCAGCAACATCTGCTGAGTACAACAATACCCCCATTGTATGCCTTTGCCACTATTTTGGGAAGCTACAATGAAATATAAGAGGCCAGACTATTTCAGTTTCTACAGTTAGAAAATTCAAAGATGGATTTAATGGACCTATGTCTTATTTTGGGGCATTATAGTAGTTTGGTTGTTCAAATGACCACACAAAGGCCTTCCATTCGTGAAAGTAGACACTCCATGGTATCTCATATGGCATATATTTTGCCTTAACGGTTCACCATTATATGTCAAAATTTGTGTTAAAAAATATTTTCCGCATTTTTCCTTAAGCATTACATTTGTGCTGGGCATTTTGTATATTTGATATGTTCCACTATGGTCAAACACCCCTAATTATGCTCAGCTTAATCTTCTGAGTAAAACAATACCCCCAATGTATGTCTTTGACACTATTTGGTGACGCTACAGTGCCATAAAGGAGACCTGACCATTTCAGTTTTTAGAGTAGAATTTTCAGAGACGAATTTGCAGGGCTTATGTTTCAATTTGGGTCATTATAGCAGTTTGACTGTTTCAATAACTGCAAAAAGGCCTACCATTTGTGAAAGTAGACACTCCAGGGTATCTCATATGGCATATACTGTGCCTTAACATGTCCCCATTTTTTCGCCATTATATGTCAAAGTTTGTGGTAAAAAAATATTTTTTGCATTTTTTCCTTAAGCATTACATTTGTGCTGGGCATTTTGTATATTTGATATGTTCCACTATGATCAAACACCCCTAATTATGCTCAGCTAAGTCTTCTGAGTAAAACAATACCCCCAATGTATGTCTTTGACACTATTTGGTGACGCTACAGTGCCATAAAGGAGACATGACCATTTCAGTTTTTAGAGTAGAATTTTGAGAGACGGATTTGCAGGGCTTATGTTTCAGTTTGGGCCATTATAGCAGTTTGACAGTTTCAAAAACCGCAAAAAGGCCTACCATTTGTGAAAGTAGACACTCCAGGGTATCTCATATGGCATATATTGTGCCTTAACATGTCGCCATTTTTTCGCCATTATATGTCAAAGTTTGTGGTAAAAAAATATTTTTCGCATTTTTAACTTATGCGTTACATTTGTGCTGGGCATTTTGTATATTTGATATGTTCCAATATGATCAAACACCCCTAATTATGCTGAGCTATCTCCTGTGAGAAAAACGATACCCCCAATGTATGCCTTTAGTCGTATTTCCTGATGCTACACAGGGTCGGTGCATGGATTTTTGCCGCCCTAGGCAAAGGAAGGATTTGCCCCCCCCCCTTTTTGACACATACTTTGAGATTTTACTGCATAGTTTACAATCCTTAGGTGTGCTACGGCAGTATAACGCTTCATATGTCACTCAGCTATGTCGTCTGAGTACAGCAATACCCCTGTGTGTACCTTTCTCAGGTATATGTGGATGTTGAAGGGGCAAATTTGAGACTTGGTCATTTCAGGTTTGTTTCAAACTTTGAATTTGCATGCTGGGTCCATGTCCCATTTTGGGTCAAACTCTGAGGCACTGTCTGTCACCTCTGAATCCGCTGTCAGAATTCTCTAACTGTACTTCCTAAGCATTTTAAACTTTTTACACAAGAACTTTAACAAAACAATGTTATTTTATTTTTTTGTTGTTTTTTTTATTTGTATTTCTACCCCTAGCATACGCACTAAACTCCCCAATTTCCCAGGAACTATCATCCACCCCAATTAACTAAATAAAAGGTAAAAAAAAAAATTGTATTGAGAATTTATTGGCTCTGAGTATGAAATAATTTAAAACAGTTCCCAATACAAAGGCCAGGCTGAGAGGGACAATCAGGGCAGTAGAAACTGGTCTCCGTTCGAATGCCTCTCTGGTAACACAGCCTGCACCTTTTCTGGGGTGTCTTTTTTTTGGGGGTTGGTGGTATCCGAAAGCAGAAGTGACCTGTCTGAATATCTCTGCTGCTAGGCCCTGCTGATGGCTCCCCACTGTGGCACTCAGTGAGCAGCACAGAAATGAGCTGAAACTGAAATGTAAGAAAAGTACATTTCAGCTGAGGATTTGCCTTTTTGAAAAGGATGAATGCATTGTGAGTAGCCATTTGCATTAAATAAATGCCCACTTTCTTATACCAGGCCCTGGTCTTTCTCATTATCAGATATGGCTGCAGCAGTTGATCAGACAGGTCAACTCCCCCCATGTGTTTATTGTATTGCTTAATGCAGACAGGCAGCCGTCTTGTTTCCTGTCTGCCACGAACTGCGACCCTGCGTGTGTGTTCACTGTGCATGGTAGTCAGTATGAACACCTCCTTTTTGTCTCTGTATTTCAGAGCCAGCAGTTCGTCCTGGCATAGAGCAGCCGTTCCCCCTTTTTAATTTTTTTCTCTGCCAGAGCCTTGGGGAAGCCAGTGCATGTCTTGCGGATAGTGCCGCAGACCACAGTCTCGAAACAATATAGCATTTTTTGGAGGGTATGCTATTGTAATAATTATCAAGGTAGAGGTGGTACCCCTTGTTCAGTAGCGGGTTCATTAGATCCCAAACTATTTTTCCGCTAGTCCCAACTACATCAGAGCAACCTGGGGGATCTCGGTGGCTATCTTTACCTTCATATATTCTGAAGGTATAAACATACCCACTGCTACTTTCACATAACTTGTATAGCTTGATGCCATACCGGGATCTTTTGGCTGGGATGTATTGCTTGAACCCCAGTCTACCCTTGTATTTCATTAGGGACTCGTCAATACATATATTCTTTTGGGGAGTATAAATTATGCCAAATTCTTTATTAAAATGGTTAATTAGGGGGCGGATTTTATAGATTTTGTCATACTGCGGATGATCACTGGCACTTCGAATTATCATTGAAGTGCAGAAAACTCAGTACTGTTTCGTATCTGGGCCTACTCATGGTCTGAGAGAAAATGGGAGTATTGCATACTGGGCTTTTGGACCAGTACATTCGGATGCTGGGCTTTTTTATAATTCCCATTAGCATGGTTAGTGCCCAGAACTGTTTTAACTCTGGCACACTGGTGGGGTACCAGCTCCCTTTTGTGGCAAGGTGGCTTGTTGCATTTTGTGCCAGATACTGCGCTGCATAAATATTTGTTTGTGTAGCTATCTGCCCTAAAAAATCATCCCCAAGGAACAGCTCCATAAAATCCTGGGAGTTATAGCTGGTCACGTCTCCCTGAATACCAGGAGTCGCAGTGAACAGAGGGATGTCGGGGACAAAATTGTTAGGGGGCACCCAGATATCAGCGCCAGGAGCAGTGCCAGGGGTATCGTCACTTTCTTCATCTGTGTCTGGCACATAGTCACCCTCTGCACTCTCTGAGGCAGTGTCGGTTGCCTCTGAGTCGGCTGCTAATATATTATATGCCTCCTCGGCACTAAACCTTCTAAGCATGGTGAAAGCTTAAAATTAACTTTAACTAAATAACGTATTTTTTTGTTTTGTTTTTTTAACTTTTTTTATACTTTTTTTGTTTTCTGAACTTTTTTAATACTTTTTTTTTAACTTTTTTAAAACTCTTAAAAACTTTCTAAAACTTCTAAAAACTTTTTTAAAAATGAACCCCTGTGGGTAAAAACAGGAATCAGATCACCGTGCTTACACCTAGCGAAGCAGAAATGCTTTGACTTAAAATAAACTACTTTTTTTCTCTCTTTTTTCCTTTTTTCACTTTTTTTTATACTTTTACAAACTTTTAATAACTTTTACAAACTTTTAATAACTTTTACAAACTTTTAATAACTTTCTAAAACTTTTCAGCTTCCTAGCTACACTAATGCTAGATTCCCCAATTCCCCCTAGCTTCAATCCACCCCAGCTAACTAATTAACTGAAAATAGTAAAAAAATAAAAAATAAATATATTTAACCCCTGAGGGTTAAAAAGAAAATAAAGTTAACCCCTGAGGGTTAAAAAAAAACCTCTGATCTCAGTAAAGTACTGCCAGTGATCAAAGGGTTAAACTTTCACAGGTAAAGGAGGTAAAACTTTTTTTAAAACTTTTAAACACTTTGTGTCTGTCAGGGACACAAAGTTTCAAACGATCCGTCTCTCTCCACTTCTAATCACACACAGAGGTGGAGGGAGGAGGATCAGAATTCCCAGCAGCACTGTGATCGCTGTGACTGGCTGTCACAGCGATCACATGTGCTGGGACAGCGCTACTGGCTGTTGCTGGGCTTCCTCAAACGCCGAGGTACCCAGCAACAGTGTTAACCCCACGATCGCGGCGATCGCGGCAATCTGGCGTTAACTTTAGTAATTGACGGAAATTTTTCGTCAAGCGTCCTTAAGGGTAGGTCTGCCTTGACGGAAAATTTCCGTCCAGCGTCGTTAAGGGGTTAAAAGAGTCTGGGCTGTGATGACTGGCTGAGCATATCAGCTGACCTTTCAGTTTTACAGCTGCTCATTACTAATTTGGTATGACAGAGTGCAATATCTGCCAAAGCCATACTTCCAATGGGAGCTGGACTGTATGCAGCCAGGGACCCTCATACAGTGTTAAACTGCTCAAAAGTGGTTTGACACTGAATGGAGAGACACTGATTGGGGACTCTAACTAATTCAATAAGTTTAAATGTTTGTAGTGTTCCTTTAACTGCAAAACATCTAAATATATCATGGAGGACAGTCTCAAATAATGCAAATCTATCCACATATGGAAAACAAGGAACGGAATTCTTAAGTTAAAACTCTAAGTGTATTGTCTATTCAAGATCTTTGGTAAATACATTATTACAAGCTGACAAAGTAACACATAATATAAAGCATTTCTCTGTGACACAGCAAAAACATACACCCCTTCACTCCACATGATACTGATTTGAGAGGATGAACTATAAGATGTTTCCTTATGCTAGGTGTGATATCACATGCTTGCAGACTACACACATGATATGCCATCCAACACACAGGAATGTGCTTATGAATGCTCCTGGTGTTATTGTACAGCTTTGGGTGCTTGTGTTACACTTTACAGAGAAGGGTAACCAGGAATGGCAGAACATGGATCCCATATCAAAATGTCTTGTTCAATATAGGCAGTTGAGGTATGAAAAAATAAATCCCTGCAGTGAGCTGAATAACGATCACATTTATGGAAGGGTAGCCATTTATAAGCCAATTTCAAAGGCAGTGCACAAAGAGGCCTAGCATTGTTGTGTAACAAACCGTTGTGTTAATTAGAACTTATGTCAACAAAGTTTATCACTTTGGTGGAGGGATCGCATGATTCTTTGGTTTGGTTGTGGGTGGGTGGGTTTAAGTGGTCATCTTAATTATTATTTTGATTCATCTTTATTTTGTTTGCCAAGCGTGCAAATAATAGAATTTATATATGTAGTATTTTTTTTAAAAATATATTTTATTGAATTTTTCCTTTATAAAAAAAAAAATAACATACATTAAAAAGGAGAAATGTTGTACACTTACAAAATTATCGATTACACTACATATCGAAGTAAATTACAACCTTCATGGGAATTTGTCAATCCGAATGCTACATTATACAATAAAGTATAGAATTGTTTCCCATCTGGCATGCCTATCATACATACATTACATGCTGCGATTAGATTATCTTAATAGTAAGTTCTCCTACATTCATTCTTCCATACATTCAATCATTCTTGGTTCATATATATTTAATAAAATAAAGAAATCCTAAATCCACTTTTGATATAAACTCATCCATAGAAGGAATAAACATCTAACAAAGACGCTATACCTATCCTCATTCTCTTCCTCCTCTCCATAAAATGAGAATAATTATAAATGAGGCGATATATAGGGTTTAGTGAAACTGTCCCAGCGAGCATCATTCTTATAGGGCACTAACCGTGAATGGTTTTAAACCATGGTGTCCAGATTTTATAATATTAAGTTAAACTACCATTCATAGCGTAAAAATAGTATTCCATTTTCCCTTGATATGAGATCTAACTGACAATCTGAGACCAATCTGGAGCACTTCATTCTCTAGCTAAACATTTTTTTTGGTCAATCTTATGTTATTGTGCAAATAGTGAACAAAGCAAGTTTGCCACGCCACAACAGCGGAACAAACCCAAGTAGTAACATAGAGATTATGACAATAACATGGCATTAAGTCTCTTGCACATTGTTTTTTTTGTTTGTTTTAAATGTAGATTATAACATGCTATTCTGGTATGTCTAGGTTGAATGATCCTATAACAGTTGGCTATCGTGTGAGAAGGTCTAGATAAGTGGAATAATAAAAATATAAAGATTAAAACAGTAGAAGCGAAAAAATTCTGGATAAGCCTAGTGTCAATATCTTGTGGTCTAAAAGAGAGTGTATGCATGCTGCAGACAAGTTAGGTTAATTAGAGTGAGAAGCTTCTTTATGCATAGGACATATGAAAAAAATAATATAAAATTAAATTAAACAAGCTTTGTTCTCACAAGCTAGATGATCATAGTGACTGTTTCTTGCCCAGGTGAGTAATATAAGAGAAAATGTGCTAGTTGGTAACTTAAGGAGAAATGTTAAATGTCGCAGAGCGGACATATCTGGTAGTTGCTCACATTTTATCTTAGTAATCTATATCTGCGTACGCTGACATGTCGCACTCAGGGATCTGGTGTAATGCTTTAGTCGACGTGGGCAGTGCTATATAAATTATAGCTTGAACAGAGCTAGCTAGCAAAAATATACCACTGAGAAGGATATCACATGTAGGTCACTGCACCACACAACAAAATATTGTAAGAAATTCAAGTTGAGGGAAGGGACACCGTGTGCAGGCAACCATTATGGGCTAAATGAGACTGTCACAGACACAATGGGATCTAGTAATGGTAGGCCCCTGCTAATCCTGTTTTAGCCGATTCCCAGGCATGGGAAGCTTTCACTTATAGCGAAGCAGTGTTCAGAGGTGTTGGCACAGCGGGAGCGAGGTTAGTCCACCCTCCAGGCCGGTATGAAGGCCGACTTCCTCAAGCCAAATTTCTTTATTGGGACTCTATCCATGAATATTCAATATTATTAAAGGGACATTTTAGTCACCCAGACCACTTCAGCTCAATGAAGTGGTCTGGGTGCCAGGTCCCTCAGGTTTTAACCCTTCAGATGTAAACATAGCAGTTTCAGAGAAACATAACAGGGTTTACATAGCAGGGTTAATCCAACCTCTAGTGTCTGGCTTCCGTGCAGAACGTCTATAGGAAAGCATTGAGGTATGTCAAATACAAGCAGTTCTGTGTTTGTATGTGAGCTGGTAAGTAATAAGAGGTGTGAATGATTGGCTTGTCAAAGACTGCAATAGTACATCCATTGTGAATATGTGAAACATGTAAAAATAAATCTTTGTAAATCTAAGCTAGAAAGTATCCAGTCATTTATTTTTCTCTCTCCAGGGCATTTCTGAACATGAGTTAATTTTCAGTGTATTTTTCCTGATAAACGCTGTACAAATCTATTCAGGATGTGTGAATTCACAATTTAACTTCGTTACACCACAGTTACTGCAGTCAAAAGTTACCCTTGTACTTCATGAATAAAATATAAAAAAAAATCATATTTCTTATATTTTAAGAAAATAAATCCTGTATATACTCTACTAATGAGCAGGATGATTATTTTTTTCCCTGCATGTGTTTTTTTCATTCATTAGGCGTACTGTTGGATTTATGGATTAAATGATTTAGAATTAGATCTTAATGCTGTATACCCTATTTGTATATGCAATATGTTGCCTAAATAATTGCACCAGTAAGTATGGAATATCTTGGTGAGATCTGTTTCCACTTGCATTGTGCTCTTCAAGCTCAGTGTCACTATGTGGGCACATGTAGACTTCTCATTATGGGGGTATATAGTGTAGCACACTGCTTCCTAATACACCATTAGTTTCTAATTTAGAAGAGTGGTCTGGTTTTATTAGCATCCGCTTGTGTGCAATGTTCCCATATATTTCCTGCCTTGTATTACTCCCCTAAGTGAAGATATCCATGGAGGTGGCAAACCTGATGTGGGTCAGCTTATCGTAGGTGCAGCTACACCCTCCTATTATGTGGAAGTAGTTGATTGCCTGTCGTGATAAGTGAAGACAAGCCTTTGCAGTTTTAAATACATTAGTTTCTTTATCAATACCCCTGACGAAGGTGCAGTTCTAAAATGTGCATTGAGGATTTGACTTTATTTCTTTGATTTGTTTTCTAATTATGTAGTTTGACATGTTTGGGTTATTGACTACTTTCCTGGGTGTTAGATCCGGTATAGTAGAGGTGGTGTTATATTGTATTTACACCCCTTGAGGTATCTCTAATACGGCTCCATAGCCATCTTTAGATTTTTGATTTCTTAGGCAGGCAAAACAGCCTTGTATTGTAGAGGGAGCATTGGCTTAAGCCTCCACTCCTCGACATAATTACATTTAGTTAAAGGACCACTATAGGCACCCAGACCACTTAAGCTTAATGAAGTGGTCTGGGTGCCTGGTCCAGCTAGGTTTAACCCTTTTTTATATAAACATAGCAGTTTCAGAGAAACTGCTATGTTTATATTAGGGTTAATCCAGCCTCTAGTGGCTGTCTCATTGACAGCCGCTAGAGGCGCTTCCGTGCTTCTCACTGTGAAAATCACAATGAGAAGATGCCAGCGTCCATAGGAAAGCATTGTGAATGCTTTCCTATGAGACTCGCTGAGTGCGCGCGCAGCTCTTGATGCGCATTCAGCCGAGGAGGAGGAGAGCTCCCCGCCTGGCGCTGGAGAAAGAGGTAAGTTTCCTCCCCATAGAGCCCGGCGGGAGGGGGACCCTGAGGGTGGGGGCACCCTCAGGGCACTATAGTGCCAGGAAAATGATTGTTTTCCTGGCACTATAGTGGTCCTTTAACTATTTTTTTGCCCATATCATTCACTAGTGGATGATGAGGCAGAGTTTGATTTGGGTAGATTTTAATTGATACCGGGGCTACTTTTGTTTTTTGTTCTGGTAGCCAAACCATGCATTCCTCATCAATTTCTCCTCTAACTCTATACATGCATTACGCTGTTCTGGACCAATTGTTGTTGGGTTGGGGGGTGGTATTATTTTAAAAACAAGAGGTGGCTGTGCTTCTCTATTCCTCTCGCCCCACCACTTGCCCGCTCGATCCTGTCCCATCTCAACTCATCAGATCTCTCTCCCCTTGCCTTGTGCCTTCCCTAACACACATCTTCAACTGCTCTCTCTCCTCTGGCACTGTTCCCGCTGACCTTAAACATGCCACTGTAGTACCTACCCTGAAAAAACATCTCTTGACCCGTCCTCCCCCACTAACTATCGTCCCATATCCCTGCTTCCTTTTTCATCAAAGCTTTTGGAAAGACTTGTTTTTACCCGTGTGTCTCGCTTCCTCAATTCCAACTCTCTCCTTGACCCTCTTCAATCTGGCTTCCGCACTCTACTGAGACTGCTCTTATCAAAGTTACTAATGACCTAATCGCAGCTAAATCCAGGTCACTACTCCATATTAATTCTCCATGACCTCTCTCCTGCCTTTGACACCGTTGATCATGCTCTCCTCCTTCAAACTCCTGTACGGCCAACTCGCGCCTGCAGGACTTCTCGCGGGTGGCTCCCTTCCTATGGAATAGCTTGCCCACCCCCATCAGACTCTCCCCTAGTCTTCAATCGTTTAAGAAGTGCCTTAAAACCCATTTCTTTAGGAAAGCTTATGGCATCCCAGAGTAACCTCTACCTCACATACCTGTCTCTTGCTCTCTCTAGGGCAGTGCTTTACTCTCTCCTCCAGCTCTGCTTCACTCCCACCTTATTTGATATTTCCTGTCCTAATGTGTCTTATACCCCACCTCCTATAGACTGTAAGCTCGTTTAAGCAGGGTCCTCTTCAACCTATTGTTCCTGTAAGTTTTCTTGTAATTGTCCTATTTATAGTTACATCCCCCCTCTCATAATATTGTAAAGCGCTACAGAATCTGTTGGCGCTATATAAATGACGATAATAATAATAAAAAAACTATCTATGTAAATTACTGTAGTGGACTAATTATGGTGTTATACCTTAGTCAGACTTTTTCACTGATCTTACTTAGAACCTCATTTTGCTACTGTGTAATAATAAATATGATCATGATTTAATTGGATGCTTACATTTTAATAATTTGTCATCCTGTGTGCAAGGGTTTCTAGTGTTTTCCTGTGTTGAAGCTGGGGAGAGTGGAGGGGAGAGGGGGGCAAGAGTAGAGGCCCAAAGTTTTGCCTATCTGCTCCACTGTCCACTGCCCATTGTTCTTAGATATGAGTCAGCTAGGATCAGAAGCAGCTCAGTGGTAGAGTGTAACATTCCCTGTATTTCTATAGTATTCCCCGTGCATCTCTGTTACTGTGCTGCTAACGTTCTTGTCATGGCACATTAGGATCCTTAGCAAGAAAAAAAAAAACAATTCTAGCAAAGGCAAGTAAGGAGAGATAGTGAAGAATATTAACGGAAATTAGAGTGACCGGACATAATGCAATGCAAGAATTAGGAACTAATAGGATTAATATATGTTTATTCAAACCGGGAGGAGAACAATGAAATCGATAGAAATAATAATCTGTGGTAAAGAATAACTGAGACTCAAGGTCACAAACAAGCCGGGTCTAATAAGCATACAGGAAGAGGTAAATAGTGTTGTGGTTGTTCCACGTTATTTCCATTTAAAAAAAAAACAACACACTTTTAAAAAAAAAAAATTATATAGGGTGTTCAAATTTTGGGGCACTTTGTTTATTCCTCCCTCAGACCAATAGCTACAGCACCAAACACTTTAATAAATATGTATGATTCTATTAACTTATAAGAATAAGTGAAAATATGTCAAAATAAGCACACAATCTTAAGTAAAAGTGACAATTGTGGGGGTGGGGCGTTATTTAAAGGGAAGGTCTCCTGCAAAGGATTCGCAAAGAATACCAATCAAAATTGTGTCAAATCGCCAGAATCAGGGATAGAGTACAGGTACCACCAGTGGCCTGTAACATACACAAACATATAGTTGAGTTATAAAAAAAAATATATATATATATATAATACACAATAGCATAACTCAATATAAAGTATATATACACCACTCAATCTCTTAATTTTTCATTCACAAGTATAACACACTCTGGTATCTCCCCAAATTGCAAACAACCCAGGAAGAACAGCCTCTCAATGACTTGCATGGGCTGCAGCATTTTTCTTTGTAAAATCTATTTTTTGAGTGCGGGGCCAGCACTAGCTGAGCAGCAGCCATTTTCTGTGATTCTGGCTAAAATTAGCTAATTCCACGCTCAATTAGTGAACAACGCTCAAACTACTGGTGGATTATTGTGTAGGAACCCCTTTGCTGCCTACCGATACTGGCTTGGAACTGGACACACTTGACAACTGGAGCCGCGGTTGCCCCAGGCCTATTTGAGCATATTGCCCTGTTGGCCTGCAACTTGCCTTGCTGGACAAACTGCCTGCCTACACACTACCATTGTTCAATGCATATTTGGCTGTCCTCGCGTCGCGTCACTTCAGGTGACATACTTCTGGTTTTCGTCATTCAACGTCACTTCCGGTTGCACGCGCATCACTGAGTTCAATAACCCTTTGAAGTCCTAGGGGAGTGGCATCGAACCTCAGTAGTCCATTATGGTGATGGACATTCATGTCCATAGTGTCCAAAAAATACATATGTGGGGGGATGTAAATAACGTAAATAACATAAAAAACATAGGTAAATATATATACTATATAAGGCATTTAAAATATGTCTAAGTATATCATCAGCACTAAAAACCCTTATTTCCAGTGATAAGTTAATAGATAAAAAGGTGATAAAAGAATCCTAATAAAAATCCATAAAAGCATAGAGACATAGACAGAGAAGGAGATATGGTTCAATATTGGAGAACTATAGGATACAATTTATCTCAAAATCCATATTTAACCCTAACGGAGTGTGGGGAAACCGACCTCGCCACTGGGCATTGGGGAAGACTGATTGCCAGCCTCCTGCCCTGTGACTATGGCCCCTGGGATGTATTGCCCTTTAAAGACATTATTTGGGCTTATTGGATTTTGAAACACTTTTTCTGCCCCTTTGAATACATGAGAAGGTGTGCCCCTGCCCCGTTTCCTGTCTATTGTTCTCCAGCAGGGCGTTGTCCCAGGGACACTGACAGACCAGTTGGAATTTAACCCCATGGTGAATTGACTGTGTTTGTGGTATCTGAGCGCTGTTCGGATATAGTGAGCGCTCAGATCCAAGCTATCTGGGGATAGGTTGAATGTGGGGGTTCTGTTAAGTATAATAGGAATTATGTATTTTTTATGTGTTTTTACTGTTGTTGTGAATAGAGCCATTTTCTGTATGCTGGAGGTAATTGGCTTACCACACCCAAGCCATGCTTGCAGGCGGTCACAAAGGGATTTCCAACTAACTTTTGACCCACTGGACCAATTTGTATTATTTTGACGTATGTTTGTATTTGGAGTATGCTGAAAGTGAAAATGTAAGTTTTATGTGAATGTGATGTATACTTTTAGAGTCATGAATATTGTGTATTTTCCTGTCTGTGATAATTACATTGGACCATTGTGTTCAGTAATTATATCACAGGCAGAGGGGAGGATTTTGTGTGGGAGTGTCTGAGTGTATTGTACTTATTGATTGGTTGTTCTGCAAAACCCTGTGGGCAGTACTATGTGTGTAAAATGTGCATACAAGCAGAGTGTTTGATTAAAAGCTTGAGTTCTACTTCACCCTCAGTTTGGAGTGTCGTCTCTTATTGGGGGAATCTGCTACAAGGATTTGCTATGTTTGTCATACTCACTTGCTAAATCACTACCAAGCTCTTGTAAGAGCTTGTTCCTGCCTTGCTCGCTGGAGGAGTCTACGGTGGTTATGGTGTCTGCTGTAGTGCTTGGAGCCCTCTGGAAGTGCTAGGAGCATCCTTCAACGGAGGTACCCAGTCATGGTGCCAGGTGATCCGTTACACTGAGTTAGTGTTCTCATTTCAAAAATCCATTTTGACTCTTGTAAACTCAGTTTTTTCCCCAAATCTACCTCCTCTCCAATGGTTGCTTACATTCTCTATTGCATAAAATTCCAATGTTCTAGGGTCTGAATAATTTTTTTCTAGAAAGTGTTTTGATACACTATGATTTATAAAACCTTTCTTAATGTTTCTGATGTGCTCGCTAATTCTGATTTTAACAGGTCTAGATGTCTTCCCATTCATACATACATACATACAGAGACATTTATACATACATACATGCATACAGAGACACACATACATTCATACAGACACATGCATACATACACACATACATTCATAGACATACATACATACATATAGAGACATACATACATGCATACGGAGACATACATAGATACAAAGACATTCACAATTACATACTTACATCTGTATAATCAGGTCCCTGGGGTGCATGCTCTGTGGAGTCCTGTCTTGCAGCCTAGCCTCATCACTGGATGCCAGCCGTGCTGTTTGGTACATAGGGAGCAGGGATATGATGTTTTTCATATGTCCGCCCTATCCACACACCCTGCTGTAGACACCAGAGTAGGAAGCTGTTCAGGCAGTACGAGGCTGGGCTGGGCGAGCGGGAAGAGGCTGGGCTCCTCAGGCGGAAAGCTCTGGGATGACCTAAGCCACACTACAAGTGGTAATAGTCTGGAGGGGAGTACTGTACGCTTCCCTCCAGCTGGACAGCCTGGCATTGCGCCTCCAGGGCCGGTGGTAGCACTAGGCATGGTTATACCCTTTAACGCGGTCATGATATATCCCTCATCTTGTGATACTGAGCAACGGAGAATGACATCTCCAGCGACAGGTGCTGCAGTCTGTGCGGTAAATCCCAGTGAGTTTTTTGGGATGTGGCAGGTGGTAAGATTAAGGCCAGAATTCGCCGTATATAGTGTGGCAATTCGGCCTTTGTGATTGACGGTGGTATGCCTCTAATCTTTACATTGTTGCGGTGGTGTCTGTCTTCTTGTGCTGAAAATTGCGGGAACAGGGCTTGTTGATTAGTTTGTGGTTGGAGTATTGTGGACCTCTTCCATGGATTTCCCTGACATCCCCCTCTGTGGTCTTCATCTTTTCTGATACATGTTGCATACTTGTTTTGAGAGCAGGCAAGTCAGTGGTCAGCAAGCTCTGGATTTCCTGCAGCATAGTTTACAAGTGTTGTAGGTCCTGCTTAGTGGCAGGTTCTGTACCTACATTTGCTGCTGTGGTCGGCTGTTGATTGCCTGCCTGCGTGGACCGCGTTGGTGAGGGTGCCTGAGGTGATATGTAACATGCTGTTGGAGCTGTGGAGCCATCCACGGCCACCATCTTGGTTGGGGCTTGCCGCTGGAGCAAGGTTCCAATATCTCGCTGGTCGGTCGAAGTACCCGGCTTGGGTCTCTGGGATCGGCACCCCATCGCTGGTGTGGCATTAGCAGGCTGGTGCTGCAGCGTGTCTGTCGATCTATCAGTGTAGGCACCACTCACGGAACTGCTCCACACTGGGTATCATCTGTATCAGGTATGCCCTGGTTCTGCATTTCAGCTTCGCCAGCTATGGGGTATACAAAAAGGGCATTGAGCGGTGCCGCGGGGGCCCCTCTACCTGGACCAACTGTTCAAGAGGCTGGAAGTGTTTGCAAAGTCAGGATAATGAGTAGTTTTTTGTTGGAATATCTGGAGCCACCAGAAATGGCGTCTAGTCAGTCTCCCTGTCAAGCTCCGCCTCTCCCTTTTTTTTTTTCTTATTTACAAGCAATTTGTTCCTATTTGTTCTAGACAATAATCTTATTTCTTTATTTATGGTATTTTTATTATACCTTTGTATTGATGGGAAAGATTTTAAATTTCAGGCAATTTCTTCTTTTATTCTAGTAATTTAACTTCGCAGTATTCCTTTTAGGCACACTTGATGATGGCA
Source organism: Pelobates cultripes (assembly GCA_933207985.1). Lineage (NCBI taxonomy): Eukaryota > Metazoa > Chordata > Amphibia > Anura > Pelobatidae > Pelobates > Pelobates cultripes. The sequence goes on along the minus strand of OW240912.1, from coordinate 82,926,384 downwards.
GCTTTCTTTATGCACTTAACTGGTACAAACCTGTCTTTTTATAATAACATTTATATTTTACATTTTCAATAAAAAATGGTTACATCTAAAAAGTAATCGCACTATCCTGAAATTCTGGAACAAAGTTTGAATTATAATTATCATTGATTCAGACGAAAAATTTATTTAAAGAACATTTGGAGACAATCTATATTATAATAATCATCATCATCTAGTAATAATCATCCATGAATTTTCACCATAGGACCAAGTATACCCCCTTCCCCAGCCATTCCTAGACCAAACATATTGGTCTTCCCACCTTTGCATAGAGATAGTGACATAACAGGGGGCAAACTTGGTCCCCATGTTGGTTCTCCTGAGCCGAAGAAATAACGGTTCATTACAGATGTAATAAATATGTTCCGATATAAATTGGATTGATGACAAAATAAAATGGTCCAGATCTGTTGTCATTTTATTATTTTCTCTTAAAAAATATTCAACTGCCTCTATATGGAGATAATGTTGAATCATGGTTCAAAGAGAAGTTACATCCAATGCTGCCACTCTATATTTTATATCTCTTATAAAATTGTCATTGTATCTTTAACATAAGTTGCTCCTTGAGTATACATTTGTAAATATAAATCGACAAAATTTGATACATTTGCTGTGATGGAATTAATCCCACTGATAATGGACCTTCTTGGAGGACCTTTTAATTTTTTATGAATTTTGGCCAAAAAGTGAACTATGGCTCAAATAAGATTAGCATTAAAAAAAAAAATTATCTTCCATCGCTGTCTGTAATATTCCTTTTAAAATTACAATAACATCTATAGTGGGATTTTTCTTAATCAAATGTATTAGAATCTGCTAATATTTGGAGGGCCTCTTTAACATAATATTCCCAAAACATGATCGCTATTTCTCCCCCCTTGTGACCCTCTTTGATCCTCTCTATTTTTTAGGGATTTTTAACACAAATACTTACCCTTTGTTAAATGACATTTAGATTGTTTCCTTCCAAATTTCTGAATTCCTGACTGTCCATTTCATGACATATTTCCACATATGCCCCTTTATTCTGAACTGCATAGAAATGTTGTTGCAGTTTAAAGTGGTTATGCTTAAATGTATTATCACATATTTAAGGTTTAGGAGGATGATCTATCATTCATTGTTTTAGAAATTGCTGTTTTTATTGTCATTTTATAATTATTATTTTTTTGCAATCATCAGCGTTTTGGTCTAATGCAAATTTTAAACCTCTAACCTAACAATTGAATTTCCATGTTTGTTAAAGGTACATTAGATTAATTAAAAAACCTCTATCAGTATCTCCTTCGATTAATGATTTGATTTCCCTCCTGTTTCTTTTCTCCATAGTCTCCTCCATTCTTTTCATTTTCGGGGGGAGGTTTTATACGTAAGTAAGGAGTACAGATTGTGATGTCCCCATGTCTCCCTTCTGGGTCGGAATTAATTAAGAATCCTATCCTCTTTTAGATCTTGATTTCTCCCTTAAAAAAAGTCTGGGATGGTTTCCACCCTAAGATGTCCACTACCTACTTGTGCCTAGGATCTAGGAGGACATTTACCTGGAATTATATTTTAAGCTCTTGTCTCCATTGTAATTTAGCTAAACACCATTACATGGGGAACAAACCCCATTATGATATTTTAATTTTTCCAGTCCATATTTCATCTGATATCTGATGTATTTTTCCTATCCTGTGTACTCTTTCTTAGGGAGATACCACTCGAATACTTTCTTTGGTTCCTGAACTTTCGCATTTATGTTTCATGGGCTTAGAGTCCTTTGCACATCCATAGAACTGATTTTTTTTTTATTCACCTTCTTACTTAACATTCCATTAGAAGTGGAGAAGGTATTTTTTATTTTATCATCCTTATCTCTTATGTACTTTTTGCTTTTAACATTTTTTTTATTTTAAATCTATTTTTGTTCCATTTGCATATTTTGTCCTCCTTTTCTCTATATTCTTTCCTTATCCATCTCCCCTAATCTATCATATTCTCTACTTTTCCTTATACCTTTTATGAATATTGGCTTATTAAACCCATTAATTAAAAAGGAACAATTACATAAAAGTTCATCCCATTTTTAAAAAAGGCTTCATTATCAAGGCCAAAAGCTGGGATTTTCTAAAGTCTGAGTCCTCTGGAAGTTACACCTTCTTTTAAATAATTCTCCATGAATTAAATATCCCACCATTCATTTGTTTCATAATTTAGCAATATTTCATTTGTTTTAAATATTCATCTATACCATTACTAAACATACCTGGGGCCTGGTTAGAAAGAAAGAAATATCTCCCATAAGCATCTGATTAGGAAGACAGAAATATCTCCCCAATCAGACCACATTGAATGTCTCCTCTTAACTCCTTACCAGCTCTGCAAGGATATGGCTTCAGAGTCTGCACCTAAAGTAGAATAGTAGAAAAGGAGTGTGGCTAAAATCATGTAGTACATATATACTAATAAGTCTGTGTCCAGGACCAGATCAGGGCTGGTGCAAGGATTTTTCCCACCCTAGGCAAACAAAAATTTGCCTCCACCCATATGCTTTTGCCCACCACGTGACATCACAATACCCCACCCATATGATCTGCATATGAGCCAATGCTAGTGCTGCAAACAGTGTCTTTTATCTGAAAAGCAGTGTGTTTACATTAAAAAGCCTGCAGGGGCAGGCTATAAACACCAGAACCACTACATTAAGCTGCAGTGGTTCTGGTGACTATAGTGTCCCTTTAATGTGAGGTAAATTAGAGATTAGTGCCACTAATAATATACTGGATTGCCTACAAACCACCAGATGAGGACAAGAGGATGATGATGGGCTCAGGCTGTAGTCTGGCTCCACAGGTCTGGTGTTAAAACAGGCTCTTTGGAGGCAGTGTTCACAAAAATCAACGAACATGAAGCATCTCCATTTTTTGGGGCCCCTTACATAGATCACGGTCTGGGCCCCCAGGGCCTGAACGTGAGTATGCCTACAAGGCCTGCCCATAAGCCTTATGCCTACAAGGTCCACCCATGAGTTTGCTCACAGAGAGTGGAGTGTATGTGTGTACACTCCTCCCCCCTCATCTTTCCCTTAGTGGTCTCTCCTCCCCCCCATCTTTCCCTTAGTGGTCTCTCCTCACCCCCATCTCTCCCTTAGTGGTCTCTCCTCACCCCCATCTTTCCCTTAGTGGTCTCTCCTCACCCCCCATCTTTCCCTTAGTGGTCTCTCCTCACTTTCCCCATCTTTCCCTCAGTGGTCTCTCCTCACCTCCCCTCCCCCATCTTTCCCTTAGTGGATTCTCCCTCCTCCCCATCTCTCCCTTAGTGGATTCTACATCCTGCCCCATCTTTCTCTAAGTGGTCTCTCCTCCCCCCCATCTTTCCCTTAGTGGTGTCTCCCCCCTCCCCCCCCCCAGTGTCCCATAGTGCTGTCTCCCCTACCTTCCCTGTTGTGACTCCTACCTCTTTGTAGCGTGGTTGGGCGACACAGACCGCGGTACAGGAGCTTCTGTTTCCTGTACCCAGCCGGACTGACAGGAAGTGCTCACTGAGAGAGCACTTCCTTTCAGTCTGGCCGGGGTACAGGAAACAGAACTCCTGTACCGAGGCCTGTGTCGCCAGGCCACGCAACACTGAGTGACAGGAAGGAGGGAGCGCTGTGCGCTTTCCTCCTACTGGGTCACTCAAATCTGGCGCCCCCCCCAGGCTAGTGCACCCTAGGCGACTGCCTACGTCGCCTATTGGATGCGCCGACCCTGGGCCAGATTAAGAGCCCATTGGGCCTGGTGCTGACAATTAGGATGGGCCTAAGTACAGAATCTTATCAACAGAAAACAGTTGTACCTCCCAAACGTCCTGTATCTGGTGGAGGTGGTTCTGAAGGGAAACTCATAGAATGCAGCTATAAGAAAACACATACCCTTTGCTAATCTCTCGTTTTCATCTTTCAAATAAATACATTCCCCCTAACACCAATGTCCGGTGAAACAGGATGTCAGTTAGCGGGGTAAAAGGGTGGGCCACTAACGTGAATCACGTAACCGAAACCTCTAAAAGGGGCACGCGTGTCCAAAAGGGGGGCATGTCTGCATTAAGAATTGGAAAGCCAGGCTGGCATGAATGCATATCCGGTTGCCTGACAATCAATTTATTATTGCTGGCCAACCAAGGGCATACTGTGCAGACAGCACCCTGAGCTTTACATAAATGCATTTAATGTGAAGAGTTGTAAAAAAAAAATAATTTAAAATTAATGTAATGAGTAGTATTTCCTAAATTAGCTCCATTAGCCCCTTTGTTAATCCGGCCCTGTCTGTGTCTGGGAATATGTAATGATTGCAGTTTGTGAGTATGTATATGTATATACACATCTGGGAGATAATGACTGATGTTTAGTGCATGGTGAATAGAGCTCTTGTCCAAGAGTGAGCTATTAAAAACCAACAAACCAAAAAAAAATTACTAATGCTATAAGACAATGTTCCAGACCAGATTCCTATTAGGCTGGGCTGAGCACCGCACCCCACCTCACCCAGTTTAAGCAGTCAGTATTTCAGTTAGCATGTTAATCTCCCATGTTAAAATTAGTGTATGACCCATCGATATTGGGGGACTGTGACGTAGTGGTAGGCTTAACACGATATGGCCCTACCGTGAAAATGAACCCCCACGTTTGTTTTTGAAGTTAGGAGATTTTAGGTATGTGTATGTGCTGTTCGCGTATCTGCATTTTGTATATATTTTGGTCTTTATAGCAGCACCACTACATAGAAATGCATGTTTCAGGTGTGCCCACAATTCCCTTTTTTCAGTGTTCCAGGGCTGTGAATCATTCAGCTCAGAACACTTAGTTCCAGGCTGCCAGTGTCAAATTCACCCTTATTGTGCAAGTGAAATAAATGGAAAGGGGGATTACTCTATCACGCTCAACTAGCTATAAGAAGTTCCTAGGTTTCATGATTAACTCAAGAGGCTAACTATAGTTACGATGTCATAGGTTAATAATTTTAGGTGACCTTTGGAAAATCCACTGAAATACATCAATTTTTCACTATGGCTTAATGGTTTGAAGGGATTTACAACATCTTTATAGACCTGGTTGCATGCCTGACAACCCTTTATTACAGGGCATTATCAGCTGTGACCAGAACTGTCAGAAAAGGTTAAGATCCGCAACCTTTGCAATGTGCAGCTCAAGTTCAATGGAGATTCAGAGAAAGCAAATTTATCCCTAGGGTTCTAGATATGAAAGAAATACCATGTATGATGTCAAATGAATTGTCAAGATTCTCAGAGGTGATTAGACATCGTTATATATAGTGATATCAGATGCACCGGTACAAAATCTGTTGTATTGTGTATTTTAAGACAGGTATGGGATGCAATTAGTCTGTCCCAAAGATAGCAGCCTAAAATGAACCACAAGTGTGTATAATATCTAATGCTCATGAGAACTTTAGTAATTAAAAGTGAGATACAACTTGAAGTTGGATCATTTTCTTTACCAAATTCTGGCACTGAAAATACCGTTCTTTGCGAGGTCAGTACATACAAAAAAGAATTTCCAATGATAATTTCTCCATTATTATGTTTTCTGTCTGCTTATAGTTATTTGTTATCTTTATTAATATCTTTATTGTTATCTTTATTAATATCTATACTGTGGCTATTAGTTCTGCCTTTGTCTAGTATAAGAATCACATTACAGAAGAGATAGACATATATAATCGTTTTGTGCTTTTATATAGATTCACCAAAACAGGGTGCAAGCGATTAATGAAAAGGGACAACAATTCAAACAGCTTCCGCTTGCATGCTTGGAGTGACCCTGTTTGTTACACTAGAGACAGTCAATGTTTTTGTATACTTCATTTTTTGTTTTTGTATTTTTTTTAGTTTGTTCTACACTATACCTGCAGACTATTATAAAACCAATTTACTTATTGATTTTAATGACTGGTGAGAGGTTTGCAGGAATTCATATCTAAACGGTTCTCTCCCATTTCATTGATAAGTGGACTTAAAGGGACACTATAGTCACCTGAACAACTTCAGCTTAATGAGGTTGTTCAGATGAGAATTATAGCTCCCTGCAGCCTTTCTCATGTAAACACTATTTTCTGAGAAAATACAGTGTTTACATTGGAAGCAAGGAACACCTCCAGTTGCAGTCACTAAATACTGCCACCAGTTGATGAATGCATAATTCATTCATCTTCACGTTTGACGTCTTCACGCTTGGGTGAAGACATCAAACGTGCTATCAACAGACAGGAGATAGGAGGCACTGTGAACGCACCTCCTATGTCCTGTAGTAACCCCGGAGCCTGTCAGCGATGAAGAGCCGACAGTGTGGGAGATAAGAGCTCCTGCAGACGGCGTCGGCTCGAGCTGACAGGCTGAAGACCGGAGACCAAGCAGGAGGGGAGGATCACAACTGTAAGTAAACTTATTTTATGTGTGTGGGTGAGTGACTGTGTATTGGTGAGTGAGTGTGGGTGACGCCGTCCAGGCCCTGACGCAGCAAAGCAGCCCCAAACCATGATGCCCCCACCACCATACTTCACAGTTGGGATGAGGTTTTGATGTTGGTGTGCTGTGCCTTTTTTTCACCACACATAGTGTTGTGTGTTTCTTCCAAACAACTCAACTTTGGTTTCATCTGTCCACAGAATATTTTGCCAGTACTGCTGTGGAACATCCAGGTGCTCTTGTGCAAACTGTAAACGTGCAGCAATGTTTTGTTTGGACAGCAGTGGCTTCCTCTGTGGTATCCTCCCATGAAATCCATTCTTGTTTAGTGTTTTACGTATTGTAGATTCGCTAACAGGGATGTTAGCATTTGCCAGTGACTTTTGTAAGTCTTTAGCTGACACTCTAGGATTCTTCTTCACCTCATTGAGCAGTCTGCGCTGTGCTCTTGCAGTCATCTTTACAGGACGGCCACTCCTAGGGAGAGTAACAGCAGTGCTGAACTTTCTCCATTTATAGACAATTTGTCTTACCGTGGACTGATGAACAGCAAGGCTTTTGGAGATACTTTTATAACCCTTTCCAGCTTTATGCAAGTCAACAATTCTTAATCGTAGGTCTTCTGAGAGCTCTTTTGTGCAAGGCATCATTCACATCAGGCAATGCTTCTTGTGAAAAGCAAACCCAGAACTGGTGTGTGTTTTTTATAGGGCAGGGCAGCTGTAACCAACACCTCCAATCTCATCTCATTGATTGGACTCCAGTTGGCTGACTTCTCACTCCAATTAGCTCTTGGAGATGTCATTAGTCTAGGGGTTCACATACCTTTTCCACCTGCACTGTGAATGTTTACATGGTGTGTTCAATAAAAACATGGCAACATTTCATGATTTGTGTGTTATTAGTTGCAGCCAGTGGCCCCAGGACTACTAAGGAGCCCAACAGGGAGCTCACCAGACCACCAGAGAGTGTAACAAAGGTATTTAATCACTCCCTCCCAGTATTCTCTCCCCCCCCCAGCATTAACCATCTCCCTCCCAGTATCCCCACCCCAGCATTAACTCTCTCCCTCCCAGTATTCCTCCCCCTGCATTAACCCTCTCCCTCCCAGTATTCCCCCCACCCCAGCATTAACCCTCTCCCTCCCAGTATTCCCCTCCCAGCATTTATCCTCTCCCTCTCACTATTCCTCCCACAGCATTAACCCTCTCTCTCCCAGTATTCCCCCCACAACATTAACCCTCTCTCTCCCAGTATTCCCCCCACAACATTAACCCTCTCCCTCCCAGTATCCCTCACACAGTATTACCCCTTCCCTCCCAGTATTCCCTTTACAGTATTACCCACTCCCTACAAGTATCCCCCCACTGTATTACCCCCTCACACCATCACCCCCCTTCTTCACAGTATCCACCCACAGTATTACCCCCCTCCTTCACAATATTCCCACCTCACAGTATCAACCCCTCCCTCACAGTATCACCCCCCTCTATCACAGTATCAACCATCTGTCCCACACAGTATCACCTCATTCTCTCACAGTATCCCTCACACACAGTGTCAACCCCCCCCCTCACATACACTGTCACCTTCCCTCACACATACTGTCATGCCCCCCACACACTGTCACCCCCCACCAGGGCCGGCCTTATGGGTTTGCGAGCTGTGCGGCCGACACAGCTCACACATGGCCGGTTTCAGGGGAGCTAAAACAGGTACCTGTGCCTGTATGTGTGACTATCTGCCTTGAACTGAGTGTGTGTGCCTATCATCGTGCGTGAGTGTCTGCATGTCTGTAACGGAGTGTGTATGGCTGTCTGCTTGTAATGGAGTATGTGTGACTGTCTGTTTGTGACTGTGAGTTTGGCTCTGTGACTATCTGCATTTAATTGAGTATGTCTGCCTGTAACTGAGCGTGTGTGACTGTCTGCTTGTGACTGTGTGTTTGGCTCTGTGACTATCTGCATTTAATTGAGTATGTCTGCCTGTAACTGAACGTGTCTGACTGTCTGCTTGTAACTGTTTGTGTGACTGTATACAGGCAACTTGGTGGGGGGAGGGGGGCGCCGTGAAGACTTTTCGCACAGGACGCCTAATGGCCTAAGGCCAGCCCTGCCCCCCACAATGTAGTGTTACCATACTCTCACACAGTCAGCCTCCCCACACACACGGTCAGCCTCCCCACACACCCTGTCAGCCTCCCCTCAGCCTCATCTTCCCCCACGCTTTCAGCCACTTTATGCATCCACACTCACATTAACCACTCCTAAAAATGTTAATCTCACCCCCTCTAAATTACCTGCCCTCGCTCTGCCTCACTCACCCTGTCAAATTAACCCCCCTAATTCTGTCACACTCACCTTCTCTCACTCTGTCACACTCTCCCCCCAACCCTGCCACACTTATCCTGTCACATTAACACCTCTAATCCTATCACATAAAATGCAACCATATTATTTTTTTTCACTTTTGGTGTTAGTGGGGCCTTATGTTTGAGTTATAAAGTCTAGAGCCGCCTCTGTCTGGGACTGTGTCTTGGGACCCATCCAGTAGGTTTGCAAGGAGCCATAAGAATTCTGAGGATTATCCTGACAAAGATATTTATGGGTGTTGAGAGGCTGCTTATCTATGTGATCATAGGCGTGTGCACGGGGTGTGCCGGGTGTGCCTGGGCACACCCTAATCCCAGCGGCACGCCTATGGATTGAGACCGTCAGGGGAGATCTCAGGATCTCCCCTGTCGGGTCATGCAGAGCCGGTGCTATCTGAGCGCCGGCTCTGCTCTAAGCCTCCATGGGCCGGTGGGAAGATCTCCCTGACCGGCCCACAGCAGCATGGAGGCTGGACAGGACCTGGGGAGCTCTAGCCAGCAGCTCCACCGGGCTCCTCTCGTGAGATCTGACCACCAGGGATGGCAGCAACACGGTCCCCCCTCCCTACATAAAGTAAGAAAGGAGGGGGGATATTAACTAATCTGTCCCCACAATCACCCAAACATACAGCCCACAAACAGCACACAAACAGCACCTACACACATACAGCAACCACACACACACACAGCACCTACACACATACAGCACGCTCACACACACAGCACCCTCACACACACAGTACACTAACAGTACCCTCACAAACACACACACACAGCACCCTCACAAACACACAACACCCACACACAGCACACAAACAGCACTCTCACACACACACAGCACCCTCACACAGCACACTAACAGGACCCTAACAAACACACACACAGCACATAAACAGCACCCTCACACACAGCACACTAACAGCACCCTCACAAACAACCTCACAGCACACTACCAGCACCCTCACACACACATCACACTAACAGCAGGCTCACACACACACACACACACACACACAACACCCTTACACACACAGCACCCTCACACCACCCTCACACAGCACACACACACAGTAGTGGATGTATATGTATGTATGTGTGTAGGTGCTGTGTTTGTGCTTTAGGGTGCACACCCTAATGCAATAGGCTGCGCACACCCATGTATGTGAGTGGTGGAGTTGGGGTTGTGGGATTATAGGGGCAATGTGGTTGGGGCTGGAGATGATTAGCAGAGCATAGGTTTGCAGGTGATTATATGGTGGTATTGTAGTGGTCATGGGGCCAACACACATCACACATAGACAACACACACATCACAAATATCACACACAGCATATAGAGCCCACAATAATCCACCAAAAATATCACACACTGCAACCACTAATATCATTATAGAGCCTCTAATTTAAGCTTTATCTGGGTGCTGCATTTGCCACTGGGAAAATGTAATTGAGAACAGCAGGCTGATGCACGGAGGAATGAAATTGATACAGGGTGAAGAACTGAATATAGTTTTGGTTTCATGGAGATAAACTGAGAAGGGTTGTTGCTGTGGAAAAATAAACTGGGAGAGGAATGTGACTACGGAGGGGCTGTGGGTGTTGTGGTTGCAGGGAGATGGACAGACAGGATATAGTTCGGGAGATATACCAGGTAATGATGTTGCTGTGGACAGGTGAACTGGGTGAGGAATATGGCTGCAGGGTGATTAACTGAAAAACAAGCAATATGGCTGTGGGGAGATTAATTAAAAATTATATATGATTGCGGATAAGATGAACGGGGGTTGGATGCGGCTGTAGGGAGCCGAATGTGAAGAGGTACATGTTTGTGGTGTAATATCTGGCGAACATAATGTCTTGGGATGTCCTGCACTAAGTGGGGTAAAAGGACTTGGCATTTGCTCTCAGATTTACGTTTTATTGATCAAAGTAAATATGAAACCCAAGTGTAAAGTTGGAAACAGAAGTAAAAAAATAAAGCAAGTCTACAAAACCTATCGCTGCACTTGAATACAAATAGGAATCCTGAGTATGGTGGAAAGTGCAACTCTGTAAACTCTGAAATGCTTTGAAATTTGAATGAACCAGCAGCTGATCAATAGCTGTTTCTATAGGATATTATTACATTTACTGCTTGCGTGCTATGGCCTAGTGATATAATGTTAGACAATACTAACGAGAGCTGCTTTTTTAAGAATACTATCCTCAATGAATAAGGAACCTCTGCCCACCAATGGCAAGATAAAACTCATTTTAAAAAAGGAGCATCTCAAATTCAATTTACAGAAGCTTCTATTTTCCCAACCATCTGTGAAATAATACTTCAAGGTAATTATCACTCTCATCAAAGACTTCAACCAGTAATTAACGTCATGCCAGCAGTAGTAGAAGCATGCAAAATAATGTGAAAGAACCGGATTAAATAGACAAAAAGAAATGCAGTATGATTTGAAATCTACCACAGCTTCCTTGCAAAACCAAAGGCCTTACATTTCACTTACTATTCGAGGGTAATTTATCAGCTAGTGGCTGGGAACTAGACTGTGATGTAAAACACTTGAAAAGGAAAGAATCATATTATGGAAGAATTCTCATTACAATTTTGACTTACACAGTTACATTGCACAGCTTTTTTTTCCACAAATAGAATTCTAAAATGCGTTTAGCTGTGCAGATGGCTGACTTGACATTCTCTTATTTCTCAAACTCACGTTAGTCACAGAAGCATGGATTGCAAAGTGGATGGTCAACGCTGCACAGGAGGTGAGCAAGTCGATAAAATAAGGACTAGACTGCAAGGCAGACTGTGTCACAGTGATTAATATCCCTGATTATTTTTGCTTTGTTTTATGAAAGATTGTTTCATCATCTGCAATTTAGCATCACAGTCGCACTCAAATAAAGACCCAAAAAAATGAATACATTTTTTTTTTTTTTACATTTTTAAATGTTCTTTCAAGTACATTCTGATATCTGATTTGCTACAATTCCCGGTTTTGTAAATTAATCCTTGTTACTAAAGCAGTTATAAATGAGACTTGGTATAATTAGCAATATACAATATTTGGTATTTAATATTCTAATACAATCCTCCTTAAATCATTCTTCCTATGGGAAGAATTGTAAATGCTTCACAATCTTGATGCTGTAATGAACACATTATATGGGTCTGGGATGAGATGAGGAAGATAGGAATGACTCTGAATGATTTTTATCAGCCTTTGTTTATTAGGTGGCAAGCATACCTTCATGGGAGATATGCCATCGGGAAAGGGGTGGGTGTGCCTTGAGTCACATGTCAGTGATGCTCAAAATGGACGGAACTGACTGGAAATGGGGGCTTAACTGCACACATCAGACTTAGAACATTGTTACCACTTACACTGCCCTGCTTGACTTCACTCCTGCTGGTTAGAAAAGATGTCTCTTTCAGCCACAACATAGCTCAGTACCACCATATGCAGGTCTGCAATATAGAGCCACTACCAGCTGCCCATAATATTAAATGGACACTATAGCATCTGGAGGGGCTCTGGGAAATATAGGTTCATGTGCGAAGTTCACTCTCTCGTCATAGAGAATCATTGCATTGAATGATTCTCTGTGACCGACCGTGACAGCACTGCGCATGTGATGTCATGTTATGCCTGGGGACATAACAGTCATGGCTCTTCTATTCGGAGGGATTGGAAGCATGGCTTGAAGCCGCATTTTCAAGCCTTTTACCTATTACAATAAGGTGGTTTGGGGCTATTAAAAAGTGAGGCTCTACTATAGGCATTATAACAACTTCAAGTAGATGAAGATGTTATGGTGACTATGGTGTTCCTTTAAATAATGCTTCCTGAGAAATGGATACATAAGTGTGCTATAAATGGAGCGGGAAATGTACAGGAATGGGAAGATTTGCCAGACAAGAAGAAGTGCAGTGTGAGGGAAGAGAGTGGAGGTAAGTATAAAATGCACTAACATCTACAGCACCACCCTGTCACAGGCCAAATGGTAGAAGCTTCCCTTTTGATGTGGGTCATTGAGCATATTCTGAAATTGCCCATTGGATAGAAGCCATTGCTGTAGGTCATGTATAGAAAAGGAGAGTTATCTGTGTGCTCCCATCTGTTATTAAATGACAGCTTTCATCTTCCTAACGTTTGGGCAGTATGTAGAGATGCTTTTACACTAATTTATTGAGTTGCAGTTGCAGGTTGGCAAGAGAAGGGTTACTTCATTCCATTTGCTTAGTACAGGCTTTACAACCGTATGAATTTAGTATTTAAGAGGATTATCTATTTCATAAATAGCTGGAAAAGCAAATCATTGAATGTAATGCATTAAACAGGTCAGTCAAGCTCTTATCAAACAGCTGGCATCTTGTTTTTATCATTGGGATAACGAATAGGTCAGAGATACCCAAGAACCTTTGCAAAAGATTACGATTAGATTTTTTTTCATATGATATAATACCAACATCCAAAATGTTAGACACTTGTTTCATAAACATAATCCGACTACATGCTGGGTGCACCGTCCCTGTTGTTTTTTTTGTACAGTATTTATTGATTTGTTTTAAAGGACCACTCTAGGCACCCAGACCACTTAAGCTTAATGAAGTGGTCTGGGTGCCAGGTCCTTCTAGGGTTAACCCATTTTTTTATAAACATAGCAGTTTCAGAGAAACTGCTATGTTTATTAATGGGTTAAGCCTTCCCCCTAATCCTCTAGTGGCTGTCTCATTGACAGCCACTAGAGGCGCTTCTCACTGTGATTTCACGGTGAGCCAGTGTATAGAAAAATGCTGTACCTGACTGAAGCTCCATGCGCAGCAGCGGCGACGGAGGAGGAGAGAAGGAGGAGAGCTCTCCGCCCAGCGCTGGAAAAAGGTAAGTTTTTCCCCCTTTCTCCCTTCCAGAGCCGGGCGGGAGGGGGTCCCTGAGGGTGGGGGCACCCTCAGGGCACTATAGTGCCAGGAAAACGAGTATGTTTTCCTGGCACTATTGTGGTCGTTTAAACAAATAAAAAAAAATAAAAAAATAAAAACTGTTTCATAACATTAAAGGGACACTATAGGAACCTAGACCACTTCACTCATGTGGTCTGGGTGCACCGTCCCTGTTGCACTTAGTGCTGTAATGTTTAGCATTTTAGTTAAAGAGAAACGGTAATGTTTACATTGCAGCACTAAGTCGGCCTCCAGCGGCTGTCTCTTCCTGGATCCTAACGGACCATATGTTTCCACAGTGCGATACTATATCACCATCACATTGCAGCCATGTTGCCTCTTTGGACACTTACACATATACACTCATACTTACAATACTCATACTTACAATTCCCACAGTCTGTGTGTCTGACAGTGTGCACCTGTTGTGTGTGTTTCTTGCTGAGTGTGTCTGGCAGTATATATTAATATATGTGTATGTGCCTGAGAGTATGTCTATCATTGTATATTTGTGTGCTTGAGAGGTATCTGGAATATATAAATATATATGTCAGTTGAATGTGCATCTTGGCGACTGGAAGTGTATGTGTGCATGGAAGCTGCTAGAGTGTGTCGTGTGTATGTGGTGCTGCCTGTGGTCGCGATATGTATGTTTTGTTTATGGACAGGCTGCGAGTTGTGTGTGGCTGTGAGTGCAGGGGGTTCAACAGGGTGAATGTGTGGGGGTGTCTTTGCAAGTATGAGCATGACAGAGTGAGTGGGCAGGGTAACTGCTGGATGGTGTATATTTCCACTCCACACACACAATAAAAAAAAATACTAGAATTGGGCTGCATTGGAAGTGATTTGCACTCATGGAAGGTGCAGGCCTGCAGATCACTTAATCACGTGTGCAGCGCAGGGCTGGGCAGAGAGATCTTTAAATTATTCCGCCTGGCTCAAGATTCTGCCGGGGATGCCTGCAAATACTGTGCTCTAATGGTAGCACATGCTCAGATTTGAAACAAAATTTGAAAGCAGAAAAAAAAAACATATAATTTGCAATAATAAAAATTATCAAGGTTCATACCTGGCCGTGAATCTTAAGACAATACTATACTGCTTTTTAATATAATGCATCTATCTCGACTCCATAAGTTTTTAAAACTATCTGCAGATGCTAAGAAAGCATTTGATTAGGTGGACTGGTCCTTCATGTTTATGGTCCTGGAGAGAATAAAGTTGAGGGGAAAAAATTAGGATGGTACATAACTAGTTTGGCATTGGGCAGGTTTGCTCCTTGTCACCCCATCTTTTTGTATTAACGCTATAGACGTACCCCTATGGAGCCTGAGCCAATCATTATATGGCTTTCAGTTTCGTGGAGCATAGCATTGCAACATGCAGACGACATGTTCTTTTTTTCATGTTAAAATTCTGACACTGACACTCCTGACCCTTCTAAAGGAATATGGCACATTTGGGTCCCTCTCAAACCTCAAGCTGAATTTACATCACTATACCCTCTGTCCATGTTGCCTTGCTACCGTCTTCTATGCTATTCAAATGGTAGCTGAAATACCTAGGTGTCTGGATGACCTGTACCAAAGGAACTTCCTTCCCCTGCTCTACACCCTAAAACCTGACTTGAAAGCATTGGCATTCCCCTATATCTCCTAGCTGGGATGCGTTAGTGTCCTAAAAATGAGCATCCTCCTGAACCTCTTATATCTTATCAAAACCATTCCCATTAAGATTCCTCAAGGTTTTGTTTTTGTGTGTGTGTTTTTTTAAAAACTTAACTGTCATCCTGTATGTTTTGGCCAAGAAAAACCCAAGGCTGAGGCTTCTGCCCTTATGCCTGCCAAAATCCAAAGGGGGCGTAGACATTCTTTTGCTTCTCACATACTACTGGGAAGCTCATCTCCCTCCTTAACTGATTGGCACAAATTTAAACCAGATAGACATTGGCCATCCCTCGAACCTGTTACAGTAAACCTGACCTTACTCACATCCCTGTGGCTAGAGAAGGTGACGATACCTAAGAGGAAGGCCACAAACACCCTCTTATGATGCAACTCTCCATGTTTGATTCACGGTTCTACTTTACAATGCTCTCTTACCACGAATCCAAACCCTCTCACTCTGATTATGTACTATCTTGCTTGTCAAAGGGGCTCCCCTTTCTTGTCAGGGAAGTCCCTCATTTTCTCTAAAAAAAAATTTCCATTTGTAATGTTGATTGATATTTTCAAAACAGGTGAAGGGTACAGAAGAGAAAAAGGGAGGGGAGGGTAAGGGGAAAAGGTGGTATACACCAGCAAATATTGTCATACATTGGTAATCAGCATCACATGTGACAGCAGGTTACATTGTACAAGATTCTGTACCCTTGTGTAAGTGTCAAGGAAGGAAACAATGTACATACTATAGTGGAACTGCATGTTTCTTTTTGAATCAGACTAAACATAGACAGGAGTTTCTAGCTTGGTAATATCCGTTTAGCAGCACCCCCTCCACCTCTGGTTCTTCCCCATTAGGTTTCTCAAATTTTCTTAATTTCAGAATGCGAGCAGAGCAGCAGTTAAGTTGAATGGTACCAAATGTAGGCAATCCTCCACCCACTCACATTCTAAGCAGTGGTTTATTAATCCCTTATGTGTATGTGGTTCGGTCTGACCCTCGTTATGTGTAGTGTGGCGAGGGGGAGAACCAAAATGTTAAACTTGTCAAGAAGAGGAGGGAGAATAAACCGTGTTAACAGACCATATATTACAGACGTTACACCTCTGGCGATCTCCACGTGTCCCACAATATCCAAGTCTCTGTAGAGCAGCGTGGGGGGGGGGAGCAAATAGAAGTAAATTTGGATTCCTAGAGTCGCTGTTTGTCTAGCTCAGTGATCAAATCAGCGATTTTTAACCCCAACCCTCTCCTGTTTTGCCACTTTTCAGAAATCCGAAGCACTTCGACGGTTCGGTTCGGCATTCCGAAATTTGGCACTTCGGAAATTCAGAAGCATCCGAATGTCTGAATTTCCAAAATTCATCCAAATTTGCATTTGGAACGTATGGGGGGGGGGGCAAATATAAGTAAATTTTGATTCCTAGAGTCGCTGTTTGTCTAGCTCAGTGATCAAATCAGAGATTTTTAACCCCAACCCTCTCCTGTTTTGCCACTTTTCAGAAATCCAAAGCACTTCGACGGTTCGGTTCGGCATTCCGAAATTTGGCACTTCGGAAATTCGGAAGCATCCGAATGTCTGAATTTCCAAAATTCGTCCAAATTTGCATTCGGAACGAAACGAATTGCACATGTCTAGGATTCTGCCAGGACATAATGTGTGGGTCTTTCCATGACAATTGCATCTAAGAGTAATGAGATATTTGTGGTAAGCTATAGGCAGGGCCAGATTAAGTGCCCACTAGCTGGGCCACACTCGTTTCATCTCTATATACTGTCATCAGTCACAACCTAGTCTTGGAAGCTATTAATCACTATATGTGCCTAGATCCTAATCTTCCCCACAATTTGAAGGAATTTTGTTTTGATTTCGGTTAAATTTATTTTAAAACACAATTATTTTTTCTTTAATGGCCAAATTTATTTACAGACCACAGGGAGCACCATGGGCACTAGGTTTGCCCGCAGTTATGCCAACACCTACCTGAGAAGGTGAGTGTAAGGAATCCTATAGTTACCTTGGCGGTCCGCCAATTGGTTGTTCCTCCAAACTAGCACACCGCCTCCTTCAGCCTTCCTATCCGATCTGATAGTGTCCCGGACGCCAGACGCTGTGTGCATGCCCCTTTTTATGACGGTGTGCACGTGTGCCGACATCAGACTAAGGGCAGTACCATGGGCGGTATTTACAAATATAGGTTTGTACAAAGTGCTTTAGAGGTCTGGAGTGTCCTGTTAAGTATGGAAACTTAAGAGGGATGTAGGGGAGCCAAAACTTGTGAGGACTTGCTGACAAAGAAATTAGTTAAGGTTAAGCTGACTTTGGTCTCTTGCAAATACTCTTTCTGCTTTAGTTTCTCTAACACTGTGGCATGATCCCTTTCTTCTACACTCACTACATACACCTTTTCTTTGTCCCAGACTGTATAACAGGAGCTTCTGCCTGCTAGTATGAAGGTTAGGAGAGGAGTGGACAAGTGAGTTCTAGGAGACAGTCCTTAGAAAGCTTGAAACCTGCATACCATTAGATGCATTTATGCCAAGCTCAGGGTGCTGTCTGCATAGTATGACCTTTGTTGGCCAGCATGCATGATTTTTTGGGGGCATGTTCACCCCTTTGGGTAATTCTGGTAACGTGACTTGCGTCAGTGGCCCACCCTTTTACCCCTACCAACCATCTGCTTCACCTGACCTGCTGTTCAGGGGTATGGATTTTCTTGAAAGATGAAAGCGAGAGATAGGGTATATGCTTTCTTATAGCCAAATCCTGTGAGTTTCCCTCCAGCACAACCTCCGCCAGATACATGACGCTTGGGAGGTATGACTTTTTGTGTTTTCTGTCAATAAGATTCTGTAATTTGGCCCATCTTAATTGTCAGAACCAGGCCTAGTGGGCTCTTATTACAACTTCCACCTCAAATATATTGTTCTGGAGTGGTTACAAATAATAATAAAATGAAATAAGATAATACTTATCTGAAAAAGACAGCTTCCCTTAGCTTACTTCCCAGGTAGAAAAATGGGATATAGCTGTTAACATTTAGAAAAAAAAAAGAAATATATAGTGTAATACAGTAAAACAAATATATGTTTGTGCTATAATATATGCACTCACAAGAGTTAAGTAGGGAAAGTGCTCCAAAGGTGCCTCCCCCGATGGGCATGATGGGCTCCAAGCCCTTCCTGGATCCCTCCACTCAAAGGTAAAACAGGACTCCGGGTGAAAAGCAGCTTTTATTGGTATATAAACAAAACTAAAATAAAAATAAATAAAATTTTTTATAAAAGTAGCTGTAGGTCCTACGCGTTTCGTCCCTAGTGTATGGGATTTCCTCAGGGACCAATATGTCAGCAGTAATAACAAGTAAGCATGAAAAAGCAGCCTAACTACCCCACCCGCCAGTTCATTGGTGGTCCAGTGGGCATCTTCCTTTGTCCGGTATTCAATTAGTCCTATTGCAGGTGTAATCACTCTTCCAAGCCTCGGACGATCAGATGATACTTGTTTGCCGGAGAGTAGCACTGTGACAACAGGCACTTCTGCGTTCCACTGACGACTGCCGCTTTCGTCAGCCGTCGGAAACGGCTGTGCGTTCCACTAAAACAGCCGTATCACAACCTGCGAAAAAGACCACCCATGAGTCCGGCAACACCCAAACCTCCCATCTACTGAGGATAAAACTTGTATTAATACCTTGTTAAACAATAATTTAAAATAAAAAGTTAAAGTTGATTCAAAATTCCTCATAAACTTCCTGGATTGATACTTCCCCTCTGCAGTGTTGACATGTAGATGTTGTGACAGAACCATCTGTCTGTCTATTATGGTGGATTCGTTTATTTCTGCCCTCCTTCGTGTAAATGGCTGTTTCTATAGCCCAACCATACGAATGACTCCTTTTTACCGAACAAATCTACCGAACGGATGGCCACACAGGATAGAAGTGTACTGCTTGTTAACCTCTTAATCCCAATTAGAACGTTGTGGTTAACCTCAGACACTTCTCAGTTAAACCGAATTCAGGGTGGCCGTCGTTCGTATGTCGACCACAAGGCAGCAGCCATTCTTGATTTATTTCTGCCGAACACCGCTGAAACAACGGGTCGTCCTACTCCATAGACGAAAGCATGCGAACACCAGCTGTTCAGGAGTTTGGAATCACACGAAAAGCCTTAACCCTGATAGCCTTCCCATGGAGTCAATCGCACACCGAAAGACTGTAAGAACTTTGACTCCATGGCGATTGAACTATGTGTGTGGGATCTGAGCGCTATTCGCTAATAATATGCCCTCAGATCCAGGCTATCTTTGGATGTGTGATACGAATGTGAAATATTTGGTAGTTGTAGAATTATATATTTTTTTGTGTTTTCTGGCATTTTATTTAAGATGGCGATTTGTCTTTGTCCTGGAGATAATTGAATTACTTCTCAATTATCTCCAGGGCAGAGGGGAGGAAACCATATTGCATTGTGGGAAAGGTTTACATCTGTATGTCTGAAATGTCCCCATGTCTATCTGTCATTACAGTCTCCCATTTGGTCCCCTAGGGGAGTGTCCACCAAGTGGGAGACCTGCATAAATACGGACGGGTAGCCCACAGTAAAGCCAGATCCTGTTTGACCCTCAATGCGGAGCTTCTGTCTCGTTATTGGGGGGATTTACTATTAATGCCTAGAGACTGATTATTGGAACCGAAAGCCGCTTGGTGGATATCTTCGTTCGGCGGTTAGCGGCGGTTTGTGGATTTCTGTTCGGGAGTTTGGAGCCTTTCACGGATCCCGGTCGGGAGATTACCGCTTCCCCTGATGGTGGTTCGTATACTGCAGTCTATGCGAACGGAGTTACTGATATTGTGAGCGGGGAAGGTTAACTAAACGGCGGTTTCTCTTAAAGACACCAGGGGTGTCTTAACAGATGTATATACAGTCATGTCCACAGAGGCCATCCATAGGAGCCATTCTAGATGCCAAGATATAGTAATATATTAAATTTTACAAAATAGAAAGTAAAAAAAAAATATATATATATATACAAAAGTAAAAAACATGTATATATAAATATATAATGCCATACACATTAATATGAGATTATCCATAATCCCTCCTAATACAATCTATAATATATATTAAAAATCCCATGTCATCTAAATTAGAAAGTAAAAAACAGGATTGGAGAATATTGAAACATAAAATATAGAGGAAACTAGTTCATAAACTTTAACACAAGAGTAGAAAAAGGGGGTTACCATAAGAAACAGACAAGGTCTATGTCCACATTCATTACCTTAGGTTCCAATGTCTGGAGTTTGTGGATCGAGAAAGTCTCCTGTGCGGCAATCAATATTAGACATAATATCAAAACATTGACCTATGGTAGAGCTCACAAAAAAGCCTTGTTTTTTATTTGTACTATTTATATTAGTTTTGATTGCATAACTCGGTGCCAATAAATTTTTACAATTTTGATTCTTTCTATACACAAGTTGTGGTTGTTGAGGTAATGAAATTCCCAAAATAGGGTCCTGTAATGATAACCTTTTTCCAGTAGTCTATTTTTTTATATGTACTGATTGGGATTTAAAATCCTTGAGATTTCGGGGCGACATTGGCAGTAATTGACGAACACAAACCTAAATGATAGCAAACCCACCACGACACGACACCGACTGATTCACGGCATTGCCCAGAGCAGAGCCGACAGCATAAAAGTCAGAACTGCTCTACGCAGAACAGTGAAAATAGACTCTATGTATCCAATGTGAGTCAGTTGGAAAGTGCTGTGAAATATGTATTACACTCTCAGAGGTTATTGTATGTTACTTTATTGTGTTGCACTGTTGTGTTCTTTGTATTTTATGAACGGGCAAGAACTGCCCCCCATAATTGAAACCGACACAGAGCGGCAAAATACCAATGTCTCCTAACCTAAAAAACATCTATCCATTGTTGTATGCTAAGCAAAACTGCCTTGTAATCGGCCCCTGCATGAGCCGCTGTATTTTGCTATGCCGCATTCAGTGTCCACTCAAAAATAAAGAATTTAAAAAAAACAAAAAAACATGAGATTTGAGCAGTTACGTCTGAAACGTGTAAATTTCCCCTTTGCTATTACCCTCAACCATGGTCGATGATGGCAGCTTTTATGATGTACATATCCATTCCCATCTGTAGGTTTAAAAAAGCACTTAGGGGGGCGGGGCCGGGCTGCCGAGCTGAACAGCAGCCATCTTCATCAGCTCAGGTTCCACTCTGTAAAAACGAAGATATAGGGCCAAAAGAGCCCAGCTAACAACCAGATACCGCTACACTCATCTGTGGGAACACATCAGCAGCTGGGAGATCCTGGCCCCGGAACTGTAATACCGAAAGATCGGACTCGCCGGCACCTCAGGCCTACCTCCACGCTTCACTACGACAACAAGCCACACGCAACGGAGGAGAAGAGATTAGCCCGCTTCTAAGCATACTTACAGCCCTGCAAGGCATGTAACTGATGGCGGACTGGGGCCCGGCCCGGCCCGGCCCCGCTCCCCCCCCCCCCTACTTCCCGGACTATGGGGGGTACAAAAGCCAGACGGCTGGAGCTGACCTGGAACTTGACCACAACCTGATTCACAGCCAAAGATGGCGCTCTCCCTGCCATATCCATAACATGCGCACTAAGCCTGAAGATGTAGATCATATATAGGGTTGAAGCGCGGGGGCCTCAGGGCCTCGGGCCCCCGGCGATCGATGACCCGGGAAGGAGCCACCCGGAAAGTCTACCCACTGGATGCATGATGCCCTCAACCTCTGGGTTGTGGGGGGCCTGGAGGAACTTGTCCCCAAAGCCGTGAGTCCTGTGGAGCCAGTCTGTGTTGAGCAACGGTGTACCAGTGACCATGAGTGAAACACGGCGGATCCAAGTATGTGGCCGGAGCTGGGAGAGACATTGGAGGGGTGATGCCTCACTGAGCCCCTGAAGGTGCAGGGGATGTGCAGGAGATAGATGGGCCATGGACCCTAGGTGGGGGTGCCCAGCGGACTGTCTCATTTTCCGAGTGCCCACTTCACCACAGGATACTCTGCTGGAGGGTTAGGACTGAAGGGGGATCTGGAAGGGGGTCCTGGTGCCTCTGGGGCAGAGGCTGCCGTGCTACTGACAGCCTACCATGGTTTGCCAACTTCTGAATACCAGAGACTGCCGTATCTGAATGGGATGAATGGGGGGAAGACTTTCTTACTTTGTTTTAATCGCTCTTAATTTCTCCTACTATTTGAGTTTAGGGTATCTTGCGGGGGGAGAGGGGTGCCTGAGTTTTGTCCTGCCTAGGTCAGCACAAAACCAGGATACACCACTGGTTTAACCGCTCTATATAATCTCGTTATAAAAAATGAATACGCTGTTAACGCTACAGTGACCGCATGGGCGTAAGCTTACTGTTGTTATATATGGCCTATCGCTTAAACACAGCACACAGATATGAGCTAAGACACACATTGTACGTAAGGCTACATTGCTTATTTACACCTGACTGTCACGGACTGCTATGTTTGAATGGTGTGGGCGGGGGGTGGGGAGGGGGAGACCTGTTCCATACCTGTATTGCCATCACCTTACTTCTTTCCTTTTATTACTTTACTTCAGGGTGTATTACTATGCACGGCCACGCGTGCACGGCACAAGGCCCTTTTAGACCGCTGGGAGATACTCCCACAGGTGCTTAAATGGGGACTTCACGTAGGCCCTTTTTCCCTTTTTATGTCTCCCCCTTTTGGAAGGAGGGAACAACTTTGTTACAAAACTTGACGTGACCTATACTACGCTTTCACAGTCTTATGTCACTACTGTTTGGCCAAATGTGCTTAATTAGGCTCTGAACCAGCATACAGGCAATGATGGACCGAATAGCCCAAACAAACACAGGAAACCTGTGCCACTAGTAGCTACTACAATTATTTTAACGCTTTAAAATTAAACGGAGGTTTCCACTGACTTAGGCTAACAACTCGTGGACGTTGACTTAGACCGAGTAGGCTAGATATACTAGATAGGCACCTTAAGATGAAATAGGCCCTCTGTTACAACGCTTAAATGTACTGTTTTACCATTATAAGCCAACAGCACCCAGCAAACGAAACATAATTAATCCCTGACTTCGTGTGACAGAACGAGACGGAACCTATCACTTATAATTCCACCAAAACCAGAACTGCCTGACATAACTGGCTATCAACCCAATGCCACGACTTGACACTGCTGTGATATTCGGACCTAAATTAAAATAATGTACTGAGACTGACGTACACTGAGACATACTCAGATTAAACCGTGTGCTGTAGGCTCATATTATTGTCTGTTATGTTATCAAATAATGTGCTATACCGTGTAACTGTAAAGCTACATATTACTCCTGATACACATATTTGCCTTTACTGATGTATGTAAAAACTACGCAAATAAACCTTGAATAAAAAAAAGCACTTAGTTCTTATTTGGTTATCTTCCTAGAATAGAGTTAAATCCAGGAAATTTATTTTGTTCCTACTCCACTCTGCAGTGAATTTAAGATTAAACTCATTATGATTGAGATAATTAACAAAATCATAAAAAGAAGAAGGCCCTTTCCAAATAATAATATTGTCTATATAACGTCGCCAGAGCACCAGGTTTGCCCTCTAGTCATGGCAAGACCACACAAATAAATCCTCTCACTGTCACGAATATGGAGTGACTCAATACACAGAACATTAACCCTCCGATAGGTAAAAAGACAATTACCTAACCCGGACCTTAGAATGGCCAGACTGAAGGTAAGAATAAAGAGAATAGTCAAAACAGGCCAAAGTCAAAGGGAACCAGAAAACAGCAAATACGAAATATAAGAGGTAAGTCAAGGGAACCAGAAACCAGAATAGTCAGGGAAGAAGCCGAGTTAAAAGCAGATAAACACTAAACCAGATACAAATGCACTCTTGGGACACTTGCAAGGTAGGAACCACAACAGGGCACTGAAACATTGGTTAAGTGAGCTTTTATATGTTCGGGGACGTAATTAATGTAGTCACGCCCCCAAAACGTAAGAGGGCAGAAAGCAGAAAGAGTATTTGCATAGAGACCAAAGTCAGCTTAACTTTAACTAATTTCTTTGTCAGCAAGTCCTCACAAGTTCTGGCTCCCCTACATCCCTCGTAAGTTTCCATACTTAAAGGAACATTCCAGACCTCTAAAGCACTTTGTACAAACCTATATCAATTTGCCATAACCTCACCAAACGTGTGTGTTGTGATGAGAATACACTAATCTGGTTAGAAGGAAATTATAGCTTCCCCAGGGAATATCCCAGACAGTTTCCCTATTCAAATGTTTGCATACCCTAGGGCAGAAATTTGGAAATTTTGGCATTGATTTTGAAAATATGACCAATCATGCAAAAAAAAAAGAAGAAATTAATTTATTGAAGGATAGTGATCATATGAAGCCATTTATTATCACATAGTTGTTTGGCTCCTTTTTAAATCATAATGATAACAGAAATCACCCATATGGCCCCGATCAAAAGTTTACATACCCTTGAATGTTTGGCCTTGTTACAGACACACAAGGTGACACACACAGGTTAAAATGGCAATTAAAGGTTAATTTCCCTCACCTGTGACTTTTCAAATTGCAATTAATGTCTGTGTATAAATAGTCAATGAGCCTGGTTGCTCTTAAATGGATGCACTGAGCAGGCTTGATACTGAGCCGGCTTGATACTGAGCCATGGGGAGCAGAACAGAATTGTCAAAAGACCTGCGTAATAAGGTATTGGAACTTTATAAAGATGATAAAGGATTTAAAAAGATACCCAAAGCCTTGAACATGCCAGTCAGTACTGTTCTATTACTTATTAAGAATTGGAAAATTCAGGGATCTCTTGATACCAAGCCAAGGTCAGGTAGACCAAGAAAGATCGCAGCCACAACTGCGAGAAAAATAGTTTGGGATACAATGAAAAACCCACAGATAACCTTAGGAGAAATACAGTCTCTTCTGGAAAAAGACTGTGTGGTTGTTTCAAGGAGCACAATACGACAATACTTGAACATAAATTAGCATAATCGAGTTGCCAGAAAGAAGCCTTAACTGCACCAATGCCACAAAAAAGTCCAGTTACAATACACCCGACAACACCTTGACATGCCTCGCAGCTTTTGGTACACTGTTGATGGCAAGATGAATGTAGCATGTTATCAGAAAATAGTGGCAGATAATTTGCATTCTTCTGCACAAAGGATGCGCATGGGACGCTCTTGAACTTAACGATGAACCTAAGGACAAGGCCAAGTTGACCCTCCAGTGGTTACAGCAGAAAAAGGTGAAGGTTCTTGTAACGGCACCCTCGGCATCAAATAGTCAAAACTGCCGTTTAGTTAATCCTCCCCTCTCACCATAATGCAAGCTGCATTCGTACTAACTCCAATCATATGAACCGCAAGCAGGGGAATAGTCCAATCTCCCGAACGGGACCCGTACGGGTACTTCACTTCCCAGTCAGTAACTCACGAATCGCCGCTAACAGTCGAAACCTTATATCTCCCAACCGGCCAATAATTCCATCCGCCAGTCGCTATTCGTGTAGTAAATTCCCCTCCAATAACGAGACCAAGCTCTGCATTGAGGGTAAAACATGAACTGGGTTTACTGTGGGCTACCTGCCCGTATTTATGCAGGTCTCCCACTTGGTGGACACTCCCCTAGGGGATCAAATAGGAGACTGTAATGGCAGACAGACATATAGCATGTTAGGACACACAGGCACATAATATTCCCAGCATGCATCATGGTTTCCTCCCCTCTGCCCTGGAGATAATTGAGAAGTAATTCAATTATCTCCCAGGACAGAGGCAAATCGCCATTTTAAATACAACACAAAAAAACACATAAAAATACATAACTTTACAATTGCCGAACATTTCTCATTCGTGTAACACATCCCCATATAGCCTGGATCTGAGTGCATATTATTAGCGAATAGCGCTCAGATCCCATACGCATAGTTCGATCGCCATGGAGTCAAAGTCTATTACAGTCTTTCGGTATGCGATTGACTCCATGGGAAGGTTATCTGGGTTAAGTCCATTCGTGCGTTTTCAAACTCCCGAATGGCCGGTGTTCGTACACTTTTGTCGATTGAGAAGGGAGGTCGGTGGCTTCAGCGGTGTTCGGCGGAAAAAGTGTCTGTTTTCAGTTCCATAAAATCTGGGCCGAACACCGCTGGTCTTTCGCCTGTTTAAAATGGCCGCCGCCTCGTGGTCGACATACGAACGACGACCACCCTGCATTCGGTTTTAATTGAGAGGTGTCTGTGGTTAACCACAACTTTCTAATTTGGATCAAGAGGTTAACCAGCAGCACACTTCTCTTCTGGGTGGCCGTCCGTTCGGTAGTTTTGTTCGGCAGAAAAGTCAAATAAACTAACAGGGGCATACGAACAGGTAATTCCACGAAAAGACAAAACAGACGAACCAGCAATCCCAGTCTATACAGATGGATCTGTTACAGTTCCGGAGTGGCCATCACTGTCTCCTGACCTTACTATCATCGAGCCACATCAAGGACCAAAGACTTTTGCATGACCTTGAGGCATTTAGCCAAGACAACTGGGCAGCTATACCACCAGGGGTCTCATAGACAACTATAACAAAAGACTGCACACTGTCATTGATGCTAAAGGGGGCAAAACTTTAATGATAAAGGGGGAAATACACAGTATTAAGAACTAAGGGTGTGCAATCATAAGGATCATGAAAATTTAAGATAAAACAATATAGTGCTCTCTGTTTGATTAAACAGTAAATAATATGTGGAGCGTTACTTACATTTTATAGCAACTTCCCTTCTGGCAAACCACTCTGTGAAAATCACAAAGGTGGTATATACTCCCCACCACAGGAGTCTTTGCTCAATAATCAGCGGTAATCAAGGCATCTCAGTATGCCAGGATTCAGATAAGGAATCCTAAAACAAATAAAAACAAATGAAAGTATTAATCCACAACGTGTTTCTCCTTAAACCAGGCTTTATCAAAAGGTTCAAGTGGAATTACACACGTTCCTGTCATTCTGGGATATATAGTCAGACATACAAATAAAAAAATTGCGGTAAAAATTACATCACCCAAGAGTAGTTAATGAGCTAAGTATGGAAATAATTGAGCCTTTTTAAGGTTTTAACCCCTTCAGGACGGGTGATGGACGAGGTCCGTCATCCAGGGGAGATCCTTAACGACGGGTGACGGTGCTTCGGTCTGCCTCTGTATTAGAGGAAGACCGGGAGCACGCAATCTCGCTGCCCCTGCAGCAGTGCTCTCTCTGACAGGCTGTCAGAGCGAGCACATGTGCTGCATGTACTCACCTTTACATGCCTCCCTGCACTTTCGGGTTCTGTGTGAAGTGCAGGGAGACGGATCAGACCTGATCTTCTCCCTGTAAAAATAAAAAAATAAAGTTTAATTAAAATCCCACCTCCCCTTTACCCATTTTAATTAAAAATTAACCCCTTCCCTGCCAATTGTGATCAATTGGCAGGGATTACATTTTACTGTCATCTGAATTTTTTTTTTAACCCCTGAGGGTTAATTCTTTGTTTTTTTAACCCTTAGGGGTTACATTTATTTTATTAATTAATTTAAATATTTTAAAGTTATATATTTAGCTAGCTGGGGTGGGGGGGAGTTAGTGGGGAATTGGGGGATTTGGTGTTAGGCTAACTAGGGGTTAACGTTAAAAAAAGTTTTAAAATAAGCTTTAGAAAGTAAAAAAAAAGTTACAAAAAAAATGTTTTAATAACGTTTAAGTAAAAAAAAAAATATCCCACCCCCCTTTACCCAGTCCAAATAAAAATTAATCCCTTCCCTGCCAGT
The DNA here is from genome assembly GCA_933207985.1 of Pelobates cultripes. Lineage (NCBI taxonomy): Eukaryota > Metazoa > Chordata > Amphibia > Anura > Pelobatidae > Pelobates > Pelobates cultripes. The sequence goes on along the minus strand of OW240912.1, from coordinate 82,898,034 downwards.
CGATCACTGCCTACAGTGATCAAAATACAGATCACAGTATTATACTGTGATCTAATTTTTTTAACCCCTTAGGATTAATGTTTATTTATTTTTTTAACCTTCAGGGGTTCAGTTTATTTAATTAATTAATTTTAATATTTTAAAATGATGTATTTTGCTAGCTGGGGTGGGTGGGAGTTATGGGAAATTGGGGAATTTACCGTTAGTGCTGCTTACTGCTAGCTAGGAGTTAACGGTAAAAAAAAAGCTTGTAAAAATGTTAAATCTGTAAAAAAAAGTTTTAAGAAAGTCTAGGAAAATTTTTTTAAAATTAATAAAAAAAAGTTTAAAAACGAGTTTTAAAAAGTTTAAAAGTTTTAAAAAGTAAAAAAAATACATTTAAAAATGCTCATTACCACTACACCTGGAAAAAACTAGAGAAAAAAATTATCCCACGCTAAGGTTCAAAATACGCCTTTTGAATTACACCAGGGTGTATTCTTTAATAAATATTATGTGTTTGTGGGGAAGTTTCAATAACCAACCGTCTAAACTACTCCGAAATGGAACATGGACATTGCGTAAAACTTCAAAGTTAAAAAAAACCTGAATGGCTGCGTCTCAAATGTGCCACTTCAACATCCACATATACCTGGCAAAGGTACATATGGGAGTATTGCTGTACTCAGACGACATATGTAGTATTATACAGTCGTAGCACACATAAGGTTTGAAAAATATACTGTGCAAACTCATTTTGTGTGTCAAAAAGGCAGAAAAAACACTTATTACCACTACACTTGGTACAAGCTAGCGGAAAAATGATCCCACGCTAAGGTTCAAAACATGCCTTTTGAAATACCCTGGGATGTGTTCTGTAAGAAATGGTATAGCTTTATGGGGTATTTGGATTATATAGCTTGGTAAAATACTCTAAAATGGGACATGGGCACAGCGTAAAAATGTAAAGTTTGAAAAAAAATGGAATGGCTGTGTCCCAAATGTGCCCCTCTGATGTCCACATATACCTGGCAAAGGTACATACGGGGGTATTGCTGTACTCAGCCGACATAGGTGAGCAACATATGAAGTATTATACAGTCGTAGCACACATATGATTTGCAAAATATCCTGTGCAAACTCACTTTGTTTGTCAAAAAGGCAAAAAAAAATGCTTATTACCACTACACTTGGTACAAGCTAGTGGAAAAATGATCCCACGCTAAGGTTCAAAATATGTCTTTTGAAATACCCTGGGACGTCTTCTTTAAGAAATGTTATGGCATTATGGGGTATTTGGATTATATAGCCTGATAAAATACTCTAAAATGGGACATGGGCACAGTGTAAAAATTTAAAGTTTGAAAAAAAATTGAATGGCTGTATCCCAAATGTGCCCCTCCGATATCCACATATACCTGGCAAAGGTACATACAGGGGTATTGCTGTACTCAGCCGACATAGCTGAGTAACATATGAAGTATTATACAGTCATAGCACACATCCGATTTGCAAAATATACTGTGCAAACTCACTTTGTGTGTCAAAAAGGCAGAAAAAACGCTTATTACCACTACACTTGGTACAAGTTAGCGGAAAAATTATCCCACACTACGGTTCAAAATATGCCTTTTAAAATACCCTTGGATGTCTTCTTTAAGAAATGGTATGCCTTTATGGTGTAGTTGTAATATGTAGCCTGCTCAAGTGCTCCAAAGTGGAACACGGACGCATCAAAACCCTCACACTTTAAAGTTGAGTAGATGCCGAAAATTCACACTTAAAAACTTGAACTTGTCACGTCCCTTTTACAGCACTGTAACTTCACAAAAAAGTGTCTAGGTCATATATTGGGCATATCGTTTTACTCAGAAGACTTAGCTGAGCATAATTTGGGGGGTTTGAACTTAGTGGCACATATGAAATATACAAAATGCCCAGCAAAAATGTAATCCGTATGTAAAAAATGCCCAAAATTATTTTTTACCACATACTTTGGCATATACTGGTGGAAAAATGGGGGCATGTTAAAGGGACACTATAGTCACCTGAACAACTACAGCTTAATGTATTTGTTCAGGTGAGATCTATAGTTCCCTGCAGGCAATCTAATGTAAACACAGAGAAAATACAGTGTTTGATTGATAGGAATACCTCCAGTGGCCGTCACTCAGACGGCCACCAGAGGGACTTCCTATCATGTAGGGCCCTAAAAAGGCCTTGTACACGTCAGACGTATTAAGATACATCTGACGTGTGCAGGAGACAGAAGGCACTGTGTGCGGGCCTTCTCTCTCCTGCCTGTCAGCAGAGGAGAGGGGGCGGGCAAAGACCGCGAGCTGAGCTGCCATGACTGTGAGCTGAGCGGTAGTGCGCTCAAGACTTCAGAGGGCGGCATGAAGGCCGCCCTATTAAGTATGTGCGCATGTGCGGTGAAGCCGTGCATGTGCACAAGGGAGCAATGACGCCTCCAAATGGAAGCGTCTGATTGCTCCCTGTTCGCGCCCACCTATTTCGTCATTTTGACGAAATAGGGGGCACGGCTTCACGAGGCTCCCGGCGCTGGAACCAGGTGAGTAAACTACTCTGCCTGGAGAGTCCCTTTGAGGCACAATATGCACCATATGAGATACCCTGGAGTGTCTACTTTTACAAATGGTAGACCTTTGTGGGATTTTTTTGAACAGTCAAACTGCACACATTATTATTGCAAAAACTGTAAAAAAACACAAAATGTTTCATTTTATTTGCATTTTTCTGTATTTTTTTATAATAAATAAGCATTTATATATACATATATGTTACATCAAATTAAAGCCATTTCTGTCCTTTAAAAAAACAGTATATAATATGTGTTGGTGCAATAAACGAGAGAGATGCACATTGCAGTTGAACGCTGTAGCGGAGAGCTGGTATTACACAGCCTATCTCCACTTTGGATCCCAGTAAGGCTCAGGAACAAGTATAATAAATCCACAGAGTAATATTTCCAGCAGGCAAAAAGACTCCAACAATATCCCAATCGCAATCCCAATGACTGGACGACACACAGCATCAGGAGCAGAATTAAACTTTTATTCACAGCAGTTCCTTATAAAGGATTCTCCCATGCAAGGGAGGGATTTCCAGTAATTATGACAGTAACCAATAATACAGAGTTTCCCTCCCCTACTTTCCCTCCCCTCAGTGTGACACTTAATCCACTTAATCCTGGTACCTTTTTCCCTGTTTCTTGGATGTACCCCAAAACAGTGGGGTACAAGGACTTAAGTGGCATCCCCTGGTAGCTCTGGTCTGGGTGACCAACATACTCAAAATTCACCCAGATCAGACCAGGGGTTCAGGAGTTATGGGGCATAAACGATTTGACCGACCGCACACGACTATGTAGCCGAAAAGAGTTCCATGTGTTTTGGCCTTGCGGTCGGTCTACGTTCAGAAGGTAAAACAGTTATAAATCCTTGCCATCCATAGATAATACAGCGTTCGCACGAACCCCCTTGTTCGGTAGATTGAATTCACCGAACGAGGAGTCGATTGGCCCCTCCGTTCGTGAGTTCTGGAGCTCTGGAGGTCTCAGCGGTGTTCGGGTAATTGAGTGTCCGATTTGAGTTCCAGACACTCGACGACCAAACACCGCTGAAAGTTCGTGCCGAATGGCGGCCACCCAGATACGGCAATATAACACCAATTAACTGCGGTTAGAGAAGTGAGAAAGGTTTAATGAGGTGCACACTTCTCTCTGAGGTGGTCTATGGATTCGGTAGTTTTCATTCGTATGAACTATGAATGAAACTACCGAACCAACATACGAATAAGCATGCAATTTTCAATATACAGTCAGTTAAATACACGAACAGTCTTTTAAAATATAATCCTGGCGGACAGTCCCATGCCATCCGCTACAAACGCAAACAGCAAGAAAATGCAAAAATGTCTTGGGTCATTAAGCATAAGACAAGCTTCTGAAGCTGTGTCCTTAAGGGGTTAAACTTTCAAGATTCTTTTCCTTCAGGAATTGTACCGGAGGATTGGAGGAAGGCATTTGTTTTTCCTATATTCAGAAAGGGTTCAAAATGTTTGCCTGGAAATTATAGACCTGTGAGCTTCATTTTTGTGGCTGGGAAAGTATTTGAAGGGTTATTAAGAGATAATATTCAGGAATATATAGGGAATAATATTGTTATTAGCAATAATCAGCATGGTTTAATGAAACATGGTTTTATGTCAAACTAACGTTATTTACTCTACGAAGTAGTAGAAGTATAGATCAGGATGTTGCAGTTGATGTGATCTACTTGGATTTTGGCAGGGCGTTTGATACGGTTCCTCACAATAGGTTAGTGTTTAAACTAAAAGAAATTGGTCTAGATCAGGGTTCTCCAAACTTTGCCCCCCGCCCCCAGATGTTGCTGAACTGCAACTCCCATAATTCTCAGCAACATCTGGATGGTCAGAGTTTGGAGAACCCTAGTCTAGATGAAAATTCTTGTTCTTGGGTAGAATATTGGCTTAAAGATAGAGTACAAGGAGTTGTCATTAATGGTACATTTTCAAGATGGACAAAAGTAGTTAGTGATGTCACTCAGGGTTCTGTTCTGGGACCGCTTCTAAACTAACATATTTAAAAAATGATCTTGAAATAAGCTTTGAAAGCCATGTTTCGGTGTTTGCAGAAGAACTGCAAAACTCTGTAGAATAATACAATGTGAGCAGGATATTGATTTTCTGCAGAGGGATTTAGATAGATTGGAGGTTTAGGTACTCAAATGGCTGTTGAAATTGAATTGAGATAAATCCAGAGTTTTGCACTTTGGGGTAAAGAATGCACAAGCAAGTTGCACCCTAAATAGTAGTGGATTAAGAATAACAACACACGAGAAGGATTTGAGAATTGTTATAGACAATAAACTAGATAGCAATGTCAATCAGTAGTTGCAAAGGCCAGCAAGGTATTGTCATCTATAAACAGGGACATTAATTCTTGGGATGAAAATATATATTTTGCCTCTTTATAAATCACTGGTAGGACCACACCTTGAATATGTTGTGCAATTTTGGGCGACTGTTCATAATATGGATTTTATAGCACTAGAAAAAGGGCTGAGGTGGGTTACAAAATTGATGAAAGGAATGGAACATTTCAGTTATGAAGAAAGGTTAACAAAATTAAATCTCTTTAGTTCAGAGGGGATACAAATATACAAACCATTGTCTGGAAATCTATTCATAAATAGGGCAATGCACAATACACTAGGTCAATCATTTAGACTGGAAGAAAGAAGGTTTAGCCTAAGGCAGGGGAAATGTTAGTCTAAGGTGGAATTATCTGCCAGAAGAGCTGGTTTTATCAGAGTCTGTACAGATGTTTAAATAACAATTGGATAAATCTTTAAAAACTATATTACAGGGATATAATTTTTAATTTTGAGGTAATATCTGTTTGATCCAAGGAGTTATCTGACTGACATTCTGGAGTCAAGAAGGATTTTTTTTTTACTAGTTTGTTGCAAAATTGGAAGTGCTTCAAACTGTTTTTTTTCTCACAGCAAAAACAGATGCGAGAAAGGCTGAACTTAATGGACATGTCTCTTTTCCGCTATGTATCTAAGTAATAGTCATTCCATCGCAATCTCAGTCGAGTGGCTATGTTAGAACTTTGAACTGAATAAAGGGCATGAATAGAAGTCATAACAAATATATATATGGGAGGGAAAGACTCACCAGAGGGTGGGAGAGGGTTGAAAAAAGTTTAACCCCTTAAGGACCAAACTTCTGGAATAAAAGGGAATCATGACATGTCGCACATGTCATGTGTCCTTAAGGGGTTAAACAGCTAATTTATTAATTTATAAAGCGGGGCCTGCCTAGTCACGTGATGCGCATACGTAGCATTACGTCACGTAACTCCTTCAGTAGTGAAGGCTGTGAGGAGGTGAGCAGGCTCAACAGTGAGTCAAAACCTTTATGTTGAGTCGACTGAAATCGTGCGTCACCTAGTGAACCACAGTAGCCATATGTATTAGCTAATGGGTAGGACAGCCCTAATGAAATGTAAAGGGTAGAAAATCCAGCGCACTCACCTATCCACTAAACAGCAATTTTAATGCTGACAGATTGTATTAGGTTTTTTTTAAAAACACCTAATCTAGGCAAAGAATAATGGGGGTTTAGTTACATTATATAATCATACATTGCATAAGCCTGCCACAACGTCAATGTATCCCATCTTTGGCAGGTCCTACTCTCACAGCCTAATGTCTACTCTTATGAGATTAACCCACTTACTTGGGGGGGGAGTGGGGCATTCCATCTGAGGCTCTCAGCAGTACAAGGCTAAATAGGGCCCTGGGATGAGTCACCTGTGACAGGGTGGGGTGCAAAACCAAGGAGTTGGCTAGACCCCCAAATATATATATGAAACCAGGGGGCTGCACTCATGTGAACATGCATAAATGGTGTGTGCTGGGGGCCAATTTAACTGAAACTAACTAAAAAAACATATAAAATCTCTCAACATTGAAGTTGCTGTTTAGTGGATAGGTAAGTGCGCTTGGTTTCGAGTTTTTGTGTATTGTATAAATTGGCCCCCAGCAGCACCCCATTTATTCATGTTCATGTGAGTGCAGTCCCCTGGTTTCATATATAGATTGGCATATATAAGACATCACTTTTATTGCCTCCCTCGCTATTATTAAAGTCAGGATAGTAGAGAGAATTATTTTTTATTTGAGGGTATTCATTAATGGAGTGTGCACAATGGCATGTATAGCTCTCCAGAATATTTAATAAAAGCCCCTACCTGCTGATGGCACAGGCTCTGCATTATATTTTAATTTGAGCCCTCCATAGGGACAGGGGACACTGTATCTCACCTGCTATATTTATTTAATTAATAATCCATAGGGGAAGGGGGGTGGACAGTGATCCAACTGAATACCCCACATGATGCCCATGCCCATGGCTAGTCGTTGTTTAGCAGACATTCCCTTCACTAGCAGCATGTGCTAATACTGGGGTCAGATTGACCCCAACAGGCTTTTTAAAAATGTTATTAATTTTTTTTATTGCAAGCCACCACATGATTAATCCTCTTTCTGCAGAGTTGTCCTGTTCAGTTGATTTTTGGTTTTCTGAAACATTGTGGCCGAAGCACACACATCCACAAAACATCAGAGATGCAAAAGTACATTTTTCATTCAGAAATTAAAAAACAAATCATTTTGCATATTGGTGGAGCAGACTAATGAGTCCCACAGGAGTTTCATTTCTTTGTGTTCCACAATTTCATTTACCATTGTACACAATTCTCAGGATAAATTCATGCTTTTTAACTCTTTGGCAACTGTTGGCATGTAAACAGTCCATGGTGTTGGCAACACACACGTCACAGACTTTCAATGCATGACATCATAATGATGCTTTGACTTTATAGATAGCAGGACTGGGAAAGCAAAGCCATTCGCATCTTGGTGGAGCTGATTAAGAATCCCCACTTGAGTAAGGTCCTAAAATATACTGTTGATCACAATAAGAGACAATAAGTGGATACAGACAATAACTGAAGGGGAATAGGTATACAGGAAATAGTGCTGTTATCCGTGGGATATTACTGCATGTTATAAATGGGGTGTAATGGGGAATTGCATTGTTTGAAATAGATTTGATATGTTTTCAGAGCAATCTATCATTCTATACTCATAGGACACTATAGTCACCCGAACAACTTTAGCTTAATGAAGCAGTTTTGGTGTATAGAACACGACCCGGGAACAACAACAAAGCGAGGAGACCCCACTAACCTCGGTGCAAGACCCCTCTGATGACTCTGCCCCGACAACCAAACGGGACCTAAAAATATTATTAGCAGACATCCACAAACTGTTGCGCCTGATTCGCCCTCTTAAAAACGGAGGTACACGCGGTCACAGAAAGGGTGAGAGCCACAGAGGAAGACGTGATGGCAGTGCAGAGCCAACTAGCTAAACTTGATGAATCAATAATCCAAATGCAAACCACTCAGCAAACCCTCACACACAAATTAGCAGCGTTGGAAGACCGCCAAAGACGCACCCATATTAAAATAAGGGGAATCCCAGCTACAATCACGGCAGAGGAACTCCCACATTATATCCGCAGATTCTTACTTACAATCCTGCCTCACACAGCGGCAAAAAAAAATCACCATAGATGGAGTCTACCGTCTTGCCAGCACCACCCCGCTCAAACCTGCCCAGCCCCGGGATGTGATCCTCAGATGCCTTACAACCCAAGATAAGAGCCAAATCATGTCGGCCCTAAGTGGTAAAACGCCACTAATGTTTGAAAACACCTCTCTCACATTCTACCATGACCTCACAAAGGCAACACTTCTGCAACGCAAAACTTTCGGCACTGTCACTGCACAACTCCGAGCAGCAAACCTGGCCTACAAGTGGGCTGCAAACTGTACAATCATACTCACCCGAGATGGGACTACTCATACACTAACAACAATGAGTGAGGCACCAACATTCCTACGTAACCTGGGGATCTCTACTCCAAACCCTGAGACCACTGGAACTGCAACAACAGAACTTTGGGATCCAGCCACGGTTGTCCCCTTCGTCCCAAGGGAATCCAGACTGCAGAATGCGGCCACAAGACTCTCGGGACAGAGACACATTTCAGCCCGAAAGATGGATCAACAAGAGAGTCGTCAGGAACTGGCAAACTAACTAAGAACTCGCTAACCTCTGGGGCGAACTCCGCATTTAACTTAATTTACCTTTTTAGGCTAAACAGACAAAAGATATTTGCATTTTTCTATCTTGTTAAACTTCTTACATAATTTGTTTATGATTTGTCGCTCTTAAAGTTTATGTTAACAGTTATATTACACAATAAGCTAGCGCAGCTACTCACACTTCCACTGCAACCAGCTGGCGTCCTCCAGCCCAACACTCCCACCCCGTGGCCCTCTTGGTTAGGGGCACCCACCCCAGATGTCAGGGGCCTACTCACAAAGCGGCCTCGGAACAAGCTTTGGTACAACTCTATCACCCATAAACCACACTCAGACACACAACACGAGGCACCTGTACATCTCGCCCATAAGCTCTACGGATTCACGACCACATCACAAAAACATGTCGACTAACAACTAGCCACACTAGGAACTTAACCTGTCACTAGAGAGACATGTATACGTCGACACAAATAGGACAGATCAGGTCTACAAACTATACAAAGAGAGATAAACATGTCATGTAAAACCTCTGATCTGTCCAATGTTTAACCATGTTAACCATGTTATATACTACCAAAAATGGTGCGTTACATAGGACAAATATTTCTTGCTTATACTTTACCTACCTATACTGTAACCCTGTCATATGTTACCAACGTGAATTTCCACGCACCTCAAAAATAAAGAATTAAAAAAAAAAAAATTACATCTGTTTGAAAGTGAAACCAGTATTTTTTTCATGCAGGCTCTGTCAATCATAGCCAGGGGAGGTGTGGCTAGGGCTGCATAAACAGAAACAAAGTGATTTAACTCCTAAATGACAGTGAATTGAGCAGTGAAATTGCAGAGGAATGATCTATACACTAAAACTGCTTTATTTAGCTAAAGTAATTTAGGTGACTATAGTGTTCCTTTAAGTTCCTTTAACCTTTCCTGGTAAGTTTTATCCTGCAATCCATGAACCAGTTTAGTAGCCCTTCTCTGAACCCTCTCTAAGGTATCAATATCCTTCTGAAGATACGGTCTCCAGTACTGTGTACAATACTCCAAGTGAGGTTTCACCAGTGTTCTGTACAATGGCACGAGCACTTCCCTCTTTCTACTGCTAACACCTCTCCCTATACAACCAAGCATTCTGCTAGCATCTCCAGCTGCTCTATTACATTGTCTTCCTACCTTTAAGTCATCTGAAATAATTACTCCTAAATCCCTTTCTTCAGATGTTGAGGTTAGTAGGGTATCAAATATCCTATACTCTGCCCTTGGATTTTTACGTCCAAGGTGCATTATCTTGCACTTATCCACATTAAATGTCAGTTGCCACAGCTCTGACCATTTTTAAAATTTTTCAAAATCATTTGCCATTTGGCAAATAAGATTAGTTTATGCAAATGAAACAAAGGCTTTTCAGCCGAAACGTTGGGGTTTTTTTGATTGACTCTGTCCCTACTTCTCACTGAATTTGGTATGGTTTGCTGCATTTTTTTATATGTCTGGGTTTTCATTATACTAGTATTATAGTGGACTGTTTGCATGATATTTCTTTCATTCATTTATTACGCATTGAGCGTTTATATTTGCCTATATCATTGCTTTTCTGGTAAATGCTTTTGAATAGCATGACTTTGTACCTCTGTGGATAATAGTTAAAGAGACAGTCCTATAGTATATACCCATTTAATAAAGATTTTTTCATATATATAAAGATTTATGGTTGTGCTCCTTACTCTATTCACACAAATAAGATTAGTTTGGCATGATCTCCCTGAAGTAAACCCATGTTGTCTCTGATCTTGAAATCCATGTGATTTTAGATGTTCAACAATCCTATCCTTTAACATGGTTTCCATTACTTTCCCCACTACTGAAGTAAGGCTTACTGGCCTATAGTTGCCAGACTCCTCCCTACTACCTTTCTTGTGAATGGGCAAAACATTTGCTAACTTCCAAATCTTCTGGGACTACTCCTGTTAACAATGATTGGTTAAATAAATCTGTTAGTGCTTTTGCTAGTACACCACTAAGTTCTTTTAATAACTTTGGGTGTATCGCATCAGGCCCCATCAACTTATTTGTCTTTACTTTTGACAGTTAAAATAGAACCTCGGGGGGCGGAGCTTACCAGCCGAGCAAGCCGGACGCTCATGGTGGGAGCTCCCGCATCGGAAGCCTTGATTCAGGGCTTTACGCCCGACCACCGGATCGTGCCGGCAGCGGACAACCACCCTCGTATCCAGGAGGGAAGGCGGAATCCGGAGACACCCGATTCGGGGCTCTCCGCCGCGGGAAAGCCCTCATCACAACCCGCGGCCTGCACAGGTGGGAGCCGTGGAGAGACGGCCTCTCTCCCGGTTCTCAGGCTGAAGAGGGGACACTCACACACCACTTCCCCCCCCCCTTTGGACCGGTGGGGGATATCCCGGTCCCCACCAACACGAGAAACAACAAGTCAAGACAGCATAGCAGACGCCACTGAACTTCCAAGCAGAATGGAAGCAGGGGCACCCAAGATGGTGGAGGAGCTCAGCCTCACTTCACGTGGCCTGCTGCAGCCACAACACAGCAAAGACAAGCAAACAGCAAAAAGGAGAAAGATGGCGAACCATGGTACAAGCAGCACCCTTGCCACTCCACCCAAACACACCCAGGAGTTCTTTGACCGACTCTGCTCCAATTTATGGTCACAACTCCGGCATAAGGTTCGGCCCTTTAAAGAAGCAGTCCAATCAATAGCATTATGGGTCCGACCAGCTACCAGGCGGCAACTTTGTAAGTACCCACAGCGAGCCCCCAGGGTGGCCTCCAGAAGGGGACGAAGGCAGAGAGCAAAGCAACGAGTGGCGATGGATTGCCCCTCAGGCGCCAGCACTCTTCCTCTCAAGCGACCACAAGCGGCGGAGGAGGCCCCCGAACAAACGCCTGCACAGCCCCAGCAAAGCCTCACATCACACAGACAAGATGGTAACCAAGCTCTGGCGACGGCTCACAACCGGAATTGTACAGCCGCTGCACAGGAGATAACCCCTACACAGAAAGCCTCGGACGGCTCACAGACCTTTACTGAAAGCCTGCCGACCTCTGGTATCGGGTAAATGGGGACACTAGCAACAAAATGGCAGTCTGATATGCCACTGTGCATGGTCAAATGAATAACTAGCACCCCTAGTACGGTTCATGCCAACCTACCAAATATTGCGTACACAGGAACACCCAAATTGACTTTGTAGTCACTGTTACTGAACCTTGTTTATTGCATATTTTAAATGTGTACAATTGAAAAAGTTTGCATTGTGATGCGTTAGGCGCTATAAGTTCTCTATCCTTCTGCTTATTCTAACTGAAATGTCTGAGCTTACAGGTATGTCTGTCGCTCTGCTGCTCCCTGGTGGATAAACTTAATTAAGCTTATAAAAATCTGTTATTAACAACGACCTTAACACGTGTCTTAACGACAAAAAGCAGCTCACTATTTTGTTTTTCACAACGTTTGCCCAGCATGAATGCCGACTTAGATATGTTGAGCGACAGTTATCTTGATGCATTTTACTTAATCCCACGCTGACGACGCAACTGTTTAACCAAACTTGTTAAAATTTAAAAAAAATGTGCAGACTCTCATGCCACTGTTATACCAATGTATATTTTCCATTACGCTGTTGTGGCGTCTGTTGATTCCTTGTACCTACCTGCACAGCAAAAATAAAGAATTTAAAAAAAATAAAAAAATAAATAGAACCTCTTCCTCTGTAAACTCTCATGTAACAAATGGCTCATTTGTCCTTTTTCCTAACTGAGGCCCCTTTCCTTCATTTTCATCTGTAAATACTGAACAAAAATATTCATTGAGGCAATCAGCTAGACCTTTATCCTCTTCTACATACATTCCTTCTTTTGTTTTTAATCTAACTAATCCTTGTTTTACTTTCCTTTTCTCATTTATGTATCTAAAAAATGTTTTATCCCCCTTTTTTACTGACTGTGCTATTTTCTCTTCTGTGTGTGCAATTTTTTGCATTTACTGACAAGCCTAATGCAATTTTCTGTTGCCTTCAACAGTGCAACTTTGAAATAATCCCATTTCTCCAGGACTCCATTTAAACTGCTCCAGTCTGACAAGGACTCCTTTACGCATATTCTAATTTTAGAAAAGTCAGTTTTTGTAAAGTCTAAAACTTTTGTTTTTGTGTGGTGTTCTTATATTAAACCACACTGACTGGTGATCGCTGGATCCTAAACTTTCACCTACAGTAATATCTGATACCAAATCTCCATTTGTAAACACTAAATCTAGTTTGGCATCCTTACAAGCTGGTTCCTCAACGAGTTGTTTTAGAGGCAATCCCAGTATGGAGTTTAGAATATATGTGCTCCTGGCACAAGCAGCTATTTTGGATTTCCAGTTAACATCAGGAAGATTAAAGTCACCCATGATGATAACTTCCTCCTTCATTGTCATTTTAGGTATTTCCGCAGCTAGTAGATTATCTAACTCTTCTATTTGTCCTGGGGGCCTGTAAATCACACCTACACGAGTTACTGTATGATTACCAAATTCTAACATAACCCAAACGGACTCTATGTTCGCCTCACTAACTTTTATTAGGCTAGATTTTATGCTATCCTTCACATACAGGACCACTCCTCCCTCTTTCTTGCCTTCTCTGTCTTTTCTATATAAAGAGTACCCTGGTATTGCTATGTCCCAATCATTTTCATGATGAGCTAAAACCAGCTTGAGTTCTGAGTAGGGACCCACCGAAGGGCAGGCTATTTCAGCTCCTGTCTGTTCTCAGAATACTCTTGCGACCCGTTTTTTGTTCTCCATAAGTTTAAAGGGTAATCCAGACGTGGAACCCTTGCTCACGGTGCCTAGAGAGATTTTAAGCTATGCCTCACTGATGATGCCTAACAAGGCTGAAGTGATTGTCTGGGGTTGCTGTATCTCTCGTGCAGTGAGAACTTGCTGGCATTTTGGATCTGGACTGCCCGTATGGGTGGGACTAGTCTGATATGCTTCAGATATGTTCTCTCTGTAATGGTGCAAGATGAGCTAAAACAAGCTTGAATTCTGAGCAGGGACTCACTGAAGGGCAGGCTATTTCAGCTGCTGTCCGTTCTGTGGGGATATTTATGGGATAATAATAGTAACAGTGAGAATTGCCCACTAATTCAATTCTCAGATCCCAAAGAACGTTTATCGTGTTAAGTGGAATGTATTTCATATAATAATATCACAATGTATAAAAATAGATTTTTATTTATAATAACAAATTAATAATAATATGTAACATGCATGATAATAATCAATGAATATCCAGTACAAAATTATATGCAATACAAAGAAATGGGTATTACGTTTCAATGGCTATTAACTCATTATCTGTCAAGACTTCTACGATTTATGAGGTATCCTTAACACAGGCTGAAAGTGAAACTTTTCACACAGAGAACAGAATTCCTCAGAGTGCAGCATAAGGTCGTAAAGTTTAGCAGACAGTTAGAATAACCCTTTCAATGCTGGCTAGATCTCCTAGGTAGTTAAGATCTATTCCTATGTAATTTTTAAATAAAATAACATTTAAACCAGTTCACTAGTCATTTTCTTAAAATCATCCAATAAGAGAATTTACTACATTATATAAGCAGATTTTTAATTTGTCTAAAAGATATCTATCTTAATTTAGAGCAAATCAATACACCTGGATAAAAACAGCGGTATGCTAACACGTGATAATATCACATCAATATATAATTATTCTTAATTCCACCTGCAGAATGGAATATTTATAACTATATATTCTTAGTTAACTAAGATTTCTTAATATGGAAATCTGACCGTGCTTTATCCAGTCATATATAATGCTATTAATACATTTTAATTAATTTAATTTAATTAAATGAAACCAGTATAATTACCAGTTGAGTAGATATTTCATCCGATTGGTAGTCTCTCTGCATGGAGGTGTTGGTTAGAAAGTCAGTAAATTCTAAGTGTTAGAGTTTTAGGAGTAGAGTGTTAGTCTCAGATGTTGTCCGAGTTGGAGTTCCCAAACTTCCAATTCCTCTCTCCTCTCCTTTGCATATCTTGCATCTGCCTCCTTCTCTCGTATCTCTATCTTCCCTTTGTCTTAACTTTTAAAGGGCCATACTCTCTGTACGTCATCAGTTGATAACCCAATAGAAGCACTAGAGGTGTGGTTATCTTCCAGATCGCAAATTAGTTATTTGGTCTGTAGAGGGCAGTCTTGTCCCACTAAACATACCTATCCAGGAAAGAGTTAACTTTTCCTGGTGGCTATTTTGACGTCATTTTGGCCTATCTAGATAGTGGCTATAACTTACGTATCCTTCAAAGATCAAAGGGGTTCTTAAATTTTGTCCAGACTATGTGTCTGCAAATCTGCTATAATTTCTGATATGACAGATCATGAACTAAGTTTACCCTTTTCCATACAATGGTACCTTATATGTATAGACAGTTAAATATTAAATTTAATCTTCTCTGTCACAATTGTCTGGGTTTAAATTTGATTATATTCCATTAGCATTAGACAGTCTGTCCAACCCCCTTCCTTATCACTTGTTTATACTATGCATTCCTTAGCTCTGGCAAAGAGGCCAGTCTTACAGAAAGAAATCTAGTGTCTTCTTTGTTAACTTGAAATAACAAAATGGAGTCTGGTCTGTTCAGAGTGACTCAGAATATACACTTTTAGTTTCTATCATAGCACAAAATATCTGCCGATATAAATACTCTGACATAACCCCCCTTTAGTGCATTTCATAGCCAAAATTAATTTAGCTTATGAATAAGCACTATAGAAGTTATCAGACATATTGTGCAATCACATCATTTCTAACATAGGCCCGTGCGTGGAATGAACATTTTTGTATATATTTGTACCTGTAAGAGTTTTGAACTTTACACTTAGTACAATCAACCATAATATCATTATTACATAGTACATTATTTTCATTTGAAAAATGTCTTTGGGAGTTACATATGGTATGGTCAATAAAAAGCAAATCTCCATACGTTCCGGATCAATTAAGAGAGATATAGCGCTCCCCATCTCAAAGGCCAGTTTTAATTGCATAGGCTCAATTGTCTCTCCATCCACATTGGCAAGCATCGCATGAACAATATCCTTGGATACAAAATACAGAGGTATGCGTCCCCCTGCCAATTTGATCATTCCAGTTGCACTTCGTCGAGAAAAGCAAGTGTGTGGAACAATATTGGGTCATGCAGAAATAAAAGTTCACGCTTAAATAAGTCATGACTTTGGTGCAACTCAGTGGATTTGGCAATTAACTCCGAATGCAAATTTGTTGTAACAACTGTGTCTTCCACAATAGTTAGCACGTCTTGGAGAAGTGTTCTTTGCTGTTGTATCACCTGATGAATATCGTTAATGTGTTGCTTTAGCGCATAGATTTCCATATCCAGCTTTGGACAGTAATAGAGTTGGCTGCAGACATTCCAGTTGCGACAACTGCACCGACAGTGGCACAAACTAATGCAACAATTATGGCGGTGAGGAGCCTTTTGGGTCGGTTGCTCATCGGAATAGAACTGGATACAAATGGTTTCCGGGCTTGCTCCAAGATGTTTCGCACACGGTCCTGTGCTCTTTGGAGGTGCATCTGGTACCAAGTCTGTAACTCAGGAAGCTGCATCGATGAAATGTTGTATGCCTTCTCGATGGAAATCTTGGGGTCCAAGCTGACGAACACACGTCGGGTCAGGATCCTCTTCTCTGTTAAGATGAACCCTGGTGTCTCTTGAATCAGGATGCCGGAGGATGGTCCCATCTCTGCGATCGGGTCGGTCCGTAGCTCTTGGCACAGGAGCAGTACGATCCAGAAACACGCCACATCCTTCTTGGACATCTTTCGACAGTCACGGATCAGGAACTCGTTTCAGACTTATCTACTAATGATTCAAGGTTTGTTAAGCATACAAACTTATAACAGTGTGACATCACTTGGTCTAGGACAACACATTTTTACGATTCATCAACATATGTATTCTGTCTAATTCTATTTTTATAACTTCATCCCTCACTACATTTATTACTGACTCTTCAGCAATTTGCCTATAGCAGTTAAACAAGCTAGTAACCTGCTTATAAAATGTAGTTATTGGATGGCAAGGAAATGGTTAATGACATGAACGTACATGAGATCATGGCACATCACAACATTTCACATCATACTATACCATGTGAATCAAGCATTCATCCAGGTTAGTCGTTCACCCTTCTGCATCCGAATCCACACCTATAATCCTTAATTGAGATTTAGGATGACAAGCACGCAACTGGTTAATGTGAACCCACTTTTCAATAAAATCACCATCCTTAGGAATTTTTATCTTATACGCTACTGGGGAAATTTTGTCAATGATGACATATGGCCCTTTCCAAGAAGGTAAAAATTTCTTTTCCTTGACTTGATTTCGCGCAAAGTTATACAGATAGACTTGATCTGTTATCTCATATTCCTTTTTCGTGGTTTTTAGATCGTAATAGGTCTTAACCCCTGTCGCTGCTTTTTCTAGATTCTTTTGGGCAAAAGCAAACGCATGCTGTAAATGCTTGCGCAAATCTTCGATATACTGATGCGTAGTGGCAGCATTGATCAAGTTATGATCCGAAGTACGATATAGTAAATGCTGTGGTAAAACCATCTTTCTTCCTGTCATCAATTCAAAAGGTGACAATTTGGTAGCAGTGCTAGGTGTAGCTCTAATCGCCATTAAAACTAGGGGCAATTTAATGTCCCAGTCTTTACCAGACTCCTTAACATACTTCTTCAGAATATTAACGATAGACTGGTTATATCGCTCTACCCCCCCGCTAGACGCAGCGCGGTATGCAATATGTAGCTTTCGTTTAACACCTAGAATGTTCCACATCTTAGCCATTACTTCGCTGGTAAAATGACTACCTCTGTCTGACTCAATTCTTTGAGGCAGACCGAACCTGGAAAAGACATGGTTAATCAACAAAGTGGCGCACACGGTACTCGTGTTCTCTTTACAAGGCAAACATTCTATCCACTTTGTGTACATACATGTAACAGTTAACATGTATTTGTTACCTCTTGAAGATCTTGTTACAGGACCTATAAAGTCAATTTGAATATCAGACCAGGGTAATGACACCCCCCTCTTCTGAAGTGGTGCACGATGGGTTGGACCATGGGGTTGATATTGCGGACAAATCAAGCATCCCTGACAGTATGTCTTAACATCCCTCAACATGTGTGGCCAATATGCATAATCACTATCTCATATGTGATCTTATCACCACGATGCCCAGATGTAGGTGCATCATGTGCGTGTTGGAGCATTAACCCTCTGTATACAGTTGGGACTACCCATTGTTGTATACCATGTTTAGAAGTTCTGAGCAGTAACCCATCCATGATACTAAATTGGACTTTATATCTCATCAAGATTCGTAAATCTTCATTATCTTTGCAATCCTCATCTGTGATGGGATTGGCAGTAGGGTCTTCTATATGTCTATAGAATATGCCTATGACGGGATCATTCTTTTGACTAGTAATCAGGTCCTCACTAGGAGCTTCTTGACTCCATTGCACGACATTTAAGTCGGCATTATCTCTAGCCTGTCGTCTAGTTATGGCTTCAACATGAATTGAACCCATAAGATCATCAATGTTTAGGGTTTCACCATTGATGGCAGCTTGTTTTGCCAGTGAATCAGCTAAATCATTACCATCCTTGTCAATACCTTCTATTTTAGAATGGCCTTTGGTTTTCTTCCAATATATGGTTAAACCATTTTCCTTAACCAGTTCATCGATTTTACAAAACAATTTCCCATGTTTAACAGGTTTGTTATTGCTTTTCAGCATTTGGTTACGTTTCCAGCTAGGCAGATATTCGACGAAACTGTTGCGAACATAGTTGGAATCAGTTATAATAACAAATTCTTTGATACCATATTCTATTGCCATTTGAATGGTCTTATATACTGCACAGAGTTCGGCTATCTGACTGCTTTTGGGACCAATATTGTATCCTATAGATACATTAGGATAATCACCTGTCCAGGCGATTCCGATACCTGCAACTAACTTCCGTTCAGCACCAGCGACGTGGTGATATGAACAACCATCAATGTATACCCACGGTAGTGGTCGACAGTATTCCTCGTCATAAACTTTATAAGGAGATAGCAATTGCTCTTCTAGGAAGTCATCTCCGGTGTCATTATCATCCAGAGATGGAGCAGTACAGTCATGTAATTCTGCTAAACCTTGGGCAACTGGGCTTCTCTTATTATGTTTATAACGGACTTCTAACGGCCATCCCTGTAAGGATAGAGTCCATGCAGTAATCCGACTGTTAGAGAGATTACCGTCTCTAATTCTTTCACTCTGCAGATACTGTAGAGGTTGGTGAGCTGTTTCTACAATTATTTTCTCACCTTGGATATAGCTACGAAAATTTTGTAGTGCCCAGACAGTCGACAATAACGCCTTCTCACACGTGTTGAATTTAACTTCAACAGGTGACAAAGTCTTGCTAGCATATGCAATAACTTTGTTTAAACTGTCCTGCTTCTGATACAGAACAGCACTTATGCTTAAATCGGTATATCCTGTCTCCAGATAGAAGGGTTTACCCCCCTCTGGGTATGCTAAACAGGGTGCCTGAGTGAGCTTCCTCCTCAGTTCACTTACCGCTTGGTCCTGAGGCTCCCCCCAGTTCCAGGTAGTTTCCTTTTTAAGCAGGTGTAAGAGTGGTTTAGTTATTTCTGCATAGTTATCTATAAACTTACGGGAGTAGTTAGTCATACCAAGGAACGATCTTAATTCCCTGATGTTTGAAGGTGTTTTAGCCTTTAGTACGGCTTCAACCTTCTTCCTCTGGGGATTTAATCCTTCAGAAGTTACCTCATGTCCGAGGAAATTGACATGGGTGCGACACCATTGCGCCTTTTGTAAAGACAGTTTAATCCCTGCCTCTCTTAACTGAGTGAGAACATGTCTAATCTCTAAGATATGCTTATCAAAGGAAGTGCTTTTCAGCAAGACATCGTCGACATATGATAACGTTCCTCTCTCGAGTGCGTCAGGCATAGCTTTATGCATGAACACAGCGAATTCATGACCAGAGTTTATATAACCGAAAGGCATACGGGTCCAGGTATACTGCTGCTTTCCAAATGTGAAGGCCAATTTGTATTGGTCTTCATTATGGACTGGTACAGTCCAATATCCCTGCGCACAGTCAATGGCAGTGAATATTTTGGATCCCTGCATTTGTACCAAACATTGGTCTATGTATGGCGTTGGCCAACCAGACATATAGACGCGTTTATTTAGCTGTCGTAAGTCAGCGCATAAACGCCATTGTCCATTAGGTTTCAGGATCCCCAAGATCGGATTATTATACGAACTGTGCACTGGACGTATAATGCCCCTTTCCTTTAAATTCTGAATGATGTCTTGTAGACCATCATATGACGCTAATGGGAGTCTATATTGTTTGATAAATACAGGTGGTAAATTTGGATCAGTTTGTATTCTGGCTACATGGAGTTTAGTTAACCCACAGTCGTAGGAATCTTTGGCAAAAATATCTTGGAATTCCAAAAGGATTTCCTTTAGCTGCTGCCGCTCAGCATCGTTGGAGCAACCGTCAGCTAAAGATATTTGCTCTTCTAGCCTTTCCTGAAATCCTGGAAAGATTTCAGGCTGGCCTATCTCATAAGCTTCTTCAAGCCTAGAAGTTAGGTCAGTTCGGTGTTGACTTACCTTTTCTCTTTGGTCGAGATACTCTTGTGATTCCTGCTCATTGAGCGGATGATCGAAGGTGATAGATGCTTCTTCGATTTTACACGAGCCTTCTTCAACGTTGAAGGGATATACAGATAGGATAGTGAATAATCCTTCTGGGGAGGAATGGAATATTTGATCGACAATTTCGTCCTCAGTTAAGTATTCTTCAGGGATGAGGCCTATAATTTGGTTTTGGAAACCAAATGTATAGTACTCAGCATCCAATGCTAGACCTAATAATGTTCCTTTTGGTAAAGTAACACTATTGGGTGTAACATTGTTGACCATGATATAGGTGGGATTCTTACCAATACTTACCATTGGTGTATGTGTTACCACCATCCCTAATTGTTGTATCCTGTTGGATAAACAGATTAGGGCATCAGAGTTTTCCAATCTCTGACCCTCCTTGACCTGTAGGGGTAAAAGAAAATTACTTGTCCCTGTGGAATGGTTATGTCATCAGGAACTTGGATACTTACCGCATATGGGAGTATTTGTCCTGATTTCAGGGCGTTTTCCTCGTGTAGGTATCCACAAGGATTACCTTTTAACCTTGTCCACAAGTTGGAATTAATCAGGTCAAGGTGTATGGCAAAGCGATGTATGACATCATTGCCAACGTAAACCTGATAGCGAGGTTCGTCTATCACTAAGAATAGATGTTTAACTGTCTTATTTCCGATGGAAATAGATAGTAAACATTTTGCTATCACATTGTGACTCTCTGATTCGCCATCCAGGTTCTGGATCCACCTGTCATGTGGGGAAGCGTACCTGATCATTTTAGGATTAGCGATCTGCTTTAACAGACTTCTGCTAATATAGCTGTTCTCACTCTGTAAGTCCAGCTTTGCATTCCTACTTCTTCCTAAGTCATGTATTTGCATAGGAAAGAATAAATTGTTATTAACCCTTTCAATTCTGGCAAGGAATTGAGCATGACCTGCCAGATCTACAGATTCAACATAGTCCCTGTGGAGAGAAATGGTTAAAACATCACCTTCCAGAGAGACATTCTGGATCCTCTCTGGAGCAATTCTTACGGAATGCTGATCTACAGGTGCGATTGCATCATTCACCTGCAGGATAGTCACGTCAGGTGACTGACTATTTCTAAAATGTACCTCAATTGAGTCAGGTCTTTCTTCTATCACATGGCAGTTACGATCAGATTGTACATGTGATTTCTCATAGGTTATGGGAACCTTAGCTTGTGACCATACAATTCCATTCACACAGTCAATAATTGTGTTAAGTCTTCTGAGTATGTCTATACCCAGAATCAGTCGGTCATAGGGGAGATCTACCACTATCACCGGGTGTCTAAAGGTTTTGTTACCTATTTTAAATTTTAACCAGGTATTACCAATAACATGAAGGGCATTTCCTCCTACACTCAACAGAGCATTGGGGAAATCTCTCAGCTTCGGCTTATCCGCTGCTAAGTCCATTACCTGCTGGAAGTAGGTATTGGATATGATAGTGGCTTGTGAACCAGTATCTATTAACCCTTTGAAAGGCTGGGGTAGCGAATCCTGTATTTCTACAGACATGTAGTACCTTCCTTCATGTTCTTCTAATCCACATAAGAAGTTAGAATGTGTCAACATATCACTCGTTTTCCATACGTTACCTGTCACAGCAGTAGTTTCTACATGTACTGAGGAATGCTCAGTTTTACCCACAAGCCCATCCTTCTTAGGAATATCTTGAACTGTCAAGCGGGAACTAGTGATTGTTAGTACCTGGAAAGGAAACAGGGTTAGGTATTACATCTACTGACAACCTAGCCTGTTTAGTCACAGTAGCTATTATTGCTTCGGCACCTGTTGTTGCTGCTGCAGTTGCACAGGTGGCTCTGCAATTGGAGCTATCCCTAAAAAAGGATTTCTGGCAAAGACTTGGTTAATCTTTGTCATTTCCTCCATTAATTTGCCCATCTGGTCTGTCAATTGACCAACCTGACGATGCAAATTATTTCCCCCATTGCCGTTTTGTCTTTGCCCATTAGAATTTGGTTGGGATGGCTGAGACTGTTGGGAGTTACTGGAAGCAGATTGGTTATTTCTGTTTCCATATCTCCTATTTCCCTGAGGAATCCTTCTCCATTGGGAATTGCCTTGGTTCTTATTAACCCAGGGGCGTTTATTCCCATTGGTATTGGATTTTTCAGAGTTATTGGAGGAATTTGCAGAATTGCTTCCGGCATTTTCCTGTTTCTGAGGTCTTGGAGATTTCAAAACCTCGGAATAGGTCCTCCTTTTCTGTTGGGGTTCTAAACCTAACTGAATTTTAGTCTCTGACACCATTTTATCACCAGGTTTCTTAACCTTTGGCTGATTTTCGTCATGTGCATGGTGTATAGTGTACAACTTCATGCACTGACTGACTAGCCATTCTAATGGCAACTTACAATCGTAATCTCTTGCGAGATTCATTTGTATGTTTACCGGCATGGCATGAAAATACAGATCTTTGAAGTCTGTGCTTTCATACCTGGGTTTCCTTTGGGCCACGGAGTATGCATTTTTAAGAATTATTAAAAATTCTCTGGGGCTTTGATCTGGACGGCACTTTAAGTTATAAAACGCCCTCTTTGCAGAGGCAATAGTTTTATACTTACCATATTCCATGATTATTTCATATTTCATCTTGGACCAGGACATTAACTGTATAGCTTGAAGACTTTCTAGATAAACACGACACATTGAATCAAAGGTCCATGTAATGAACCATTTCTTATGAATGTCATCATACATGCCCAATGAATTCATTGCTCTATCATAATTTTCCAGATGTTCAGATATGCTTCCTGAACCTCTAGAAAATTGTGGGACAGTCTCTCTAAGGAATTTGATGACCTTTTGGTGTTTCATAAACAGGCATCGTTGATTTACGACCTCTGTTTCTGTGTTTGGGTAAACGTCTATGCGATCTGTCTGCTGAAGAGGAATTAGACCCGTACAACAGTGCAGATGGCATATCAGTTACATGGCCTTCAGAGTGAACAGTGCAATCACTTTCACTCCCATCACTCTGAGCTTCTTGTTCACTGTCACAACTCTGATCTGCATCAGAATTCTGCCAGTGTACAGAACCATGTCTGTTTTCATTCCTATCACCTTGAATCGGATTCCTTCTGTCAAGCCTGGCCAGGACAGTCTTTTCAAACTGTTCTGCCCAAGATTGCCAAGAATCTACAGGTGTTTTCTCAGAATTACTCACATCTTTTCTTAGAGACTGTTTTATGAAAACCTGGTCTGGTGTGTGAATATCAGGAAATTGAAAAGAATCACTTGGGTCTTTTCCCAGTAATCCTTCACTTCCTTTTTGATATTCATCTAGCTGCATCTGTATCTGTTTTATCTGTTGATTATAATCATCCACCATTTTGTTCATTCTTTCCAGTTTATTCAAAAGGTCAGAGTTTAGAACCTGAAGGAGATTATTTTCATCAGACAAAGTTTTGAACCTTCCTTGTTCGAGCACCAGGTCTTTCTGACACTCGTCCAATTTACGTTCTATCTCATTATGCTTTTTTAACATAATAGAATAACCCAATATGAAAAACGGGCATGAGTTGGTAACAGATCGCATTGTAGACTCTTCATCTATATGGCTAAGATATTTAACTATAGGTGAATCAGCCGATCTATCATGAATCGAATCATCAACCTGTTTTTTTATTTGGAGTATCCACTCTGGATAATCAACTTTAATATTTAGATACTGATATATGATGCTTAAGGGAAAACCTTGCATTTCCGCTAACTTCTTCCCATTCTCTGATTGAGATGAAGCGCTAGATTCAGCCATATTTCTATACAGTGATTTAATCTCAGTACAAAACTCTTTTCTATATCAAGATTAAATTGCATGAATTACCCCAATATTATTATTATATATGAAATACAATTTCAACTTAAACGATCTCA
>OW240912.1:82608216-82873469 GCA_933207985.1 Pelobates cultripes | reverse complement strand
CCCAAACACACCCAGGAGTTCTTTGACCGACTCTGCTCCAATTTATGGTCACAACTCCGGCATAAGGTTCGGCCCTTTAAAGAAGCAGTCCAATCAATAGCATTATGGGTCCGACCAGCTACCAGGCGGCAACTTTGTAAGTACCCACAGCGAGCCCCCAGGGTGGCCTCCAGAAGGGGACGAAGGCAGAGAGCAAAGCAACGAGTGGCGATGGATTGCCCCTCAGGCGCCAGCACTCTTCCTCTCAAGCGACCACAAGCGGCGGAGGAGGCCCCCGAACAAACGCCTGCACAGCCCCAGCAAAGCCTCACATCACACAGACAAGATGGTAACCAAGCTCTGGCGACGGCTCACAACCGGAATTGTACAGCCGCTGCACAGGAGATAACCCCTACACAGAAAGCCTCGGACGGCTCACAGACCTTTACTGAAAGCCTGCCGACCTCTGGTATCGGGTAAATGGGGACACTAGCAACAAAATGGCAGTCTGATATGCCACTGTGCATGGTCAAATGAATAACTAGCACCCCTAGTACGGTTCATGCCAACCTACCAAATATTGCGTACACAGGAACACCCAAATTGACTTTGTAGTCACTGTTACTGAACCTTGTTTATTGCATATTTTAAATGTGTACAATTGAAAAAGTTTGCATTGTGATGCGTTAGGCGCTATAAGTTCTCTATCCTTCTGCTTATTCTAACTGAAATGTCTGAGCTTACAGGTATGTCTGTCGCTCTGCTGCTCCCTGGTGGATAAACTTAATTAAGCTTATAAAAATCTGTTATTAACAACGACCTTAACACGTGTCTTAACGACAAAAAGCAGCTCACTATTTTGTTTTTCACAACGTTTGCCCAGCATGAATGCCGACTTAGATATGTTGAGCGACAGTTATCTTGATGCATTTTACTTAATCCCACGCTGACGACGCAACTGTTTAACCAAACTTGTTAAAATTTAAAAAAAATGTGCAGACTCTCATGCCACTGTTATACCAATGTATATTTTCCATTACGCTGTTGTGGCGTCTGTTGATTCCTTGTACCTACCTGCACAGCAAAAATAAAGAATTTAAAAAAAATAAAAAAATAAATAGAACCTCTTCCTCTGTAAACTCTCATGTAACAAATGGCTCATTTGTCCTTTTTCCTAACTGAGGCCCCTTTCCTTCATTTTCATCTGTAAATACTGAACAAAAATATTCATTGAGGCAATCAGCTAGACCTTTATCCTCTTCTACATACATTCCTTCTTTTGTTTTTAATCTAACTAATCCTTGTTTTACTTTCCTTTTCTCATTTATGTATCTAAAAAATGTTTTATCCCCCTTTTTTACTGACTGTGCTATTTTCTCTTCTGTGTGTGCAATTTTTTGCATTTACTGACAAGCCTAATGCAATTTTCTGTTGCCTTCAACAGTGCAACTTTGAAATAATCCCATTTCTCCAGGACTCCATTTAAACTGCTCCAGTCTGACAAGGACTCCTTTACGCATATTCTAATTTTAGAAAAGTCAGTTTTTGTAAAGTCTAAAACTTTTGTTTTTGTGTGGTGTTCTTATATTAAACCACACTGACTGGTGATCGCTGGATCCTAAACTTTCACCTACAGTAATATCTGATACCAAATCTCCATTTGTAAACACTAAATCTAGTTTGGCATCCTTACAAGCTGGTTCCTCAACGAGTTGTTTTAGAGGCAATCCCAGTATGGAGTTTAGAATATATGTGCTCCTGGCACAAGCAGCTATTTTGGATTTCCAGTTAACATCAGGAAGATTAAAGTCACCCATGATGATAACTTCCTCCTTCATTGTCATTTTAGGTATTTCCGCAGCTAGTAGATTATCTAACTCTTCTATTTGTCCTGGGGGCCTGTAAATCACACCTACACGAGTTACTGTATGATTACCAAATTCTAACATAACCCAAACGGACTCTATGTTCGCCTCACTAACTTTTATTAGGCTAGATTTTATGCTATCCTTCACATACAGGACCACTCCTCCCTCTTTCTTGCCTTCTCTGTCTTTTCTATATAAAGAGTACCCTGGTATTGCTATGTCCCAATCATTTTCATGATGAGCTAAAACCAGCTTGAGTTCTGAGTAGGGACCCACCGAAGGGCAGGCTATTTCAGCTCCTGTCTGTTCTCAGAATACTCTTGCGACCCGTTTTTTGTTCTCCATAAGTTTAAAGGGTAATCCAGACGTGGAACCCTTGCTCACGGTGCCTAGAGAGATTTTAAGCTATGCCTCACTGATGATGCCTAACAAGGCTGAAGTGATTGTCTGGGGTTGCTGTATCTCTCGTGCAGTGAGAACTTGCTGGCATTTTGGATCTGGACTGCCCGTATGGGTGGGACTAGTCTGATATGCTTCAGATATGTTCTCTCTGTAATGGTGCAAGATGAGCTAAAACAAGCTTGAATTCTGAGCAGGGACTCACTGAAGGGCAGGCTATTTCAGCTGCTGTCCGTTCTGTGGGGATATTTATGGGATAATAATAGTAACAGTGAGAATTGCCCACTAATTCAATTCTCAGATCCCAAAGAACGTTTATCGTGTTAAGTGGAATGTATTTCATATAATAATATCACAATGTATAAAAATAGATTTTTATTTATAATAACAAATTAATAATAATATGTAACATGCATGATAATAATCAATGAATATCCAGTACAAAATTATATGCAATACAAAGAAATGGGTATTACGTTTCAATGGCTATTAACTCATTATCTGTCAAGACTTCTACGATTTATGAGGTATCCTTAACACAGGCTGAAAGTGAAACTTTTCACACAGAGAACAGAATTCCTCAGAGTGCAGCATAAGGTCGTAAAGTTTAGCAGACAGTTAGAATAACCCTTTCAATGCTGGCTAGATCTCCTAGGTAGTTAAGATCTATTCCTATGTAATTTTTAAATAAAATAACATTTAAACCAGTTCACTAGTCATTTTCTTAAAATCATCCAATAAGAGAATTTACTACATTATATAAGCAGATTTTTAATTTGTCTAAAAGATATCTATCTTAATTTAGAGCAAATCAATACACCTGGATAAAAACAGCGGTATGCTAACACGTGATAATATCACATCAATATATAATTATTCTTAATTCCACCTGCAGAATGGAATATTTATAACTATATATTCTTAGTTAACTAAGATTTCTTAATATGGAAATCTGACCGTGCTTTATCCAGTCATATATAATGCTATTAATACATTTTAATTAATTTAATTTAATTAAATGAAACCAGTATAATTACCAGTTGAGTAGATATTTCATCCGATTGGTAGTCTCTCTGCATGGAGGTGTTGGTTAGAAAGTCAGTAAATTCTAAGTGTTAGAGTTTTAGGAGTAGAGTGTTAGTCTCAGATGTTGTCCGAGTTGGAATTCCCAAACTTCCAATTCCTCTCTCCTCTCCTTTGCATATCTTGCATCTGCCTCCTTCTCTCGTATATTTCTCTATCTTCCCTTTGTCTTAACTTTTAAAGGGCCAGACTCTCTGTACGTCATCAGTTGATAACCCAATAGAAGCACTAGAGGTGTGGTTATCTTCCAGATCGCAAATTAGTTATTTGGTCTGTAGAGGGCAGTCTTGTCCCACTAAACATACCTATCCAGGAAAGAGTTAACTTTTCCTGGTGGCTATTTTGACGTCATTTTGGCCTATCTAGATAGTGGCTATAACTTACGTATCCTTCAAAGATCAAAGGGGTTCTTAAATTTTGTCCAGACTATGTGTCTGCAAATCTGCTATAATTTCTGATATGACAGATCATGAACTAAGTTTACCCTTTTCCATACAATGGTACCTTATATGTATAGACAGTTAAATATTAAATTTAATCTTCTCTGTCACAATTGTCTGGGTTTAAATTTGATTATATTCCATTAGCATTAGACAGTCTGTCCAACCCCCTTCCTTATCACTTGTTTATACTATGCATTCCTTAGCTCTGGCAAAGAGGCCAGTCTTACAGAAAGAAATCTAGTGTCTTCTTTGTTAACTTGAAATAACAAAATGGAGTCTGGTCTGTTCAGAGTGACTCAGAATATACACTTTTAGTTTCTATCATAGCACAAAATATCTGCCGATATAAATACTCTGACATAACCCCCCTTTAGTGCATTTCATAGCCAAAATTAATTTAGCTTATGAATAAGCACTATAGAAGTTACCAGACATATTGTGCAATCACATCATTTCTAACATAGGCCCGTGCGTGGAATGAACATTTTTGTATATATTTGTACCTGTAAGAGTTTTGAACTTTACACTTAGTACAATCAACCATAATATCATTATTACATAGTACATTATTTTCATTTGAAAAATGTCTTTGGGAGTTACATATGGTATGGTCAATAAAAAGCAAATCTCCATACGTTCCGGATCAATTAAGAGAGATATAGCGCTCCCCATCTCAAAGGCCAGTTTTAATTGCATAGGCTCAATTGTCTCTCCATCCACATTGGCAAGCATCGCATGAACAATATCCTTGGATACAAAATACAGAGGTATGCGTCCCCCTGCCAATTTGATCATTCCAGTTGCACTTCGTCGAGAAAAGCAAGTGTGTGGAACAATATTGGGTCATGCAGAAATAAAAGTTCACGCTTAAATAAGTCATGACTTTGGTGCAACTCAGTGGATTTGGCAATTAACTCCGAATGCAAATTTGTTGTAACAACTGTGTCTTCCACAATAGTTAACACGTCTTGGAGAAGTGTTCTTTGCTGTTGTATCACCTGATGAATATCGTTAATGTGTTGCTTTAGCGCATAGATTTCCATATCCAGCTTTTGGACAGTAATAGAGTTGGCTGCAGACATTCCAGTTGCGACAACTGCACCGACAGTGGCACAAACTAATGCAACAATTATGGCGGTGAGGAACCTTTTGGGTCGGTTGCTCATCGGAATAGAACTGGATACAAATGGTTTCCGGGCTTGCTCCAAGATGTTTCGCACACGGTCCTGTGCTCTTTGGAGGTGCATCTGGTACCAAGTCTGTAACTCAGGAAGCTGCATCGATGAAATGTTGTATGCCTTCTCGATGGAAATCTTGGGGTCCAAGCTGACGAACACACGTCGGGTCAGGATCCTCTTCTCTGTTAAGATGAACCCTGGTGTCTCTTGAATCAGGATGCCGGAGGATGGTCCCATCTCTGCGATCGGGTCGGTCCGTAGCTCTTGGCACAGGAGCAGTACGATCCAGAAACACGCCACATCCTTCTTGGACATCTTTCGACAGTCACGGATCAGGAACTCGTTTCAGACTTATCTACTAATGATTCAAGGTTTGTTAAGCATACAAACTTATAACAGTGTGACATCACTTGGCCTAGGACAACACATTATTACGATTCATCAACATATGTATTCTGTCTAATTCTATTTTTATAACTTCATCCCTCACTACATTTATTACTGACTCTTCAGCAATTTGCCTATAGCAGTTAAACAAGCTAGTAACCTGCTTATAAAATGTAGTTATTGGATGGCAAGGAAATGGTTAATGACATGAACGTACATGAGATCATGGCACATCACAACATTTCACATCATACTATACCATGTGAATCAAGCATTCATCCAGGTTAGTCGTTCACCCTTCTGCATCCGAATCCACACCTATAATCCTTAATTGAGATTTAGGATGACAAGCACGCAACTGGTTAATGTGAACCCACTTTTCAATAAAATCACCATCCTTAGGAATTTTTATCTTATACGCTACTGGGGAAATTTTGTCAATGATGACATATGGCCCTTTCCAAGAAGGTAAAAATTTCTTTTCCTTGACTTGATTTCGCGCAAAGTTATACAGATAGACTTGATCTGTTATCTCATATTCCTTTTTCGTGGTTTTTAGATCGTAATAGGTCTTAACCCCTGTCGCTGCTTTTTCTAGATTCTTTTGGGCAAAAGCAAACGCATGCTGTAAATGCTTGCGCAAATCTTCGATATACTGATGCGTAGTGGCAGCATTGATCAAGTTATGATCCGAAGTACGATATAGTAAATGCTGTGGTAAAACCATCTTTCTTCCTGTCATCAATTCAAAAGGTGACAATTTGGTAGCAGTGCTAGGTGTAGCTCTAATCGCCATTAAAACTAGGGGCAATTTAATGTCCCAGTCTTTACCAGACTCCTTAACATACTTCTTCAGAATATTAACGATAGACTGGTTATATCGCTCTACCCCCCCGCTAGACGCAGCGCGGTATGCAATATGTAGCTTTCGTTTAACACCTAGAATGTTCCACATCTTAGCCATTACTTCGCTGGTAAAATGACTACCTCTGTCTGACTCAATTCTTTGAGGCAGACCGAACCTGGAAAAGACATGGTTAATCAACAAAGTGGCGCACACGGTACTCGTGTTCTCTTTACAAGGCAAACATTCTATCCACTTTGTGTACATACATGTAACAGTTAACATGTATTTGTTACCTCTTGAAGATCTTGTTACAGGACCTATAAAGTCAATTTGAATATCAGACCAGGGTAATGACACCCCCCTCTTCTGAAGTGGTGCACGATGGGTTGGACCATGGGGTTGATATTGCGGACAAATCAAGCATCCCTGACAGTATGTCTTAACATCCCTCAACATGTGTGGCCAATATGCATAATCACTATCTCATATGTGATCTTATCACCACGATGCCCAGATGTAGGTGCATCATGTGCGTGTTGGAGCATTAACCCTCTGTATACAGTTGGGACTACCCATTGTTGTATACCATGTTTAGAAGTTCTGAGCAGTAACCCATCCATGATACTAAATTGGACTTTATATCTCATCAAGATTCGTAAATCTTCATTATCTTTGCAATCCTCATCTGTGATGGGATTGGCAGTAGGGTCTTCTATATGTCTATAGAATATGCCTATGACGGGATCATTCTTTTGACTAGTAATCAGGTCCTCACTAGGAGCTTCTTGACTCCATTGCACGACATTTAAGTCGGCATTATCTCTAGCCTGTCGTCTAGTTATGGCTTCAACATGAATTGAACCCATAAGATCATCAATGTTTAGGGTTTCACCATTGATGGCAGCTTGTTTTGCCAGTGAATCAGCTAAATCATTACCATCCTTGTCAATACCTTCTATTTTAGAATGGCCTTTGGTTTTCTTCCAATATATGGTTAAACCATTTTCCTTAACCAGTTCATCGATTTTACAAAACAATTTCCCATGTTTAACAGGTTTGTTATTGCTTTTCAGCATTTGGTTACGTTTCCAGCTAGGCAGATATTCGACGAAACTGTTGCGAACATAGTTGGAATCAGTTATAATAACAAATTCTTTGATACCATATTCTATTGCCATTTGAATGGTCTTATATACTGCACAGAGTTCGGCTATCTGACTGCTTTTGGCACCAATATTGTATCCTATAGATACATTAGGATAATCACCTGTCCAGGCGATTCCGATACCTGCAACTAACTTCCGTTCAGCACCAGCGACGTGGTGATATGAACAACCATCAATGTATACCCACGGTAGTGGTCGACAGTATTCCTCGTCATAAACTTTATAAGGAGATAGCAATTGCTCTTCTAGGAAGTCATCTCCGGTGTCATTATCATCCAGAGATGGAGCAGTACAGTCATGTAATTCTGCTAAACCTTGGGCAACTGGGCTTCTCTTATTATGTTTATAACGGACTTCTAACGGCCATCCCTGTAAGGATAGAGTCCATGCAGTAATCCGACTGTTAGAGAGATTACCGTCTCTAATTCTTTCACTCTGCAGATACTGTAGAGGTTGGTGAGCTGTTTCTACAATTATTTTCTCACCTTGGATATAGCTACGAAAATTTTGTAGTGCCCAGACAGTCGACAATAACGCCTTCTCACACGTGTTGAATTTAACTTCAACAGGTGACAAAGTCTTGCTAGCATATGCAATAACTTTGTTTAAACTGTCCTGCTTCTGATACAGAACAGCACTTATGCTTAAATCGGTATATCCTGTCTCCAGATAGAAGGGTTTACCCCCCTCTGGGTATGCTAAACAGGGTGCCTGAGTGAGCTTCCTCCTCAGTTCACTTACCGCTTGGTCCTGAGGCTCCCCCCAGTTCCAGGTAGTTTCCTTTTTAAGCAGGTGTAAGAGTGGTTTAGTTATTTCTGCATAGTTATCTATAAACTTACGGGAGTAGTTAGTCATACCAAGGAACGATCTTAATTCCCTGATGTTTGAAGGTGTTTTAGCCTTTAGTACGGCTTCAACCTTCTTCCTCTGGGGATTTAATCCTTCAGAAGTTACCTCATGTCCGAGGAAATTGACATGGGTGCGACACCATTGCGCCTTTTGTAAAGACAGTTTAATCCCTGCCTCTCTTAACTGAGTGAGAACATGTCTAATCTCTAAGATATGCTTATCAAAGGAAGTGCTTTTCAGCAAGACATCGTCGACATATGATAACGTTCCTCTCTCGAGTGCGTCAGGCATAGCTTTATGCATGAACACAGCGAATTCATGACCAGAGTTTATATAACCGAAAGGCATACGGGTCCAGGTATACTGCTGCTTTCCAAATGTGAAGGCCAATTTGTATTGGTCTTCATTATGGACTGGTACAGTCCAATATCCCTGCGCACAGTCAATGGCAGTGAATATTTTGGATCCCTGCATTTGTACCAAACATTGGTCTATGTATGGCGTTGGCCAACCAGACATATAGACGCGTTTATTTAGCTGTCGTAAGTCAGCGCATAAACGCCATTGTCCATTAGGTTTCAGAATCCCCAAGATCGGATTATTATACGAACTGTGCACTGGACGTATAATGCCCCTTTCCTTTAAATTCTGAATGATGTCTTGTAGACCATCATATGACGCTAATGGGAGTCTATATTGTTTGATAAATACAGGTGGTAAATTTGGATCAGTTTGTATTCTGGCTACGTGGAGGTTAGTTAACCCACAGTCGTAGGAATCTTTGGCAAAAATATCTTGGAATTCCAAAAGGATTTCCTTTAGCTGCTGCCGCTCAGCATCGTTGGAGCAACCGTCAGCTAAAGATATTTGCTCTTCTAGCCTTTCCTGAAATCCTGGAAAGATTTCAGGCTGGCCTATCTCATAAGCTTCTTCAAGCCTAGAAGTTAGGTCAGTTCGGTGTTGACTTACCTTTTCTCTTTGGTCGAGATACTCTTGTGATTCCTGCTCATTGAGCGGATGATCGAAGGTGATAGATGCTTCTTCGATTTTACATGAGCCTTCTTCAACGTTGAAGGGATATACAGATAGGATAGTGAATAATCCTTCTGGGGAGGAATGGAATATTTGATCGACAATTTCGTCCTCAGTTAAGTATTCTTCAGGGATGAGGCCTATAATTTGGTTTTGGAAACCAAATGTATAGTACTCAGCATCCAATGCTAGACCTAATAATGTTCCTTTTGGTAAAGTAACACTATTGGGTGTAACATTCTTGACCATGATATAGGTGGGATTCTTACCAATACTTACCATTGGTGTATGTGTTACCACCATCCCTAATTGTTGTATCCTGTTGGATAAACAGATTAGGGCATCAGAGTTTTCCAATCTCTGACCCTCTTTGACCTGTAGGGGTAAAAGAAAATTACTTGTCCCCTGTGGAATGGTTATGTCATCAGGAACTTGGATACTTACCGCATATGGGAGTATTTGTCCTGATTTCAGGGCGTTTTCCTCGTGTAGGTATCCACAAGGATTACCTTTTAACCTTGTCCACAAGTTGGAATTAATCAGGTCAAGGTGTATGGCAAAGCGATGTATGACATCATTGCCAACGTAAACCTGATAGCGAGGTTCGTCTATCACTAAGAATAGATGTTTAACTGTCTTATTTCCGATGGAAATAGATAGTAAACATTTTGCTATCACATTGTGACTCTCTGATTCGCCATCCAGGTTCTGGATCCACCTGTCATGTGGGGAAGCGTACCTGATCATTTTAGGATTAGCGATCTGTTTTAACAGACTTCTGCTAATATAGCTGTTCTCACTCTGTAAGTCCAGCTTTGCATTCCTACTTCTTCCTAAGTCATGTATTTGCATAGGAAAGAATAAATTGTTATTAACCCTTTCAATTCTGGCAAGGAATTGAGCATGACCTGCCAGATCTACAGATTCAACATAGTCCCTGTGGAGAGAAATGGTTAAAACATCACCTTCCAGAGAGACATTCTGGATCCTCTCTGGAGCAATTCTTACGGAATGCTGATCTACAGGTGCGATTGCATCATTCACCTGCAGGATAGTCACGTCAGGTGACTGACTATTTCTAAAATGTACCTCAATTGAGTCAGGTCTTTCTTCTATCACATGGCAGTTACGATCAGATTGTACATGTGATTTCTCATAGGTTATGGGAACCTTAGCTTGTGACCATACAATTCCATTCACACAGTCAATAATTGTGTTAAGTCTTCTGAGTATGTCTATACCCAGAATCAGTCGGTCATAGGGGAGATCTACCACTATCACCGGGTGTCTAAAGGTTTTGTTACCTATTTTAAACTTTAACCAGGTATTGCCAATAACATGAAGGGCATTTCCTCCTACACTCAACAGAGCATTGGGGAAATCTCTTAGCTTCGGCTTATCCGTTGCTAAGTCCATTACCTGCTGGAAGTAGGTATTGGATAAGATAGTGGCTTGTGAACCAGTATCTATTAACCCTTTAAAAGGCTGGGGTAGCGAATCCTGTATTTCTACAGACATGTAATACCTTCCTTCATGTTCTTCTAATTCACATAAGAATTTAGAATGTGTCAACATATTACTTGTTTTCCATACATTACCGGTCACAGCAGTAGTTTCTACCTGTACTGAGGAATGCTCAGTCTTACCCACAGGCCCATCATTTTTAGGAACATCTTGAACTGTCAAGCGGGAACTAGTGGTCGGCATCTCATCAGTTAACCCTTTCAGGTCTGGATCCCGGAAACTAGTGGTTGCTGGGGCTACTTTAGCCTTTGGCTGAAATGAAAAAACAGAGGAACACGTCGCGCCTCCTTCACCCGGAAGTGAAGTGACGGTATAGGCAATAGGTTTTCTAACACAACTATTATTTGTTTG
The DNA here is from genome assembly GCA_933207985.1 of Pelobates cultripes. Classification (NCBI taxonomy): domain Eukaryota; kingdom Metazoa; phylum Chordata; class Amphibia; order Anura; family Pelobatidae; genus Pelobates; species Pelobates cultripes. Next base: position 82,862,363 of record OW240912.1, on the reverse strand, counting down.
ACTGTTAGTACCTGGAAAGGAAACAGGGTTAGGTATTACATCTACTGATAACCTAGCCTGTTTAGTCACAGTGGCTATTATTGCTGCGGCACCTGTTGTTGTTGCTGCGGTTGCACAGGTAGTTCTGCAATTGGAGCTATCCCTAAAAAAGGATTTAGAGCAAAGACTTGGTTGATCTTTGTCATTTCCTCCATTAATTTGCCCATCTGGTCTGTCAATTGACCAACCTGACGACGCAAATTATTTCCCCCATTGCCGTTTTGTCTTTGCCCATTAGAATTTGGCTGGGATGGCTGAGACTGTTGGGAGTTATTGGAAGCAGATTGGTTATTTCTGTTTCCATATCTCCTATTTCCCTGAGGATTCCTTCTCCATTGGGAATTGCCTTGGTTCTTATTAACCCAGGGGCGTTTATTCCCATTGGCATTGGATTTTTCAGAGTTATTAGAGGAATTTGCAGAATTGCTTCCTGCGTTTTCCTGTTTCTGAGGTTTTGGTGTTTTCAAAACCTCGGAATAGGTCCTCTTTTTCTGTTGGGTTTCTAAACCTAACTGAATTTTAGTCTCTGACACCATTTTATCACCAGGTTTCTTAACCTTTGGCTGATTTTCGTCATGTGCATGGTGTATAGTGTACAACTTCATGCACTGACTGACTAGCCATTCTAATGGTAACTTACAATCGTAATCTCTTGCGAGATTCATTTGTATGTTTACTGGCATGGCATGAAAATACAGATCTTTGAAGTCTGTGCTTTCATACCTGGGTTTCCTTTGGGCCACGGAGTATGCATTTTTAAGAATTATTAAAAATTCTCTGGGGCTTTGATCTGGACGGCACTTTAAGTTATAAAGCGCCTTCTTTGCAGAGGCAATGGTTTTATACTTACCATATTCCATGATTATTTCATATTTCATCTTGGACCAGGACATTAACTGTATAGCTTGAAGACTTTCTAGATAAACACGGCACATTGAATCAAAGGTCCATGTAATGAACCATTTCTTATGAATGTCATCATACATGCCCAATGAATTCATTGCTCTATCATAATTTTCCAGATGTTCAGATATGTTTCCTGAACCTCTAGAAAATTGTGGGACAGTCTCTCTAAGGAATTTGATGACCTTTGGTGTTTCATAAACAGGCGTCGTTGATTTACGATCTCTGTTTCTGTGTTTGGGTAAACGTCTATGCGATCTGTCTGCTGAAGAGGAATTAGACCCATACAACAGCGCAGATGGCATATCAGTTACATGGCCTTCAGAGTGGACAGTGCAATCACTTTCACTCCCATCACTCTGAGCTTCTTGTTCACTGTCACAATTCTGATCTGCATCAGAATCCTGCCAGTGTACAGAACCATGTCTGTTTTCATTCCTATCACCTTGAATCTGATTCCTTCTGTCAATCTTGGCCAGGACAGTCTTTTCAAACTGTTCTGCCCAAGATTGCCAAGAATCTACAGGTGTTTTCTCAGAATTACTCACATCTTTTCTTAGAGACTGTTTTATGAAAACCTGGTCTGGTGTGTGAATATTAGGAAATTGAAAAGAATCACTTGGGTCTTTTCCCAGTAATCCTTCACTTCCCTTTTGATATTCATCTAGCTGCATCTGTATCTGTTTTATCTGTTGATCATAATCATCCACCATTTTGTTCATTCTTTCCAGTTTATTCAAAAGGTCAGAGTTTAGAACCTGAAGGAGATTATTTTCATCAGACAAAGTTTTGAACCTTCCTTGTTCGAGCACCAGGTCTTTCTGACACCCGTCCAATTTACGTTCTATCTCATTATGCTTTTTTAACATAATAGAATAACCCAATATGAAAAACGGGCATGAGTTGGTAACAGATCGCATTGTAGACTCTTCATCTATATGGCTAAGATATTTAACCATAGGTGAATCAGCCGATCTATCATGAATCGAATCATCAACCTGTTTTTTTATTTGGAGTATCCACTCTGGATAATCAACTTTAATATTTAGATACTGATATATGATGCTTAAGGGAAAACCTTGCATTTCCGCTAACTTCTTCCCATTCTCTGATTGAGATGAAGCGCTAGATTCAGCCATATTTCTATACAGTGATTTAATCTCAATACAAAACTCTTTTCTATATCAAGATTAAATTGCATGAATTACACCAATATTATTATTATATATGAAATACAATTTCAACTTAAACGATCTCAGCACCGTGCCTCCAATATGTGGGGATATTTATGGGATAATAATAGTAACAGTGAGAATTGCCCACTAATTCAATTCTCAGATCCCAAAGAACGTTTATCGTGTTAAGTGGAATGTATTTCATATAATAATATCACAATGTATAAAAATAGATTTTTATTTATAATAACAAATTAATAATAATAATATGTAACATGCATGATAATAATCAATGAATATCCAGTACAAAATTATATGCAATACAAAGAAATGGGTATTACGTTTCAATGGCTATTAACTCATTATCTGTCAAGACTTCTACGATTTATGAGGTATCCTTAACACAGGCTGAAAGTGAAACTTTTCACACAGAGAACAGAATTCCTCAGAGTGCAGCATAAGGTCGTAAAGTTTAGCAGACAGTTAGAATAACCCTTTCAATGCTGGCTAGATCTCCTAGGTAGTTAAGATCTATTCCTATGTAATTTTTAAATAAAATAACATTTAAACCAGTTCACTAGTCATTTTCTTAAAATCATCCAATAAGAGAATTTACTACATTATATAAGCAGATTTTTAATTTGTCTAAAAGATATCTATCTTAATTTAGAGCAAATCAATACACCTGGATAAAAACAGCGGTATGCTAACACGTGATAATATCACATCAATATATAATTATTCTTAATTCCACCTGCAGAATGGAATATTTATAACTATATATTCTTAGTTAACTAAGATTTCTTAATATGGAAATCTGACCGTGCTTTATCCAGTCATATATAATGCTATTAATACATTTTAATTAATTTAATTTAATTAAATGAAACCAGTATAATTACCAGTTGAGTAGATATTTCATCCGATTGGTAGTCTCTCTGCATGGAGGTGTTGGTTAGAAAGTCAGTAAATTCTAAGTGTTAGAGTTTTAGGAGTAGAGTGTTAGTCTCAGATGTTGTCCGAGTTGGAGTTCCCAAACTTCCAATTCCTCTCTCCTCTCCTTTGCATATCTTGCATCTGCCTCCTTCTCTCGTATCTCTATCTTCCCTTTGTCTTAACTTTTAAAGGGCCATACTCTCTGTACGTCATCAGTTGATAACCCAATAGAAGCACTAGAGGTGTGGTTATCTTCCAGATCGCAAATTAGTTATTTGGTCTGTAGAGGGCAGTCTTGTCCCACTAAACATACCTATCCAGGAAAGAGTTAACTTTTCCTGGTGGCTATTTTGACGTCATTTTGGCCTATCTAGATAGTGGCTATAACTTACGTATCCTTCAAAGATCAAAGGGGTTCTTAAATTTTGTCCAGACTATGTGTCTGCAAATCTGCTATAATTTCTGATATGACAGATCATGAACTAAGTTTACCCTTTTCCATACAATGGTACCTTATATGTATAGACAGTTAAATATTAAATTTAATCTTCTCTGTCACAATTGTCTGGGTTTAAATTTGATTATATTCCATTAGCATTAGACAGTCTGTCCAACCCCCTTCCTTATCACTTGTTTATACTATGCATTCCTTAGCTCTGGCAAAGAGGCCAGTCTTACAGAAAGAAATCTAGTGTCTTCTTTGTTAACTTGAAATAACAAAATGGAGTCTGGTCTGTTCAGAGTGACTCAGAATATACACTTTTAGTTTCTATCATAGCACAAAATGTCTGCCGATATAAATACTCTGACAGTTCTCAGAATACTCTTGTGACCCGGTTTTTGCTTACCACGTGATTTATCCTCTTTCTGCAGAGTTGTCTTGTTCAGTTGATTTTTGGTTTTCTGAAACATTGTGGCCGAAGCACACACATCCACAAAACATCAGAGATGCAAAAGTACATTTTTCATTCAGAAATTACATGATTTTGCTATTTCATGACGAAAAGTCATGATTTTATGAAAGACACGGAGGCAAGTATTGCATATCCCTTTCTTTACTGTCCACCAATAGCAGCAAAGGATACAAACAGTAAGAAAAAACAGTAACCATAGAGATAGGACCCTCCCATATCAAGTCCCAGTATAATAGGCAGCACCTTCCCATCCAATTCCTCTTTCTTTGGAGATGCTACCCGCCAACAGCAAACAGGAAACCAGGAACAGCCCAGAACTAGAATGGCAACGGCCCAAAGTCCATCTGGATACTTGACCAGAAGATGCCCAATAACAGGGACAAAACCAGGAATGAAAGATGAAACGTTAACCAGAGGGAGTCCATCTCAGCGTTAACCACCGAACTCCAGCTAACTTGGAGAAGTCCTGTGTAGAGAGATGCACTTCATGCGATGCATCCAGAAGTGAGTCAACCTGTGAAAACATAATAACAGGAGCCCAAAAGTTAAATCGGTACTAACACCAATTGTACTTGCCAAGATACGATACATTGGAAATCAAGTCACCTCTTAGTGTCCCCCCATTCTTTCTTAAGTCAAGAATCCCCAGGTATGTGTAGTGTCATGATTCAGATGTACATATAAGACATACGTGATGGAGCGCAATTCTATACTTACCGCCCTAAAACGAGATATAACAGGGGGGGAAAAAGGTTATACAAATAAGTAAAAGGGAGGGGCAATACTCGCCTCCGTGTCTTTCATAAAATCATGACTTTTCGTCATGAAATAGCAAAATCATGTAATTTTATGTCAAGACACGGAGGCTCATATTGCATGTTTAAAGCTGAGCAATGACCGACGAGAAAACGTGAGGCTGAGGTCGAAAGTAGAATTCCTTGAAGGTGGATTCTCTGGACCAGTCCGCCATTCTCATAAGGTCTTCCAGGCGTGCCCCCGAAGAGGCCATAGAAGTGGCTGAAGCCCCACGTGTGGAGTTGGCGCTAAAAATGGATGTGTCTACACCCGCCTGTGACATAACCCACTTCACCCAACGAGCCAGAGTCGTGTTGGATACTGGGGCGAAGGGTTGACGGATTGAGAGGAAAAGTTGAGGAGTTGAAGCCGACCGATGGGCCTTCGTCCGAAGTTCGTATTCTCTCAAACAGGTCACTGGGCACAACTTAGGGGTAGTTGGGAAACTCGGGTACGAGACTGAACGTATGGCCGTCTTAGTCCTTCTGGAGATATTGAATGTCACCCCATCCGGGGTGAAGGATCTCGCATCATGGTCCAGGGCACGTACCTCTGAGACTCGTTTGCACGAAATGAGGCAGAATAGTGATACCAACTTGGCAGAGAGTTGTTGCAGGGTGAGGTCCGAGTTGGTCGGCCAGGAGGAAAACAGTGATAGGACGCAGGATACGTCCCATGTGGCTGTGTATCGAGGTCTGGGGGAACGCGAGAGGCGTGAAGCCTTGAGTAAACGGCACACCAAGGGATGTTGGCCCGTTGGGCAGCCGTTGAAACCCTGATGAGCTGAGGAGATGGCCGATCTGTATAGGTTAATCGTTCGTTATGCTCGGCCCGCTTCAAATAATGATGTGAGGAACTGGAGTATCGCCGTCACATGAGCCGCCACGGGATCCAGGTCCCTAGCCAAGCACCAACCAGTCCAAGCTCTCCAAGCGGTCGCGTATGAGCGTCTAGTGCCGGGAGCCCATGCGTCAGCCAGGAGGCGTCGAGTTGTGTCCGAAACTCCTTGGACTTCCCAAGGACCCCTGAAATCCTCTATGCGAGTAGTCGTAACGATCCGTCCAGTAGGAGTGGATGTTGTTGGCCCAACAGGTTCAGCAGAAGGTCCTGGTTGGACGGCAGGAGTGCGGGAACGTCTATTGCCAGTTCCAGGAGTTGTGGGGACCACGACTGGGTACCCCAGAATGGGGTTAGTAGGACCAAATCCGCCATCTGGTGTCGTACTTGGAGTAGCACTCGGGGAAGCATGGCAAATGGAGGGAAAGCGTAAAGGTGTGAGTCAGACCATTCCTGTAGGAAGGCATCCACTGCTTCCGCGGCCGGGTCTGGACGCCAGCTGTAGAACCGGGGTAGTTGGGCGTTGAGCCTGGAAGCGAAGAGGTCGATGGTGAAGGGCCCCCAGAGGGACGAGATAGTGGAGAACACCTCTGTATCCAATTTCCAATTGCTGCTGTCTGATAGATAGCGTGAGCTCCAATCCGCATGAGTATTGTGAAGGCCGGGGAGGTATTCCGCCTGGACCATCAGGTTCCTGGCAAAGCAATAGTTCCAGAAATCTTTCGCTAAACAGGCCAGTATCGCTGAGCATGTGCCGCCCAGGTGGTTGACATAGCGAACCGCTGAAATGTTGTCCATACGTAGCCTGATGCATGCACTGGCCATGCCGTTCGCAAAGCTCCGGATCGCAAAGGAACCGGCTAGTAGTCCCAGGGCATTGATGTGGAGTCGGGACTCGGCTTCTGTCCAGCGACCCCCGGTGGTCACACCGTTGCAGTGTGCGCCCCAGCCGTGGAGACTTGCGTCCGAGTCCACCGTGAACTCCGGTTGAGAGCCGAAGATGGCCTTGCCATTCCAGGCGGATAGGTTGTGGATCCACCAGGTCAGTTCGTCTCGGGATTCCGAGTCCAGGGAGACCAAATCTGCGTACGAGGCCCCTTTGCGAAGGTGTGCTATCTTCAGGTGCTGGAGGGCCCGATAATGGAGCGGAGCTGGGAACACTGCCTGGGTGGAGGAGGCCAGTAGTCCAATGAGTTGTGCCAGGTGTCGTAACGACAGCTGGTGGTGCGTCAGGGCTCGTCGCAGTTCCTTGCGGATTGAGCATATTTTGGCCGGAGGGAGGCTGAGAGACTCCGCTTCTGAGTCTACCGTGAACCCTAGGAACTCCATGTGTCGGGAAGGGGATAGGCAGGATTTTTCCTCGTTGAGCAGGAAACCCAGCCGACACAGTAGATCCATTGTCCATTGAAGGTGTTCTAGGAGGACCCCCCGATCTTGTGCCATGAGGAGGATATCGTCCAGATAGACTATCAGTCTTACCCCACGCCATGGCCGGTCGCATCAATTTGGTGAAGCACCACGGAGCTGATGAGAGTCCGAAAGGGAGGCATGTGAATCGCCACGTTTCGCCTTTCCAAAGGAATCGTAGTAGGTCCCTGGATGACTCGGTCACCGGGACTGTCAGATAAGCATCTTTGAGGTCTAATTTCGCCATCCAGTCTCCGCGTAGGAGTAAGTCTCGAAGGAGGTGGATGTCCTCCATTTTGAAGTGGCGGTAGCGCACTATGGAGTTTAGGGTCCGAAGGTTTATAACGGGGCGCATCTGGCCGCCTTTCTTTTCCACAAGGAAGATGTTGCTGAGGACACCAGAATGGGGCAGCGGAGCTCGTTCTATTGCTCCCTTCGTGTGGAGTGACAATAGCTCCTCGTCTATTAAGGCACGGTTTGCCTTTGAAAGTACCATAGGGTGAGGGGGGGAATACGATACGGGGTGTCTACCAATTCTATGTGAAACCCCCTCACAGTGGCCAGAACCCAGGTATCTGAGGTGATATCTAACCAGGCATGGAAAAAATTACGGAGTCTGCCCCCTACACAGGTATTGGAAAAAACATGAGGTAGGTGTAGTCTTACCGTAAGGGTGTCTGGAACCGGGGTTCCCTCTGAAGCTTCTGGAGCTCCATGGTCTTCCACGAGACGGGAAGAAGGGAGACTGGTGCCTTGTGTCTTGATAAGGCGGTCTCTGATTATAAGAGCCTTGTCCCGATCCTCGGGAGTTGAAATTTGACCGGCCGGACAGACGGCCCCTGAATCTGCCGGCCCGGCAGATAGGAAGAGGACACGAGGAATGGGGAGAAAAGTGAGTGATAGAAAATGGTAGAGACCCGTCCCTGAAACACCCTCTTCATGGAGGACTGGGCCTTGTCTAGGGCTGTGAAAGCACCTACGAAGCGCCCCAAATCCTTGATAAAGGAGTCTCCGAATAACAGGCCCTGGGCATCTTTGCCCGCTTCTGTGAGGGCAAGGTTGGCCAACTTAGGCTCGATTTTGAAAAGGATGGCTTTACGCCGCTCTATAGACAGGGAGGTGTTAACGCTACCTGCTATGCAGATTGCCCACTGTACCCAACCACGGAGTTCTTCCGGGTCGACCTGTCTGTTCTCGTTTCTGTCTAGCTCAGCCAGGTCGAATAATTTAGCTAGGGGGCCAAAAATGTCCAGGTGTTTGTCCTGGCATGATTTTAATGCTGAGTCCAAACCCTTACAGGGATTCCAACCCATCTTAGAAAGAAACTGCGTCATCTTAGGGTCTACAATAGGAGTCTCACAGACTTTATTGGGGATCAGGGGTCTAGGACATTCTGCCCTGAGCTTGTTGCGCGCTGTCTTGCTAAGGGGGCGCCGTACCCAGTTCTCTAGGTATTTTGCTATATGGGCGGCTGGGAGCCATTCTGCCGACCTCGGGTGATGGAGAGCATCCGGGTCAAACATAGGTTCCCCAGCCGGGTCCATGAGGGTTGAACCCGCGGTAGCGGGATAGTCGCTGCGAGAGCCACTAATTGCCAACCCTGATAGGGTAGGGGCGAAAGGGTCAGTGTCCTGCCCGTCAGTCTCGTTATTGGAGTCATCTCCAGACTCATCTATAGCTTCCTCACAAGACCCGATTTCTGAGTCGGAGTCGCTCTCTGCATGTGCTCTGGCACATTTCCAGTGCCGCGCCCGTTCTGCCTGGCGCGGAAAGGCTCTTTTGCGTGACATAGGCACGCTATCATGGGTGGATATTTTCACACCAGTCTTGTTGTTTCTGGAGGCAGGAGGGCTTAGGTGCCTAGATTTGGCCTTTCTAGGATTGTCCCCTGAGGGGTTTAAGGAGGAGCGCGGTAAGCCCGTAGGTGTGGCCGATGCTTCTGCGGGCACAGGTTGTGCCAATAAGGCCTGAGATATAGTCTGGGACAGGGCCGAGGACATGGAGCCCATGGCGGCCATAATGGCGTCTGTAATGGAACGTTGCAGTGCCAGGGCCTGGGCATCATCCGGCACTGACATAGGGTCACCCGCAGAAGAAGGGGGGCCAGAGCTGGCAGTGTTAGGGTTATCCAGCACATGGGGTATATCCATATCCCCAGGGGGAAGAAGGGAAGCAGCCCCTTTAGGTCTAGGCATAATAACAAGGAATAGTAATTTCAGGACGCAAATAAAATATATATATTTTGTAGAGAATATAAAGTATTATATAGAGCTGCTAAATATTAGGAAGCACTGTTCTAGGAGAGGAGGATGCAACTAGCGGGAGTTAATCACCCCAGGCTAGTTATAGCTAAAAGGGAGAAAATGAGGGCACTCACCAGGGTCCAGACCGGCAGATAGGAAGAGGACACGAGGAATGGGGAGAAAAGTGAGTGATAGAAAATGTCCGCCAGCAATCTCGTGAGATTCGCGGCAGAATTCTAGCCGAATAGGGAGAAAGAGCCGACTGTTCGGCTGAAAATAGTGAATGCATATGGAGTCATAGGGGAAACACATAAAAGGTGAATGAGTCAGGCGTTCGCATAGAAAATTCGAACGCGGCAACAGGAGAATAGAAGGTGACTAAGGCAATAATGTGAATGGGTGAATTTGTGAATACCCGAACAGTGTGAGGGAATAACAGGAGAAAGAACAGCCGAATGGGAGGAGGAGAATGGGCGAAAAGGGCGCCAAAGTGACAGGCAGACCGGCAGTGTAATGGAGGGAGAAAAGGAAGCCCTAGAGCTTAACAAGGAGGTACCAGTAAAGGTAGAGTAGAATTAAGCCGGACAGAGGGGTCTAGAACCCTGGGGTCAAACAAAATATACACATAAAGTCAAAATATATACAAATTACCAGCAATAATAAACCAGTGAATGGTAAAAGTTATCAGCAGTGAAAAAGTCAACAGTGTAGAAAAACAGTAGACAAAAAACCATAAGGCTATGATAGAGTGAATTAGTCATGTACTTATCTGTTTGGTAGCAGCAGAGAAAGAGGAATTGGATGGGAAGGTGCTGCCTATTATACTGGCACTTGATATGGGAGTGTCCTATCTCTATGGTTACTGTTTTTTCTTACTGTTTGTATCCTTTGCTGCTATTGGTGGACAGTAAAGAAAGGGATATGCAATATGAGCCTCCGTGTCTTGACATAAAATTGAAAAGCAAATAATTTTGCATATTGGTGGAGCAGACTAATGAGTCCCACAAAAGTTTCATTTCTTTGTGTTCCACAATTTCATTTACCATTGTACACAATTCTCAGGATAAATTCATGCTTTTTAACTCTTTGGCAACTGGTGGCATGTAAACAGTCCGTGGTAATGACAACACACACGTCACAGACTTTCAATGCATGACATCATAATGATGCTTTGACTTTATAGATAGCATGACTGGGAAAGCAAAGTCATTTGCATCTTGGTGGAGCAGAAAAAGTTTACCCACCAAAGTGAGATCTTCCAGTTCCTAAAATGTACTGTTGTTCACAATAACTGAGCTTAGAAGAGAGCAGGTAACTGTTAAATGGAAGCTAAAGTTTTGTGGGTTTTTAAATATAGCTAGTAAGAAAGTGGATTAGTAATTGAAAATATGTCTCTATGTGTAAGTCTGGCTTTAGAACGGAAGGTATATTTATGTGAAGAATAAGAAGGTTGTGGTGATTTAGAGGAAATCTGACTACAAGCAGGAAAATGGGTTTGTTCACAAGTAGATCATTATAGGTTAGATTTTGGGATCTGTGTTGATTGCACAATGACTGTGCGGCAATAAAATAAATGCATACTGAAGGTTATATCAACATGGATAATATAATTATTTTCCTGTTTCAGGTAAATATAGTTGTGGGTGCAGACAATAACTGAAGAGGAATAGGGATACAGGAAATGGTGATGGTTATCGATGGGCTATTACTGCAACAATGAAATGGAGTGTAACGGGAATTACATAGTTTTGTTGTAGAATTATTAGGCCTCTATAAATTTGTAAGGCCCCTTTAAATCCTCTTGCTATACCTCTAAGAGGCCCCCATAGTTTTACAAGGAAGCTTTGTCTATAGAACATAGAATTTGCATGTCAGCAAGAAATAGCTTTGATAAAATGTGTATTTACTAAAATCCTTGAAACTTAACCTTGAGAAACTAACAAGTGCCAGCTACGCTCCAAATGGATAGCTGCCAAAAGGCCCCTCCCGTCGAGTGAGCTCCTCATTTTAACAAAATGGCGCTAAAACCTGTAGGAGTTAAGAAATTACGTAGATAGTGACCTAAGAATGGGGAGGGCATTTTACTAACATCTTAGCACCTAAGCCAATTAACAATGTCTATTTGTCTATATCTTGATTTTCTTCAATGATGTAATAATGCCTTTATAAGGGTCTGCGCACCCATTTTCTGTCAGAAGCCATTAAACTTCTCTGAAGTTCTTTCATTACCCTGAACCTTGTGTCTCAGTGTGAATTTACTTCTGCGTGCACGCAACTTTATTATCTTTAATTTGGACAGGAACAGATAGTCATTCAAACTAATTGGTTTGCAGTAAATTATCTAGAACAATTGGCGCTCAACGTGGGGCTCTGGGCTATGTCCAGTCTGGGCAGCTGTCCAAGAAGACGCTGGGGGGGCTGAATCCTGGGGGAAGGAAAAGAGCCTGATCACCTCTGAATACACGGTAGAGATTGCTGCAGCACCTAGCCGGTATGTTCCTACCCCTGTGATTGACCTGTCCCAGTGTCTGTGACTGCTGCCGAGAGGACATCAAAGTCAGGTAATAACTTGCCCAGAGTCTTTGTATTGTTAATGATACCTAGTTTACCTGCATGTTGACTATCTGTTGCCTGGGTGTGTTTGTATTGGTATGTGTTTAACTTAGTACCCGGGGAGTGTAAGTGCCTGTTTAACCCCTTTTAGGTACCACATGCCTGTGGTAGTAAGGAAAAAGGGGGGTGGACCTGTGGAAGTTTTCCTGGGGGTCCTCTATTGCCTGTTTAACTCTTTTAGGAGCCACGTGGCTGTGGCTGTAAGGAAAAAGAGTAGGGGGAATCTGTGGAGGATGATGTAGACTCATTGCTTCCTGGGGGTTCCCCAGAGTGTCATTTTGACCGCTTAGCTAGCCTCATTGGACACTTCTTCTTGGTAAAATTCCAGCCTCGAGCGCTGAGGCAGGTAAGATTCCAATTCTTTAGGCTATACAGGATTCGGGTTGGAAGCTGTTGCTGTTTCCTGTGGCTGCTGGTAGTGAGACTTGCGGGTGGGTCCGCAACAGGGACACTACGAGGTTGAGGGAGGTGGCTTTTGGCCACACGAGTAAAGGCAAGGGATAAAACTGTTGAACTTATTTGAACTGTGATGCATGCACTGTATTTACACTGAAATGTTATTGTCTTAATTGTCTGTCACACAGATTCCTGTGTTTACTTTTATCTTACTCACTGTACTACTTACACTTTCCCCTCCTAGTTCTCTTTCTCTGTTGAGAGAAGTGATTGGTCACACACTTCTCGCCACGCTCCAATCCGCGGCTACCACGGGTAGGCGGAATCAGTGACTAGTCTACGTTTTGGGAAGACGTACTTAAAGAGCTTGCTCTTAAAGTAGCAGTCGAGCACGGTAGACGTTCTGTTCCTTTCTCTCTCTATATCTGGGACGCCTTGTATAGGGAGGATGGGACAGAAGTTAGATAAACCCAGTAAGGGTTGGTTAGCATGTGATCTAGTGGAAGACAGAGAAGGAGAAGAGATGGTTAAGAAAGTGAGGAAGATTGCTAAAGTATGTGGAATTACCGTACCTCTGTGCGGCAGATTGTAGCCAGAGAGCTGGCGTAAGTTACTGACAGAAGAAAGGGAAGCTGTCGGACCAAGATTTGGTTTGTACAGCAGAAGCCTGGTACCGAGTAGCAAGAGCTATTCAGCAAAAGGGATAGGTTGAGGAAGAAATTGATCACAAAGGTTTAAGATTGTTTGTGTATTATAATAATTGTGTTACTGGATGCTGATGGATCCCTATTCCCCCCCCCATCAGTCCTACAGATCTCGTCACCCTCATCCTCTCTCTGCAGCTCCCTGCACCTCCAGTCCGTTTCTCCCGTCAAAGATTTCTGGTTTCCAAACGTATAAGTCTCTGTCCTTCTGTCTTGTTACTTTACAGCACTCACATGGTTAATCTTCATGCCTGCAGTCTCTCCCTTTTTTGCACTGTCTAACTTTCTCCCCCCCTTTCCTCCCCGCTTGCCTGCATTTCTACTGATAAGAGTTAGAGACAGGATTTTTGCTGGAAAATATTCTAATTCAAAGGTTATATGGTGTTATAATTGTGTAATAAAATTATTATTGTTGCCGTTTGCCGTTTATGCATATATATATATATGTATATATGGATTGTGTTTTGTGATAGGGTAGTGAGGATTGTGGGGGAGACACAAGAATGTAGCTCAGTGTTGATTTACGGAGGTAAGTGAATCTGATACAAGAATAGAGGAATATTTGGACGTGTTAAGTGTAAAGGCAAGCGTGATTTGTTGCAAAACTATGCAATGTGGATAGAGGGAATATGCAGAGTTAAGCTAGTATGTGAAGAGGAAAGTGATTAATGGTTTGAGGAAGATAAGGTTGAATTCCGCGAGTTTATCTTGCATCATTTTAAAGAACATGTTTCTAGAAGACAGCTGTATGGGCTGTTAAATGCATAATGTTTTCAACTGTCTTATTTAACCTGCCAGGTCTGTTCATAGTTTAGTATTCCATTTTGCAGAACAGAATGTTGCTTCTCTGACTTATTTTAATAGTTTTAATATAGTGTATGGTTGAAAGTACGTCAACCACCACCCTAAAGATGGCGCCTGCCAGTCCCGTGACCTATCCACAGTCACGGTTGCTTCTAAAGTAACGTCACTTCCGCCCTTACCATGCCCACACCTCCTGTCTTCCTTTCCCACACATATCATGGACGTCACCCCTCTCACTTCCTCCCTTGCTGTCATTTCCTTCCCTGCCCCTGTCATGGCTGCCTCCATCATGAGGCCTACCCCTATTATGCTCGTCCCATTTAGATAATTACTAAAACAATCATGCCATTTGTTTCCCTGTATCAACAATTTGTCCGTGATATAAAAAAAAAAAGAAGGTTGCTAAAATGTAATTTGCAAATGTGGTGTGACCTACATATGAAATCTGTTGGACACGAATATAAGAGCATAACAGCTGATTATCCAGATTAATCTTGCAACAAGGGAAATAGCCAAATAATGCAAGTTATTTTAAACATTGTATCTTTGCTTAATCGAATCTTGCTAGTTACAGATCGTATGTTTACAGTAACATCCTTTACTTTAAATGATGGTTTAGCATTAGAAGGGTTTGTGACATGTTTTATTAACCCAGCCACTACTGGTTGTTTACTTAGTTACAGGGTGGTATAATTGTTATAGTCTAATTAATATAAATGATAGTACCGCAATAGTTAATGTTTTATCCAAAGACATATAGGAACTTTACTTAACTTACTATTAACCATTATTTATAATGATAGACATGTTCAGACTGCAAAAAGCTATGGCTAATGACATAGAAAGGGGTTTGAGTCAGTAACACAGCCCATACAGAGGAGAGCAAACCCGCTGATGCTTAATGCCCCTGCCATGGCAGTGTCTACAGGGAACAAGGGGGGCCACTAGCCACTGTAACTTTACCTATTGAAGGTCACCCTACTGCTTTCCTGGTTTCCTGGTTAACACAGGTGCATCCCGCAGTGTTCCTAGAGAACAAGACCTGCCTGACTCATCGTTCCTGCCTGACACCGATGTCTCTTGTGTTGGTGCTGATGTCCTATCCTGCCTCCAAGCATCCATCACCCTCACTGCAGACGGCCAGGTTCAATTAAATACGCCTTTGCCACGAAAAGACACTACAGTTCTTTGTTCCCTTCCCATTTTACTGTGGAGATGATCTACCCACAACAGAACAATGCTCAATTAATCTTCTTTGCTACCTAGCAGAACAAGGATGTAAAGCTTCACGTCCCAAGCTGCAATATTGCCAATCTACTGTTATCTTCCTTGGCCATTGTCTGTCTCAGGGAACCAGACATCTCACTCGTGACCGAGTTAGAGCAGTACTGGACATTCCACCTCCAAGGATCTCAAAGTCACTACACGCCTTCCTAGGCCTCATTTCCTATTGCCGAGCATGGATCCCAGAAGCCTCGCTCCTTATGCAACCTCTTTATGATGCTCTCAAGTCAGACCCATTTTGCTTGTCCACAGAAGCCCTTGACAACTTCTGTTCTCTCAAACGTGCTATTGCTTCTGCTCCTGCTCTTGGCCTACCAGACTATACCAAACCCTTCAAATTGTTTGTTTCTGAAAGACAAGGCCATGCAACAGGAGTACTCACTCAGGCTCATGGTCCTGGAGGCCGCCAAAGGCCTATTGGATTTTTCTCCTGCCAACTGGATATTGTGGCCAGAGGACGTCCCTCTTGCCTTCGGGCCGTCTTTGCTGCCAGAGAGCTCATTGAAAGAACTGGGGATCTTGTCCTTGGCCACCCCCTGGTTGTCTTGGCCCCTCATGACATTTCTGCCATAGTCAACCAGGTCCAACTTAAGCATGTTACTCCTGCTAGGCATCTTCGCCTTCAATGTCATCTTTTGTTGCCTGACAACATTACCCTCCAAAGATGTCAAGTTCTCAATCCGTCCACTCTTCTGCCACTCCCTGAGGGGGGTGTATACTACGGATTCATCATGGACGAAACTTATGTTTTTCTTCTCACTGGCACCATCAAGAAGGAAATGCATCCCAACCTATCCTTTCATGATGGACAAGCACTCCTTCATGACGGAGCAGGATATGCCTTCTGTACCATGTGGTACAAACCAAACATCACTCCTGAACCCTGCTATGAAGATGAACTCTATAATCTGGTCGAAGTAAAACTCACTGCACAAGACTTCTACTGTGATTCTGAAGGCAACAGTATGGTCTTGATTCATCTACCTCCGGAACTCAAGCATTTGTACCGTCATTGGGACACTGCCATTCCACATGTCCCTGTGACCAAGTTGAAAACAATATCATGGAATGATCTTGGGCCTATGGCAAAAGCATGGGCCACTATGGACGAATCACAGCTACAGGAAAATGGTGTTGTCAAATATCCAACAACTGACCACCTAAAAGCATGGCCGCGTCATTTCCTGGAGAATGAGTTCCAAGATTTAACCATAGTGAATGACTACGACCCAGATACACCTCATGACTGTTTTGAACAGATGAAAATGGAAACAACACATCTACCAACTGTGCATGAAGACCCATTGGTAGATCCCGATCTCACCCTGTTTGTGGACGGCTCAAGATATGCTGATGAAGAAGGAAGATACCATACAGGATATGCCGTAACCACAACAGATGAAATTGTCAAATCATCATCTTTACCATCAACTATGTCTGCACAAGAAGCTGAATTGCAAGCCCTGACTTCAGCATGCAAGATCTCTGAAGGAAAGCGCGCCAATATCTACACGGATTCAAGATATGCACTGGGCGTGGCTCACGACTTCGGATTAATTTGGAAAACAAGAGGATTTCTTACCACCGCCGGTACACCAATCAAGCACGGTTCCGCAATCAAGGAGCTGATGGACGCCCTCCTACTCCCAGAAGAAGTGGCTATTTTAAAGATAAAAGCACATGGGAAGTTGGACACAGATGAAGCAAAGGGCAACCATCTAGCTGATCAAGCTGCAAAACAAGCTGCAAGAGAACCACAGGAAGTGGAAAGAAGAGTGTCCGGAAATGAAGAGACTCCCATATTTACTCTGCAGACTCTTCCAACTGACCTGAAAATCCTGCGGGAACAACAGGCTACAGTTGCCCCTGAAGAAATACAGAAGTGGAAACAGAAAGGGGCAGTTCTAAGAGATGGAGTGTATTACAACAATCTCAGATTCTGCCTTCCTAAGAATCTATACCCAGCAGTTGTTCAGTGGGCACATGGCCCTGCACACCTATCAAAAGATTTGATGATTGCCCTTGTACAGAAGTACTATGAGGCTCCTGGAATTGCCACGCTAGCCAGCAATTACTGCAAAACGTGTGTCATCTGCGCCAAGTGCAATCCGGGGAAAATGACTAAAGTCCCTCCAAAACACTTGGCCAAGCCCATGTACCCGTTTCAAAGAATTCAGATAGACCACATCCAGATGCCAAAGAGTGGCAACTTCGAATATGCACTAGTAATAGTAGACATGTTCTCAGGCTGGCCAGAAGCCTACCCAGTGGTTAACATCACCGCAAAAACAACAGCAAGACGGCTACTTACAGAAATTGTATGTAGGTTTGGATTACCAGAAGTCATTGAAAGTGACCAAGGCCCAGCTTTCACAGCATCAGTAACTAAAGAGATTTGGGCCGCCCTAGGAGTGACCCTTGCCTTCCACACACCTTATCACCCACAAAGCAGTGGTAAGGTGGAGCGTATGAATGGCACCCTGAAAACTAGAATGCTAAAATGTCGCAAGAAACAAAAATGCCCTGGCCCGAAAGCTTGCCAATAGCCCTGTTTAGTGTCAGACATACACCTAGAGGGAAGCCCTCATTGTCCCCTTACGAGATTCTATTCGGGTCAGCACCCAGGCTAGGTTGCTATTTTCCCCAGCAATTACAACTTCATACTGATGTTTTGGTAAACTATGTAACTGAACTTGCCAATGCTTTGAACAAAATCCATGCCCAAGTTTTCTCTTCAATTCCAGATCCTGATTCTGACACAGGCAACCACAGTCTGCTCCCCGGTGACTGGGTTCTGGTCAAGAAATTTGTGCGAAAACACACCCTGGAACCAAGATTTGACGGACCGTTCCAAGTTCTCCTGATCTCCCCTACCTCTGTCAAATTGGCCGGAAGGCCTAACTGGATCCACGCTTCCCATTGCAAGAAGACACCTGCCCCAGAGGAAGCTAACTCTATGCAACCATGTGCCTCTGGTACATTATCTCCTTAGTTGGCCTCCTTAAAGCCCAGCAGGTGGCCATCACCAAAGATGCTAGTGGGTACACTTTCTGGTATAATTCATCATGTACCCATGTGGCTACATTCACTTTTGATTACTGTGATATTGTAGAGTGCCCATTCCCTAAGTCACAGATTCAAGCCATTTATAAAGATATACCACAAGCAAAAGACCCTTACGTTTGTGTAGTAGATGAACAATGGGGTTATGACTGTAACTACTGGGGGGCTGCGGGATGGAATACTGGGCCTGCCTGGGGTTATAAACCCAAAAGTGCTTTATCTAAGATAGACAATCAGGGTAGATCCCTCCTTCAAAGAATGACTTTAAGAAAGCCTGGAGGAAGTACCCCTATGAAATTAATGTTAAATATTGAACATCCTGGCCCCGAGGATGCAGACCGATATGTAATGGGAATGTATTGGAAGAAAGGTTCCTAAAACAAATTAGGTCATTTCTACCTCAGAGATATGTCCCACTCTCCAGAGTGGCAAGGGGCTGATCATATGGTCCCAAATCCGCTAAAACCACATATCCAGTCCTTTAAAGATATGATGGCCATCGCTAACCCCACTTTTGAAGATACCATGGCCGCTGAAACTGGATTCAATGACATTAATTTGTGGTTAGAATGGATGAGGTATAATGCTAACAAACATAATAAAACAGCATGTTATGTATGTGGCGGTGCCCGACCCCACCTTGGCACCGTCCCCCTAACTCTCCCTTTAGAGATAGAAGATTGCTTCTTAAGCCTTTTTGCCTACCAATATGACTTTAATAGGTCCCTCTGCATGGCATGGACGGCAGAATACCCTCTCTTAGTTGAAAATGTTAAGCCACCAGATGGAATCACAGTCTATAGAGGTAATTACACTTGTTATGCCATGTATGACGGGATTGGTAAATTCATGGGTAACTTTTCTAAAGGTTATTGCGCCACTTACAGAACTGTTCCTATACGCCTGTTGCAACACCATACCAGGTCATTGGGGGATATTTACTGGTTATGTGGGGATCTACAGTTAAGATCTAGGCTGGAAACTGAGTGGTGGGGTGAGTGTACCCTGGCCAAAGTTATCATGCCCATTCATATTATTTCTGATAATCATCATGACACATACGACCCTCCACATACATCAGCCAGAGTAAGGCGCGAAACCCCAGTAAAAGGCAGTTTTGACCCACACATTTACATAGATGCCATTGGGGTGCCTAGGGGGGTACCTAATGAATTTAAAGCTAGAGATGAAGTAGCTGCAGGTTTTGAATCACTTTTTACCATAGTCACTGCCAACAAAAACCTTAATTGGATTAATTATATCTATTACAACCAACAGCGCTTCGTGAACTACACCAGGGATGCCCTCCAGGGCTTGGCCGAGCAATTACAGGCCAATCCCAAATGACCTTCCAGAACAGACTGGCCTTAGACATGATCTTAGCCGAAAAAGGGGGAGTCTGTAAAATACTTCCCGACACTATGACTTGTTGCACTTATATCCCAGAAAACACAGGTCCTAATGGTAAAGTCACTCTGGCCATAGCTAAATTAAATAGACTCTCAGAAGAGTTAAAGAGAAACTCTGGAGTTACTGATCCCTGGGAAAAATGGTTTGGTTGGATGACTGGTTGGCAGAGAGCTTTAGTCCAGATTGGTATTGCCTTACTAATTTTTCTTTTTATTCTCGCTCTTCTCATTTGTTGTGTCCTCCCATGCCTAAGGAAATTCCTGCAGAAAACTGTAGACCAAGCAACACCAACCTTCACTCATCTGACAATCGATGATCAAGACCTCATCTCACCCTGTATTCCGCTACAAACTCTCCCTTATACTGATGAAGTGCAGAAAGTCTAGGAAGGGACAGTACAGGGACAGCGTCCGTCTTTATGGGTAGACTGCCGTACGGAGAAGTAGTGGATAAGCCACTATGGGTTACCAGCGGAGTGAAGAGTGTTCCTGAACCGTACTGACGGATGTGCTGCAGCCTGTTAGGGTCAAGAGAGGGATAGACTTGCACTTTGCATTAACACTAAGTCAGCGGTCATGGGGTTTCTGTGTCTTTGGGCTAATACTTCTTCTGATACTAACAAATAAAGTTTTGTCTTTTAGCAAATAACATTTTAGGGGGGACTGTTGTAGAATTATTAGGCCTCTATAAATTTGTAAGGCCCCTTTAAATCCTCTTGCTATACCTCTAAGAGGCCCCCATAGTTTTACAAGGAAGCTTTGTCTATAGAACATAGAATTTGCATGTCAGCAAGAAATAGCTTTGATAAAATGTGTATTTACTAAAATCCTTGAAACTTAACCTTGAGAAACTAACAAGTGCCAGCTACGCTCCAAATGGATAGCTGCCAAAAGGCCCCTCCCGTCGAGTGAGCTCCTCATTTTAACAAAATGGCGCTAAAACCTGTAGGAGTTAAGAAATTACGTAGATAGTGACCTAAGAATGGGGAGGGCATTTTACTAACATCTTAGCACCTAAGCCAATTAACAATGTCTATTTGTCTATATCTTGATTTTCTTCAATGATGTAATAATGCCTTTATAAGGGTCTGCGCACCCATTTTCTGTCAGAAGCCATTAAACTTCTCTGAAGTTCTTTCATTACCCTGAACCTTGTGTCTCAGTGTGAATTTACTTCTGCGTGCACGCAACTTTATTATCTTTAATTTGGACAGGAACAGATAGTCATTCAAACTAATTGGTTTGCAGTAAATTATCTAGAACAGTTTGAAATAGATTTCATATGTTTTTACAACAATCCATCATTTTACAGTCCTAGTCTTAGGGTTAGCGGAGTGTTACAGTTAGGCCTACTGTAATGGTTAGGGAAATTAATAGGGTAAGTGATAGATTTATGGCTAGACATGACGATAGAATTGGGATTAAATATAATGAAATCCAGCAATAGATTTTTGGTTCTCGGGTGCTGACAGAGAATATTATGCAATCTTTATCTTAGCTCCATCAGTGCCTAGTTTCCAAAAAAACAATTGACCTTTATTTAAAAACTAGGCACTGCTGGAGCCAATATAAAGTGGTAAGTTCGAAATGCCTTTACAGTGATGACTCACCTTAGGTCCTAGTAATATGGCTATGTTTTTTAACTCTATGTAAACATTCCATGGTGTTGACAAGACACACATGTCAAAGACTTTCAATGCATGACATCATAATGATGCTTTGACTTTATAGATAGCTGGACTGGGAAAGCAAAGCCATTTGCATCTTGGTGGAGCTGATTAAGAATTCCCACTAGAGTGAGGTCCTAAAATGTACTGTTGATCACAATAACAGACAATAAGTGAATTCAGACAATAACTGAAGAATCCCCACTAGAGTGGGAGCAATCTATCATTCTATAGTCCTAGTAACAAGGCAATAGTCAAACTAGTTTGAGTTTCAGGGTTAGATCCAGGGTTAGGGTTAGTGAAGTGTTACGGTTAGGCCCCAGTAATATGGCTATGTTTTTTTTAACTCTTTAGCAACTGTTGGCATGTAAACATTCCGTGGTGTTGACAACACACATGTCACAGACTACCAATGCATGACATCATAATGATGCTTTGACTTTATAAAGTGCTGGACTGGGAAAGCAAAGCCATTTGCATCTTGGTGGAGCTGATTAAGAATTCCCACTAGAGTGAGGTCCAAAAATGTACTGTTGATCACAATAACCGACAATAAGTGGATTCAGATAATAACTGAAGGGGAATAGGTATACAGGAAATAGTGCTGTTATCCGTGGGATATTACTGCATGTTATAAATGGGGTGTAAAATTACATAGTTTGAAATAGATTTCATGTGTTTTAAGAGCAATCTATCATTCTATAATCCTAGTAACAAAGCGATAGTCAAACTAGTTTGAGCTTCAGGGTTAGATCCAGGGTTAGGGTTAGTGAAGTGTACGGCTAGGCCTATTGTAAAGGTTTGGGAAATAATTAGGGTAAGTGATGGGTTACGGGATAGTGATGAGGTTAGGATTAATATTAAATATAATGAAATCTAATAATAGATGTTTACAGATGTGACAGGAAAGAAAACATTATTCTGTTATTGGTTTTCACTTTGATCTTTTAATGAAAGCCATGTTCCATCGATATGGCAGATTAAAGGCTAGGCTTAAAGTAAGATTTCGGGTTAGTGGTTAGGGCTAGTGCAGTGATGGCTAACCTTGACACAATAAATTGTTTCTGGACTACATTTCCCATGATGCTCAGCTAGCTTTTAGACTCTAAAAGGGCAGGATCACATTTCCTTGTCAGGTTTAAACCTAGAACAATATTAAGTTTAGGTTTGATGGCGAGGATAGCTAAAAGAAAGTGGTTATCTTGAAATGTCTTCACAGTGATCACTAATCTTGAAGGTACAGTATAGGGTCAGGAGTACAAATGTGTATTCCTGAACCTATAGTGTTAAAAACACAATTTAGGTGGCCGGCCAGCTATTCAGCGTCTTCATGCAGAGATGTCGTGCAGCACTAATCCAGGAAGCACCTCTAGTGGCCGTCTGAGTGACTTCCACTGAAAGTGTCCCTACGCAGTAGTGTAAAGACTGCCTTTTCTCTGAAACTGTAGTAGCTGTAGTGACTATAGTGTCCTTTTAAGTCCTAGTAGTCGCTATAATCAGGCTCATTAAGAAGAGCTTTAATCAGGCTTATTCATTCTTTCTGGTAGAGGTAGGGCTAGGGAGCTAGGCCTATTGAGAGCTAGGCCTATTATAATGGTTACTAAAATGTATAGTGTATGTGCTTCCCCTGTATGCAATTGGAATAAGATTAAGATGAGGGTTAAATAGAATAAAATCAAGCATTAGAAGTTTAACACTCATAACACAACAATATGTAATCCCTTTATTGTCTTTCACATTGATCTCTTAAATTAATATCTCTTTCCAGTAACTGGGTCGGGTGAAGAGGTTGGATTAAAGCCATGTTTCGGGTGAAGGTCAGTGCTGGGCTTAGGTTAAAAGCAGGGTATGGGTTAAGGCAAGGTCTAAAGCTCCTGTTAAGGAAAACTAAAGCAAATGACATTGACATTGTCAAGGATTTTCATTAACTATTTGTTCAATATTTAAGTGGGTGCAATTTGAAGCTATTGCCAGAGTCCAGCAAACTGCTGAGCTGCATTCCACGGCTATGTTCCTCCCAGTCTCAACTGTAAGGAGGAACCAAACTCTGTGCTGCCAGGCTGGTGGCTCGGTGCTCTATCTTCTCTCCCTCTGTGTTTGTAATACAGAAATAGGTTTGCAGCTACCCGCCCTTCAACAGTTAATGGTCTGTCCATGCCTCTATATATATGCAGAGAGGCTTCCACGGACAGAGGCTACAGCATGTTCTGCCCAGCAGTGGCGGATCCAGAGCCTGATCTCGGGATGGGCACTTTTAGATTATTTAAAGAAATAATCCATGCACAATAACCACTACAGCTCTGTGTTATGGTGCCAGGAGTGCTGGGACCCCCTCCCAGAGTAAGTAGTCAAACTGTTAAAGAACAGTTTGATAACTTACCTGGGGTCTGCTGGTATATGGGGCTGTAGTAGGGCATAGGAGCAGTGGTGTGTGTGAGGGGTGCAGTGTGTGTGTGTGTGGGGGGGGGTGTAATGTGTGAATGTGTAGGGTGTGTGGGGCAATGTGTGTATGGGGGGCTGTGTATGTGTGGCAATGTGTGTGTGTGTGTGTGGCAGTGTGTGTATTTTTGGGCAGTGTGTGTGTGTGTGTGTCCAGGCAGTGTGTGGGGGGGGGCAGTGTGTGGGCAGTGTATGTGTGTGTAGTGTGTGTGTGGGGGCAGTGTGTGAATGTGTATGGGGACTGTGTGTGGGCAGTGTATGTGTGTGGGGGGGCAGTGTGTGTATGGGGGACTGTGTGGGGGGGCAGTGTGTGCATATGTTGGGGCAATGTGTGTGTGTGTGTGTCGGGGCAGTGTGTGTGTATGTGGGGCAATGTATATGGGGGCAGTGTGTATGGGGGAGTAATATGTATGTGTATGTGTGTGTGTGTGGGGCAGTGTATTATGTGTGGGGCAGTGTCACTGCCCAGGCAGTGAGAGGTAACGTGTCCTTTCCAGCCATCTTGTTTTTCAAGCAGTAAAGGACTACACCAGACTACACATATGCCCAAGCATCTGCAGACACATTAAAACATACACCCCTGCATGTACAGTACACAAACACACATTAGCCTCAAAACACATACACCCCAGCATTCACACATGCCTGCACAGATTGACATTTCACAAATATATCTACAGAAATTAAGTGATTATGAAAATAATCATTAGTTGTAGCCCTAAAATAGACCTTTGTATCAGTCCAGGCACTAATTAAGGTAAGAAAAAAAAATTATTACTTTGATATTATTTCACAGTGATCTCACAGCTTAAAGTCTACGGTCACAAGCCATTACCATTAAAAAGAGACAACCAAAATAAATAAGATACTGCACTCAAAATACTGAAAATACAAAAATGCTTTTTATTTTTAATGATAACAGTGGGGAAAAAAAGTGTTCCTTTCTGGAACTTTTCCCTTAATTCTCAATCTTCTTCATATCAGTCAATGCTCCAAATAAATTATCAAAGGTACTATATATTGTAGATTGACAGCTAAAAGTACCCACAAGAATATATTTTAGATTTCACCAGCACTTTTAGAGTTATTAAACCACAGGAACAGTATTACCTACTATTGCAAGTTTTAGCTCTATATTTTCCCTCTATTAAGTGGGTGTAAAACTAGCTACTTTAGTAGAGCATTAATAAAAAAAATAATGTGCTATTAAACAGTTTAATACATAGCTTCTACAAGCTGTAAATGCATATAACTTGAAATAAATATTTGTATAGAAGTAGCCAATTAAGCCCTCAGCACATATTTTATCATAAAATAATTATTTTTGTTTAAGCAGGTGGCAGGGATTTCATAATATATCAAAGGGAATAAAAGAAAATCTAAAAAGTTACAGTAACCTAGAACATATAAAATATCACAAGACTGGCAAAACACATCATTCCTTTATTATAATGTACTGTATTCAAAGAGAGCCCAGTGTCATTAGTTTCAGAAAAGGTACTATTGTCAAAACTCTCTGTTAGGTTTCCTCGATCTTCATAATTGCCTAAAGGTCTAAGTAATTTGGAGATAAGGCTGCTCAGCTTTGATTCCATGGTAGATGGCACTCTCTCTGTGGGAAAGGAAATAAAATATGACAAATTTTGTTCTGCTGCATCCAAGCACATACCATCGGGTGACTTTGTGAAGATGACACTGCTGAGGTCAACACCTGTCACAGATGTTGGTGAAGAGCAGGGAATATCACGGACAAGCTTGTAGTTGTCCATCCAGTCTTTTAACCATTCAATCCTACAATCACATTCCCAAGGGTTTTTAAAGAGAAAAAGTCTTCCTATAAAATATACAGGCCTAAAAACATCAAAGGGTAAAGTAGCTAAGTTATTACTATTTAAGTGCAAGGCTACCAAGCTTGTAAGATTTTCAAACGCCCCCTCTTCGATGTAACTTATTTTGTTTCGGTCAAGATAGAGGACTTCTAACTCAAATAAATCTTGAAACCATACATTGGAGACATTTGTTATAAAATTCCCACCCATGTTTAATAGCTTTAATTTTCTCAGCCCTTTAAATGAGTTTTCTGGTAATTCATTTAATAAATTGTCATTAAGAAAAAGGAACTCCATTCTCTTGCAGTCTTGGAAAGACATATCATGAATTACATTTATTTTATTGTCTTGAAGGTTGAGATATTTCAAGTTTGTGAGATCTTGAAGTGAATTATAAGCCACAGCTTCAATTTTGTTACTCTCCAGGTAAACATGAGTCAAATTCCTCATACCCCTGATGGCTCCAGGTATCCTTCTAAAGTTATTTTGAAAGAAGATTAGTTCATTCAGAAAGGGAAGTTCTATAAATATTCTGTCGGGGATGTTAAAAAGGTTACAATCAGCCAAATCCAGCTTTACAAGTTTCTTTAGCGCTGAGAATGTCCGAGTGTGCAAATAACGAATGTAGTCATTGTGAGCCATTTTCAACTCAGTCAGGTTGGGTAGCCCTTTGAAAGCCCCTGGGGTGATGAAGGATATGTTGTTGTGAGTCAGTGACAGACATTTTAATGAAGGCAGAGTGCCAAAAGCCTTCTCTGAGAGGAACTTGATGTTGTTTTTATCTAGGGTAATAAAGGAAGCTTCACAGGGAAATTCACTCGGGATTTCTGGGAGTCCCAATCGATCACATAAAACAGAGCAGTTCCTCTCATTTGTGCAGACACAACTTGATGGGCATGACCGGAAGCAAGCCCATATGGTGTAAATTGGTTGGATAAAAAGAACAGCTGGAAGAGACCAAACATTCTAGTAAGACATCCAATATAGGATACTGTACATGTTTAATGCCAAGTTAGTATTTCAGTAATAAAAAGGTAAGACACACACATGCAAGTAAAATATAGAAGCAAGTAATCAAACAATGTTATAAGTAATATGAATACATATCTGTTTACCTATGATGCTGTGATTTATGAAAACACTATAAACAATATGCATTTATAGGATATTTACTCCAAGCTATTAAAAGTTCTAGAAATCTATTATGCAAATAATATATCTATCATGACATTGATAAAATCATAATATCAATAACTCAATTGCATTACACTATGCTGTTTGGAGTCCTTACTTGTCATGGTATTTGTATTTATATAAAATGTATTTCCTAAACTAACGTGAAAACTATGAAATACAGCTCAAGGCCCATTATTCCTTTACAGTTGGAACCACACAGTGAGGCAATGTGTGTTCTGCTGTCGTCTGCCAAGACAAGAAGATGCTCAGCTGCCAGAAGATGAAGTGTAACTTATTATTGGAGAGTACATGTTTCCATTGCACTAAAGTCCAATGTTAGTGAGCTTTTTACCACTGCATGTTTGGTTTATAGTGATATTGGCCTTGTGTGCTGGTGTTTAGCACTGGTGGATCCAGAGCCTTATCTCGAGAGGGGCACTCAGATTATTTAAAGAAACAATCCAGGCACAATAACCACTACAGCTCTCTGTAGTGGTAATGGTGCCAGGAGTGCTGTTGCGCCCTCCCAGAGTAAATAGTCAAACTGTTTATTAGTTTGACAATTTACCTGGGGTCTGCCAGGATAGGGGCTGTAGTAGGGGATAGGGCCTCTATCAATGTTTGTGTGAGAGTGTGTGTGTGTGTGTACGGGAGGCAGTGCATGTGCGAGGTGTGCAGTGTGTGTATGTGGGACAGTGTGTGTATGGGGGTGCAGTGGGAGCACTGTGTGTAGGAGGGGCAGTGTATGTTTGTGTGAGGGGTGTAGTGTGTGCATGGGAGTGCAGTGTGTATATGTGGGGTGCAGTGGGAGCACTGTGTGTATGGGGCCAGTGTGTGTATGAGGGTGTAGTGGGGGCAGTATGTGTATGCGAGTGCAGTTGGGGAAGTGTGTGTATGCGGGTGCAGTGTTTGTATGGGGGAGAAGTGTGGGAGTGTGCAGTGTGTATGTGGGGTGCAGTGTATGTATGGGGGTGCAGTGGGGGCAGTGTGTGATAGATTATGTATGGGGGTGCAGTGGGGGCAGTGTGTGATAGATTATGTATGGGGGTGCAGTGTGTATATGTGGGGGCTAGAGTTTACTCTCGTGAGAATGGAGCATTGCCATGGTAACCGAGGCAATGCTCCATGCTCGTGAGAGGAGACCTGGTGTAGCTGCAGACTAGAGTTCCCGGGTTTCCTCTCCCTCCTTTGCCGGCTGCCCAGCACTGTGTCTACGGACAGGGAAGGGAGATCTCTTGGCTAGCACCAGCCCTGCAGGAGAGAGAATCAGCTCTCGGGAGGGGCAATTGCCCCGTTACCCCCCCCCCCACCTGGATCCGCCATTGGTGTTGAGCCATGGGAACCTATTTTGACAACTCCAAACGGCTTCTTGTGCTGATGGTGGTTCCAGAAGTAAATGTGGTCCTCTTGGGGACAGATAATATATATTGTGACGAACTGAACCTCGTCACGTGTTTTTGGAGGGACCTGCTGGCCAGCCTCTTGCCTCAGGACTATGGGCCCTGCAACATACCTTGCCCAATGAACCTGAAAAGGCTCTGTTCATGTGAGTTATGTACTTTTGTACTTCAGACAGAGAGACCGACCGTTAGCCCTGATTCCCTGGAACTGTTTTGGGCATAGGACCATGTGCATGGCCAGTCAAAAATAAGACTTCCAGGAAATTCCTGAAACCCTGAACTGATCTGGGTGATTTTTGGATATGTGGGGGCTTGTGAGGGTTTTGTGTGTTTTAAGGTATTTTGGGGGGTTTGTAAAAATTTATTTATTTATTTATTTATAAAATATTTTACCAGGAAAGATACATTGAGATTTCTCTCGTTTTCAAGTATGTCCTGGGTCCACAAATCATTGCATTGTTACATTAGGTACAACAAAATACAAAAACAATATTAATACACAATATATACAAAATTTAACATAGAACAGGCAGGAAATATATAATCAACCATGACACGTGCATTCTGTTTTGAGGTATGTAGAGAGGGATCTCTTAAATGACTTTAGGCTTAGGGAAGATTTTAAATTGTGCGGGAGGTCGTTCCACAATTGCGGCGCTCTGTAGGAGAAGGAGGATCGGGCCGCTTTCTTTTTGTATTGAGGTAGACTAAGTAAAGTGCTTGTACTGGATCGGAGGTTATAGAAAGTGGGAACAGCTGGGGAAAGCATTTTGTTCAGGTAGGGTGTGAGTTTCCCAGAAAAGCTCTTAAAAACAAGGCTGGAAAGATGAAGGGTGCGTCTGGATTCCAGCGACAGCCAGTTTAGTTCCTTTAGCATGTCACAATGATGGGTCCTGTAATTACATTGTAGCACAAATCTGCAGAACGAGTTATACAATGTGTTGAGTTTATTAATGTGGGATTGCGATGCAGACGCATATACTACATCCCCATAATCAATGATTGGCATCAGCATTTGCTGTACAATCTTTTCCTTTACTGTAGGGCTTAGGCAGGCTTTGTTTCTGTACAGGGCACCTAATTTTGGATAAAGTTTAGATGCAAGCTTTTCTATGTGCAGGCTAAAAGATAGATTGGGGTCTAATATCATACCCAAGTATTTGAAAGAGTGGACCGCGGTCAGTGTGCCATTTGAATTTGTTTTGATGGATAGGTGGGGATTGTGTAATTTGTTTAATTTAGGTACCGTTCCAAAGATCATTGTGACAGTTTTGTCAGTGTTCAGGAAGAGTTTGTTTTTTGCAATCCACTTTTCTACCTCTGTAAACTGGTCTTGGAGCAAAGCCTCAAGTTGAGGTAGATTGGATTTGCTCGCATAGATTACCGTGTCATCTGCGTACATGTGTACATTTGAGGATTGGCAGACATTAGGCAGATCATTTATAAATAATGTAAATAGTAGGGGGCCGAGAATGGAACCCTGGGGAACACCACACGTGACCGGGAGAGGGAGGGAGTCACTGTCAGAAATGGACACATATTGCGAGCGATCCGATACATACGATCGAAACCAGTTTAAAGAATGATCACCAATACCTGAGTTTTCGAGTTTGTGCAGTAGAATGTCGTGGTCTACTGTGTCAAAGGCCTTAGCAAAATCAAGGAAAATAGCTCCAGTTAGGGCTCCTTGTTCCATGCCAGTTTGGATGTCATTGCAAACTTTTAGGAGGGCAGTTGTAGTGGAGTGATTCTGGCGAAAGCCCGATTGATCAGGGGTCAGATAGTTTAATTGTTGGTAGTACTCACAAAGTTGCGTATGGACACATTTTTCTAAGATTTTTGACAATACCGGGAGCAATGATATTGGGCGATAGTTAGAAACCAAAGTAGTGTCACCACTTTTATGGATAGGCACTACTCTCGCAGTCTTCCAAAGTTTGGGTATGTATCCAGACACCAATGATTCGTTAATTAGAGTTGAGACGGGTTTAGCAATTGCCGGCGCACTGAGCTTCAACAGCATTGCTGGGATTTGATCAGGTCCGGACTGGTTTTTCATTTTTAGATTATTAAGATGTTTTTTAATGACACTAACAGGTACAGGTCTAAAATTAAACTTATCTATATTGGGCCTTTGCAAATTTAGTGGGGCCTGATCCACATTTGTAGTTTCAGGATGCGTGTCATTTATTAGCTTGGCAATCAGGGCAGTAGAGCATCCGACAAAATAATTGTTAAAGGCATTTGCTACATCTAAGGGAAGTTGCAGGGTTTGGTTACCCACTTTGACAGTGGAGGGTTGGGAGTGGATTGGGGGAGTTTGTAGTTTATTTATGACTTTCCAAAAGTTTCTAGGGTTTGAGATGTTACTGTTCAGATTTTCATAGAAATATTGGGCCTTGGCCAGTTTTGTCTGTTTTGTGCATATATTTCGCCATTGTCTATATGCACCGTGATCATTCATAGAGCCAGTACGCTTAAATTTTGACCACAAAGAATCCCGAAACTGGTACATTTGGATGAGGTCAGCTGTGATCCAGTTCATATGCGCTCCTTTTACCCTCACCTTACGCAGCGGGGCATGCAAATTCCAAATTTGTAGGAGTTCAGACTGAAAGTATTCAACAGCACAGTCTAGATCTGGGATAATGTTTAATCTGTGCCATGGGAGATTCTTGATGTCATTTAAAAAGGATTCAAGATGGGGGGCGGAGCCAGCTCTCGGCATGAACGGTCGCACTTCTCCTGCTCTCTGCCGACCGCAGCCCAAAACCGGACGAAAAAGACCCCAAAAGCTCTCCCTTCTGGTAACAGACGGCCTGCGACTACTCCCCCTGATATGGGGAGAAAGACCAAAAAGCCGCGGCCCGATCGCCCGCGATTTACGGCCGATATCGGCGATTTACTGAGGAGGCCGCATGGCGCGGCGGCGCCCAACATGGCGGCCGAATATGAGGATTTCTCAGAAAGCTCGGACGAAACATCCCTCCACTGCCCTGAGACACTGGGGTACAAGGGACCTCCTAAACTCAAACAACAACCGATGGGCTCCCCAATCACTACGGAGATTCTTACCTCTCTCCTGACTGACCTACGCCAGTCGCTCTCTGCAGAGATCTCCCAGGTAAGGGAGGATGTAAAGGGGTTCACTGATCGCCTCTCAGCAGTGGAGCAATCCACCCAGGCACAAACAGCACAAATAACAGAGCTGCAGAATCAGGTCAAAGACCTCTCCTCAGCCCACATCACACTCACCCACCAACTAGCAGCAATGGAAGACAAAAGGAGGTGGAAGCATATTAAAATCAGAGGCCTCTCAGACGCAATTGCCCCAGCCGAACTTCCCCACCTACTCAGAAGGCTTTTCACAGCCCTCCTGTCCCCCAAACAAGCTAAAGGGGTGCAGCTAGATGGCATGTTCCGCTTACCCAAGCCGACACAACTTGCAAACTCAGCGACAAGTGACCTTCTGGTCAAATTTCAAAATGGGCAAGATAAAACTGCCTTAATGGGCTCCATCAGGGGACAAAATCCATACCGCTTTGAGGACATGGACTTAACGTTCTATTCCGACCTCTCACGCACAACACTGCAATGGCGGAAATCTCTCCGACCACTTACAGCGGCATTGACGGCTAAGGGAGTGAAGTATCGCTGGGGACCATCACACATACTCCTCATCCAACACCAAGGCAAGGAATATAAAGCGACGGACGTCGCAGAAATGGACACTGTCTTGACCGACATGGGACTACGGCCATCTTCAACCGCTACAACCTGGGATCCGACTAAAGTTGTCCCATTTGTTCCAGCATCCAGGAGAGCGCTCGGAGAGCAGACTACCTGAACCGGGACTTTTAAGTTACTCTTGTTTTGCTTTTTGTTTTGTTTTAATGTTCTCCCTCTTATACACACCGCTGTAAACGTACAAGTTTACTCCCAGGGCATAGGCCCTATTGAGGGGTAACCCAGAAACCCCTACACACACATAGCAGGATTGCTATACGGCTTTTATTTGCCGCCGAACCGGGCAGAACCCGGACTAATTGGCTCCCTTTAATACCAAAACCCCCCCAGCTCCAACACATTTACTCTACCACGAGATCACTAATTAGGAGCTGCACAAATACACTACCAGGTTGCACGTCAATATCCTCTTTTATCCTCTCACTCACACGACAATCTAGGCCGTGCACAGCCCTCTCTGTCCACAAGGCCTTACGACCTTACACACGGCCTATAACTGGAATTTCTAACTGATCCACAACACGGGCGTATTAATATACTCCCTCAGAACGCAGGGTCCCATTTCACTTTTGACTCAAGAGGCACATAAGCATGCACCTTGCCTTCCACTGTAGGCATACTCCAGTCCATAAGCATATACGCCGACACTAACCATACGACCAGGATTGAAATTGCTCTTTCTCTATCCTATTTTCAGTGGCTGCATTCTGTTGAATCTTTTATATAACCTTTTTAAAAAAATTGTGCCGATACTCACATGCCATGCTATTGTTATACTATTCTATTGATTGCAGCTTGCTATAGCTGTCGTGGCTATGCAAGCGTATTGTTCATGTATGCACTACCAAAATAAAGAATTTAAAAAAAAAAAGGATTCAAGATTAAATCTTTTGAAGGACCTAGTTATTTTAACCTTGGGAGAGGATTTAATAGCCTTTATTTTGCGCACGCAGTACACTAAACAGTGATCACTGAACGTGTTTGGGAGAACACCAGCCTCCTGGATTAGTACAGTTCCTGATCCAATTATCTCGCAGGCACAGAGGATGGATTATCTGATTTCAACCCTTTGCAGTCCCATTCTGTAAGTGTGTGTGCCTTTGTGCATTAATGCTGAGACTTCGTTCCAATAAATATTTACACAATAGCAGCACTAAGACTTGACTGAGGCAAGTCTAGATGAAGATACTACCACCTGCGTAGGTTTTTCACTATTTAGTGAATTTTGCGCTGTGTGTGCAAAATATCTCCATTGAGTGCACTTCCTCTCCAGACTAAAAAGTTCCAGACTCTGCTGCATGCAATGTATTATAGTGCCCAAACTCATCCAGTGCACTGATAACATTGCCGAGGTTGTCAATGTATTAATATACTACTGTGCTTCAATTTGAATATTTTACTTTTCACCAAGTTTCAAGTGAAAGAGTCAAATATTCTGTAGGTCTATCATTGCATTTTACAAGCAGGGCTTTGCAATTGGAGTTATCAGTCTCCCTTATTCATGCTTGCAGTGCGTATTAAGGCCACTTGCATTGGACAGTAAGCTAGTATATGATAATTACCAGACATTAATGTGTGTCAATGGGCAGTTATCATGTTGTAAGATTTGTTCAGATATAATTGCATTATAATGCAATTTCAATAAAATGAAACCTTTTTTAGGAGTCTGTGAGGCATTGCAAGCTAATATTGTAATTTGCAGCCATATTCTGCATAATAAAGAGTTGGAGCTACTTCTGTTAGCTACAGGAAATAAATTAATCATGCTGCTTTTATCTGTCATATATAAATTTAAAAGCTATCCAACGCTGTGGTTTATTTTAAACAGAGACACTTTCAGAGCTCGATTAGCCGATGGGCAGGTAAGGCAGCCATCCGTAAGCACGTACCTACTATAGGCACTTTGTGGGCCTGATTGCAAGCATACATTATTTATTGATTTATTTAGATACATTTTGTTATTTTACTAAGTAGTAAAAACCTTGTAGTCACTTACCCAATTCCAATGCCTATGTCCCTTGGTGCTGGGTTGGAACTCCACTTCCTCCAACTTCATCCGACGGGGGGGCTAATTTGCATGCGCAGCGTGTGTTGCAAGCACATTAGGCCGTCACCATAGGAAAGCATTGCTTCAATGTTTTCCTGTATGGATTTAGCTGACACTGGAAGTCTTCATGCAGTTAGGGGACCTAAAGTTCTGGTAAGATCCCGGAAGCACCTATGGTGTCTATCTGGTAGATAGCCACTAAATGCTGTCTCAGTCTTGCAATGTAAAAATCTCTAAAACTGCAATGTTTTATATTATAAGACTAAGGGCAATAGGGACACTGAACCATGACTACCTCAATGGGTTGGAGTGGTCTGGGTGCCTATAGTGTCCCTTTAAGATCATTGCTTTCTCCCACATTCATTCATGATCATAATAGACATACGATTGGTAATGGAGGTTGTTTAAGAGTATAGAAGGGTTAATGTTAGACTTGGATTACATAGGGTGTTAAAAGGATTGGGACTAAGGAAATAGTTTGTTTATGTATGTAGAGTTTGCAAAATACTCACCCTGCTATGATTGATAGTAGAATTGCAGGAGCTGTTCTACAGTGTGAATAACTCAATGCTTTCCATACTCCGTCTGCAAGGCATATCCCATGTGAGAGGCTGTTATTGTTAAATAGGAAATGATCCCTTACTCTTCCTTTCGAGACACACACAGATACTGGAAGAACTGGGACAGTACTTTGTTCTAACCCATCTTCAACTGTTACTGCATCTCTTTTATCAAGCAGATGAGGCTGACTAGACTACAGGGGACACTGGCCAAGGATCTTGGCACTTATCTCCTGTCACCAACCCACCTAAGCTCCAAAAAGTAACATTATAACTACTGTAAAAAGGCACCCCTACAGGACAGGTGCCTGTAGGCAAATGCCTACTCTGTCTAAAGGGAAATCCTGCCTTGTTTACCGTTCTTTCCACGCAGTCATATTACTTTCCCACTCTTCCTCCCAGACACAAGGTTCCCTTCTAAAGCTTCATCACTCTGTTATAATGATATTCAGGGCTGGCCTTAGGGGTGTGCGAGCTGTGCAGCCGCACAGGGCGCCGTGGAGCAGGGGGTGCGATGTGGCTGACACAGCTCACACATGGCCGGCTACCCGGGTGGAGGATTTCATTATTCTCCACCCGGGATTAGAAAAAAACCTCCCAGCATTGTGATGGGGCGGAGCTTAAATGATGGTGGGGCGGAGCTTAAATGACGGCTGCATGGGAAGCAGGAAGGAGACCTTGCTTCCCCAACAACCAGAGCTTCACTGCCTTCACTCCTCCCAGACCATAAAGGACAGAGGTAATTAGGGATTATTGGGATACTTTGTCTGATAAAGTATGGAACTTTAATGTATCTCCCTTATTACATAAGAGTTACATATACATATATTTTTCATATGTAATACAATTCAATGGCATACAACACACAACTCTGTTTCCTTAATGCTATTAGCCAGTATATACTCTCTGCTAATTATAACTGGTTTCAGATACTATTATTATTATTGGATTGTGCCTGTTTTGTTTCAAATCACTTTAGGTGGATGACAGAAAAGTCACATGGTAGTTATCAATAGGAACATATAAGAAATCTACTGACTATCTGTGAGTGTGTGTGAGTATGTGCAACTGTCTGCCTATGTGTGTGTGAGTACCTGTGTGTGACTGTCTGCCTCTGTGTGTGTGAGAACCTGTGTGTGTGACTGTCTGCATGTGTGTGTGACTGTCTGCGTGTGTGTGTGTGTGACTGTCTGCGTGTGTGTGAGTACCTATGTTTGTGTGGCTGTCTGCCTCTGCGTGTGTGTGTTTGACTATCTGCCTGTGTGACTGTCTGCTTCTGTGTGTGTGTGAAGCTGTCTGTGTGTGTGTGTTTGACTATCTGCCTGTGTGACTGTCTGCCTCTGTGTTTGTGATGGTTTGTGTGTAAAGCTGTCTGTGTGTGTGTGTGTGACTGTCTGCCTCTGTGTATGTGACTGCATGTAACTGTGTGTGTGTGTGTGTGTGTGTGTGTGAGAGAGAGAGAAACTATATGTGGCTGTATGTGACTGTCTGTCTGTACCTGTGTGTGTTTGTCATTGTCTGCCTGTAACTGTGTGTGTTACTGTCTGATTTTAATTGTGTGTGCGTGTGACTGCCTATAATTGTGTGTGTGACTGTATGTAACTGTGTGTTACTGTCTGCCTGTAACGGTTTATGTGTGTAACTGCCTGTACCTGCGTGTTTCTGCCTGATCCTGTGTATTTGACAGTGTATATGTATAACTGTGTGCATCTGACTGTGGGACTGTGTGCATGTGACTCTGCAGTCTGACACATCTGGCATGCACTTCTGTTGGCTGCAGACCATAAGTAGCTGTCTTCCTAGCTCCGGCCAATCAGAGCACTGCCGCAGATTACCAGAGGACACTGCAAGTCCCTGAGCTTGCGAGACAGTTATGCATGGTGTGCACCTAGTGGATGAGCAGACCAGATTCAGATCAGCATGCCCTTCTCCCAACTAGGTAACAACAGGAAAAGAGGAATTAATATTTGTTTTTAAATCATTATGTATTTAATACACTATAAAAAGAATGACGGGGGGGGAGGGAGGGACACTGCGAAGATTTTTCGCACAGGGCGTCTAAGGTCCTAAGGCCGGCCCAGTGAATGATGATTATTTATATAAAATAAAGTCTTTTTTCCACCCTTCTTCCTCAGATGTAAGGTTCCCTTCTTACTTTTGTAATATCCTATTCCAACCTGTCTCCTAGGTCATTAGGTCCACTTCCCACACCTAAACATAAGCTAGTCTTTCCACTATATTGTCTGGGACATTGCATAATTTCAGATTAACTTTCCAGTTTGGGTAAGAGTCTACAAATTGACTATTCTTTAAAGATAGATGGGGTTTGGAACAGGCACTGTAGGAGATATATGTCTTACTCACAGGCTCTGCTCTATCTGAGATTAAACAAGACTAAAACTATGTTCAATGGCAGTGTGTTGAGACATCAACACTTGCAATCATGGGTCAACTTGCAATCATGGGTCAACACACAAAGAAACATAAATTCCCAAACCACAAACAAACAACCAGCAGGAGTCAATTTTCTTAACTAGTTTCAAAGTTGGGAGGCATGAGTTAGGAGGGACAGGTAGGGGTTTCTTCAAGTACATCAAGATGTATTCATAATATGGGGTGGCACAAAGGAGTTATTTTGCAAATGTGTTGATCATTTGAACATCAACAATTTCAACTTGAGATTTATGATGGAAATTGGAAATCCCTCCTTGAACTTTCTTCACTATACAATTCGCATTTGTGACTCAAGAGGGAGGATACAAACCTCCCTCTTCAGAAAACGTTCAGCTACTAATAATATGGTGAGATGGGAGAGTTACCACCCTTCCTCCCTCAAAAAGGGTATCTCTGTGGGTCAATATTTAAGACTTACGAGGAATTTCACCTCAAACTTTAATATGGGGCGGAGCCAGCGCCTGAGGAAGAAAGTCGCATTTCGAAGCAGCTCTGCATGAGCACAGTGATCTACCGGACTTTTCCACCCTATCTGATACCCCAAGTGAGTGCTGAAAGACGCAGCCGAGTGCCCAAACACATGGGGCCGGATACATCCAAGATGGCGCCTAGTGAGGCCTATAACTCTCCTTCATCGGATGAGGATAGCATATTTGCTAACTCCCCCAGCCCCAGCACGGTTGCGCTCGGAAGCTAAGATATCATTGGCTTGGAGACTCAGCCCCATCTACAAAAGCTGATATTAAGGCATTAATGCTGGAGATAAAAGCCACGTTCAATGCTGACATGGACCCAGTCCGTGATGAGATTTCCACGTTAACCAATCGCATGGGAGCGGTGGACGAAAGTATAGGGGGCACCAAGCTAGCGCAAATGGCTACAGACGCCGCACTGGGAGCACTGCAAAAACAGTGTGCTAACCAACAGGAACAACTAGCCAACATGGACGATAGGGCAAGGGCTCAAAATGTGAGAATCTGTGGAGTACCAGAGGCAATCTCAGGAGCAGAGCTCACTCACTATTGCCGGAGGCTAATTGCCAAGTTACTGACATCTAAACAAGCCAAGCAACTGACAGTCGACTCCTGCTTCAGTCTTGCCAGAGCTACTACAGCACCCCAACATGACGCACCTAGAGACGTCTTGATGAAACTAGTAAGTGACTTTGACAGCGGAGTTCTCATGGGAGTGGAGAGGGGCTCCCCTACGGTTTCCTTTGAGAGGGCACAACTGACTTTTTACAGGTGTATCGCAGGTGTAGTAAGAATTTCAAGAACATATTGGTCCTTAGTAATCTGACTAATGAGATAAAATTGAGAACCTGACTCTCACTTACAGGCACACACCAATGTGGGAAAAGTGTAGCCTGTAAGTTTATTCTGAATGACTCTAAAACCCTCATAGACAGTGGGGGGAACTACCGCTTTAAAGTCAAACATTTCTTCAGATATAGAACCGTCAGAATCATCTGCCTTCTAACTTGTTTCTGGGGGATAAAGTATGTAGGGAAGACATTTAGATCCTTCAAGAAACGTATCATGGACCATGTCCATTCAGTAACCTCATAAAAAGTAATTATAAGCATTAGTTTTCCTTTGTCCATTGATTATGACTTTGTATATATTGCACATAGCTGTTTTGGGACATGATTATGGATTTTGTCAGTTTTCCTCTTTATAACGTTTGGGGTCCTTTTGACATTATTGCAATGGGTGATGTATACTTTAAGGATATCTACTGTAATAAAATTAACTAACCGTTTAATTTTTAATTTGATAGAATTCTCTCTTCCATTTATGTATTTTTGGAGCTTTGTATGCCTGTTCTATTTGCGTCCAGAAGTTGCTATTATATTCATGTTCTACTCTACAAGCTATTCATTTCTGGAATTGTTCACTATCTTTTTCTATAAGCCTATAATATTGGAACTTTACTGATTTAAGTGGGATGTTTCCTCGCTCCCCATTTTAACATGAAATATTCCTTACATGACTGATGTAATACATAGTGAATGCTGCTCTCTTACTTGCATATTGTGTTTGGATTATTCTGGATAAATTTACATTACATACTATTTAATCATATTGATAACTACCTATTCTGGTTGTCCCTTACAGAACAATGTAGATCAATAATGTAATGCTTATTCAGTCATCCCTCTTTTATAACTTTGTCCAAATGCCAGGGAGCCCATAGGCACACAATGTTATTCCAATGTATTATTATTTATGATCTAACAGGTGATTTCAATGCCAGAACTATTCTTCTAACGTATGTGTATATATGAGGAAATTAATACCTCCAGTTATAAATTATACATAATTGAGTTAAAATAATGGGGGATACCCTCTATTCAGTTATAATATATATATATTGTTTGTTTAATGGGTATTTGCTAATTATGGGAGAATGCCTATAGACTGATTTTCGGCACTATTATCATACCACATGTTTAGACTTGGTAATATGGCAACTACCAGGAATTTTACATATAACTTACATGCTTTTGTTTGTAGGGACAAGTGTTTGACATTTTCATCCATGCTAGCATTTGCAATTAATACTGATTAATGTCTTAATTTACATAAATATACACACTTTTATGATGGAAGTCTGGTTCTCTAGATTCAAACAGGTGAGATCACATGTTGCCATAACTTAGGATCATTGGTAGGGAAGCTATGGATCTCACGTTGAATATGATTTTAATAGAATACATTAATTTGTACATGTTTATGATGTTCGGCTGGTAAGCGTTTGTCACTAAGACAATGTTTCACAGTAGAAAAACTCCTCCCAATTACATCATCCTATACACCTCATAGCTTTGTTGGTGTTTGGAAGAATCCACACTTTGTGGGGAGGGTATAAGGAGTTCAGTCCCAACCATTTTGATTGTGATCGCATATAACGAGTTGTGACGTGTCATTAGAGGGGGCAGGCACCAGTTACTCTGTTCTAGTCACAGACAATGGTGCACGCAAGCACTGCAAAGCGCGTTGGGCATTTTTGCTTTTTCATTTATTTTTCACTTAGCACAGTGTGATGGGGATATAGGTATAGACTGGGTTATGGGAGTATGATATTTTGAGAATACACTCCACTAAACGGCTAGTGTGGGGAGGGGATTGGTTTAGAAATTTGTGGCAGTTTGTTATATGAGGAGTTTCATATAGTATTCCACTGTTTGTCCATGCATATTAGATCTACGTACCCTATCTCCAGGCTAAATATTAGACATAGAGCGTTCTCCTTTATTGATTTATTCCATCTGTTACTTACCCCCATCCATGAGCTGTTGTGACTGCTAATAATCGAGTCAGAGAATCAGGTGTGTTAGGTTTATTCCCTAGATTTTATGTTATATTTTTTGTTACTTTGTCACCTTATCCCTAATCTGTTACCTACTAGGTACAATTTAAAATGCCAAACCGAAGAATAGAATACAGTGTATCATGTGCTCAGAGGCTCAAAGGAGGCAGGGTTTGGTTAGAGTTAGGACTCACCTAAGAGGTCTGCCTTGACGTGGCAGGTGGGCATATCCTCTCATGGCCATTGGAGGTAACTAAAGGTCTCCATTTGTTTAAAGATATATAGGGATGTGGAAAGAGCGCAGGTAACTTTTTTTTTTCCTTTGGTTTTTACTATATGTATTTTAGCTGATGTGTACTGTAGTCATTGCTGCCGCCCAGGGGTGATGGGCGTTTGAGTGCAGGACTTGTTTCTTTGTATCATGTGCTCAGAGACTGTTCTTTAATATCAACAGTCTTGATGGACACATGTCTCTTTTCAGCCTATGTAACTGAGCACTTTATCTCTCCACTGGAGATTATTTACAGAGTATTATTCTTGAAAAAACAGGCATTTCTATAATAACCTATTGGTATACAACAGGCTGAATATCTAGATTTAATAGGGATCTTACTAACCACGTTAGGTTCATGTTGCACTAATGTGAGTGACACATTCTCAGGATAACCCTTCTCTGTCTTTCCTGCAATTTTAAGAGTGTTATAGCTATTTTTTTGTTTTGTTTGACTGATTATACAAGGTACAGTATAGTTATGCGTAATAAAGTTTTACTAGTATTCTTTTATTTATTTTGTGTTGGGACTTGCTCTTTTTAAATACTTCTAACATTAGGAGTTTTTTTAGATTTTGGTACTATTACAATTGTATTCTGGGTAAACCCCATTGTTTGAGTCCCTTTAACACGACTCTGGGTCCCCCTAGGGGAGACTTGGAGTATATATATATTTTTTACAATATTTAACAATATGTAACAATATTTTCAGTGTTTTAGTGTCCCGTCCTCTGGTCATAGCAAGTCATGTATTTAAGATGCCCATTATGTACACCATGAAATTTGAATTATGTGGATATTATTTTATTTTATTTTTTTACTAAGCTTGCATGACAGAGAACAGTAAACACAATTTTCAAAAATTAATATATTTTTTTTTTAAGAATGTATAATTTAAATATTTACAGATTATTCACCTTTGTACCAATTTCATAAATGTACATATTGTATATCAATTAATGCAGGTAATAGTGCGTTACTCTGCTGTAGATCAAGTTTAGCAGACAGTCCTAATCTAATGTTCTATATTTAATCGGTTTCATATGTTACAGCTGAATACTTTGCCTTCATTTCTTAATGCAATATATTGCACATTATGTTTTCTAATAACATTAAGTTCTCTACTGGTCAGAGGACATCATTATTTGGATTAGGGTAAAATGTAGCTACACTAAAACAATCTCTTAATAGAGGATTTATAGTGCATTTTCTGAACATTACCAAAGTGATTTTTATGAAGCAGAAATTTTTTATATAAGTTTAATGATGAAAATTATAATGCTAAAAAGAGTTCGGTCATGCAGAAAGAAGAACATAATTATTAAACATCTTTAAGATAACATATTATTTAAATACATATTATTTGTACTAAACTGAAGTTTAGTTTTAATGAAACACCAAATGTATTGAAAGAATGTCTTGGATATAGTTTTAAATAGAAAGTATAAAAATTAATTAGTGGGAATCTCTCTCTCTCACTATCTACATACATATATATATATATATATATATATATATATATATATATATATAAATTGTGTAAATCAATTTAAAATTTAAAAAGTACAAAATAAGGGTGATGTATGTGTACCATAAAAATTTGGTAACTATTTGTGCCAGAAAACATTTGATTCAATTATTTACAATATACAAAAAATAAAAATAAACATAGTGTAGTACTGTGTATTATAATAAGGCAAAAATTATTTAGTGATATACACGCACAATGTTTAGAGCCAATTAATGCCTTGATTTTATATTTTTTGGATAAGTTTTCCAAATGATTTCATATTTTGGGATAAACTTTAAAATGATTTAATATTATGAAAAATCTTACAATGTTGTAATATTTAGATTTTCTTTTTATATATTGATACATTTTTATATATGATTTGTTTTCATTGAAAGCTTAACCAACAATATTCTATTGATGCCTTGATTTACATTGACCCCCATAGGATTTTATTATAGCTTAGTTCATGCAATATTTCTCCTTGAACGTTGAGAGTTAAAGGAACACTAGAGCGTTAGGAATACAAATTTGTTTCTCTAATGCTGTAGTGGTTTAGTCACAATTCAGGTGACCACCACCCAACCCAAGGTAGTTTCACTTAATTTTTATCCCACATAGTGCTGCTTTCTCTATGACTGGCACCACCCCTTTGGATGATATCATCAATCTTGATGATCTCAGCCAATCCAATTCCTTCCTATCAGGGATAGTAGCTATGAGACCATCTGATAGAAATATGCAATTTTATGACAGTGTAAGTAGTTGTATGTTAATGAATCAGGGGTGAGGTGGTGAGTGTGTAACAGAGTGGGTTACTACAGAAGTATTTTAAAAAGAATGCTCTTTTGTAGGAAGGGCTCTATTTTTCCCTTGGGTGTCATGCTGGCAGCAGTGCTTGGGTAGGCCTTTGAGATTCCTCACAAGCAGTAACACAGGCCTTGAAAGGGTTCTTTCACTGGAAGTTCACAGGATTCCAGCAGTGTGTTTGGGAGCCAATCAAAGTTAGATAACAGGAAGAGTTGATGAAGGTGGACTTAGAGACTCCTTTCTAAAGCTTCCACCATTTCCCTGATTAGCAGGTTGCTGAAAAAACAAAGCATCAGAGACCACTGCTTTTATAAATCCACCACTGGCTTAAACGTGCATTCTATTGCACCAGGTTGCTTGCCCCTGCCTAAAAAAAATGCAATCATGCAAATGTACACTACTTGGATTTATTTATTATTGGCCTTTTATATAAAGATGGAAGGAATAAAAACATTTAGACACTATATGGTACCTGTGACCTGGCAATATTTTAAAGCAATTAGACTGGAGCACTCTATAGTTCAGGTGCAAATGAGGGTTTATTTAGCCACTTAAAAACACTGGCAACGTTACAACAATCGACACAATGTGTGTCTTTATCAAGTCATAATATCAATCGTGGTCTGAAATATTAGCAGAGAAGCAAAAATTATATTTTTGTACAGAAAGTATTACAAAATTAGGTTCTGAAATAGAGGGGCATAGGTTTAAAATTAATATCAGGGAGTATTACTTTACTGAGAGGGTAGTGGATGCATGGAATAGCCTTCCAGCTGAAGTAGTAGAGGTTAACACAGTAAAGGAGTTTAAGCATGCGTGGGATAGGCATAAGGCTATCCTAACTATAAGATAAGGCCAGGGAATAATGTAAGTATTTAGTAAATTGGGCAGACTAGATGGGCCAAACAGTTTTTATCTGCCATCACATTCTATGAAAATGATCTAATGCATTGTTTGTAGATATTTATAAGGAACCTGATCGTACTTCTGAAAATGCAGGTTCCTAAA
This sequence comes from Pelobates cultripes, assembly GCA_933207985.1. Taxonomy (NCBI): domain Eukaryota; kingdom Metazoa; phylum Chordata; class Amphibia; order Anura; family Pelobatidae; genus Pelobates; species Pelobates cultripes. The sequence continues at coordinate 82,818,611 of OW240912.1, read as the reverse complement.
ATTCCACCAGAATGTAAAACCAATCCCTATGTATGATCATAGTGCCAACATAAACTACAGACTGCAAAGTACGTCCGTATTCTACTCAATGTCATTAGAACCATCTATCTTTGCCCTTCAGAGATACAGTGGGACAAAATTAAGCCCTGGCAGATATAATTCTGCAGGTTGACAATAATTGAGATATTTAATTTAGCAAAAGTTAGGAGTTGGGAGAACATGTTTACATCTTCTAAGGAGCGAAGTTTTTAAGAGACAACAACGTTTTAAAATCATAGCTGCAATTCAAAAGAAACTTTAGAATGTTGGTTAAATATAGGTTAACCTTTCATTATAGACAATGTTTCAGGTGTGCATTAATTTTCCAGAGTGATGTCTCTGAGTTTCCCATTTCTAGGTCACTTAACGGTCTTGCCTGGCTGGTCATTCTTAGAATGCATTAAATCAAATCATTTAATAACCTTCAGCTCTGCCATTTTTTTTTACTTTAAAGGTGACAGTCATCCATATCATATCAAAGTAATTGTTCTAGATAATGAGTCAAATCATATTTTACGATCATGGTAAATGAGTCCTGGGAAGAGATGCGGTCGATTTCCCAAGGGAACGTAAATGTTTATTTCCCCTGTATCTCATTATGGATTAAATTAAATAGTCCTTTTCCTTTTTGCCATTGAAATCATTTTCCTATGTGCGATATTTCTTATTTAAATTATGGAGGTTCATTTCAGAAATGCATATATTTTCCAAAAGGTTATTCTCTGTGAGGCTGAACTATAAAGACAAGATTTTTTTTATAGTTATGGGTTGCTGCACAGGCAAGTATATAGATTTTGGGTCACTGCTTCAATAATGATGTTGGACCCCATTTCTCTAGGTGACATTATATTTATTAATTTTACAATTTGCAACAATTTTTAGGGTCAAATTATGATCTGACGCAAATTCTGACCGACACCCACATTGACACACAGACGTATGGAGGGGTCCCCAGGGCAATTTACCCTGTGGTTTCTAGTTATGCCTCTGCCCCCACCCATGAGTGGATAGGGGTCACCAATCCCATATACATCTCCTAAAGCAGTCCCTACCTACTCCCCGTCCCTAATAATAGTAAGGAGGGGGTCAAAAATCTAAAACCTGAGAAAAGAAATTATACTTAACATCAGAAGTCCAATTTTTTGTAAGTTTTCTGTATCCAAAAAGTCCAAATAAAAATCCATAATTCCAGACGCCGCTAATTAAAATAAAAAAGGCCCGATCACAAAAAAATCCCAGTTAGATAGCTAAAAGCCCACCGGAATAAAAATAGTCCATCTTCACCCGTGAAGGGCTTGCTGCAGAGTGGGAACTCAAGCTTTACAGTATGACCAAGAGTGCTCTAACTGGTTGGCTAGTAAACTAATCAGTCAGAGGTCTCTGACAGGCAAGTTTCGAAACAAGTGAGACTTGGCCTTCAGAGGACTCTGATTATTTGGCCCGGTGACTGCTGCCCACCTCTACTCTCCCCTTCCCTTTTGTTTGGAGCCTATTTTTTATAAGAATGTGATGTGCCCATTGTTAGGAAAAAGTGGTGAAATGACATGCATCTGTTGGAGACTATTATGCTTACAATCTTACCAGGACCACCATTAGAAATCCTAGATCCAAGTGCAAATTTAAGATACCACCACCCATTTGTGCTTTTTTGTTCTTGTTTCTACTTAATATATTGCCCTTCTCTTTCAATTTAGTACCCTCTTCTCTCACTAAAGCAGGGTCAATTACTAGTTGACCCTACTCAGAGATTAGTGAATAACCGTGCAGGAAATCATGGAAATAATACTGTAATGGTACGTTTGACTGTTATCAACCAATCAGGACTGCAATTCTACAGGCAGATGGTACTGTAATAAAGTTTCAGAGTTTTCCCTGCCGTAAGGATATTCTTGCCATTTTGCATCAGAAATTCCTGTGCGAATACAGAAAGCAGGAAGAAATAAACAAAATCTGAAATCCAATGTGCACTGACAAGTGTGTGGGCAAAAATGGTCAAAGGTGACACAATGATGCTGGTGCATTTAGATAAAACACATAACCTACAGAGCTATCTGCTCAAAGACCATAAACTTACAAGAGGGCATACACATGGAAAAAGGTATAAAGAGGAATAAAATGATCATACAAATCACAAATCCTGTAATTATAACTTATGTTAAACGGCAATTTCTATGAACCAACATAATACATTTTAAATTTTGATTCAATACACTTTGAGACACAAAAAAAGAAAAAACTATTTAGAATATGGTAGTTTGATATAATCACAGACTCTCTAAGATAATATTGAGCAAACAAAAGCTTACCATATACAATTTTCACAAACATCACTTTTCCCATTAGAATGTGACATTGCACAACCCATCACATGCGGAATATTTGATCTGAAATATATCAATTTTTAAAAAAAGTAAAAATTTATTTTGTAATCAATTTACTGTTATACTGTTAACAAATATACGTGAATATTTTTATGCCAAGGTATGTTTATAGTGATATCTTAATTTATTTTTTAATTTTATAAAGCGAGCATACCATAAAATCCGTGTCTCCTATACTCCTTACCTTTCGTGTGTTTTCTGTAAACCCTCAGAATTTTTAAAAGCAAATAAAAATAAGCTAAAATATTGGGAAAATTTTGGAATTACTTTGTAAATATTTGCCAATCTCTTCTAAATTCACCATATTATGCTTAATCATTACATTTTAAAATATTTATTAAATGTTTATGTACATATTTAGTGAATTAAAAAAAAAAATACAACACAGCCAGCCTTAAAAGAGATTTAATATCTCAAATAAATCAATTATTTGCCAAACATTTCTCATCAATTATTTATTTATTTTTTTCCATTTAGTAATTTCCTCCCTATTATCCTGGTATCATTTTGAATATGCAAACTAAACTAAAAAAAAAATAGAAACAAATATAATAAAGTTCAGTATCAACCTACCTATTATGTTATCTAGGCATGTCTTCTTTCCATCTGTGTGCGTTGTTGTCTGATAAATTTCTCTTGTTTCAGTCCATTTAGTGCTTATCCCTCTGAAAGAGATCATTTAATGGTAGCAACGTCTGCAGTATCAAGTGTGGATTATGAGAGGGAGATGTACGAATGGGATTGCTTTAGTAGCAAGGCACAGATTGCTCATAAATGCAATCTGTGTTACGTTGAACCCAGTATTCCAGCCAATATTTGGCGCTGATCCATGATAACAGTACTGCTACAGAAACAATGTCATTTTAAAATTTCAGTACAGATTGCAGAGCTGTGATTTGCCAATTTGCGTTATGCTTTTGGATTGACAAAAATTTACCAGACAGCAATATTAAGATTTTTAAAAATTATTATTTAATTCTTAATATATAAAATATTGAAGTATTTAAGCAGGAAAGATATATTTAGCTTTGCTATTAACCAACGTACTAATATACATCTATTTAACCTCAGAAGAATTGAAAGTTTACTTGTTGCTGAGAGTTAAACTGAAATAAATAACCTTGTCTCAAGTAGATAAACAGGATTATTCACTAAAGTGATAATTTAAAGTAAATTTCAAATTTAAGGTCAGCTAGTCTGGCCTTAAATATTACATTTGCTTTGAATTCTCACTTTAGCAAATAACCCTGGGTGTGTGATATACAAATCCAAAACAGCTGTGCATCTGATTTTGCCATTACAAACCGAGTACATGTCCGACACGCACAATTATTCTATGGCTCTATAGCTCCAACATATTCTGCAGAATAGTACAATACAATTCAGATAATAAATGATTACTTGTGAAATTGATAATGCAAGACTGGAAAATATTGGTAAACCCTTCAAGATAAAACAAAACTATTCTAGTTTAACGTGGTTCAAGAAAATGATATCTAATATATTCCGCATGTTTGATTTGTTTGTTGTATAGATTATAAACCTTCCTGTGATCCGTTCATTTAACAGTGGGTTAAAACAAAATCCCCAATTAACCTGAATTGGAGAATATTTTAATAGGGTTATTCTGGCTTATATTTGCGAAGTGGATATGAATTTAGCACTACCCACTGTTTATTGCATATAGATTTTATGTTTAACAATTTGAAACAAAGTACTAGAAGTGTTCCCCCTAAAAAGGCAGGAGAACCAAAAAGAAAAAGGAATTGCCTACAATGATAAACTTAAAATAATTATAAACTTTATTGGAAATAACTCAAAATAATGTGAAAAACAGTCTATTTACAACAGACAGTGCACTGATTTATTAGTGTGAAACGGCTCTATGAACAATATAGCTATGATGTAACAGACTAGGCCCTTATATAACCGTCAATCTAATTCTAAGTCTTAATAGTAAAGTGGTTGTAGATACACCAATTATAAAACATATCTAAAGTGCAGTATAACATTGCACTCTACACATTTCATAATAAAGGTCTCTTATATATTAAATCTATATATTTTATACAATACTGGTCTCTTAACCACTATGCAAATAACATGTAACTTTACACAAGGACTGTTAAACTATAGTTATGTACTTGAACACAGATACATGTTAAACCATGCTCTCAAAACTATATTTAGAACCAACAAGACTTAAAGCCCAATATAGAAAACAGACACAAAAACCCCACAATGTATCTAAAGTGCTAAGTAACATTGCACTATATCCACCAGTTTGGTTATTGGTATAGTGCAATGCTACTTTGAACTTTAGATACACGTACCTACTGTATTGGGCTTTAAGTCCTGTTGGTTCTAAATATACCCGTGAGTACTTTTGAGCTGATAGGTTTGGCCACACATGCACTAGAGGTGGACCATAGTATTGTCTTGCATTTTAATGGCCCCCCAATACCCTCTTTGCATCAGGCCACTGCTATAATTCCACTGCTGCCTGGAACCATGAACTTGGTGAGCCTCATTAACCATCCCTATTTGAAGAATGCTTCAGGTTGTTTGAATTAAATGGACAAAATGAAGCTGAGCATTTGTTTTGGTGAGGCTGACTGTTTTCAGCAAGCAATACAAAGAATTATGGGAAGAAAACTTGATGGGGAGTGCTAACGTCACCAAATATTTCAATTCAGGAATGTGATCTTGGATATCCCAAAATAGCCCTCGGAAGCTGAGAAGTAACAGAGGTACTCAGCCGGAGTACTCACAGATCGTTACAGGGATCTTAAAGAGAAACTCCAGTGCCAGACACTGCAGGTCCCCTCTCCCTCCCACCCCCCAATCCCTGGTTGCTGAAGGGGTTAAAACCCCTTCAGTAACTTACCAGAGGCAGCAACATGTCCCACGGTGCTGCTTCTTCCTCCGCTTCTCCCAGTGATTGCGTAGGCCGGTGGGCGAGACTGGTCCCGCCTACCAGCCGGGGAGACCTAGTGCGCATTAGAGCTCCCCATAGGAAAGCATTAAAAATGCTTTCCTTTGGGGAAATGAGCGACGCTGGAGGTCCTCACACAGCATGAGGACGTCCAGCGACGCTCTAGCACAGGACTTCTGTGCTATTAAGCTGGAAGTGCCCTCTAGACAGCCACTAGAGGTGCAGTTAACCCTGCAAATTAATTATTGCAGTTTATAAAAACTGCAATATTTACAGTTGCAGGGTTAAGAGTAGTGGCAGTTGGCACCCAGACCATTCCAAGGTGCAGAAGTTGTCTGGGTGCCTGGAGTGTCCCTTTAATCCTTCTCTGGATTTGGTTAGAGTAAATGTTCTGGTTGATGATATATGATTTAGTTAAAGGACCACTCTAGGCACCCAGACCACTACAGCTTAATGAAGTGGTCTGTGTGCCAAGTCCATCTAGGATTAACCCTGCCTGCTGTAAACATAGTTTCAGAGAATCTATGTTTACATTAGGGTTAATCCAGCCTCTAGTGGCTGTCTCATTGACAGCCGCTAGAGGCGCTTCTTACTGTGATTTTCACAGTGAGAAGACGCCAGTGTCTCTAGGAAAGCATTGCGCATTCAGCTGATGACGTCGGAAGGAGGAAAGTCCCCAGCACCGAGGGAGTGTTTAACCCCTTCAGCCCGGCAGGAGAGTGACCCTGAGGGTGGAGGCACCCTCAGGGCACTATAGTGGACCTTTAAATTGAATTTGTAAACACCAAAACATTAGTTTAAGGAAGTGGTTTTGGTATATAGATTATGATTCTGCAGTCTCACATCTCAATTCTACACACCACAATTGCTTCATAAAGTTAAGGTTTGATGCTTAGAGTAACTATTTAAAATATATTTTGCTTTAGCCAACCACTATTTAGAAAGGTGCCCTATTTTATGCATCTCCTACATTGACATGTCTTTTTATAAGGTTAGCCTAGTTGAGATACCAATCCTTTTGGGGCTCTCTGCAGCTTAAGTAGGACCTGCAATGAAGCACTTGTGAGAATGAGGGGTACACAACCAGAGGACTTCAGTCAGCTCTCTCAAACAAGCATGTATGACCCCCTGGGCTACAGTGTGCCAACTCAGCAAAAAGGACTCAATGCGAAAACCTTATTCTCATAATAGTAACACTGGCCTTAGACAACTCTTAAATAACATATATACTCAAGTCTAATTTTTCAGCACATTATTTGTGCTGAAAAACCCCCACTCGACTTATACTCGAGTCAGTGTCTGTATTATGGCAACTTACATTGCCATAATACAGACCAGGACCGCCGGGCTCATTACAAGCCCGGCAGTCCTGTTGGGGGCTGGCAGAGAGCTGTTACTTACCTTTCCTGCAGCTCCCTTCTCCTGCGCTCCGGTCAGCTCCCTTCTCCACTGTAAGTCTCGCGGTGTGACTGCTGCGCGGAACGTGGCAATGCTCTGACCCCGCGGCTCTCGCGAGAATTACAGTGGAGCTGACCAGACCGGAGGAGAAGGGAGCTGACAGGAGCTGCAGGAAAGGTAAGTAATAGCTCTCTGCCAGCCCCCCTCCTACACAGCCCATCCACTGGACCACCAGGGAATGAGAGCGCCCCTCTCTGGCCAGCTAACAAGCAGGGAGGGGGGACGGAAATAAAAATGAAATAAAAAAGTAAATATTAAAATTAAAAAATACTAAAATAAATATTAAAATTAAAAATGCCCTCCCCCACCCAGTTCACACACAAATACACACTGCATTACATAATGCATGAGTGCGTGTACGCATAAGTGCGTGTTTGTATGAGTGTGTGTATAATGCAGAGTGCGTGTTTGTATGAGTGTATGTAATGCAGAGTGTGTATAATTATAAAAATAACAGAACTTCATAGCCAAGTTTTACCCTCGACTTATCCACGAGGCATAGCATATTTCACAATTGTTGTTCACAAAACTGCACTCAACTTATACATGAGATCGACTTATACACGAGTATATACTGTAATTTCTATTACCAAACTGAAGAGGTGACACAAACCTATTAATTTAGAGCACCCATACATGTTTGTTACAGTTTGTAAATTATATTAGTTGTGCTAGACTTTGACATGCTTGATGTAGAATATATGTTATGGCTTAGATTTCTAGATTTAGTTTGCCTTTTCAAGTAGAAAATGTGGCGTTTCCCAAAACCATTGCTTGGTCCATAAATATTGCTGTTGGGAAAGAGTGAGGCTCGCCCATTTTTAATTATGTTTCCAACACAAGAGTCAAAAGCTGACTGTTCACTTGCTGCCTTAACAGGTGCAATTGTAATGAAGTTATCAACGTTATACACGTCACTGGTTTTAAAGGAACACTAGTTACCAGAACAACTACAGCTTATTGCATTTGTTATGAGTATAATTCGTCCATTCAGGCTCTTTGCAGTAAGCCCTTTTCAGAGAAAATGCAGTAATTACATTACAGCCAAGGGATATGGACATACCCTGTTTGCAATAATTTGTGTTGCCTACTTTTGCAAATGTTGTGGAGGTAATTCCCACTTCTGGGCTACCATATGGCCTAAAAAGGCAACAGAACCAATCTAGAAAATTTCAAGCGTTAAATTTGACCCTGTAACTTTCAAAAGTTATGCCCCAACTGCGTTAATAAGTTAAAATTGCTCTGGCAGCCCAAACTTGCCTTTGTCCCATAGTTTCCTCTGCTCTTCCAGAATTGGATCTTTACAATATATTTTCCTCATAGTAGGGTCTATGTTTTGTTTAGTCATTTAGGTAATTTTATACATCACTGTCAGTTATAGGAAGATGTAGCACCTGAAATAAGGATTTGGGGCCAAAACCCCCCAAAAATAAACAGTATAGGCTGGTGAATTTAACGGGACTGTTGAGTTTTGAACAGAGCTGCTTTAAAAAGCTTTTCATGATGCACATGTAGTCTAAAATGTGATAGCTTGCTTACATTTTGACAGCCAGAAATTAGTTTTGGCATCATAAAGCTTAACAATTCTATCACCCTAAAGCACTCAGACATAAAATCTTGATATAACAACGCATTAGATTAAAAGATAAGGGCCTAAAGATATTTTATTCAGGAAAGGCAGTGTAGCTAGAATGTCAATCCAGGGGTTGGGAATCTTTGCTACCTGCAGCACTCCTGTGGCAGACCCATTTTCTACAGCAGATGCACATTTACTATAAAACATTACAAAGTAATTACGTCCACTTGGATTATAAAGTTAAACATGCTGTAACTCCTTTTAGAAGTAGTGCATGTGTTTGAATTGCTTGGCTTGTTTTGCATAATCAAAAACAGAATTATGAGGGGTGAGGTGAATAAAACACATTAAGACAGAAATCTTTTGCCATTCAACTTTTATTTTTGTATTAAAATCAGTAATGCACAGCACATGCAGTGCTAAGCATCTAAACTAGTACAATAAGCAGTTCCTAAACTAGAGACTTGATAGTCAATTTTGACATTTAGCAAGTTTGAATCCATTCTTTGCATATTTTTTTTTTTAAACTATCTTAAGAAAGGCATGGTGCCAAAATACACTTGCTAATATGTAATCATTGAAGACAAGTCACTGTATATTTCCATTATGACAAAGATAACCACATGTTTGAGGATTGCAATGTGCCAGACATTCACTGAAATAAAAAAAATTAAATTAAAAAACTGAAACCACACAACTAAACAAAACTCACGCAACAAACATCTGAGAATCTGGACACTTCATATCAGTGTTTTGAAGTGTTTCATTAATATCTTAAGACAAGTGTATCAAAACCTTGGCATGTTTAATTTTAAATTGCCAATTTAATTTCAATTACACCAGAAAGTTATGGCTGCATCGCCAAGACTGGGTCTGCTTAATTTGACTTAAGAGTTTAATATGACTTAACATTAAAAGCTCACACTACCCCGAAATATATAATTTCACGCATACGTTGACATTCAACATTCAAGTGCCAGTGTTTTTGTACTGTCTTTTGGTCAAGTTTCTTTAAACTTTCAAAGAATCACTTAGGCTTACAAAAATAAATATTTGTCAAAATGTTCAATAAATATTACACAAAACTAGCAGCAAAAAAGTATCTAGAAATCGATTGTGTGCAAAATAGTTTCCTTACCCAACTAAATACACCCCTGGTCCCTAATAAGTCTCAATCTTGCCCTACACTGTAGAAGTGTCCCTCCCACCCATCTCCTAGAGACAAAAAGATTTGAGGTTAAAAGGACACGCACACAAGACTTATAAAAATTCTCAATATGTGCAATAAAAGAAGTTTTCTATAAAGTTATGGGCAAAATGTACAAGGGCCACCTATATTTTATATAGCACCATAACAAATGACCTCAATACTGTCAAGTGCACCTACAAAAAGTTTACCGCAAGGCACAATACACATGTATAATATATTGCACTTTAGAATTTGCCGATCCTATGCCACCAAGTTTTTAAATTTCACTACATACGGTAAGTTAAATTTCAAGTGGCATTGGAGTGTTAAAAAAAGATGGGAATTAGTCTTTGGCCAGATTTAGCATTTACATACTAAATACAATGGAAACCTATGCAACTAAAACTGACTAAACTGCACATGTTAGCAGATTGACACCTTGTGCAGTCATGTACATTTTTTACCACCATTGATATTTAATTTACTCGTCTGGAGCCATTTTACAAAGTCTACTGTAAGCCAAGTATGTTTGTTTAACTTCCCAACGCAGCTTGAACAGAGTAATGTGAATCTGCATTAAAATAAAGCCTGCTGCATAATTCTTCCTGTTCATACCCTCTTGACCAAAAAACATCAACACTAGCATGCGTTATTAGACCAAAATCAGCCAGGCCTGTCACAGAACCACATACTGCTGTGGTCAGCCATTCTGCCACATTTCATGACAGGCATATATAAATTTAAAGATGATACCTCCCACAAACTATTTCAAGTCTCAGATTGTTTTAATGTTCCCTGTATGTTCGGCCCATATTTGGCTAGCTCACAAGTCATGATCTGCCTAGACATTGTTAAAGGAATTGCTGTATTTTCTTGCATTCGCTGAAAACAGTGCTTTGTATGCATGAACGTTCATACACACCGTTGTGACTGGAATGGCTTATTAAGAAGACTTCAGGTTCTATGTACCTGTCCAGGATAGAGTGAGCAAATCAGAACTTAACTTGTTACAGTTCGCCACATCAGAACTATTTTTTCTGATATGCTTCAAAGTGTTTGCCCCAAAGTGGCAAATTAACAGAAGCCCTAATGCATGCTTACTGCACAAGTTTTTCCTTGTAAAATTAGTGTGTGAATGAAACGATTCCTGTTTTGAGTTGTATCACACCTGTGTGCCAAGGTTTGATTTCGCCCAAGTTCAATAAATTTATTTTATCATAACTTTATCTTGAGCAATACTGAGCCAACAGGACATGAAAAAAAAGTTGTCTAAAGTTAAAGGCACAGTACATTAAACAAATTATCCTCAGTCAAAATAAATGCAGTTGTTGGGAGAGGGGTGGATTTGGGAGTTAATCCAAAACTACAGCAATGAAGTCTTCAACACCAGAGTAAGTCTTTTTTTCCCCCCCAATTTATCTTCATGGCCCAGAGCTCCCTTGAAAAACAAAATTCTGTGGAGAATCACAGTTGGTAATGTACAAGTTCTTTGAAGCTACACAAGGTATAGTCTGGCTAAGTTACATGTGGTTTCCATATTAGCTTGTTTGGTTGAGTCATTTCTACTGCAGAGATTTAGTTGCCCCACCAGTCAACTTGGGAGCTGCCACCGTAATTACCACCATAGCCGTCACTGTTATAGAATCCCCCATAGCCGCCTGTGAACAGAAGAGCAGTTATTACAAATGTGAAATTTGCACAGGTTTCAGATAGAATGAAAACAAGCATACAAATACTAGGGACACCCCTACAAAAAAAAAAAAAAATTAAAAAAAATTGCACACAAGACGTGAAGTCCAGAAGGGGTTTGCTTTGCTCATCTGTGCATCAGAATATGGCATTTGCCACCAGTAGCTGAATTTATTTTTTTTAAATCTGAAACTAGGCTGTACTAGCTTCTCCCTGCACTCGTGCCAGCACAAACTGTTTTGACCAGGTCTGATTATATTACCTATTAAAGCTGGATGAAAGATTTGTTATTAAAGGTTTCATTCTAATAGGCCTTATGGCCTGTGGATGGAAAAACTACTATTCAGCAGTGGCGAAAGCAAACCGGCAAAGATACTGCCATATCTGAAGTTGCTCCAGCAGATGCCCCTTTACTAGCCCCCAACCCCACCACCTATAAAAATATTTAAATAGGTGTGCGCACACACAACTAAGCAGCCACCTTTTAGATTTATAGATTGACATTAAGTATTGCCAAAAACTATGTTCAAACTTGTCAAGACATGCCTACCTCCACCAAATCCTCTGCTTCCACCATGGCCACTACTACGTCCTCCACGGCTACTGCTGCCAAAGCTATTTGGTGCACCAGTGCTTGTTCTGTAATCTCTAGCGCCAAATCCACCGCTGAACCGACTAAGAAAAAGATATAAGAACAAAATCAGGAACACTTTCCACAAAATATTTAACACTGAGGTTGGATTATGAGGACAGAATCAATGTACGCAATATTATTTTGCACGTTAGATACAGGAGTTCTATTTAATATGGATAAGCAATCACTGGCTGTTTAATTTATGGAATCAGAAAAGAGGCACTTGTCAAGTTGAACTAGAAATCCTTCTCTAATTTTGCAGTCAGGTTAGAAAAAGACCAGACATTTACCTCTTTGAACGGCCACGAGTGCTACTCTTGTGATGCTGCTCATAGGCCATGTTCTCCAGCCATGATGGTACTTCTTGTTTTGCTTCCACAAGTAGATCCAACAGATCCTTTGTTATATTTATATTCTTTTCATTGAAAAAAGATGTTGCAAGACCTAAGAAATAGGAACAAAAAGCAACACATCACACACCAATTCCAAAGCTTAACCAAATGACTTCCAGAATACTTCCACAGTTAAATAAAATACATTTGTTAATGCCAATCACTTGTGACTAAGGATTCAACTAAGAAAATGTCCTCATATGCATATAATAAGATGGAAGGGTTTCAATATGCAGATTATACTACTTCTGTAGTAGTACAAGCTACCCAATAGTTTGTTGCATGCCAAAGCCAACTATTGTTATAGTCTGAATATCCCAAGTACATCCAATCATATGGAGATTTGTTGCAAAAAGATTAGTCAAGAGGCTTTATATTGAATGTACAAGTCAACCAGAATCTGGTAAACTATAGACATGCAGCATTAAGTGTTAAGTTACACTACAAGCAATGCACAGGACAAAGTATCCTTAACAATGTTTGAGAAGTACTATAGCCAGAGAAAAGTAACTTACCCAGATTACCAACACGACCAGTACGGCCAATGCGATGTACATATTCTTCAATGTCACTCGGCAGATCAAAGTTTATAACATGTTTCACGTTTGAAATGTCAAGGCCTCTAGCCGCAACCTGTATACCAGAGAGTGTATTTAGTCACAGCATTTATAAAACAAAATTAATAGATTTGTAATTTAGCAGACACTTACAGCAGTGGCAACAAGGATTGGGCTCTTTCCTGAACGGAACTGATGAAGTGCTTCTTCTCTGTCTCTCTGAGATCGATCTCCATGTATACTTGTGCATGCATAACCTTCATGGTACAGGAAGTCCTCAAGAGCATCTGCCCCCTTTTTGGTCTCCACAAAAACTAGTGTTAAGGAGTCTTTTCCTAAGAGAATAAATACAAGTTAAGTTATACTGCATTGGTGTTTTGTGGAGTAAGTAGTGTTCGTGGGTTGGAGGAGGGAGGGGGGAGATTAGAATATATCCCACCAAGACCAACATAACTTGTACCTGTAGCATTCAGGAGATCCAGCAAAAATGAACGCTTATCCAACTCTTCTACCCAAACTACTTTTTGAGTAATATTTTCAGATGTAGAACCAACTCTGCCAACTGCCAGGAAGATATATTCATCCAAGAAGTCACGAGCAAGTATCTGTTGGAGCAGATGTAAAAACAGTTTCCATTTAGGCAACATTCTAAATGGAATAAACGATCATAAGCAAGTGGCCTTCATGTCAGTTAATGTACATTCCGAAGACAAATGCATTCTATAAATAACAAAAAACAAGAGTCAAACAGCTACCTGAATTTCTTTGGGGAAAGTAGCACTAAACATCATAGTCTGACGAACACCCTTTGGAGGCATTGTATCTTGTTCAACAATTCGCCGAATTTGAGGCTCAAAACCCATGTCAAGCATTCTGTCTGCTTCATCAAGAACTAAATATCTGTAAGAATAAATAAAACACTAGCTGTCAAGGTATAGGAATGCGCATGGCAACAAAAAGTAGCAATACTTGCAAGTATAACTCAAGTTTTAGTGCTTACACTATTAGCAGTAGTTCATATATTGTTCAATCGTTGCAGATTGAACAATTCAAAAGCCACTAGTTTGAATTCATACCTGCAGAAGTCCAAGCCAATTTTCCCCCGCTCCATCATGTCTACTAGGCGGCCTGGAGTAGCAACAAGCAAGTGGCAGCCGCGTTCCAAGTCCCGAATCTGCTGCCCAATATCTGCTCCTCCATATACAACACATGGACGAACTTTGGATCTGTATGCAAACTGCATTAAAAGAAAACATGCTTTAGACTAAAGCAAGAAAACTGATACAACAACAGCGCTCCTTATTAAAATGGTGCTTCTCTAAACACCAGAACACTTAAGTACCTTTCGTGCTTCTTCATAGATTTGTACTGCAAGCTCACGCGTAGGAGCCAAAACTAGTGATAGAGGAAACTGTTTGCGCCTTCCATATCTTCCATTATCCTGCAAAATAAATATAAAAAAGTTAGCCAGCTATGAAAATTCTGTAAATATTTCTCACATCATCCACCTATGTAAAAAGTGACATTCCAAGAATCATAACCAAAACAACCTGCTGTAGTTATGGTGCAAGGACCCAAACACTGAAGACTAACAAAGGAAAGGCAATCCTGGCTTCCTCATTAGGGTCTGAAAAAGTCACCATCCCGGCTACATTAAACATACAGATGCCAAAAGGGTTTTTAAAAGCTTCACAAATTAACTCAACATACTTGGACTAGACATTTAAGTGGTTTAAAAAGCATTTCAGAAAGCATTGAAGAGAAAAAGAAAAAAAAAAAAAGTAGATACCTTTAAGTGTTTCACAGCATCTCCGGGACCATCTGCATAGATTTGACTGAGAATGGGTAGAAGAAAAGCTGCAGTTTTTCCAGAGCCTGTGTGCACAAAAACATGCGGTCAAAAAAAAAAAAAAAAACCCACTCAAAAACCATAAGTACCATTTCAAACAAACCTAAACATTGTGACTGCAAAAAACAAATTAGCACATTGAGAGAGAAGCAAGTGGTTTACCTGTCTGTGCACAAGCCATCAAGTCCCTTTTTTCTATGATTATGGGAATGGCATGTTTTTGCACTGGAGTTGGCCGCGTGTAACTTGTCAGTTGAATATTCCCCATTATTATTTCTCCCATATGAACATCTTGAAACTGGAAAAGGATTAAAAAAATTATATATTTATCTAAATATACTTTGCACACCAAAGTGAAGTTAAACATTAGGTAGTCTAGCATCACCTGGCTTTCATAACACATATGGATGTGAGCATTTCAAACTATATATGCTGCTATGTTTTAATAGCCAATCCTCAAGCACTTTACATCAAAGATACAGGGTTGTCAGATAAAAGTCTTTACCTACAGGGTTGTCAGATAAAAGTCTTTACCTACAGGTTCTAGAGCAAAGATTTAAAATCTTATTGTACAAGTGTAAAAACCTTTCTTAAATCTTTCACTTGCCACACTAGCCGTATGAGTAGAAATTCACCACTGGTGAATGAGCTTTTATCCTCCAGGCGCAAGTAACTTTTGAAGGCTGGCTAGTAGTGTAGAATGTTTTAAGCCCTGGAAGAACACCCCTATTTACACAAGGACTAAAGAGGACACAACTTGGATTTTCTCTATAGGACAGATAAAGATCCACAAGAACAGTAAAAGCCTGAGAACCCTGGTCAAACAAGTGTGGAAACAGGCTATAAACTTCTACATTCTCCTGCAGTTAACTAAGTTCCACATCAATTAAATAATCATATTAAGACAAAAACCCATGAAGGACAAGTCGAAAAATTACATACGGTCTCAATGTGCGGAGGGCAGTTGTTGCCCGTTGCTTCAACTGGAATATCATCATACTTCTCAAAGTTAATGCCTGTATTGCCTCCAGAAAAGAGCTCCCTGAAACAAAATTGAGAGATTATTGCAGCTTTGCACCAGTAGTTTAGAAAACAGGAAATACCAGAATTCCAACACTTACTGTTCAACGCGATCATTTGGGGCAAGGGGTTTTGACCAATCATCTTCTTCGTTTCTTTCATCTGACCACCGGCTACTACCACGGTCAAATCTACCAAATCCACTTCTGTCGCCACGACTGCTTACTCCATCAAATCCATCTGGGCGACGGTCATCAGATCTAAGCACAAAGCATAGGTCAGAGATAAATTACACATTTAAAAAACGTTAAGCCATTGACATGCAGTGCTATTGTACTAGGATTTCAAGTAAGACTTAATGAAGGTACAATATATATTTATCCTGAATAAAAATAAAATCCAATATCCCCATGCCATTAATCTTTACATTATTAAGTAAAGTCAGTTTTCTAGTGAACTTACCTGAGGCACATTTGGTTGTTTACCAGTTTATGCGATGGTGGCCAAGGTGCGAGAACAGCACACAGGACTACCCTCAGGTTTTTTGGCAGAGGAATGGGCTTTCACCTTACTTGGTTGCACAAAACATTGTTTAATAGACAAAATAGATATAAAACCCCACATCTGTGCAGTGCATTAAAAGTTTTGATTGAAGACTACAGATCTCATTAACCATAAGTTCCTCCCCCAACAAAAATGAGAAAGTCCATAAGAATAAAGAATCTTACCTCCTGGTTCCACTTCCTCTATCATTAAATACACCTGCTTTGCCACGAGACCCAAAACTGCTGTATGCATCTTTGTCTCTTGAGTTCCAACTAGAGTTATTATCTCGGTCATAGAAACCTAACAAACAAAAGGATCCATGATGGCTTATTATACACTATGTTAATACATCCAAGAATGTCAGTGTAGTGGGCCAACAATTTACACAAGCACTATGCACGCAATAGCCATCGGTATCAAGATAATGGGACTAGCCCTAATCCAGTTAGCATTTCATTACCTGTTATTTCAGTCCTGACTACATAGATATGCTAGAAAATAATTGCACCTTTGCAGTACATGTACACTGCGCAAGTAATGTTTATGCATACAAGTAGTTCTGTATTTGCCTTGATTAGTGCTTAACCCATTAAGGACCAAACTTCAGGAATAAAATGGAATCATGACATGTCACGTGTCCTTAAGGGGTTAAAGAAACTATAGGCACCCAGACCACTTGAGCTTATTGAAGTGGTCTGAATGCAGTGTCCCCATTGTGCTGCTACATTGTAGCACTAAGTCTGCCTCCAGTGGCTGTCTTATGTGGATTATTTAAATCAATTACATACAGTAACAATGTAAATACTGAGCATGACATGCAGAAAAATTAAAGCGGCTCTCACAATATATTTGGAGTATTTAGGAAAGAAAATTTTTAACTTCTAATTAAGCAATTCTTATTTCTTGGAATACCAAAGAAATGTTAATAAAAAAAAATAAAATAAAAAAAAAGTAGGGACTATTTTCTTATGGTCCAAACCAAAAAAGTTTGGAAAAAGTAGAGCTTCCACTGTCAAGTTTTGCAGACAGGCATCTTTTTGTACACTGATATTTGGTCTACAGGTCTTTTAAATGAAGTTTACCCTCACTTCCCTAAATTAAATTTTTTTTTTTCCATGATCCATTGTTTCAAATGTTTCCCTTATGCAGGCATGTTTCCTATCAGTATGAATGCTCTGTAAACTGATAGCTGTACTACGATTGTTAGCAAGTTTAAAGGAACACTCCAGACCACTTCTGCCCATTGGTGTGGTCTGGGTGCCAACTACCATCACCCTTAACCCTGCAAGTTTAATTATTGGAGTTTTTTAAACTGCAACCACCACCGTGCAGGGTTAAGTCCTCCTCTGGTGGCCGTCTATCAGAGCCACTAGAGGTACCCCCGGCTTCTTAGAACTTAGAACATGAAAGTTTTCAATGACACTGGACGTCACACTATGCACGAGGACCTCCAGCGTCACCGGAACCCCCATAGGAAAGCATTGAACAATGCTCTCCTGTTGGGAGGTCTAATGTGCGCACACAGCCATTGTTGCGCATGTGCATTACGTTTTAACCCCCTTCAGCAACATGGGATGGGGGAGTGGGAGGATCCGCAGTGCCAGTAAAACTGGTTTATTTTCCTGGTACTGGAGAGTCCCTTTAATCACAGATTAGCCCTGATTTAGGGGTGTGAGAACAGTGAATTAGTCATTTCTAAAGCACCAACATATTCCAGAGAGCTGAACACAATTCAAACAAGCTAAACATTCAATACCTCTGTCTGAGCGGCCAGAACCACGACTCCCAAAGCCACTGCGATCACATCCATTTACTCCATCGGTTCCATTAATGTAGCCATTACCCCCACGTGAGTCCCAATTTGAATCTTTAGGTCAGAAAAAAGTGAATTTAATGAACAGTTTGACAAAAATGTTAAAAAAATTTAAACCTGAATTTTACCCAAATGTGTCACATGGCCAAAATATAACTAGTGTCTAAAAGCAAGCTAAAGCAAGCTGACAAAACCCCACAAATAAATCTTACATGCACATTAGTATAGTACATTTATCTGATATCAGTGTCTTACAAGTGAGAAAAATCAACTGATTCAAAGTGAATTAAAAATAATGGTTTTAATTAGGTTTGAATATTTAGAAAAGCTAACATTTCATAAAAAGCTTGACAGTTCAGAGTATGCCTGCATTGCAGCTGGTCTTTAAATTTAGAGGGTACAGATTGTTTTGAAATTTAAACAAAAAAATAATAAAAAGATAAATAAAAAAGTCAACCTGTACAAGACATAGAATTTAGTCTATGTATGGTGCAGAAAGTGTCTGCTTTATAAGCTTCATACCTCAAGACAATAGGATATTAAGTAATGAAGCCAGTCTGTGTGCTCAGAACAAGATTTGTTAATGCTGAACACTTAGGCTCTCACTGCAATTCACAGGCAGCTCAATGGCTATAGCTTATGCAGGCCAAGCTATTGTACAGCCAACACACCATGACAGGTAACCGTACCAGTTCTTTGGGACCACCAGTCACCGTAGCCCTTATATACATCTACAGCTGGGTACTGACACCGTGGATAACCTACATAACAATAAATCTTTAAGTATTTTCAGTTACTCTACCATAACTTAAATTTTAATTTTTGCATCACTGCATAAAGTGACCTTTAAGAGAATAGGGGCATTAAATAAAGTTTGATATATACACACACACTCGCACTAAGGTCTGGAGAGCATATTGATGAATTTAATGATAATTTTTGACCTACCAACTGCATATCGTTTACCACCACTGCCAGATCAATATTCTGTAAGTAAGCTACAGGTTTTAATAGAAGCATTACCATCGACTGAACGGCTATACTAAAGCAGCGTTTCCCAGTTTGTGTTCCAGACAAAATATCTAAAAACAAAATATCTAAAAACAAAATATCTAAAAACAAAATGGCTGTGAGCGGCAATCTCCCTGCTTAGCTCTCCACCAACGTGTCAGTGAGATGTTCCACAATGTTGATACACCATGTCAAAGTGTTCCATGGGAAAATTAATTGGGAACCCCTGTCCTAAAGAAAGGACATGTGCCATTCCTACTGCATCACTAAATGTGGATCTGGAAGTGTAAGTTATTTTTTGGGCAACAAAAAGAATTTTACTTGGAAGGAACTATAAACGGTGTTTAATAGGTAATGTACCAGCTACTAACCTACAGCCAATAACAGTAGTTAAAGGACCACTATAGGCACCCAGACCACTTCAGCTTAATGAAGTGGTCTGGGTGCCAGGTCCATCTAGGATTAACCCTGCCTGCTGTAAACATAGCAGTTTCAGAGAAACTGCTTTGTTTACATTAGGGTTAATACAGCCTCTAGTGGCTGTCTCACTGACAGCCACTAGAGGTGCTTCTCACTGATTTTCAGTGAGAAGACACCAGCGTCCATAGGAAAGCATTGAGAATGCTTTCCTACTGGCTGAATGCGCGCGGCTCTTGCCGTGCATGCGCATTCAGATGATGACATCAGAAGGAGGAGAGTCCCCAGCGCCAAGGAAGTTTGCATTCAGTTTCCAGTTTGCATTGATTTGATGCTTCTGTATAAAAAGCAGTGTGTGTCCCAATATTTCTGAATGAGAAGCATCACGTTGGACACAAATCACAGTATGATGACTGCACAGGAAACTGATTACATCTGCTGTGAGTAGACCAATTTTAACCCTGATAATGCCAATATAGTATAGATCTAATTACTTTGCGACATTGGCATAGTATGGGCTTGGAGTATGAGTCTCCAGGAGGGAGAAAGAAAAAAGCAAAAAACAGTATTCATGATTGGGTTACCAACAATAAGTGTAATCACTACAATAGTTGGCAAGCTGCACAAGAAAAAGGCTGAACATTACATCTGAAAAATATACAAAATGCTATTTTTGCAGGAATTTTAGCATTCTGTCATGAAATCACAAGTCACTGTAGCAAACAGTTATTTTTTCCACCCTTTTCAGACAGACTTCTTGGGAATTTCCTACAAACGTGGCTTGTTCAAAATGAGATGGATAAAGTTTAACAGTTTTGAATTTGTTGCAAATCTGAACTTAGGACAATGTCAAATCAGTTCTTGCTATTCATGAATGTGTTCATTTTGATAGAGAGGGGCGACTTACCTTGTCTTGAAGCCTCTTTGTTTCTTAAGTGTGGGGGAATGTAACGGCCTTCTGGGGGTAAGAAAATAAGCGAATTTTAAAGGGAGAAAAAAAAAAAGCTATTTTCATTTAATGTACATATACACATACACAAAAAAAGATTACTTACTAGTTGCTGCACCACCACTTTGTTCGTCAGCGTTCAAGCCCAGGCCAGCAAACTACAAAATAAAGTTGAAAACAGGGTTACTTTTACATTTGCCTTCATATAGTCATAACGGATTGCATTCTAACTTGCTTTCTCTAAGTAATTCTAAGTAAGTTGGTATAGTACAAGTGCAGTATAAGGATAGAATTTTATTTCCAATAGATTCTACATCTATAAAACTTATCTGAGCCATCTTGAGAAATAGATGCATTTTAAACTTTACAACAGAACAGCTGGAGTACCTAAAGCTATCCATCACTGATTTGATCAATTGTTTGAGCAAGAAACACTTGGACCACAGTATTACTGCATTATGTAGAATAACTTCGCTTTGCTAGAGTAAGAGACCTCTACTGGTTGCATTTATTATTGCTACTGAAGATACAACCAAGGTATTAAAAAAGACAAAATGGATGCCAGACCCAAAAAAAAGGAGATATCATCCCACTTTGAATATCCAAATACAGAGTGGTACAAAGCTATTTACTATGTAGTTCAAAAAGTGCTCTTGTATGCAGCAGAGCTTAAAACAAAACCGCTATTTATAAAGAGACACTGCATAGGCTATTCACTAATTTCTTAAGTTATATGCCACCAAGCAGGGTGAGCTGATGGATCCAGGTATTCCACATACAGCAACATTTGCAGTGGTACCAGGTTCTAATGACAGCCCAGATGACCATTTGACAATGTTGGCAAGTCTTCATAAGTAAAGGCCTCTAGTATAGTTTTTATAGTTCATTTAAAATGCCTTCCTCCAGATGTTGCTGAACAACTCCCAAGACACTCTGGAAATCATTGCACTCAAAACAATAACACCCAGGATGGCAGTTTGTGATCCCTCATGTAGATAATATGCGCAAGTTAGTAGCTACATGAACAAAAACCAAGGACTATAGCTTACATACAACTTAAAACAAGTGGCACTGTATCCGTTAGTGCTCACTGTACATAGTGCAATGAGTCCTTTGACACATCACCTTGTTGAGTTAAAAATTGTGAGGGTTATTCACTAAAGTAAAAATTCAAAGCAAGTTCTAAAGTGTAAGCTACAAAAAAAAAAAAAGCTGAACCTTAAATTATATACGTCAGCTATGTTTTCGATTTGGCTACCCTGGCCTGACAGTGAACTTTTACTCTAAGTTTACATTTTGGCTAAAATGTCCCCAATTTTTTGCATGCTACATTGTGTATTCAATCTAGAATAGATTTATCCACCTTACCTTGCTGCGCCACTATTTTTTATGGGCGTTACTATTAATGTAACACCTCCAGTCCGTATCCTGCTTATGTGATTTGCCCTGCTTGGGATATGTATCCCCAAGCAGGGCAAACATCCTCAGCAGTGCCAACACTGGCCTAGTTGCCATCCTGCTGGCTTATGATCAGAGTGACATCAGGTACTCCGCTTCAAAGTCCATAGGTAGCACTAGTAACGCCTGCTAGGGAGTTTGCATTGCAACTGTAGTGCATGCGCTATGGTGGTCCTTTCTGCTCCCCCTTGGCAGTCATGTCAATGTCAGTTTTTATATAGGTTTTTCCTCCCAAACTATATACACGTGCTAACAATATATATAGGCAAATATATAAAAACCATGTAAAATTGAGCGCAGGAATCCTTTAAATATAAAATTCAGTTTTATTCACACGGTAGCTAATAGCCCTGTGCTTCCCCAGGCCTTACTGCATCCTGACATATGGTGTCAGTTACACTCCCAAACTCTTTACAAACCCATTTAAACCTTTGGCACCACTGAGTGACCTCTCAGGTGGGGCAGACTCCAAAATTCTTGTACCGTTTAAGTACCCTAGTAATTTAAAGTCACTGAAATTCCAATCCAGACAAGAGATATACAGAGTCAAAAGTAGTGTATTTCCTCTGCCTGACTTTCTAAGGTACAGTGTCAATCCAAAGACAGGGAATTGGCTAGGTCTATGAAGGATCCCGTGGGATCCTCCACATACCTCATTGCTTTACTCTTGTGCAAGAGTACGACAGGGACGTCATCTAGTGGTGCTTCTGAAGTAAACCTGCCGTAACAAGATGGACAAGCCTCCAAGGGAAAGGCAAGTCTCACCTTTTTCTACCACCCCAGCCACTGGAACGCCAGCAGTGACATCACGGGGTCTTTATGAATTCAGTGAAGTCCCCCGATGGTGACAGTGCCACTTTGAGCATTTAAAAAAAAAAATCTAAAACCCAACTCTGCATGCGCGGTGTGGTATAATTCCTATTTAGTTGTACAGTGCAACACTATGGTAGTTTCATGATCTCAAAAAAGTCAAGTTCTTACACCCAAGATGGGTACAGTCACAACACATTCCCTGTTCTGAACCATGGAGGAAAACATTTATTTTTTGTAAAAAGCTGATCTTGAGTAAATTTGTGATGTCTCATGTTCCCTTTTAATTGGTAGGCTAATATTTCATAGCTAATGATTCATAAAAGTGTGAACTGTCAATAATTTGATATAAATTCCAGATTGAAGACAAATTGAAAACTGGATATTTTCCAGTTTTGTACTTCAAATAACCCTGTAAAAATAGACTACCAAAACCTATTACATCAAAACTATCTAGAAATACTAGAATTAACCAGAACAGATCAAGTGTAGAACTGAAAAGTTTCGAGCTGTACTACACTACAAGCCTGCACAGAAGGTTAAAGCCATCAGTTGCCAATGGCTAAAGGAAATTATGAGTCAGTGATTCTAGACTAAACGTCAATTTCAGTGGAATGTAAAGTTACTCATGGGTTTATAAAGTGGTGATGTGGTATATTGTAGAATACACAGCACCTCCACATACACACACAAAAAAATACAAGTTAATCGACGGCTACAAACAGTGTAGCATCTACTCGCAGGAAACGGATTCATTTATACTATAGGCCAAGTTTATAGCATGGGTATGGGAGGCTATTCCAATTGGAGGAAATCTAAAAGTGTATTAAAAACCTGCTCTAAAACCTTTATTAATAAAGGATCCAGGCAAGTCTGGTGCCCAGGCCTAACAGAGCACGTTGTACAGCACTGAGCTCATCGCAGCCTCCACTGCGCACATCCCAATCAACATTAACCGTGTGTATATAACGATATATATATAAATGGATCCTGTGTCTAGATTGTAATTAAATGCCCAATAATAAAGCTGTAGTTTGATGCCGACACTGACCCGATATAACACGTAAAGCTGAGCAGGAAATCCCGAACTGTTTACATTACTCCGGAATATCCTGCTCCATAAACCCCCCACACACTAGGAGAATATTAAATAAATCGATATAATCGGTCAGTCCCCGCAGTGAGCGCGGTGGTTATGGTGCGAGGAGGAAGCCCAGGCCCAGGGTTACTGGGATAACCCTACTGCGTGTCTCCCCCTCCCCCCCCTTCCTCTCACAAAGGCCGCCATTGTGTGAATGCCGCAGCAAGGCCTACAGCTCCCCCCTCTCACACCGCGGGGAGAACCGGCCCATCGGCTCGCCACCCGGGCTAACAGCCACCGGCACGGCCTCCCGGGGCCCCTCCCCCCCACCGGAGACCAGGAACCGGCCGAGATCAGTGACCCGGCCCTCAGTGACGCACCGGCATTTACCGGCAGCCACTACTGGGAGATAAAATGGAGGCCGTGCCGGGCTGGCCGGAGAGGGCTGATCCCGGGGAGGGAGGGAGGGGGTGGGTGGGGGAGGGGGCCGGATGGCCCGGCATTATGTAAGTGCGCACTCAGGCGGCGGCGGGGACTAGGCCGCCATTGTCTGCCCCCCGAGCCCGCTCATACTGACCTGCTGATCTAAAGCATGGACATTTTCGATGGCCACATGACTCATAACTAAAGTGTAGGAAGGCCGGGATCGCTCGAGCTGGAATTCACGGACACGTAGTATCGGGAAGGCGGGCGAGGATCGGCTATTCTTTCGGTAGATGTCGGTCGGGCGGTTATTGCTGCCGAGGTCTTTTTTTTTTTTTTTTTTACGGTTACAACACAAAGAAAACAAAAAAAAATAATAATATGTAATAAAGATAGCTGCTGTTATCCCTAAATAATGCCGTTTGTCTAGCCTTTTAAGACGCTATAACGCACGACGCGAACAGTGCGAGATGCTGCTCCCAACTGAACGCCGGAAAGAGCCGGGCCGTCCTGTTAAATACGAACGCCCTGGCCGATGACGTCAAGACGCAATGCTGGGAAGTTGCCACTGAGGTTGTGGGAGGGGGAGAGCAATGTCCTTAGAGCTCGCGAGCGTTCCCGGGGGGGCGGCTTAGGCTGGTGGCACGCGCACGTTGCCCGAGGAGCATCTCCGGCTTTAAAAAAAAATCCCCCAACGGCCGGGCCGGCTCGAGGAGCCATGCTGCGGCTGGCTCTAACTGCGAGGGGGGAGGCACGAGTGTCCTGGCTTACGGCGCTTTGTGTAGAATTCAATGACGCTGGAGCTGGCTTCTTAAAGGGACTGAGCAACAAAACTACGACAGCGGGCGGCAGTGGTTATGGTGCCCTGGCAATCCCCATTCCAACACCCCAGTAAAAGAAATGTGTGTTCATTACACTATAGTGAACACTGGCTGCCCTCTCTCCCCATAGCAACTAAAGGGTAAAAAAAAAAAATCTTTACTCGCCCTATTCCTTGACGCTCCGCGTTCTCTGATGTTATTAGACGAGGAGGGCAGTGCGCACGCACCGCGAACACATTGGATTCTCCCCATAGGAAATCATTGCTTTGATACTTTCCTAGTTGGATTTTACTAATGCCGGATGCCAGCGTCATTTAGGGGGGCCCCCAGTGGCTGTCTGAGTGACAGGCTTAATTATTCCTGCGAAGTAATTATCGGAATTTCTTTAAAACTGCAATGTTTTGCATTGCAGGACTCAGGGGGACAGGGACTCTGCACCCAGGACACTTGGTGTGGGTGATTATAGTGTCACTTTAAGAGTCAAAGCATCCGTCAGGCACTCCTACAGTTGCAAAGAAAGTAAAATCAAACCATGCCACCCTAAAGGAAAACTGCAAGCACTACAGCTGCAGAGGTCATGGTGCCAGGAGCACCATGGCAAAAACCTTTTAAGAATGGTTTGAAAATTTACCTGGACAGCAACACCGCGTCTGGCTGACTCCTGAAGAAGCACGGCGTAATACAAGACGCCTCTCACTGGCTGAGAGTAGCCCCAGTTAGCTCAGTGGAGATAAGTAGATTGTCCTTTCAGAAGAAGGGCTGTAGGTGCCTTGGAGGATCCAAGTAATTTGTCAAACTATGTGACTACGTACTCTTAGAGGATTTCTTGACATCATAACAACTACAGCGGGCATGTGTTTGTGGATGGTGTTCCTTCAAGTGATTTTGGGGCAAAGATGCTGCCCGTGCAGCATTGCAAGTGGAAATTGACATGTTTGAGAAACCGTACATGTTGCAATTACCTTTTCGCTAGGGGCTTTTTGACTGAACTAGATTCAGTAACTATTATTATATCTGTAACCATTTTGCTGAATGCATGATGATGTTGAGCGCATGGTGTGCATCCATTCGTTCTCTATTAGATGTATTAAATTGACAGATTGCATGGATCATTTCACATGCGCCATGTTTCACAATGCTTCACTATGAAAAACGATTGATTTGACAACTTTAAATGTGAATCAGGCTGCAATAAGGGTTCTGTCACATGTTCTAGTTAGTTAAAGGGACATTATAGTCACCAGAACAACTACAGCTTAAAGGGACACTCCAGGCACCCAGACCACTTCTGCCCATTGGAGTGGTCTGGGTGCCAACTCCCACTACCCTTAACCCTGCAAGTGTAATTATTGCAGTTTTCATAAACAGGGTTAACTCCTCCTCTAGTGGATGTCTACTAGACAGCCACTAGAGGGCACATTTCGTGTGCTATAGCGTCACTGGACGTCCTCACCCTATGTGAGGACCTCCAGCGTCGCTGAAATCCCCATCTGAAAGCACTTTTCAATGCTTTCCTATTGGCAGGTCATGCGAATTAGGTCTCTCCCACTGGTGGCCGTGCATGCTCAATAGGTCTCCCCGCCAGATGACATCGGCGTGGGAGGAGTTTGGGTGGACCCTCCTGTCATGCCAAAAGCATGAGTTGGTGTTTGATGTATTGATATATGTTAAGAGTTGTTTTTTTTTCTAAACCTTGGGATGACTTTTATTGTGGTCTTTGATCTGGCACCAGGCCTAGACCATAAAACATCTAGATAGCCATCACCAGAGCTGGACACAAGGAATTTCATAGAGTGGGCAATAGACTGCCAGACCAACCCCCTCTGATCCCCCCCCAGGGGTCTGCCCACTGAGAAACAACTAGTTTAGATATATTAATGAGGGTGCTGGACTATCCAGTCAGTTATTCATTTTTCTTTTGTCAGCAACTTCTAGGAGACCTATACCATCTAACACTCCAGAAAGAATTCTATATGGGGTAAATACATGTAAGGAATTTCTTGTGTTTTCTCCTATTTTATTTTATGTACTGTTTTGCAATTTGTTATCTGTATGTCATTTATTTCTGTATTTTGTACTCAGCACTGTGAATCCTTTTTGTCAGATTAAATGTTTACTTAATCAGCTTGTGTCTCTGTTCTCTATGAGCTTCACTCTCCAGAGGAAAGCTCAGGTAAACACGTTACCAAAAAGGGTTAACTATATATGTTTTATCAGTAAAAGTAGAACTGTGATACTATAATTCTCCTGTGTGTGGGGTAACCTAAGACGCCCGGGTTTAAAAGTCTTGGTGGTGGCAGTAAAGTGTGTACTAAGGGGGTTAGTGTAGAAGGGATTGCAGGGGTTAATTGAGTGGTTGCTGGGACTAGCAACAGGTAACCAGGGGTCTGGTGTCATTAACCCTGTCACTTCCACACTCTCCCCACTGTCTCGGCTGGGCCTATAGCCCACGCTCGTGACACCTCCTAAGTCACTGAAGGGGTTGTAACCCCTTCAGCAACCTGGGATGGGTGGTGGGAGGGAGAGGGAACCTGCAGTACTAGGAAAATGGTTTGTTTTCCTGGCACTGGAGAGTCCCTTTAATGTAGTTGCTCTGGTGTCTGCAGCCTTTTAAATGTAAACACTGAAAAGGTAGTGCTAATGAAATCTGCTTAACCCACTATATTTTAGGGAGGTCAGATGACACTATTTTCCCACTTGTGGGGATATATAGAGACAGTATTGTCAAAAACAGAAAAATTGAACACATAATGGTGCAGTATGTCAACAAAACCAGGATCTGGTGTGGAGGAGATATATATCAAACTCACATGGTATAGAGCCTTACTAGAATAGGCTCAAGTCTCTACGGCAGGGGTATGTAAGGTCATATCACACCTTCTCTAGATTCTCAGCCCAATGGTTTGCAGATATATGGAGACAAAAAAGGGACAAAATACCCTAGTACAGGATTGTATAGATCAGGAGTAGTCAACCTTTTTCTACCTCCCACCCACTAATGCATCTTTCTTGATGGAAAAATTTCCTTACCACCCACCAGTTTTTCGTACAAGTGCGGAAGATTTTTTAGAAAGGAGGGTGTTTAAATAAAATAAAAAAGTACGTACATTTATCTTTTTATTTCTACTTTATGCATGTTTATAATGTTTTTAACTTTATAAAGTTTAATGAGAAAACAATAAAGTAAATTGAAATTACCGTTAATTAATGAGATCCTTGATGCTGCGAAACTAAATATTTGATATCTGGTTTGATTTTCTCTGATCTAAAGCATGGACATTAAAAAAACAGTAAAAAAACCTTTCCTTTGCCTTAGACGAAATCTTCTTTCTTCCAGTCTAAACTCATGGCCTCGTGTCCTATGTAAAGTCCGGTTTGTGAATAGATTTCCACACAATGGTTTGTATTGGCCACGAATATATTTATATAATGTTATCATATCCCCTCTCAGGCGACGTTTTTCTAAACTAAATAGGTTTAAATTTGTTAACCTTTCTTCATAGCCGATATGTTCCATTCCTTTTTATTAATTTTGTAGCCCGCCTCTGCACTTTTTCTAGTGCCATAATATCCTTCTTTAGAACAGGTGCCCAAAATTGCACAGCATATTCAATATGGGGTCTTACCAGTGATTTATAAAGAGGCAAAATTATATTCTTGTCCCAAGAATGAATGCCTTTTTTCATGCATGACAATACCTTACTGGCCTTGGCCACTGCTGATTGACATTGCACATTGTTGCATAGCTTGTTGTCTATAACAATTCCCAAGTCCTTTTCATATGTTGTTATCCCTAATTCGCTTCCATTAAGGGTATACGTTGCTTGTGTATTCTTTATGCCGAAGTGCATAACTTTGCATTTTTCAACATTAAATTTCATCTGCCATTTGAGTGCCCAGTCCCCCAGTCTATCTAAGTCCCTCTGCAGCAAAGTAATATCTTGCTCACATTGTATTGTTTTACAAAGTTTGGTGTCATCTGCAAACACTGAAACATGACTTTCAATGCGGTCTTCAAGATCATTTATAAACATGTTAAATAGAAGGGGTCCCAGAACAGACCCCTGAGGGACACCACTTGCCACCTCTGTCCAGCTTGAAAATTTACCATTAATGACAACTCTTTGTACTCTGTTTTTAAGCCAATGTTCTACCCAAGAACAAGCATTTTCATCTAGACCGATTTCCTTGAGTTTGAACACTAATCTATTGTGTGGAACTGTATCAAATGCCTTGGCAAAATCCAAATAGATCACATCCATGGCAACACCCTGATCTATACTTCTACTTACTTCTTCGTAGAACGCAATCAAGTTAGTTTGACATGACCTGTGCTTCATAAAACCATGCTGATTTTTGCTGATAACCATGTTCTTCTCAAGGAATTCTTGAATATTATCCCTTAATAACCTTTCAAATATTTTACCAGCCACAGAAGTTAAGCTCACAGGTCTATAATTTCCAGGCAAGGATTTTGAACCCTTTTTGAATATAGGAACCACATCTGCCTTCCTCCAATCCTCCGGAACACTTCCTGAAAGAAAATGGACAAACAGTTGTTGGATCAGCGCTTAGTGGCCAGTAGAAAGCTAAGATAAATAAGTGAAGGGTAGGCGGCAACCTAAGGATATGATGTTCCCTCACAGACCATCAAAAATTCCAAATATAAAAACAAAAATTATAGGTCGCGCCACAATAAAAACAAATGATGTAATATAATAAAACCAATGGTGTACTTACATACTGAAAGGCAAACAATTGGAAATGGAATAGTCCTGGTTATAAGACATATAGGTAAAACAGTCCAAGTTGACTGAAGGATTTGAGTGCAGTATAGATATATAGAACGTAGAGGTTCTGAGGTAGTCGGATGTTCAAGTTCAGTAGGAGCATGTAAATGGGAAAAACATTCCAATAGTGTAATCTGTCTCTGGTATTGGTAAAATTAGATCAGCAGCGATGGTAGTAATCCTACTGACCTATTAGAGAGCTAGTACAAGCTCAGGTATAACTGGCATTCAGTGGCGTCAATCCCCCACTGGTAGGATGTAGGTGTTGGTAGGTGGTGAAGGTCCTCGGTATGGGGGAAGAGAGAAAACCAAAGATAGTGCTCTCTGGTTACAGTATTTAACAGGTTGGTATAAGCAAGGTATAATACATTTAAGTGAGCAGGGTATACTGCTCACTATAATAGCGTGGGTGGTATAATCCCCACCTGGGATTCTTGGGTGAATAAATACTCCAAAATTCTTGATGACCAGGTTAAAAGTAAATAAAATAAAGTGACCTTCACCACCTACATCCTACCAGTGGGGGAGTGAGTCTCTTTTTGGCGGTGTGTTCCACCGGGTTCAATTTTTGACATATTTATTTGTGAAAAGTTGGGATATTTTACACGTGTGTTGAGCTGCTGTACATCTTTTGTGTATTTATCATTAAGCACCTTTTTACACTGCACAGATCACTTTTTCTTTGTACTGAAAAGGTAGTGTTTACATTACTTCATAAGAACACCTCTAGTGGCTGTCACTGGGTTGGTACAACATATTGTGCACCACTGACGTTCAGCATCTCCACTCTCTGCATGAAGACGCTTATTGCTCCCCATAAAGATGCATTGATTCAGTAAATAGAATAATGAGAGTGTGTCCACAAACTCACCCTAAGGAGAGAAATGTAGAACACACTAAAGGTCAGGGTGGTGGTTCCAGATCCACCAATAAAGGGCTTGTACCCTAGTTAAAGTATTTAAAGATAAGAAAAAAAATAGAGAGAAGAAAGAGTCTCAAAACTGGTTTTAAATACAATGAATAGGAAAATTATATATATTTGAACTACACCCACAGCACTGAGAAACGTATAGACACAAATATCTAGTCTACTAATATATGGTATATATAGATATATTGTAGAGTCATCCCAGGAAGTGCCCCAACCTGAACAAAAATTGCTTTATTAATTATACTAAAAAAAGGAGAAGGTGGGGGCACTAAAGATATATGGGAAGAGAAAATACCATATATCAAGGATTCTAAGGAGGGATTGGCTGGAGCCTTAGAGTAGTAGATAATAGTAGGATCCCCAAGGACTGAGTGGGGGGCAGTAAATGACTAATTAGCAGGTACTTAGAAGGACAAAGTATATAAATATATACAAAATTCACCACCTAAATTAGAACACATTGGAGAAAAATCCTACATATATCTCCTACATGAGACACCTTCAAGGGTGTAGTGTGCTGTCCCTAGTTAAATATGGGAATGTTCCCAGTAAAGACAGCATCTCCAGCAAGATAAGAAATAAAGTAAAAAATCCCTACAACTCCTAAAGGAAACA
Source organism: Pelobates cultripes (assembly GCA_933207985.1). NCBI lineage: Eukaryota > Metazoa > Chordata > Amphibia > Anura > Pelobatidae > Pelobates > Pelobates cultripes. The sequence continues at coordinate 82,787,227 of OW240912.1, read as the reverse complement.
CCTTCGTGGGTGTTCTATGCTCTCCCTAAATAGGAGACAGCTGCTTCTAAGTAGAATCCCTTCAAAGAAAATAGCTCAGTGCTGAGAAAATAATAAAGAAAAATCAAATCGCCAGTGCTACCATAGTGAACAAAAAAAAAGTGTTAAACTTAAAACCCGACGCGTGTTTCGGTGCGTCTAATGCACCTTCGTCAGGGGCTAAAAATACCTCTGTGAATGAAATGGTTTTTAAACCGTTGTCAACCAATCCCAGAACTCCCCAAATCATCTGGTGAATGTCCGCCGGTGTGTACATGGGGCGTGGTATGGGCAGAGAGAAAATTTGTCCGTCTGATGCCTAGAAAACTAGGCGGTACATCCATGCGTGCATCAAAGCTCACGTGGGCATTTGAAGGCGGAGTCTGAAGGACGGAGAGAGGAGGGCACCAATGCTCCTCCCATTTTTTATCTCGGTCTGGTCGACGTAAAGGGAGAGTAGGCGTCAAAGGGGGCGGGGAAAGGGGCAGGACGGGATGCCGAGAAACGGCTAGTCCTGCTTACAGAAATTAAACGTGTGTAACATCACCCGATCCAAGACCAAAATCCAGCATATACATATATATATATATATATATATATTGTTAAGGTCCACCTGAATATCTTTTTATGTACCATATAGGATATCCAATTGTTCCTTACAGGTAGAGGATGGGCCAAATACGTGATATGGCTATACATCTCAGAAGAGATATCACTAAGTCATTTGTTTAAAAAGAAACCAGTAATAAAAGCTGAAATAGCTGGCGGGGGGACTCTCTTCGGGTGATCTGAGGAACATTGGTGCCACGGATTGGACCTACCTGCACCAGTGGTGTAATGGACCGGCCCTTAAACCGCTGGCCGCTCTACTGCAAGACCGCGGACCCAGCGTTCTTGACAAATTTCGCTACTACCAGCTCACAACCTATGTAACCTCACTTGCTGGGAAGGCTCACCTTCACCGCCCACTGTCCCACTTCGAACAACTCTGCGTCGCCAGACAGCATCTCATCCATGGCATATCGCACCTATACTCCATGCTGCAGAGTAGTGGGGACCAGAGCCCCTTAGGCTTCACGGTACGGTGGGAAAGGGAAACAGCGGTCGAGCTATCTGCCACAGAATGGCAAAAGATCTTCCAATTGACGCACAAGTAGACCATCTGCTCCAAATTTCAGGAGTGCAATTACAAGATATTGTCGCGTTGGCATAGAACCCCGGACATCCTTCGTCATGTCCATGAGTCCATCTCGGGGGAGTGCTGGAGGTGTGGAGACGCGGATGGTACCGGGGTCCATATCTGGTGATCATGCACACGCATTGAACCTTTCTGGCGAGTGATACACCAAGGGATCAGAGACGTTACTGGGTCAGACATCCCTTTCCAGCCGTTGCCGATGCTACTGAACCACACGAGCACGCCAATTACCACCTACAAAAGGGGCCTCGTGATACACCTTCTTACGGCAGCAAAATCTCTCATCCCCACGATGTGGAGAAGCCAGGTAGCCCCTTCATTTCGCCAATGGATAGATAGGGTGGAAATGATCTACAACATGGAATTGATGACTGCGTCTCTGCAGGGACGCTCGGATAAATGTGCTCTAACATGGTTTCCATGGATGGAGTATACGGCCAGGGGGGCCGCGGGGGATGCCCGGTCCGGGGATGGTGGTGCCACCGCACCGGCACAACTTTTCCCATCCCCAACGGACTGACAGATGCTTGTAGTACTTACAAGCTGGGGGGGTGCACTTCCCTATCCATATGACTACGACTTCTCCTCCCATTCCCCTCCCCACTTCCCAGACGGACGACAAATTGCGGCGACTACGCGGGAGTAGGCTCACAAGTTCCCCTATCCACTAGCCTGGCACGCAGTGCGTTTGGGGAACGGGGAGGGGATCACAGATCACAGGGCAAAGAATGGGATTAGGCCACGGAGGCGCAGAGGGATGGGGGGATGGCGGGGCTCTCGAACCTCTTAGGGGTGGGTGGGAGGTGCACATGCCGGAGGGGATTCGGCCAGAGGGCGGGAGGCTAACAACGCTTCCCGGTGGACGGGGAGGAGACCCTCTGACGCTTTCAGTCCCACGCTCTTGGTTCGATCTGGGCCTCAGATTCAATGGGTACAATTGCGCCCGATTTGATCCCTAGAAGGCTCCAGCCTATCACATTAGGGGATGAGGGAAGGTACAGAGGCGTCAGAGGGCACCCTACAGCTCATATACATCTCACACGATCCACTGCACCAGTCTGGAGGGTCGGTGGATACCACTATGGCTTCGGGCCATGGGCTAGCCCAATAGGTGGCCGCCAAGAGCAGGGCAGTAGATGCCAAATGTAGATTCGAACCCCCGCTTCACGATGTAACAGGGAAAGCCGCGCCTCACACACCCCGCTTTTCGCTTCTATCCCATGTGTCCCTTGGTTGTCTTAGGATTGCGGCCCTGGTTGTTGCCAAGCTGTATCTTTGCTGTCTTAGTTATGGTTCTATTCATTTGTAAAGATACTGTCAAATGTCCTGCTGTACTATCTTGCTACGGGGAATATTGTGTCCTTCCTTCATTGCCTGTGTAAAGGTTGCCAAACATGTTTGAATTTGTTTGTTGTACTAAATGTGCTGTATTAAATAAAGGAAAAATAAAGAATGTCAAAAAAAAAAAAAGCTGAAATAGAAGAAATCACACATTAAATTATAGAGGTATTATAAATTCAAAGAAGTGATGGCAATCAATTCTAAATAGAAATGATGATAATTAAATCAAAAATGGTGTAATGTTAAAGTCTTGAAATATTAACATATATTATATATGGATCCTATATATGTATAGATGATATTATTACTTTCAGAGATCACTAATAAAAGGAGAATACGAGAAACCTTCGTTAAGTCCCATGGGGGATAGGGTGTTCAGGCGGTAAATCCAAAAACACTCTCGTCTCCTAAGGATCCTATCTAGGTTCCCTTTCCTTTGATCCAGTTTGACCAATTCTATACCCAAGAATTGGAGTACAGTATGGTCACCTTGGTGGAAATTCTTGACATGTCTAGATACTGAGGTTTCAATGTGCCTGCTGGTTTTAATAGAATTTATATGCTCCAAAATCCTTCTTTTAAATTGCCTAAAAGTCTTGCCCACGTACAGTTTGTTACACTGACATTTAATCAAGTAGACAAGACCCTTGGAATTACAATTGAAGAATGAATTTGGATGGAAACTATCAGTCTGGGCACTATTAGTGAAACTCTTAGAATCTTTACAAATGGAGTTACAGGCTTTGCATCGGCCGCATTTGTAAGTCCCTAAAAGTTTATTGGACAGCCAATGAGTGACCGTCTTCTTAGACTGTTTAAAATGGCTACGTACAAGAGAATCCTTAATATTCCTGCCCCTTCTTGCTATAAGAGCCACATTTGGAGGGAGAACTTCTTTAAGATGTTCATCTTGTTTAAGTAGGGGCCAATATCGATTTAAGATGGATTTAACTTGTTCCCATCCGGCATCATATGTGGCAATAACCCTTAGATGTTTAGAGTTAGGCACATTTTTGTTGTTGGGAGGCGACAAAGATTCTTTGATCAGGTCCCCTCGATCAGCCAGAAGGGCTCTATGATAGGCCCATTTTAGACATTTGTGTGGATATCCTTTAGCTCTAAATATTGTGCATAGTTCTCTAGCTCTTAATTTAAAGTCTTGGACATCAGAACAATTGCGCCTTAGGCGCAAATACTGTCCAGTTGGTATACCTCTCTTCAAAGGGGTTGGATGATGACTTCCCCAATTAAGCAGGCTATTTGTAGCCGTGCTCTTTCTGAAGAGGTCAGTTTTGATGGCACCCTTCGTACTAGGAATTAGGGTGAGATCTAAAAAATTGAGGTTAGGTGTACCCATTTCTGATGTAAATCTTAAATTAAGATTGTTATCATTGAGTGACTGTACAAAGAGCGTAAAATCTTCCCTAGTCCCTGTCCACACAATCAAAATGTCATCGATATACCTCTTCCAAGAGAGGATATATCGAATGAATTGGTTGGAACTGGCTGTAAATTCCTCCCACCATCCCAGGTGCAGGTTGGCATATGAGGGCGCACAAGACATCCCCATAGCCGTACCCTGCACCTGGTGGTAATACATATCGTTAAATAGAAATAAATTGTGGGTTAGCACAAAGTGTAGCAATTCGATGACAAATTCGCTGTGGTGATGTAATCGTGGGCCCCTCTGTAGTAGGAAGTGCTGTACATGTTTTAGTCCTATAGTGTGAGGAATCGAACTGTACAGCGCCTCCAAATCCAGGCTACAAAGCATAGAGTCCATGGGCATTTTCAAAGTATTGAAGTGTGCCAATGCTTGTTTAGTGTCTCTTAAGTAAGAGGGAAGCTTGGCTACAAGGGGTCGTAGAATATGGTCCAAGTATACACTAACATTCTGTGTCAGGTTGTTTTTTCCTGACACTATAGGTCTACCCGTCAAGTCTTGATACTTTTTATGGATTTTGGGTAGGCTATAGAATGTAGGTATACGTTGGAAATCAAATTGTCATCAAAACCCCTTTGTAAAATTTGTTTCAATTTGTATAAGAATGTCTTTGTTGGATCTGTTTTTAATACTTTGTATGTTGTATTGTCGGAGAGGATATTCTTAGTGATTGTGACATAGTGGGAATTGTCTAAAATAACTATATTTCCCCCTTTATCCGAGGGTTTTATAGTTATTTCTTCTCTAGCTTGAATATTTTTTAGAGCTTTGTATTCAGCACTGGATAGATTGGAATTTGGTTTAAACATAAGTTTCGTGGGGGACAAACCATCAATTTCTTTACATACCATTTCTAGGAAGATCTCTATGTATTTAGAATCTCCCAGTCTTGGACAATATTCACTTTTGCGACACAGGTCTGTAAGGGGACATACTGTTCTTTCAAGGGGATCACTTTCTTCTAGAAGTCCTGCTAGAAGTAAAGTGAGCTGATAATCCTTAAAATTAAGGCCAAATGCTTTCGCCTTTTTCTCATCATTTATGGCATGTGTTTTATGAAGTAGTAATTTCCGTGCAAATAGATGAACATCCTTGACCCAGTTGAATTTATCAAATCTGGGGACTGGGACAAAGGATAAACCTCTTTCCAGTAAGTCAAATTCTACCTGGGTCAAGGTATATTTTGATAGGTTCACTATTTGATCTCTCTCTAAAATCGACTTCTCCGGTACGATTGTCTCTTTGGTCTTGGTCTCAGAAAAGGGCGTTCTTCGCCCTGTGTCTTTTCTAAAAAAGTTACCCCCTTTTTGAGAATACTTCTATTTTGTTCATTTGAGGCGGATGGGGCCGATTGTGAGTCAGTATCAGAGCCACTTGTCTCATACTCAGAGGTAGATATCGGGTCCCTATCAACCTTTCTCCTTCGTTGGAATTTTTTATAAACATTGCCAGTTTTAAAATCCCTATGATCTCTAAGGAATTTTTGATGTTTCCTCTGTTTAATAATTTTCTGATAATTCTCTAAATTATTCTGTAGTTTACTTTCATTGGAGACAAAAGTGGGGTCTGTTTTAAATTGGTCAATTTTATCGATTTCTTTATCCACCTTTGTCTCTATCTCTAGCAATTTTTTCTTTTCAAACTTGCATATGATCTCCATAAAGCGGGTTGAGCAATGACCTGCTGCTTCCTCCCATTCTTTGATGAAGTCATCCTCGTCAATATGATTAGAAGGGGTTGTTGGAACCCTCAAACCTCTAGGTATAAGACCCTTTTTGAGGTAATTCTCAAGTGAGGCAATTTCCCAGCTTGTTCTTATCTGTTGTTTATAAAGATTAGATAATGTATTAAAACCAGCAGTCAAGGTATAATTCGATTGTTCAATATTTAGATTAGATTCAGAGAATACATGATCTGCATCCAGACACCAGCTGGAGGAATCTTTTTTATTGGAGAGAAACCCAGCCATATTCAGGGAGGAGTAAATAGTTAGTGATCTCTGAAAAGAACTGACCTTAAAAATCGTGGGTCTTAAACCCTATAAATGTAAATTGAATAATGAGAGTGTGTCCACAAACTCACCCTATAAAAAGTATCAAGACTTGACGGGTAGACCTATAGTGTCAGGAAAAAACAACCTGACACAGAATGTTAGTGTATACTTGGACCATATTATACGACCCCTTGTAGCCAAGCTTCCCTCTTACTTAAGAGACACTAAACAAGCATTGGCACACTTCAATACTTTGAATATGCCCATGGACTCTATGCTTTGTAGCCTGGATGTGGAGGCGCTGTACAGTTCGATTCCTCACACTATAGGACTAAAACATGTACAGCACTTCCTACTACAGAGGGGCCCACAATTACATCACCACAGCGAATTTGTCATCGAATTGCTACACTTTGTGCTAACCCACAATTTCTTTCTATTTAACGATACGTATTACCACCAGGTGCAGGGTACGGCTATGGGGACGTCTTGTGCGCCCTCATATGCCAACCTGCACCTGTGATGGTGGGAGGAAAAACCAATATTTACAGCCAGTTCCAACCAATTCATTCGATATATCCTCTCTTGGAAGAAGTATATCGATGACATTTTGATTGTGTGGACAGGGACTAGGGAAGATTTTACGCTCTTTGTACAGTCACTCAATGATAACAATCTTAATTTAAGATTTACATCAGAAATGGGTACACCTAACCTCAATTTTTTAGATCTCACCCTAATTCCTAGTACGAAGGGTGCCATCAAAACTGACCTCTTCAGAAAGAGCACGGCTACAAATAGCCTGCTTAATTGGGGTAGTCATCATCCAACCCCTTTGAAGAGAGGTATACCAACTGGACAGTATTTGCGCCTAAGGCGCAATTGTTCTGATGTCCAAGACTTTAAATTAAGAGCTAGAGAACTATGCACAATGTTTAGAGCTAAAGGATATCCACACAAATGTCTAAAACGGGCCTATCATAGAGCCCTTCTGGCTGATCGAGGGGACCTGATCAAAGAATCTTTGTCGCCTCCCAACAACAAAAATGTGCCTAACTCTAAACATCTAAGGGTTATTGCCACATGTGATGCCGGATGGGAACAAGTTAAATCCATCTTAAATCGATATTGGCCTCTACTTAAACAAGATGAACATCTTAAAGACATTCTCCCTCCAAATGTGGCTCTTATAGCAAGAAGGGGCAGGAATATTAAGGATTCTCTTGTACATTGCCATTTTAAACAGTCTAAGAAGACGGTCACTCATTGGCTGTCCAATAAACTTTTAGGGACTTACAAATGCGGCCGATGCAAAGCCTGTAACTCCATTTGTAAAGATTCTAAGAGTTTCACTAATAGTGCCTAGACTGATACTTTCCATCCAAATTCATTCTTCAATTGTAATTCCAAGGGTCTTGTCTACTTGATTAAATGTCAGTGTAACAAACTGTACGTGGGCAAGACTTTTAAGCAATTTAAAAGAAGGATTTTGGAGCATAGAAATTCTATTAAAACCAGCAGGCACATTGAAACCTCAGTATCTAGACATGTCAAGAATTTCCACCAAGGTGACCATACTGTACTCCAATTCTTGGGTATAGAATTGGTCAAACTGGATCAAAGGAAAGGGAACCTAGATAGGATCCTTAGGAGACGAGAGTGTTTTTGGATTTACCGCCTGAACACCCTATCCCCCATGGGACTTAACGAAGGTTTCTCGTATTCTCCTTTTATTAGTGATCTCTGAAAGTAATAATATCATCTATACATATATAGGATCCATATATAATATATGTTAATATTTCAAGACTTTAACATTACACCATTTTTGATTTAATTATCATCATTTCTATTTAGAATTGATTGCCATCACTTCTTTGAATTTATAATACCTCTATAATTTAATGTGTGATTTCTTCTATTTCAGCTTTTTTTTTTTTTGACATTCTTTATTTTTCCTTTATTTAATACAGCACATTTAGTACAACAAACAAATTCAAACATGTTTGGCAACCTTTACACAGGCAATGAAGGAAGGACACAATATTCCCCGTAGGCAGATAGTACAGCAGGACATTTGACAGTATCTTTACAAATGAATAGAACCATAACTAAGACAACAAAGATACAGCTTGGCAACAACCAGGGCCGCAATCCTAAGACAACCAAGGGACACATGGGATAGATGCGAAAAGCGGGGTGTGTGAGGCGCGGCTTTCCCTGTTACATCGTGAAGCGGGGGTTCGAATCTACATTTGGCGTCTACTGCCCTGCTCTTGGCGGCCACCTATTGGGCTAGCCCATGGCCCGAAGCCATAGTGGTATCCACCGACCCTCCAGACTGGTGCAGTGGATCGTGTGAGATGTATATGAGCTGTAGGGTGCCCTCTGACGCCTCTGTACCTTCCCTCATCCCCTAATGTGATAGGCTGGAGCCTTCTAGGGATCAAATCGGGCGCAATTGTACCCATTGAATCTGAGGCCCAGATCGAACCAAGAGCGTGGGACTGAAAGCGTCAGAGGGTCTCCTCCCCGTCCACCGGGAAGTGTTGTTAGCCTCCCGCCCTCTGGCCGAATCCCCTCCGGCATGTGCACCTCCCACCCACCCCTAAGAGGTTTGAGTGCCCCGCCATCCCCCCATCCCTCTGCGCCTCCGTGGCCTAATCCCATTCTTTGCCCTGTGATCTGTGATCCCCTCCCCGTTCCCCAAACGCACTGCGTGCCAGGCTAGTGGATAGGGGAACTTGTGAGCCTACTCCCGCGTAGTCGCTGCAATTTGTCGTCCGTCTGGGAAGTGGGGAGGGGAATGGGAGGAGAAGTCGTAGTCATATGGATAGGGAAGTGCACCCCCCCAGCTGGTAAGTACTACAAGCATCTGTCAGTCCGTTGGGGATGGGAAAAGTTGTGCCGGTGCGGTGGCACCACCATCTCCGGACCGGGCATCCCCCGCGGCCCCCCTGGCCGTATACTCCATCCATGGAAACCATGTTAGAGCACATTTATCCGAGCGTCCCTGCAGAGACGCAGTCATCAATTCCATGTTGTAGATCATTTCCACCCTATCTATCCATTGGCGAAATGAAGGGGCTACCTGGCTTCTCCACATCGTGGCGATGAGAGATTTTGCTGCCGTAAGAAGGTGTATCACGAGGCCCCTTTTGTAGGTGGTAATTGGCATGCTCGTGTGGTTCAGTAGCATCGGCAACGGCTGGAAAGGGATGTCTATCCCAGTAACGTCTCTGATCCCTTGGTGTATCACTCGCCAGAAAGGTTCAATGCGTGTGCACGACCACCAGATATGGACCCCGGTACCATCCGCGTCTCCACACCTCCAGCACTCCCCCGAGATGGACTCATGGGCATGACGAAGGATGTCCGGGGTTCTATGCCAACGCGACAATATCTTGTAATTGCACTCCTGAAATTTGGAGCAGATGGTCCCCTTGTGCGTCAATTGGAAGATCTTTTGCCATTCTGTGGCAGATAGCTCGACCCCTGTTTCCCTTTCCCACCGTACCGTGAAGCCTAAGGGGCTCTGGTCCCCACTACTCTGCAGCATGGAGTATAGGTGCGATATGCCATGGATGAGATGCTGTCTGGCGACGCAGAGTTGTTCGAAGTGGGACAGTGGGCGGTGAAGGTGAGCCTTCCCAGCAAGCGAGGTTACATAGGTTGTGAGCTGGTAGTAGCGAAATTTGTCAAGAACGCTGGGTCCGCGGTCTTGGAGTAGAGCGGCCAGCGGTTTAAGGGCCGGTCCATTACACCACTGGTGCAGGTAGGTCCAATCCGTGGCCCCAATGTTCCTCAGATCACCCGAAGAGAGTCCCCCCGCCAGCTATTTCAGCTTTTATTACTGGTTTCTTTTTAAACAAATGACTTAGTGATATCTCTTCTGAGATGTATAGCCATATATCACGTATTTGGCCCATCCTCTACCTGTAAGGAACAATTGGATATCCTATATGGTACATAAAAAGATATTCACGTGGACCTTAACAATATATATATATATATGTATATGCTGGATTTTGGTCTTGGATCGGGTGATGTTACACACGTTTAATTTCTGTAAGCAGGACTAGCCATTTCTCGGCATCCCGTCCTGCCCCTTTCCCCGCCCCCTTTGATGCCTACTCTCCCTTTACGTCGACCAGACCGAGATAAAAAATGGGAGGAGCATTGGTGCCCTCCTCTCTCCGTCCTTCAGACTCCGCCTTCAAATGCCCACATGAGCTTTGATGCACGCATGGATGTACCGCCTAGTTTTCTAGGCATCAGACGGACAAATTTTCTCTCCGCCCATACCACGCCCCATGTACACACCGGTGGACATTCACCAGATGATTTGGGGAGTTCTGGGATTGGTTGACAACGGTTTAAAAACCATTTCATTCACAGAGGTATTTTTAGCCCCTGACGAAGGTGCATTAGACGCACCGAAACACGCGTCGGGTTTTAAGTTTAACACTTTTTTTTTGTTCACTATGGTAGCACTGGCGATTTGATTTTTCTTTATTATTTTCTCAGCATTGAGCTATTTTCTTTGAAGGGATTCTACTTAGAAGCAGCTTTCTCTTTTTCCTCCTTCTATTTAGGGAGAGCATAGAACACCCACGAAGGTGTTTCCTTTAGGAGTTGTAGGGATTTTTTACTTTATTTCTTATCTTGCTGGAGATGCTGTCTTTACTGGGAACATTCCCATATTTAACTAGGGACAGCACACTACACCCTTGAAGGTGTCTCATGTAGGAGATATATGTAGGATTTTTCTCCAATGTGTTCTAATTTAGGTGGTGAATTTTGTATATATTTATATACTTTGTCCTTCTAAGTACCTGCTAATTAGTCATTTACTGCCCCCCACTCAGTCCTTGGGGATCCTACTATTATCTACTACTCTAAGGCTCCAGCCTATCCCTCCTTAGAATCCTTGATATATGGTATTTTCTCTTCCCATATATCTTTAGTGCCCCCACCTTCTCCTTTTTTTAGTATAATTAATAAAGCAATTTTTGTTCAGGTTGGGGCACTTCCTGGGATGACTCTACAATATATCTATATATACCATATATTAGTAGACTAGATATTTGTGTCTATACGTTTCTCAGTGCTGTGGGTGTAGTTCAAATATATATAATTTTCCTATTCATTGTATTTAAAACCAGTTTTGAGACTCTTTCTTCTCTCTATTTTTTTTCTTATCTTTAAATACTTTAACTAGGGTACAAGCCCTTTATTGGTGGATCTGGAACCACCACCCTGACCTTTAGTGTGTTCTACATTTCTCTCCTTAGGGTGAGTTTGTGGACACACTCTCATTATTCTATTTACTGAATCAATGCATCTTTATGGGGAGCAATAAACGTCTTCATGCAGAGAGTGGAGATGCTGAACGTCAGTGGTGCACAATATGTTGTACCAACCCAGTGACAGCCACTAGAGGTGTTCTTATGAAGTAATGTAAACACTACCTTTTCAGTACAAAGAAAAAGTGATCTGTGCAGTGTAAAAAGGTGCTTAATGATAAATACACAAAAGATGTACAGCAGCTCAACACACGTGTAAAATATCCCAACTTTACACAAATAAATATGTCAAAAATTGAACCCGGTGGAACACACCGCCAAAAAGAGACTCACTCCCCCACTGGTAGGATGTAGGTGGTGAAGGTCACTTTATTTTATTTACTTTTAACCTGGTCATCAAGAATTTTGGAGTATTTATTCACCCAAGAATCCCAGGTGGGGATTATACCACCCACGCTATTATAGTGAGCAGTATACCCTGCTCACTTAAATGTGAGTATTATACCTTTCTTATACCAACCTGTTAAATACTATAACCAGAGAGCACTATCTTTGGTTTTCTCTCATCCCCCATACCGAGGACCTTCACCACCTACCAACACCTACATCCTACCAGTGGGGGATTGACGCCACTGAATGCCAGTTATACCTGAGCTTGTACTAGCTCTCTAATAGGTCAGTAGGATTACTACCATCGCTGCTGATCTAATTTTACCAATACCAGAGACAGATTACACTATTGGAATTTTTTTCCCATTTACATGCTCCTACTGAACTTGAACATCCGACTACCTCAGAACCTCTACGTTCTATATATCTATACTGCACTCAAATCCTTCAGTCAACTTGGACTGTTTTACCTATATGTCTTATAACCAGGACTATTCCATTTCCAATTGTTTGCCTTTCAGTATGTAAGTACACCATTGGTTTTATTATATTACATCATTTGTTTTTATTGTGGTGCGACCTATAATTTTTGGTTTTATACTTTGATCAGAGAGGATATTTAAACCCTGGGTATGTAGTATATTGTTGTCTTGATAAAGTTTCAGAATAGCTCTACACACATACCTGCTTCGGCTGTTTCCTTGTCTCCAGCTCTGCACCCCATCTGGGATCCTGTCTCATTTGGTTGACTGCCGCGGTCTTTTGCGAAGATTCCGACCGCAGGGTTTTAACGAAAGGTGTGTTCATTCATTCTGGGCAGCAAATTCGTTTGCACAGCTTTTTTCATCTGTGTTTAATTAACATCGCAGTCTTTTTCGAAGATTCCGACCGCGGTAATACAGTGCATTTGCTTTTGCCTTTTATTTAGCTATTTGGTGTCATCTGGGGGTCTCTCTCTTTTTTCGGTTACCCCTGTTTTGGATTTTATTTCTACCTCTGGTGCGGGGCCCACACCGAGGTCAGGTACTACTTATTTATATTTTGTATTTTTATTTGTTTTATATTATTTGATATATCATTTTTTGCTGTATATGTTTCCCTTTGCACATTATCCATATTATTGAGGCATTTGTACATTATTCATTGATATATTCAAAGCTAATTATATCTAGCAACTTTGTTGCATATGGATACTGTTCTGAGTATTTTATTTAATGTTTTTATACTTTGTTTTTACTTTGTGTGGTTTTTAGGATATAACCAATAGGGAGATTGTGAAACAGCCTCTGAATTATTGTATTATATTTAATTTGTGGATGTTTATTAAAAGATTTATATCTATATACTTAATTTTTTAGTTTGAGATATTTTTTCGGAGCGCACACACCTGTTGTTTATTGTGAGTTAATAACTCTATTTAGTCGCTTGCTGGTGTTTTGATGCTGCCCCCTTTTTAATTTTAATTGTATTCATTTTGAGTAATTATAATACAGTTGTACCGATCTTTTAATATATTTGAATATTAAATGAAAGCCTTATTTCCCCTGAATAAAATTATATATAATAAGTGTGGGTGCATTTAATATGAAAGAGATGAATTACAGTTGGACAGACATGTAGCGCAATTGCCAGGTTTTGTTTCGGTTTTGTTTTGTTCACAACATGTACATTTGGCTTAGTCCTTAAGGGGTTAAAGGAAGGACGGGGCCTAATTTTTATTTTTATTTTTTACAGCTATATGGTCATAAATACATGTTTGTGTTCCTGACACTATAGTGTTCCTTTTAATCTTTATTTTTTGTAATAAAAGTTATTCCATTAAAGTTACGAATGCTTCACTATGAGAAGCAATTCAATAGAATAAAAAGAAAGTAAAATATGAAATAAAACAATTCATATTTTTATTAGTACTCCTTTAAAGCAATTCTTACTTCAACATTAAATATATAAATTTTGTCTGTTTAGATGGACTTAATTGACTAAGTGAATAGCTAACTATGACCTTGATTTAAAGCATGTTTTTCACCTTTTTTAGTATTTCATAAATATTTTATTTCATTGACATTTCAACGCATTCAAAAGATCGCATAAGAAAACATAGGGACTAATTTGTCTTATGGTAAAGCCCATGGTTGACAAAAAGCAGAGCTCCTCTATCAATTTTTGTCAAATTCCAGCAGCCATCACAAAGGACAGCTGTGGGATTCATGCTTTGTCAATGGAAGATCCTGCATGCCCTTTAATCCCTTAAGGACATATCACTGAATAATTCCATCATTCAGTATTTTACCAGCAGGGACTGTTTCCCTGCTAGTAACAGGGGAACACCGGACTCCCCTCTATCAGCTGGGGCAGAATTGTTGCTCTATTTGCAGCACTCAAAGTAAACACTGCATACAGGAATTTAATTAGGGTTTTAATTCCTATTTCATACATAAGTTATTTGTAATGATCTTTTTAAAGAACTGAGACTGGGTGAGAGTCTAACGGAGCAGGGAAGGGAGTTACATTGGAACGTTGCATCACTAGAAAAGTCTTGAAGTCAAGTGTCCGGTGCGAGTACGAATAGACGCAGAGCGTAAGGGCCTGGATGGGACATACTTGTGTATCAGTGAGGATAGGTAGGTAGGAGCAGCATTATGTAGAGACCTGTAAGCAGGCACCAGAATTTTAAATTGAGCCTTATATCTTACGGGAAGCCAATGTTAGGACTAACAGAGGGGGAAGACATCGCAGGTGCGAGCAAACAGGAAGATGAGCCTTTACCACCTCAATCATTTTAGACTGTAATGGGGCCAGATGAGAACATTGTGGGGATATTTATGGGATAATAATAGTAACAGTGAGAATTGCCCACTAATTCAATTCTCAGATCCCAAAGAACGTTTATCGTAAGTGAGAAGTATTTCATATAATAATATCACAATGTATAAAAATAGATTTTTATTTATAATGACAAATTAATTAATAAAAATATTATGCAACATGCATGACAATAATCAATGAATATCCAGTACAAAATGATATGCAATACAAAGGAATGGGTATTACGTTTCAATGGCTAAATAGCATTTCCTGTCAAGACTTTATTTATGACTATCTTTAACACAGACTGAAAGTGAAACTTTTCACAGAAGAACAGAATTCCTCAGAGTGCAGCGTAAGGTCGTAAAGTTTAGCTGACAGTTAGAATAACCCTTTCAATGCTGGCTAGATCTCCTAGGTAATTAAGATCTATTCTTATGTAATTTTTAAATAAAATAACATTGAAACCAGTTCATTAGTCATTTCCTGGAACCATCCAATAAGAGAATCTACCATAATTATATAAGCAGACTTTGTTTTTAATTTGTCTAAAAGATATCTATCTTAATTTAGAGCAAATCAATACACCTGGATAAAAACAGCGGTATGCTAACACGTGATAATATCACATTGATATATAATTATTCTTAATTCCACCTGCAGAATGGAATGTTTATAACTATATATTCTTAGTTAACTAAGATTTCTTAATATGGAAATCTGACCGTGCTTTATCCAGTCATATATAATGCTATTAATTCATTTTAATTAATTTAATTAATTAAATGAAACCAGTATAATTACCAGTTGAGTAGATATTTCATCCGATTGGTAGATAGTCTCAGGAACTTATTTGGATGTCTCTCTGCATGGAGGTGTTGGTTAGAAAGTCAGTAAATTCTAAGTGTTAGAGTTTTAGGAGTAGAGTGTTAGTCTCAGATGTTGTCCGAGTTGGAATCCCCAAACTTCCAATTCCTCTCTCCTCTCCTTTGCATATCTCTGCCTATCTCTATCTTCCCTTTGTCTTAACTTTTAAAGGGCCAGACTCTCTGTACGTCATCAGTTGATAACCCAATAGAAGCACTAGAGGTGTGGTTATCTTCCAGATCACAATTTAGGTATTTGGTCTATAGAGGGCAGTCTTGTCCCACTAAACATACCTATCCAGGAAAGAGTTAACTTTTCCTGGTGGCTATTTTGACGTCATTTTGGCCTATCTAGATAGTGGCCATAACTAACGTATCCTTCACAGATCAAAGGGTTTATTTAAGTTTTGTCCAGACTATGTGTCTGGCAATCTGAGTTTTGACCCATAACTTACAATGGGACCTTATATGTATAGACAGTTAAATTTTATTATTTAATCTTCTCTGTCACAATTGTCTGGGTTTAGAATTGATTATATTCTTCTTATCACTTGTTTATACTATGCATTCCTTTAGCTCTGGCAAAGTGGCTAGTCTTACAGAAAGAAATCTTGTGTCTTTTTGTTAACTTGAAAATAACAAAATGGAGTCTGGTCTGTTCAGAGTGACTCAGAATATACACTTTTAATTTCTATCATAGCACAAGATGTCTGCCGATATAAATACTCTGACATAATCCCCCTTTAGTGCATTTCGTAGCCAAAATTAATTTAGCTTATGAATAAGCACTATAGAAGTTACCAGACATATTGTGCAATCACATCATTTCTAACATAGGCCCGTGCGTGGAATGAACATTTTTGTATATGTTTGTACCTGTAAAAGTTTTGAACTTTACACTTAGTACAATCAACCATAATATCATTATTATCATAGTACACCCAAAAACAATCTTAACATGGATGAACCAGTCAACACGAGCAATAAGGTCAGTATCTAGCTCAGAGTATTTAAATGTATCCACAGAAATGTTATCTTTTCTGATTGACATTTGGATAGTGTGGTTGGGCTTGTGGTCCAGCAAGAATTTTAGATTAGAATCTAGAGGGATATCTAGATTCTGGAAGGGATCCACCATCTCAATAGCACTTTCGATGACGTCAGTGTACACTGGGTATAGCGTAATGTCACCGATGGTGATACGAGAGTCGTGGGGTACCTTGATCAGTGAAACAGGTGCTGGTAAGGCAATTACTTTATTAGTCACCTGGTCCCTGCGAAAAACACTTATGTTTTTAAGACACGTGCTTACCAACCATTTATCTTTTACTAAGATAGCATGTACTAACGCATTACTGTCAGTTTTTGACATAGTTACTTGACATGTTTCAGAGCCATGTTTAAGGTACTCGATCCCACACAAAGCATTGGTAGAATCGTACACAAAAGGTTTTCCATCACATTGGAAATTTTTGTCTTTGAATTTCTCACAGTCATTCAAAATGGGTATAGAATACCAATCTGGTACCCATGGTTGAAAAGCCAAAACATCTGGGGTTTGGACTTTTACGTGGATATTTTCCTTCCATGTACCGACATTGTAGATTGTTTTCATTTGAAAAATGTTTTTGGGAGTTACATATGGTATGGCCAATAAAAAGCAAATCTCCATACGTTCCGGATCAATTAAGAGAGGTATAGCGCTCCCCATCTCAAAGGCCAGATTTAATTGCATAGGCTCAATTGTCTCTCCATCCACATTGGCAAGCATCGCATGAACAATATCCTTGGATACAAAATACAGAGGTATGCGTCCCCCTGCCAATTCAATCATTCCAGTTTGCACTTCGTCAAGAAAAGTAAGTGTGTGGAACAATATTGGGTCATGCAGAAATAGAAGTTCACGCTTAAATAAGTCATGACTTTGGTGCAACTCAGTGGATTTGGCAATTAATTCCGAATGCAAATTTGTTGTAACAACTGTGTCTTCCACAATAGTTAGCACGTCTTGGAGAAGTGTTCTTTGCTGTTGTATCACCTGATGAATATCGTTAATGTGTTGCTTTAGCGCATAGATTTCCATATCCAGCTTTTGTACAGTAATAGAGTTGGCTGCAGACATTCCAGTTGCGACAACTGCACCGACAGTGCCACAAACTAATGCAACAATTATAGCGGTGAGGAACCTTTTGGGTCGGTTGCTCATCGGAATAGAACTGGATACAAATGGTTTCCGGGCTTGCTCCAAGATGTTTCGCACACGGTCCTGTGCTCTTTGGAGGTGCATCTGGTACCAAGTCTGTAACTCAGGAAGCTGCATCGATGAAATGTTGTATGCCTTCTCGATGGAAATCTTGGGGTCCAAGCTGACGAACACACGTCGGGTCAGGATCCTCTTCTCTGTTAAGATGAACCCTGGTGTCTCTTGAATCAGGATGCTGGAGGATGGTCCCATCTCTGCGATCGGGTCGGTCCGTAGCTCTTGGCACAGGAGCAGTACGATCCAGAAACACGCCACATCCTTCTTGGACATCTTTCGACAGTCACGGATCAGGAACTCGTTTCAGACTTATCTACTAATGATTCAAGGTTTGTTAAGCATACAAACTTATAACAGTGTGACATCACTTGGCCTAGGACAACACATTATTACGATTCATCAACATATGTATTCTCTCTAATTCTATTTTTATAACTTCATCCCTCACTACATTTATTACTGACTCTTCAGTAATTTCGCCTATAGCAGTTAAACAAGCTAGTAACCTGCTTAAAAATGTAGTTATTGGATGGCAAGGAAATGGTTAATGACATGAACGTACATGAGATCATGGCACATCACAACATTTCACATCATACTATACCACGTGAATCAAGCATTCATCCAGGTTAGTCGTTCATCCTTCTGCATTTGAATCCACACCTATAATCCTTAATTGAGATTTAGGATGACAAGCACGCAACTGGTTAATGTGAACCCACTTTTCAATAAAATCACCATCCTTAGGAATTTTTATCTTATACGCTACTGGGGAAATTTTGTCAATGATGACATATGGCCCTTTCCAAGAAGGTAAAAATTTCTTTTCCTTGACTTGATTTCGCGCAAAGTTATACAGATAGACTCGATCTGTTATCTCATATTCCTTTTTCGTGGTTTTTAGATCGTAATAGGTCTTAACCCCTGTCGCTGCTTTTTCTAGATTCTTTTGGGCAAAAGCAAACACATGCTGTAAATGCTTGCGCAAATCTTCGATATACTGATGCGTAGTGGCAGCATTGATCAAGTTATGATCCGAAGTACGATATAGTAAATGCTGTGGTAAAACCATCTTTCTTCCTGTCATCAATTCAAAAGGTGACAATTTGGTAGCAGTGCTAGGTGTAGCTCTAATCGCCATTAAAACTAGGGGCAATTTAATGTCCCAGTCTTTACCAGACTCCTTAACATATTTCTTCAGAATATTAACGATAGACTGGTTATATCGCTCTACCCCCCCGCTAGACGCAGCGCGGTATGCAATATGTAGCTTTCGTTTAACACCTAGAATGTTCCACATCTTAGCCATTACGTCACTGGTAAAATGACTACCTCTGTCTGACTTAATTCTTTGAGGCAGACCGAACCTGGAAAAGACATGGTTAATCAACAAAGTGGCGCACACGGTACTCGTGTTCTCTTTACAAGGCAAACATTCTATCCACTTTGTGTACATACATGTAACGGTTAACATGTATTTGTTACCTCTTGAAGATCTTGTTACAGGACCTATAAAGTCAATTTGAATATCAGACCAGGGTAATGACACCCCCCTCTTCTGAAGTGGTGCACGATGGGTTGGACCATGGGGTTGATATTGCGGACAAATCAAGCATCCCTGACAGTATGTCTTAACATCCCTTAACATGTGTGGCCAATATGCATAATCACGCAATATCTCATATGTGATCTTATCACCACGATGCCCAGATGTAGGTGCATCATGTGCATGTTGGAGCATTAACCCTCTGTATACAGTTGGGACTACCCATTGTTGTATACCATGTTTAGAAGTTCTGACCAGTAACCCATCCATGATACTAAATTGAACTTTATATCTCATCAAGATTCGTAAATCTTCATTATCTTTGCAATCCACATCCGTGATGGGATTGGCAGTAGGGTCTTCTATATGTCTATAGAATATGCCTATGACGGGATCGTTCTTTTGACTAGTAATCAGGTCCTCACTAGGAGCTTCTTGACACCATTGCACGACGTTTAAGTCGGCATTATCTCTAGCCTGTCGTCTAGTTATGGCTTCAACATGAATTGAACCCATAAGATCATCAATGTTTAGGGTTTCACCATTGATGGCAGCTTGTTTTGCCAGTGAATCGGCTAAGTCATTACCATCCTTGTCAATACCTTCTATTTTAGAATGGCCTTTGGTTTTCTTCCAATATATGGTTAAACCATTTTCCTTAACCAACTCATCGATTTTACAAAACAATTTCCCATGTTTAACAGGTTTGTTATTGCTCTTCAGCATTTGGTTACGTTTCCAGCTAGGCAGATATTCGACGAAACTGTTGCGAACATAGTTGGAATCAGTTATAATAACAAATTCTTTGATACCATATTCTATTGCCATTTGAATGGTCTTATATACTGCACAGAGTTCGGCTATCTGACTGCTTTTGGGACCAATATTGTATCCTATAGATACATTGGGATAATCACCTGTCCAGGCGATTCCGATACCTGCAACTAACTTCCGTTCAGCACCAACGACGTGGTGATATGAACAACCATCAATGTATACCCACGGTAGTGGTCGACAGTATTCCTCATCATAAACTTTATAAGGAGATAGCAATTGCTCTTCTAGGAAGTCATCTCCGGTGTCATTATCATCCAGAGATGGAGCAGTACAGTCATGTAATTCTGCTAAACCTTGGGCAACTGGGCTTCTCTTATTATGTTTATAACGGACTTCTAACGGCCATCCCTGTAAGGATAGAGTCCATGCAGTAATCCGACTGTTAGAGAGATTACCGTCTCTAATTCTTTCACTCTGCAGATACTGTAGAGGTTGGTGAGCTGTTTCTACAATTATTTTCTCACCTTGGATATAGCTACGAAAATTTTGTAGTGCCCAGACAGTCGACAATAACGCCTTCTCACACGTGTTGAATTTAACTTCAACAGGTGACAAAGTCTTGCTAGCATATGCAATAACTTTGTTTAAACTGTCCTGCTTCTGATACAGAACAGCACTGATGCTTAAATCGGTATAACCTGTCTCCAGATAGAAGGGTTTACCCCCCTCTGGGTATGCTAAAGAGGGTGCTTGAGTAAGCTTCCTCCTCAGTTCACTTACCGCTTGGTCCTGAGGCTCCCCCCAGTTCCAGGTAGTTTCCTTTTTAAGCAGGTGTAAGAGTGGTTTCGTTATTTCTGCATAGTTATCTATAAACTTACGGGAGTAGTTAGTCATACCAAGGAACAATCTTAATTCCCTGATGTTTGAAGGTGTTTTAGCCTTTAGTACGGCTTCAACCTTCTTCCTCTGGGGATTTAATCCTTCAGAAGTTACCTCATGTCCGAGGAAATTGACATGGGTGCGACACCATTGCGCCTTTTGTAAAGACAGTTTAATCCCTGCCTCTCTTAACTGAGTGAGAACATGTCTAATCTCTATGATATGGTTATCAAAGGAGGTGCTTTTCAGCAAGACATCGTCGACATATGATAACGTTCCTCTCTCAAGTGCGTCAGGCATAGCTTTATGCATGAACACAGCGAATTCATGACCAGAGTTTATATAACCGAAAGGCATACGGGTCCAGGTATACTGCTGCTTTCCAAATGTGAAGGCCAACTTGTATTGGTCTTCATTATGGACTGGTACAGTCCAATATCCCTGCGCACAGTCAATGGCAGTGAATATTTTGGGTCCCTGCATTTGTACCAAACATTGGTCTATGTATGGCGTTGGCCAACCAGACATATAGATGCGTTTATTTAGCTGTCGTAAGTCAGCGCATAAACGCCATTGTCCATTAGGTTTCAGAATCCCCAAGATCGGATTATTATACGAACTGTGCACTGGACGTATAATGCCCCTTTCCTTTAAATTCTGAATGATGTCTTGTAGACCATCATATGACGCTAATGGGAGTCTATATTGTTTGATAAATACAGGTGGTAAATTTGGATCAGTTTGTATTCTGGCTACGTGGAGGTTAGTTAACCCACAGTCATAGGAATCTTTGGCAAAAATATCTTGGAATTCCATTAGGATTTCCTTTAGCTGTTGCCGCTCAGCATCGTTGGAGCAACCGTCAGCTAAAGATATTTGCTCTTCTAGCCTTTCCTGAAATCCTGGAAAGATTTCAGGCTGGCCTATCTCATAAGCTTCTTCAAGCCTAGAAGTTAGGTCAGTTCGGTGTTGACTTACCTTTTCTCTTAGGTCGTGATACTCTTGTGATTCCTGCTCATTGAGCGGATGATCCAAGGTGATAGATGCTTCTTCGATTTTACACGAGCCTTCTTCGACGTTGAAGGGATATACAGATAGGATAGTGAATAATCCTTCTGGGGAGGAATGGAATATTTGATCGACAAGTTCGTCCTCAGTTAAGTATTCTTCAGGGATAAGGCCTATAATTTGGTTTTGGAAACCAAATGTATAGTACTCAGCATCCAATGCCAGACCTAATAATGTTCCTTTTGGTAAAGTAACACTATTGGGTGTAACATTGTTGACCATGATATAGATGGGATTCTTACCAATACTTACCATTGGTGTATGTGTTACCACCATCCCTAATTGTTGTATCCTGTTGGATAAACAGATTAGGGCATCAGAGTTTTCAAATCTCTGACCCTCCTTGACCTGTAGGGGTAAAAGAAAGTTACTTGTCCCCTGTGGAATGGTTATGTCATCAGGAACTTGGATACTTACCGCATATGGGAGTATTTGTCCTGATTTCAGGGTGTTTTCCTCGTGTAGGTATCCACAAGGATTACCTTTTAACCTTGTCCACAAATTGGAATTAATCAGGTCAAGGTGTATGGCAAAGCGATGTATGACATCATTGCCAACGTAAACCTGATAGCGAGGTTCGTCTATCACTAGGAATAAATGTTTAACTGTCTTATTTCTGATGGAAATAGATAGTAAACATTTTGCTATCACATTGTGACTCTCTGATTCGCCATCCAGATTCTGGATCCACCTGTCATGTGGGGAAGAGTACCTGATCATTTTAGGATTAGCGATCTGCTTTAACCCCTTAAGGACCAAACTTCTGGAATAAAATGGAACCATGACATGTCACACATGTTATGTGTCCTTAAGGGGTTAACAGACTTCTGCTAATATAGCTGTTCTCACTCTTTAAGTCCAGCTTTGCATTCCTACTTCTTCCTAAGTCATTTATCTGAATAGGAAAGAATAAGTTGTTATTAACCCTTTCAATTCTGGCAAGGAATTGAGCATGACCTGCCAGATCTACAGATTCAACATAGTCCCTGTGGAGAGAAATGGTTAAAACATCACCTTCCAGAGAGACATTCTGGATCCTCTCTGGAGCAATTCTTACGGAATGCTCATCTACAGGTGTGATTGCATCATTCACCTGCAGGATAGTCACGTCAGGTGACTGACTATTCCTAAAATGTACCTCTATCACATGGCAGTTACGATCAGATTGTACATGTGATTTCTCATAGGTTATGGGAACCTTAGCTTGTGACCATACAATTCCATTCACACAGTCAATAATTGTGTTAAGTCTTCTGAGTATGTCTATACCCAGAATCAGTCGGTCATAGGGGAGATCTACCACTATCACCGGGTGTCTAAAGGTTTTGTTACCTATTTTAAACTTTAACCAAGTATTGCCAATAACATGAAGGGCATTTCCTCCTACACTCAACAGAGCATTGGGGAAATCTCTTAGCTTCGGCTTATCCGTTGCTAAGTCCATTACCTGCTGGAAGTAGGTATTGGATAAGATAGTGGTTTGTGAACCAGTATCTATTAACCCTTGGAAAGGCTGGGGTAGCGAATCCTGTATTTCTACAGACATGTAGTACCTTCCTTCATGTTCTTCTAATTCACATAAGAATTTAGAATGTGTCAACATATCACTCGTTTTCCATACGTTACCTGTCACAGCAGTAGTTTCTACCTGTACTGAGGAATGCTCAGTCATACCCACAGGCCCATCCTTTTTAGGAACATCTTGAACTATCAAGCGGGAACTAGTGGTCGGCATCTCAGTTAACCCTTTCAGGTCTGGATCCTGGAAACTAGTGGTTGCTGGGGCTACTTTAGCCTTTGGCTGAAATGAAAAAACAGAGGAACACGTTGCGCCTCCTTCACCCGGAAGTGAAGTGACGGGAAAGGCAATAGGTTTTCTAACACAACTATTGTTTATTTGACTGTTAGTACCTGGAAAGGAAACAGGGTTAGGCATTACATCTACTGATAACCTAGCCAGTTTAGTCACAGAAGCTATTATTGCTGCGGCACCTGTTGTTGTTGCTGCGGTTGCACAGGTAGTTCTGCAATTGGAGCTATCCCTAAAAAAGGATTTCTGGCAAAGACTTCGTTAATCTTTGTCATTCCCTCCATTAATTTGCCCATCTGGTCTGTCAATTGACCAACCTGACGACGCAAATTATTTCCCCCATTGCCGTTTTGTCTTTGCCCATTAGAATTTGGCTGGGATGGCTGAGACTGTTGGGAGTTATTGGAAGCAGATTGGTTATTTCTGTTTCCATATCTCCTATTTCCCTGAGGATTCCTTCTCCATTGGGAATTGCCTTGGTTCTTATTAACCCAGGGGCGTTTATTCCCATTGGCATTGGATTTTTCAGAGTTATTAGAGGAATTTGCAGAATTGCTTCCGGCGTTTTCCTGTTTCTGAGGTTTTGGTGTTTTCAAAACCTCGGAATAGGTCCTCTTTTTCTGTTGGGTTTCTAAACCTAACTGAATTTTAGTCTCTGACACCATTTTATCACCAGGTTTCTTAACCTTTGGCTGATTTTCGTCATGTGCATGGTGTATAGTATACAACTTCATGCACTGACTGACTAGCCATTCTAATGGTAACTTACAATCGTAATCTCTTGCGAGATTCATTTGTATGTTTACCGGCATGGCATGAAAATACAGATCTTTGAAGTCTGTGCTTTCATACCTGGGTTTTCTTTGGGCCACGGAGTATGCATTTTTAAGAATTATTAAAAATTCTCTGGGGCTTTGATCTGGACGGCACTTTAAGTTATAAAGCGCCTTCTTAGCAGAGGCAATGGTTTTATACTTACCATATTCCATGATTATTTCATATTTCATCTTGGACCAGGACATTAACTGTATAGCTTGAAGACTTTCTAGATAAACACGACACATTGAATCAAAGGTCCATGTAATGAACCATTTCTTTTGGATTTCATCATACATGCCCAATGAATTCATTGCTCTATCATAATTTTCCAGATGTTCAGATATGTTTCCTGAACCTCTAGAAAATTGTGGGACAGTCTCTCTAAGGAATTTGATGACCTTTGGTGTTTCATAAACAGGCGTCGTTGATTTAGGACCTCTGTTTCTGTGTTTAGGTAAACGTCTATGCGATCTGTCTGCTGAAGAGGAATTAGACCCGTACAACAATGCAGATGGCATATCAGTTACATGGCCTTCAGAGTGGACAGTGCAATCACTTTCACTCCCATCACTCTGAGCTTCTTGTTCACTGTCACAATTCTGATCAGCATCAGAATCCTGCCAGTGAACAGAACCATGTCTGTTTTCATTCCTATCACCTTGAATCTGATTCCTTCTGTCAAGCTTGGCCAGGACAGTCTTTTCAAACTGTTCTGCCCAAGATTGCCAAGAACCTACAGGTGTTTTCTCAGAATTACTCACATCTTTACTTACAGACTGTTTTATGAAAACCTGGTTTGGTGTGGGAAAATCATAATAAGGAGGGGATTTACAGATAGTCTTTTCTTGCATTTTTGTGCAACTTTTTGGCACAGAATGATGACTACCAACCTCACTGTCTAATTTCTGACTCTCCTTTTCATACTCATCCAATTGCATTTTAAGCTGATTTATTTCCTGTGCATATTTATCCGTCAAAGCTTTCATTTCTTTTTCATGATCAGCCTGACGAGTTTTATGCTCAGCAAGTAAATCTTGGTATTTCCCATTTTGAATGCCCAGATCGTCACTGTACGTGTCCAATTTGGCATTCAGTGACTTGTTTTCATCACACACCTTAAGAAGTGCTGTCATAAAGAAAGGCCAAGAGTGTATTATGAACGCCATTTTCCTTTCTATGTTCTTTTGTTCAGCAATTTCTTTAAGATATATGATGATGTGTTCATCAGTTAGAATGGTGTGTTTAGCTTCCCATTCTATGCTTTTCAACCAAACCTCATAGGTTGCATCATTTTTCATATGTTTATGAATATGAACTAGAGCATGTTTTCTTAGGTCTTCAATTATTTCAGTATTATCTGTTACAGATGTATTCTGGATTCAGCCATATTTCTATACAGTGATTTAATCTCAATACAAAACTCTTTTCTATATCAAGATTAAATTGCATGAATTACACCAATATTATTATATATGAAATATAATTTCAACTTAAACGATCTCAGCAGTGCCTCCAATATGTGGGGATATTTATGGAATAATAATAGTAACAGTGAGAATTGCCCACTAATTCAATTCTCAGATCCCAAAGAACGTTTATCGTAAGTGAGAAGTATTTCATATAATAATATCACAATGTATAAAAATAGATTTTTATTTATAATGACAAATTAATTAATAAAAATATTATGCAACATGCATGACAATAATCAATGAATATCCAGTACAAAATGATATGCAATACAAAGGAATGGGTATTACGTTTCAATGGCTAAATAGCATTTCCTGTCAAGACTTTATTTATGACTATCTTTAACACAGACTGAAAGTGAAACTTTTCACAGAAGAACAGAATTCCTCAGAGTGCAGCGTAAGGTCGTAAAGTTTAGCTGACAGTTAGAATAACCCTTTCAATGCTGGCTAGATCTCCTAGGTAATTGAGATCTATTCTTATGTAATTTTTAAATAAAATAACATTTAAACCAGTTCATTAGTCATTTCCTGGAACCATCCAATAAGAGAATCTACCATAATTATATAAGCAGACTTTGTTTTTAATTTGTCTAAAAGATATCTATCTTAATTTAGAGCAAATCAATACACCTGGATAAAAACAGCGGTATGCTAACACGTGATAATATCACATTGATATATAATTATTCTTAATTCCACCTGCAGAATGGAATGTTTATAACTATATATTCTTAGTTAACTAAGATTTCTTAATATGGAAATCTGACCGTGCTTTATCCAGTCATATATAATGCTATTAATACATTTTAATTAATTTAATTAATTAAATGAAACCAGTATAATTACCAGTTGAGTAGATATTTCATCCGATTGGTAGATAGTCTCAGGAACTTATTTGGATGTCTCTCTGCATGGAGGTGTTGGTTAGAAAGTCAGTAAATTCTAAGTGTTAGAGTTTTAGGAGTAGAGTGTTAGTCTCAGATGTTGTCCGAGTTGGAATCCCCAAACTTCCAATTCCTCTCTCCTCTCCTTTGCCTATCTTGCATATCTCTCTCTTCCCTTTGTCTTAACTTTTAAAGGGCCAGACTCTCTGTACGTCATCAGTTGATAACCCAATAGAAGCACTAGAGGTGTGGTTATCTTCCAGATCACAATTTAGGTATTTGGTCTATAGAGGGCAGTCTTGTCCCACTAAACATACCTATCCAGGAAAGAGTTAACTTTTCCTGGTGGCTATTTTGACGTCATTTTGGCCTATCTAGATAGTGGCCATAACTTACGTATCCTTCACAGATCAAAGGGTTTATTTAAGTTTTGTCCAGACTATGTGTCTGGCAATCTGAGTTTTGACCCATAACTTACAATGGGACCTTATATGTATAGACAGTTAAATTTTATTATTTAATCTTCTCTGTCACAATTGTCTGGGTTTAGAATTGATTATATTCTTCTTATCACTTGTTTATACTATGCATTCCTTTAGCTCTGGCAAAGTGGCTAGTCTTACAGAAAGAAATCTTGTGTCTTTTTGTTAACTTGAAAATAACAAAATGGAGTCTGGTCTGTTCAGAGTGACTCAGAATATATACTTTTAATTTCTATCATAGCACAAGATGTCTGCCGATATAAATACTCTGACAACATGCAAGACTACTGAGAAGCGGATCGCAGTAGTCAATGCGAGAGATGATAGCGGCATGGACCAGCACCTTGTCCACATCCGGCATTGGATAGGGGGCAGATGTGAGCTATGTTTTTGAAATAGAAGTGGCAGGATTTGCCAAATGACTGGACTTGAGGTGTGAAGTTGAAGTCAGAGTCAAAGAGAACACCTAGGCAGCAAGTCTGTGACGTAGAATTGATGGTAGTGCCATAAACTTGGACGGAGGAAGAAAAAAGGAGTAGCAACACTGGAGAGAGAAGACATTTGAAGACTTGAGGGAGGAAAGATGAGAAGTTCTGTTTTGGAAAGGTTAAGTTTAAGAAAATTAGCAGTTATAAATAGCAGAGAGGCAGTCAGAGACACGAGTCAAGAGGGATGGCAAGAGATTAAGAAAGGACAGATAGATTTGCATGTCATCCATATAGAAATGGTATTGGAAGCCAAAAGATCTGATGAATTTACCAAGAGAGACAGTATAGATCAAGAACAGTAGGGGATGAAGTACAGAACTTAGGGGAACACCGACAGAGAGGGGTTGCAGAGGAGTGAAAGAGTCAGAAAAAGAAACACTGAAAGAGCGCTGGAGAAGGCAAGAGAAGAACCAGGAAAGTGCAGTCTCATAGACCGAGATTACTGAGGATGAGAAGTTGTTCTTTATGATCAACAGTGTCGAGAGCAGCAGAAAGATCAAGGTGAATTAGGAGAGAGTAGCGACCACTGGATTTAGCAGCAATTAAATAATTGGATACTTTGGTTAGGGCTTCGACAGAGTGATTAGCGCAGAATCTGGACTGAAGCAGATTGAACAGAGAGATGGATTGAAGGAAGTCAATCTAGTGTACAGAACTCTCTCGAAGATCTTGGAGGTAAACGGTAGTAGTGAGATAGGGTGGTAGTTGGAGGGTCCAGATTTGAAGGTTGAAGAAAATATGACAGAGGAGATTGAGAGCTTGGATATTTTAGTGAGTGGGAGAGCAAGAGAAGAAGATAGAGCACAAGTAGTATGAGGGAATAGGATCAAAGGAACAAAGATAAAAGAGACTGGGATGGGTTAACTGAAACAGTGCTCCCAAGCTCAATCTCTATACCCTGAATGTGGCTGCTCAACCAGTGTAAGGCAATAGATTGCCAGTCATAGAGCATAAATAGAACTAAAAAAATAAATCTTTAATAGTCCCTCTTGGGAAAAAAAATAATAAACCAATGTGAAAAGTTAATATACAGTGATATTAACAATAAAATAGAATCATCTGCTAGTCTGCAAAATATGCAGCGATCACACAATAAATCAAGTGGCAACTATTAGAATAGAGTAACCGTTAATAAAAGCTTATTTGTAACAGTGTCTGTAGCCAACAATAAAAAGTAGAAGGTGTGAGCACTACTTTTTATTACTATTTATGCTCTGAGTGGCAATCTATTGCCTTACACTGGTGGAGCAGCCACATTCAGGGTATAGAGCAGGGGTAGGCAACCTTTTAGCAGCACTGTGCCGATATAGGATTGTGATGTCCTGTTGCGTGCCGATCCTATTTTTTTAAATTGAGGTGTGTATGCTGCCGTATTCTG
This sequence comes from Pelobates cultripes, assembly GCA_933207985.1. NCBI lineage: Eukaryota > Metazoa > Chordata > Amphibia > Anura > Pelobatidae > Pelobates > Pelobates cultripes. The sequence continues at coordinate 82,758,003 of OW240912.1, read as the reverse complement.
CTTGTGTTATTTTTACTGTAATTGCTTTGTATCATTGTATTTGTGCGTATATGAGCTATTATATTGTATATGTTCATTAGTAGTTTATGGTATTGTGTATGATACATATGAATGTGGGCTGTGTATGAGGGCTGCTTGTGGAATTGTGTGTGGATGGATATGTCATATTGTGTGTCTGGTAGTGTGTGGGGGCTGTTTGGGGTATTGCATATGAGAGGCTGCATGTGGGGTTGTGTGCATGTATGTATATTGTTAGTGGTGTTGCATTTGTGGGGATTGTGTGTGTGTGTGTGGGCTGTTCATATTATTTGTATGAGGGGAGGGTTATTTTGCATTTCTGGGTATATCTAGCAGTGTGGGTGGATTCCCTGGGTTCCAGTGGGGGCCAGACTGGCCAGGTACAGGTCAAGGACAGGAGCTACGATAGCTGTCTAGGGCTGTGTGGATTCCCATTCACAAGTGCTGGGAGGAAGTGATCTGAGATCACTTCCTCTATGTGCTGCAATGCATAAATTGAGGATTGTCCTTCACCACCTCTTCGTATTAGCAGATATCTGAAGTTTTACTGGGACTCCTGATAGGCCAGAGTGCGTTTGGCTCTGGCAGCCTTGAGTGCCATGCAAAGACACCTTGAGTGCCGTGCATGGCACTAGTGCCGTAGGTTGCCTACCCCTGGTATAGAGACTGAGTTTGGGAGCACTGTTTCAGTTAACCCAACCCATCCCAGTCTCTTCTATCTTTATTATTATTATTCTGGGTTATGCCCTAATACCCTTCAACCAACACAACTCCAGTGAATGATCATTCTGGTCTTTTACTGCTGCTGTATTCTCTTTAGGATCAAAGACACAAGTTGTGGGGCTGGAGGACCGAAGTAGAGCAGGAACCTCTTTTGACATAGCGGGTGCGCATAATGTAGAATACCTCCATGAGTGCGGATGGAATACCTCCATGCCCCACTGTCATTTTATGTCAGTTACCAAGACAAATCACCCTTATCATTACAATCACTGTGATGGCTTCTAATTTCCAGTATGATATATATGATTTCTGTGGGAATAGCAAGTCGTATGTATGTATGTATGTATGTAGACTTTCTTTTCCTACAGAAATCACAAGTTTGCAGTAATGTTACTACTGAAAAGGATTCTGGGTGGGCTTATGCAAATTAGTTCCTCATTCCATTTTAACGGCGTTCTATGCTGTCCCCATTATAATGGGCTTTAAAGCCGTTGCAGCAGCATAGAACACTGTGATGGCTTAAGCCCCCAGGAGCTCCGGTAGACTTACCTCCGCTGCGATCTTCTTCGGGAGGACAGCCCAGGCAGCCCTCCTCGACAAATCGGGTCCCTGGGGGCCATGTGATCACTCTCAAAGAGCAATCACATGGCCCCCTATAGCTGGCTGTGGATCTGCCAGCAGGGTGGACTGTCAGACAGTCCCCCTGCTGGTGGGAAGTACAAAAAATAATAATTAAACATGTTTAAAATAAATTAAATGCACATATATGTAATGTATATATATTATATATATTACATATATGTGCATCTTTTATATATGTAACATCATACTTAGTGTATTTTAATATTAATATAAGTACATATATAAGTATTAAAATACACTTAGAATGAAGTTACATATATATGATATATATTATATATATATTATATTTGTATATACGTATAATTACAATAAATAAATAAAATATATATTTTTTTAAATTAAAATAAATTGTATATACAGGTGATACTCGAAAAATTAGAATATCGTGCAAAAGTTCATTTATTTCAGTAATTGTATTCTGGCTTGACTGGTGTGTAGATTTTTGTTTAACATTGTATTAACTTTCCACAGACGTCAGGTGGAAGGGGTTTTCAATCACAATTTTTTCCCCACCATAACTATTTTGGTTGTTGCCCTTATATATATAAGTAGAGATTGTAGCCGTATTAGTCCAGTGACTTAGAAGTAAAAAGGGAAAATTTATTCATACATACCGTAATTTTCTTTTCCTGGTCATATGCCATGGCAGCACAACGATGGATAGCTCCTCCCTATCCCTAATTAGACATGAACTAATTAAAAAATTAAAATAAATGTATAAGTACCTCCTCCTATCCCCTCCTCCCTCAGTCTTGTTACTAGCAATATCCCAGGGCGGGACCTCTGTGCTGCCATGGCATATGACCAGGAAAAGAAAATTACAGTAAGTATGGTTAAATTTACAGCACAACAATGGGTAATACCCAAGCAATAAACAAGGGAGGGAAGAACAAATAAAGAAACCACAGACTCAGAAATATCATATGCAAAGTGTATTGGTACCACAAACCAAGTGACAAACACCAAAACTTCAGGAATCAAGGGTTTCATACAGAAAGGACACTTTTAGCAAACTGGTCCGAATGACCGGCTCTGACATCCACTTGGTAATGTCTGATGAAAGTAGTGGCAGAGGACCAAGTGACAGCTCTACAAATCAGTTCAGGAGAGACCTTAGCAGAGGAGGCCCAAGAGGAGGAAAGGGATCTCGTGGAATGAGCTTTGAGTCCATGCAGGACGGCGGAAAAGGCAGAGGGAAGCCAGAAAGAGGAAGAAGTCCAGACGAGCAAGGTACACGTCCAGGTCCATATTCACCTGCCCACTGCTACCCCTAGGGCTACTGCAGCATTAGGGAACCAGGCATAATAGCTTGCTACCCCTTGGGTTACAGCAAGTACCAGACGCCTGGTCACTAAAGGGGTACTCTCCAGGGGGTCACCTTTGTGCAGGGCCCTGTAACTGGAGACTTCCCAAGAGAGAGAGGCTGAACTCCCAAGGGGCCAGGGGAACAAACCCCCAGGTAAGCCATAAAAGGAAAATAATAGTTCCAAGGAAAAAAATACTGAGGGAGGAGGGGATAGGAGGAGGTACTTATACATTTATTTTAATTAGTTTCTGTCTAATTAGGGATAGGGAGGAGCTATCCATCGTTGTGCTGCCATGAATATGGTCAGGAAAAAACAGATAAAATTCGTATCTTGTAATACATTTTTTATTGGACTATCAGAATTTTTTTATGACAAGCTTTTGGGAGAACCTCACTTTCTCAAGTCTAAAGCATTTCTGAGCACGAAGACACATAGAATTCAAACTTGAGTTGTGATACAGGGTTAAGCGACATGTGCAGATAAGACAGGTTTGATAGAACATAGACACCATTCTTGTAGAGGGTTGTAAATTTCTTGTGTGAAGATCACAGAGAGGGGGGGGGGAGCAAACAGTGCAGAAGATGGTGCTTGGAGGGAAGAGTAAAAACCAGGGGTCAAGTCCTAGCGAAAAAAGTGAACTCACCCAAGATTCCCCCCACCCCCAAAAAAAATGTACACTCCTATGTGTATAGTGCAATGCAGGGTGTGTATAATGAATGTAGTATGTTTGTAGTGAATGCAGAGTATGTATAATGAATGTAGTGTGTTTGTAGTGAATGCAGAGTATGTATAATGAATGTAGTGTGTTTGTAGTGAATGCAGAGTATGTATAATGAATGTAGTGTGCATCAGTTGATGTTATGGTCCCAACGACACCTGGCAAGCCTCACAGCAATTCATCTTCTGGGGAAACAAAATCAGATCGCAGATTTCCTCAGCAGATCCAAAATTGATCGGGAGAGTGGTCTTTGTTGGACGACGTGTTCCAAATGATAGTGGACAGATGGGGCCTTCCTCAAGTGGACTTGTTTGTGTCATGAAAGAACAGGAAGGTGGAGTGTTTCTTCACGAAGGACAATGATCCTCTAGCCATGGGGAGGGACGCCCTTTCCAGCAACTGGCGATTTTGAGAGGGGTATGCATATCTCCCTTTTCCCCTGATTTTTCCCATTCTAAGGAGAATGAGGATGGTTCGTGTCTCCCTCATACTCATAGCCCCGTTTTGGCCGCACGGACCCTGGTTTCCTCTCCTGCAGAGCCTTTGTGTAGAGCCACCTTGGAGTCTTCCAAGAGTCCTGTTCTCCAACCAGACCCGTCCTCCCTCAACCTGATGGCATGGAGGTGGAAAGGGAAATGCTGTTAAATAAGGGCTTCTCTCATGCGGTGGTAGACACCCTACTCAGGGCTAGGAAGAGTTCCACTTCTAACGCATACTATAGAATTTGGGACGTTTTCTCTTCTAGGGCTTCCTCGAGGGATATCTCGATCCAGTGTCCTTTCACAGGGAATATCTTAGACTTTCTTCAGTCCGGCCTCGAGAAGGGTCTGAGCTACAACACCTTGAATGTTCACGTATCTGCCTTGTCGGCTTTAACTAACCACAAATGGGCCTTTGATTTGGATGTGGCCAGGTTTTTTAAAGCTGTTCTAAAAATCAGACCTCCGATTAAGCCGTTCGCTCCACTTTAGGACTTGCCTCTGGTTCTCCAAGCTCTAAAGTCTCACCCCTTTGAACCTTTGGACTCAGTGCCTTTTCCATTTCCTCTCCATTAAAACTACCTTACTGGTGGTTGATAGATTTGAGCTGAATAGTCCTTGAAAATCAAGATTTTGTGACCCTGGCATGTGGGATTAACCAAGGCTTTGAATGCTGCTAGAATACGAACAGTGTTGTGAAAATGTAAGAATTTTGTGATTATAGGTCGTGTTCTTGAATCTTTGTCCTGTTTGTCTGAGCCCAGCCTGTGCACTCTTCCGATGACTGGAGCAGTGGTGAAAGTAGATGCTATCTGTGTCCAATATCCAGGACTGGAGAGCAGGGATAAGATCACTTGGTTTTAAAGTTTCTGGGAATCCAACAAATCTAAGATTGTTTCATCTGCATCTATTTTCTAGATCATCCAATTTGTCTTGCAAGAAAACCAGTGCGGATTGTTGTTGTTGTTGAATAGTAGATCGTAGTTAATGTAATTCGTCCTCCGCATCACTGTTTCTACACACAGTAGAATTATAGTATCACAACCTTACCTTACTTTACTGATCAGATATATAGAATTAACCCTTTTGGTAACTTTTTTACCTGAGCTGTCCTCAGAATAGCTCATAGAGAACAAAGACACAAGCTGACTAAGTAAACATTTAATCTGACAAAAAGGATTCACAGTGCTGTGTACAAAAATACAGAAATAACTGACACACAAAAACACAGATAAATTGCAAAACAGTCCATAAAATAAAATAGGAGAAAACACAAGAAATCCTTACATATATTTAACCCTTATATATCATTCTTGTGGGAGATTCAGATGGTACAGGTCTCCAAGTAGTTGACGGAAAAAAAAATCTCCCTGGATAATCCAACATCCTCATTATATCTCAAACTAGTTGTTTCTAAGTGGCCAGACTCCTGGGTGGATCGGAGGAGGTTGGTCTGGCAATTTATTGTCCACTCCATATTTTTTTAAAATTATGTTGTCCTTTGAATAACCCAAAGTCAGAGCATACGCACCAATACTTTTTTTGATACCCTCTGGTGAAAGTTATCTAGTCGTTACATTTTATGGCTTAGGCCAGGCGTTGGATCAAAGCCTACAATAAATGTTATCCCAACATGTACAAAAACAACTCCTAACATATATCAAATGCCAACTCTTGCTTTGGCATGACAAAAATAACCCCCACTCGCTGGCTGGGGGCAAGTGGGTGACCTGTGATCTGTCCACCCCTATTATTTAATTTAAAGCCCCACTCTATGCCCAGAGGTGGAGACATGAGAGGACCAGGTTCCCCCCATTAAATTGATCTTTTAAGCGACTAAGATGCAATTTCTGCCCAGTCGCTAGGTTCTAGTTAGTCAATGGCTGCTTACGGTTTCATACACATGCCCCTATCAGCAGCATGGCAAGTGGGGGCATAAGGAAAATGTAATACCTCACTTCAGGCCTGGACTGTCACGGTGCCTGATCAGCACCTCAGTATGACCGCACCTCATCGGTGCGGTCACACTATCGCAGTGCCCGATCAGCACCACAATGTGACCGCATCTGATTGGCGTGGTTACACTAAAGGAGGGAGAGATTACTCACCTCCAGAGCCTCTCCCTCCGTGCAGTTTGTAAATCAGCAGCCGAGTCCAGCATTAGGAAGGATGTGGGCTGCTGCAAGGCAGCGCTAATAACTAGTGATGTGAACATGCGTGCAACGTCACATTTTCGCCGTGCACGCACGTTCTGGGGTCATGGTACCCAACAAGGATTTACTGCGTTATTTAAACCCAAACCTGCAGTTGTTCAAGTTGTTCAGTTGAGCGCGTTCCTGATTCTGATTATTATTTTTTTGATCTTGGCTTGGCTTGACTTTTTTCTGGTAGCCCTGACCCTTTGGCTTTGTTCTTTCCATATTTGTTCCTTTCTGTATTCCTGACCTCGGCTCGTGACTATCTCTATTCTATTACGTTAATTCCGGCCATTCTAAGGCCCAGTTATACGTTGTTAATGTTTGTATTTGTTATGTGTTTTACTTAATTCTGCGTGTTGGGCCACTAGTTCATCCTCACTTTACGACAGGGTCATGGACCCTGCAGAGTTAAGTCAACACAGGTTGGCTTGTGAAAGAAGGTTGGAAGATAATGATCACCGTATGGATCAATTCGCCCAGGCCTTTCAGACATTATTGGCCCGTACTGCTCACCTCCAACTGGAGGATCATGACCTCCTCCAGCCCCTCCTGTTGCTGTTGTACCAATAGTATACCAGGCTCCGACTATATCCCTCTTACCATCCCCTCATTTTGGTGGTAATGCTCAGGAATGCCGTGGTTTTCTTAACCAAATCGAGTACCACTTTTAGGCCTCCCCCGGTTCCTTTCCTTCCAATAGATCCAAGATTGGTTATCTGATGAATAAATTGATAGGGAAGGCAAAATCCTTTATGGAAGAGAAACAAGTCTATCGCATATGATTATGCGGAATTCCTAAATGTGTTCAAGCTAACTTTTGAGCCATTAGGTAAGGAAAAGGATGTGGAAAAAACCCTCATGCGCATAAGACAAGGCAATCGCTCTGTTTGATTATGCAATTAAGTTTCGAACCCTTGCCTCAGAGGTGAATTGGACAAACAGTGGCTTTGTCACCACTTTCGCTGAAGGCCTGTCCAATACCATTCTAGATGAGGTTGCTGCCAGAGACGTGCCAGAAAAACTTAACGAGTATATAACTTATATGATACAGAAAGATAACTATCTAAGAGTAAGTGAAAGGATTAGAAACAAACCAAGAAGAAATAGCACTTTTCTCGCTCCCAACTTCTCCAACCCTGTTGTTCACAAACCCGCTATTGTAGCTGCTGAACCTGAACCTATGCAGTTGGGAGTTATGAGGTTATCTGAAGCAGAGAGACAATTTAGGAGGAGTGAGGGTCTGTGTATGTATTGTGGTAAGAAAAGACATATGCCCGATTCGTCCGGAAAACTCTCGCACCTAAGTACCATTAGGGGACCAGCAATAGGTGTTATGTATATGTCCCCCACTATGCCTCTTTCAAGACTTCTGTCTGTTACCATTTTGTTACACAACCCTGAGGTCAATTGCAAAGCCCTATTAGACTCAGGAGCAGCAGAAAGCTTTATTGATGCTAACTTTGTGTCCACACACAAAATACCTCTAAGGGAGAGGTTAACACCTTTGGACGTTGAGGTCAAAGATGGTAGACCTCTTGGGAATCCGCTCATTACCCATGAGACCTTACCTGTTTCATTGCAAGCAGGGGCCTGCAATGAACAAATCACTTTTAAGGTTCTCGCTTCACCCTCTTGTCCCATTGCACTTGGTTTTCCATGGCTAATCAAGCATGATCCATGTATAGATTGGGGGAAAGGGGAGATACTAAAGTGGGGTGATGGATGTTGTAACAGATGTTTACATAACAACAAAGAGGTGTATAAGTGGCGCTATAAGATGGTGACGTATATCCCAGTGCGTCTCAAACCACACAAGTGTTATATCACCTTAAACACTTACATTAAATATAGAAAACAAGAGAGAGGTTGGCGCACACAATGGATAGTTATTCAGCAATCTGTAATAAATACAACAGAACCTTCATAGGGCAACATATATGAGGAAATATTCAAATATATGTATAACAGGAAAAACTCACAATTTAGAGAGCCATATAAGTCGGCTCTCTACTATAATAGCAGGTAAGTAGCCCCAAAACGACAGATGGCCGCAGTGGTGATGGTCCCCCAGAAAAAAGGATGCTTCAAGTCCTTCTGGATAAAATTTCAGGAACCAAATAGTAGCTTAAAATACTTTTTAATAAATAAAAATCAAAATAGCAGCAATAGCACAACGTGTTTCGACCAATTAACTGGTCTTCCTCAGGTGCATAAAGATAAAATGAATATTACAGGCTTAAATACCTAACATATCAAATAACAATAAAAAAACAATAAAAAACACATGTGAATCATTACACACCCCTCCCAACTTGTCCATATATGGCAGTTCCGTTTTTATTAAGCCTCCTCCAAAATGGTGGTATGTGATCTATCTTCATTGCTGTCCAGTGGGGGCTGACCTTCTCATGATGGCAGCACGGACAGGACGTTCATAAAAAACACATGGATTTCGGTATTATGCCGAGACGTCACTTCTGGTTTGCGTCGTGACGTCACTTCCGGTTAACGCCATGACGTCACTTCCGGTTACCATCTGCTCGAAAAAGGGGGAGGCATCACACCTTACCATAATCCTATTAGGATAGCTCAGTTCATAAACAGGAAGTCCACCATATTTGTAAAAGTAAAAAGAGGGCAAGTAAAGGAAGGGCGAAATAGTTAGAATAACAATAATATCACAAAGAAATACTTGAAACATAATATGAAGCATAAAGGGAAAAGAACAAATCAAAAGCCTAAATTTAATAAATGTATACATCACCAGATCTCTATCTTTATATTAAAATTCCAAAGGAAGCACATATGGAACATTAAAAAAGATATACATAATATATAATATATAATAAGAGGAAATATTAAAAAAAAATTAAAAATCTTTTTAGTTTTTTATTTTTAATAATTTTTAATAAAATGAATACCGTTATCTTATAAAAATATTAAAAATCTATAAAATGGGACCAATTTAAAAATCAATATTCATTCCTTTTGGAAATAATGTTTGGAGGTCAAAAATCCAGGAACTCTCTTTCTTACTAAGATTTAAGGCTTTATTGCCACCTCTCAAGTGGGTTGATATATTTTTTCTATTGCCATAAATTCTAAGTCTCTAGGATCTGAATGATGTTTATCTAAAAAATGTTTAGAGACACTATGGTTTAGAAATCCTTTTTTTTATGTTCCTGATGTGCTCTCCAATACGGACTTTAAGGGGTCTAGAAGTTTTGCCCACATATTGTAAACCACATTTACAATTTAAAAGATAGACCACATTATTTGAATCACAGGAAATAAAACTAGATACCATAAAAGACTTGTTAGTAACTACTGACATAAAACTCTCTTTTTTCTTTTTATTAATCGTAGTATTTTTACAGGCACTGCAGTTACCACAATGAAAAAACCTTTTTGCCTTTTTGACCATTCATTTAAAAAAGTCTGGTCTTTTTCACGATCTACGAAACTTGATGTTAAGATCTGTTTTAAGTTTCTGGCACCTCTAAAAATAAATCTTGGCTTGTGACCTATAAACTCTTTAATATCATGTTCTTGTTGTAGAATATGCCAGTTCTTATTAATGACCTTTTTTAAGGTGCCTATATTAGTGCTGAAGTTAAAAATTAAAGGAATTTGACTAGTTTTATCTGACTCTTTTTTTACTTTATATTTAAGCAATTCTGATCTATTGATTAAATTAACACTTTTAATACTATCATCTATTATTGTTTCTTCATAACCCTTTTGTACAAATTGATTTTTCAAAATAGAAGATTGGTTCTGAAAATCTATTTGTTCAGAACAGTTTCGTTATAAACATAAAAACTGTCCCTTGGGTATATTCCGTAACCACGGGTCATGATGACAGCTATTTATTTCTATAAAACTGTTAATGTCTACCTGTTTAAAAAAAGTCCTAGTTTTAATTTGGTTATCATGAATGAAGATATTTAGATCTAAAAAATCTATAGTGTTTTGACTAACATTTTTGGTTAGTTTAATACCCCATTCATTAAGATTAAGATAATTAAAAAATACATTAAAATCTTTTTCAGTTCCTTTCCATATTATAAAGATATCATCAATATATCTTTTATAGAGGACCAAGTTTGCCCCATATTCATGTCCCTGGTATATAAAAGTCCTTTGCCAATATGACATGAATAGATTGGCGTAGCTTGGGGCAAACTTGGTCCCCATAGCTGTTCCACAAATCTGGAGATAAAAAATCGTTATCGAACCAAAAATAATTATTCGTTAAAATCATAAAAATACCTATTTGTGCTTCTGTAAGTTCCCCAGATTGTGTTAAATAAAATTCTGCAGTTTCAAGTCCTTGTTTATGTTTAATAATAGTATACAAACTAGTTACATCACATGTAATTAAAAGATATTCCTCTTTCCATACAAAATTGTTTAAAATATTTAAAAGAGTCATTGAATCTTTCAAGTAAGCTGGACAAATTTTCACAAGAGGTTGAAGGAAAAAGTCTATATAATGAGATAGTTGTGTTAAGATGGAGTCAATTCCTGAAACAATAGGTCTACCTGGTGGGTTCACTAAACTTTTATGAATTTTAGGTAAGACGTAAATAACAGGTATTCTTGGATGCTCTACTTTAAGAAAACCATATTCTTGCTTATTCAGAACATCATTCAGAACATTATTCAGAACTCCTTCTTTTAATAAATCTTCATATTTATTTTTTATTTCCATAATAGGATTTTTATTCAATTTGGTATATGTGCTACCTTCACCTAAGATGTTTACAGCCTATAACAAAAGAATTGGGTACTATCAATGTTCCTACTGCCTCTCCCTTGTCCACGACGGTTCACTCCCAATATTGAGAGGTAAAGGAGGTGTTTAACAAAGTACATGCCGATACACTTCCACCGCATAGATCTTATGATTGTCTGATAAATTACCAGGTACTATATCCCAGAAAGGGAGAGTTTATACCCTGTCTTCCCTTAGAATCAAGGAAGGACATGAATGGAAAACAGCATTTAATAACCATAATGGGCATTACGAATACCTAGTCATGCCTTTTGGGCTATGTAATGCCCCCGCTGTTTTCCAGGATCTCATCAATGATGTATTGAGAGATTTTTATTCCTTCGTGTTAGTATATCTAGATGATGTACTGATATACTTACCTGAGATACATATTCACCATGTACAAGTTAAACTAGTTCTACAGACCTTACTCAAGAATGAGTTTCTAGAAAAATCTCTATTTGATCAGAAAGAGGTACAATTTCTTGAAAATACGATATCTGCCTCAGGATTCAAGATGGATCCCAAGGAACTAGAGGCAGTGTTGCAAAGGCCTCTACCTCATGGTTTAAAGGCTATACAAAGGTTAATTGGGTTTTCCAATTATTATCGTAGATTTATTAAAAACATTTCTACGATAATAGTCCCAATCACCAATTTGACACATAAGACGGTTAAAGGTACATTATGGCCTAAAGAAGCCATTAATGCCTTTGAACAACTCAAGGCTTCAGTTGCTTCAGCCCCTATACTTGCTCATTCTGATCCCAGCAGATCTTTCATATTAGAAGTGGATGCCTGTGAAACAAGGGTTGGTTCTATACTGTCCCAGAGAGAAAGTCATGACAAACCCCTGCACCCATGTGGCTTATTTTCTAAAAATCTATCACTAGCGGAAAGAAATTATGATATAGGTAACAGAGATCTATTGGCTATCATATTGGCACATAAAGAATGGAGACATCTAGTGTAAGGATCCAAAGATCATCATGGAATATATAGAGGAGGCTAAAAGAATGTCATCCAGACAGGCTAGATGGTCTCTATTTCTTTCCTGTTTCAATTATATCATCGCTTATAGGCCTGGTTAGGGCCGTTTGAAGGAATTTGGGGGCCCCAAGCAAAATGGACATGGAGGCACTTTTTTTGTGCTCCCAGCATCTTTGATCATTGTTGTAACAGTAAAATATCCGTAGTGTGATCTTTGCATGTAAAGGTGGTTGATTCTTTGGGAAAGAATTGAAAAGAACACCAAGTTCCAGAGTAAGATATTTTTGGATGGATCCGGATGCAGATTGTAATCCAAAATTAAAAGTAGTAATTGTATTTGTAATCCAAAATCTTTAAAGACCTGTAGAAGTTTACATTTCTTAGATACATTGCTGGAGGTTGTGTTTGTAGAATACCCGGGTATATGTTGTAGAGTATAGATTGTAGAGTCCAGCTATCCAAGTATTTGGCTAGAATTGGTTGCAGATATTGAATCTGCATCATCTGTTATCACCGTGGTGATGGCGTTGGTATTTGTCTTTGTCTTTGCTTTTTTTTATTTTTTTTTTCCATGAAACATTTTTACACCGTTTATGATGTGTATAGATTGGATACTCTCCGATATTCTTTTACGGAATATATTAATTGACAGCATTTCCAAGACATTGTTTTAAGTGACATGGATCCCATTATAGTAAATGTTATGTTGATACAGCAATCGAAGTGGATTCTCAAGAACGCCTCTTTTTGCTGTATTGGAATCTTTGTAACATCTCAGTGATAGACATCTCACTGACATCAGGTGCTGTTGTGCTAAAAATGTTAACAGGTAAAATCTGTGGAAAGATCTTTACATTTGTTATACTTTGTATAATAATGATAGATGAAATAGTAACATAGTTAATCTTTCTAGTGTTTTTGTTTTAAAGATAAAAACCATTGTATATGATTTAGAGATATAAGGATAATTTGAAGCAGCAAAGTATTTACCGCCTTTGTTCACAATGGTATGTAAAATTACATTCTCTTTAAATGTTAAAAATACTCTTTTATTCAAAATCTCTCTGCTAATTGGAAATATGACGTTAATTATCTTTCTTTGACCTGTTAGGGAGAAAACAACTTATTCCCTAGTTATTATTAGTAAATATAATAACTACAGTTATTAGTGGCTTAAAATACCAGAAACCCCTAAAAATTGCCTTAGAAAACTTTTTTAAATTTTTTTACCAAGATCTGACAGCCATTGTGGAAAGTTACGTTCGTGAGATTGGATGCTTAACAATGAGAATCCTAATTGTTTAAGTATATTTACCAGTGGCTGTTGGGTGTAACTTAAGATGATTTGAATATTTATTATTTCTAAAAGTGAGTTAAAAAAAGCACTCAGATACAATATTGAAGGTATTTATGTTAGCTCTATCTTTGTATAGTAACCATCACAAACCAAATATTTTCTTGGTATTTGAAAAAAACAATAAAATATTTGATTACATGTATTTTAATATATATACATAGAGTGGTATGGATGTTGAATTTATATCTTTGACATCTTTTCACCAGTTTGCAATAGGTGACCTAAATTATCAATTTCCAAAATCATCATGTATATCACCTGGACGGGTTAATCCATAATACTCTTTTACTTTCCATTGACTGGCCTTAGCTCTGGCAGACTGAATATTTTTATCGTTATAAATATAGGTTTGTGATAAGTGAAGTGACGTTTCTGCCTGTCTTTCAGTTAAATTTTAACTGTTGAAGTACTTCACTTATATTAATTATACCACTCTGCAAACTTAAACAAATATCAAGTAGTTTCTGATTTAATAAAAACATTTTCTTTGAAGGTTGAAACATTCATTATTGCAGTTGTTATTGTAATCATATGATCTTTAAGTATCATGATTCAATTATTCATCTGGGTAATTAGCTAGTATGCTCTTATACTTTGTCTAATATATTTGTTTGTAGGCCAGACTGTAGCTGCATATGGCATTTTAGCAATAATCTTCAGTTGCGTTTCAGATATTCACAAAGTCTATCCACCTTTGTAATTAACACATTATGTGTTTATTTTATACCATTAATTATAGTATCTGTATTATATTACACATTGTCACTGACACATTTATGATACAGGGAAAAAAATAGCATGATTGCTTTAGTAATTATAATTTTCAGTCAATGCACCACATTCCTGGAAGTCCAGAATATAGCAAGAATGCTTTGTCGTTTGATTCTATGGAGCCATTTAACGTTTTGATTGGTATAGTTATACCAAAAGAGCAAGGAATACATCGGTAGATCACATCTGCAACAGAACCATTACAGATTCTTTGTTGTATCAATGTCTCTGTGTTTATGTTTACAGGAGTTCCTTGCTTTGCAGGTATGTACATAATATGTAGAGTTTAACCCCTTAAGGACTGGACTGTTTTTGCGATGTTGTACATTTGCGACCAGGCATATTTTTACACTTTTGTGGTGTTTGTGTTTGGCTGGAATTTTCCGCTCTCTCATTTACTGTTCCCATACAAATTATATATTGTTTTTTTCAGGACAAAAGGGGCTTTCTTTACATACCATTATTTATATAATCTCATGTATTTTAATTTAAAAAAAATAAAAAAATATAATGAAAAATCGAAAAAAATACATGTTTTTTGACTTTTACTTGAAAAATCTTTTACTCATCTACAAAAGCGAATTAAAAAAACTGCTAAATAGATTCAAAATTTTGTCCTCAGTTTAAAAATACCCCGTGTTTACATGCTTTTTTGCTTTTTTTTGCATGTTATAGGGCTATAGGTACAAGTAGAATATTGCGGTTTCAAAACATAAATTTTTTAAATTTATCAATAGTGACATTGTAACACTATTATCTGTCATAAATCTCTGAATAACACCCCACATGTACATATTTTTTAAAGTAGACAACCCAGGGTATTCAATATGGGGTATGTCCAGTCTTTTTTAGTAGCCACTTAGTCGAAAACACTGGCCAAAGTAAGCATTCATATTTGTTTGTGTGTGAAAAAAGTAAAAAAACTAAATTGAACGCTAATTTTGGCCAGTGTTTGTGACCAAGTGGTTACTAAAAAAGACTGGACATACCCCATTTGCAATACCTTGGGTTGTCTTCTTTTGCAAATGGTATGCCATCATGGGGGTAATTCTCATTCCTGGGCTACCATACGCTCTCAAAGGCAACGTAACCAACCTGGCCATTTTCAATGTAAAAATATTTGACCCATATATTTGACCTTGTAACGTTCAAAAATGCTATAAAACCTGTACATGGGGGGTACTGTTTTACTCAGGAGACTTCGCTGAACACAAATATTAGTGTTTAAAAACTGGAAAACGTATCACAACAATTATATCATCAGTGCTGTTTGTGTGTGAAAAATGCAAAAAAAGTCACTTTCACTGACAATATCATCGCTGTGATATGTTTTACTGTTTTGAATCACTAATATTTGTGTTCAGCGAAGTCTCCCGAGTAAAACAGTACCCCCCATGTACAGGTTTTAGGGTGTCGTAGAACGTTACAGGGTAAAATACAGTGCTAGCAAATTCAATTCTCTGGAATTTCGGCCTGGGTTGGCAGGCAGGTCCCTCAAATTGCAATCAATAAAATTACTGAATTATGTAAAAATATTACATAAATACGCACGTAGAATTTAAATATATATGCATATTTATATATTTGAAGTCTACGTGTATATTTATATAATTATTTATGTAATTTTGTATATGGACATATGTATATTTCTTATTATTTTTATTTATTTTTATATACATAGATATATATACAAATTCATTCTAAGTGTATTTTGATATAAATATATATATATTAATTTTAAAATACAGTTAGAATAAAATTTCATATAGATATATAAATTTTTTTTATTTTTTTATTATTATTTTAAAAATTTTTTATTTAATTTAAATTACTTATTATTTATATTTTATAATAATATATATATACAATATATATAGTTATTATATATATTATATATATACGTGCGTAATTTAATTATAAGTGTATTTTTATATTAATATAAGTACATATTAATATAAAAATACACTTAGTATGACATTATATATATGATAGATAGACATATATTATATGTGTCTATATATCATATTTATACACATATATAATTTTTAAAAAATTTTTTATTAACACTAACTTTATTTTTTCTTTTTATTTTACACTAGCAGGGAGACTGCCTGTCAGCACAGGCAGTCCCCCTGCAGGCAGCACTATGGACACCTATTGTGACCATGTGATCGCTGTGTTAAGCAATCACATGGCCACAGGGGTCCTAAATCAGTGTGCGGAGACTGTCTGGGCTGCAGGCAGTCTCCCCACAACCGGAGCCACGCTGATCGCCGCCAGGGGAACGACGGCGATCAGGTAAGTACCCCCAGACCGTTAGGACGGTTCAGGACCGTCATCGGTCCTCAAGGCAAAAATGCCGATGACGGTCCTGAACCGTCCTCGGTCGCTAAGGGGTTAAGAAAAGCTGCAAATCGTGCTTTAATACAAGTGTCCCATGATGTCAGGTTTCTGAAAGATTTTGCTGGCCTTTTTATATTCCATTCTCTTGACAGGGCATCTGCTCTTATTAAGCCGGTCTTGTTATTATTTATTAATTGCATCAAGGTTTCTTTCGTTAATTGATGTGTTTCTTCTGAATTCAAATTCATATGCCACCAAATGTCATAGTAAAGTTCATTGTTACAGAATATTGTTCCAAGATGGTTTTTCACTCCACTAGGAAATCTATGTTCCTCTTCTTCTGCTCCTTCCTATTAACCACTTTTTCTGAGTTGTAGGCAACAGTCTGTGTCTTGTACTGTGAGGTGCTTTGATAGTCAATCAGGTTTTCTCAGTACCCTGTTCCATCTTGAGAAACAGCTGGGTGTTGACAGTTATCAGCCTTTATTTCTTTTTCCTGTCATCTTCTGTCTGGAAACATAATAGCAATGTCCAGAATTAGCATAGCACTTCTTTTCAGCATAAGAAGACTGTTTGCGGTAGTTACTCAATGATAAACTATATGGCAAAGTATTTTCTTAATCACCTTCATAGGTGCATTCAAAGTCTTTCACAAGCATCTGTCTCGTCTTTTTCTGTTTTCAGCATGCTTTGCCATCATCGTTGAGTCCATTATTAGGATTTGTAATAGTTCAATCACATCTTTCTCAGGTATAATCGGTTTTTGGAATGATCTCAATAGGTTCCTTGTGAAATACCAGTGTAGGTCACATTAGCAATCATTTCACTGTGCGCTATGTCTCTCCTTTTGAGATAGTTCTTGGAGGTAGTCCTCACGATCAAAGAACTTGTATAGTGTGTTATATAGTCCTGCTTTTTAACATAATCCCAATGCAGTTTTAAAACGACAGCTAGGGTTGATGTTATGATAATGCTGCAGACTGTAAGAAGGAGACACCATAACCAATTTTCTAGCATCCTTTTGCTTCCATATTTGCATTTCTTTCTTACTGTATAAGATAATTCAGGTTCAGTCTGTTTTCTCCAGAGTCTTTCTTATAATGATGTTGATGATTCATTTTTCATACATTCCATGTTAACTGTGAATGTATCACGTCTGTCTGTTCATCCTTCTCCTTCACATTTGCAGGTTCAGATGTCAGATCATGATTCAGTCTGTTACGTGGCTATGATTCTGGTGGCTGTGTTCTGGTGGCATTTCTGTCGTCCTCTGTTTGTTTTATCTTGCCATCTTTAACAGCATCCATTGTGTCAGTCAGTGGTTCTGTGAACGTCCTGTTAGTATTTAGGAGGTTGTAAAATATCAAAACTTACTGTTCGCTGTTGGCTCTGATTGTTCTCTGTAGTAAAAGTTCTCGGAGTCACCCTCTCCAGGACAAACTGGCCAACAGTAAGAAAAAGTTGGTGGTGCGAGGTGGGCTGGAAAAAAAAATACCTACATTTCTCTAATAGAACCAATGGTTCTAAGCTCTACCTGGTGCAGAAATATAATTGTCAGTGAAAAAACATGTAACATTTCATATGGTGTCTCACCATTTGTATCATTAGGCATGTTGTGAATGCTTATCTGTACCATAGGAATAAATAGATACCACTGTGTGGGGCAAGCAACTAGTAACTTGGTTAATAATCATTTAACCTCAGCATTTTCAGACCACAACCCCACTTCTTTTGGGGTGGTTGGGGCACTGAAATCCCAAAGTAACCCAAATGTGGTTGCCCAGTTTTAGGTTTCCTTTGCAGTAACTGCAGGACCACCATCCAAATGGATGGTCCTTGGATTATCAAATGCATACTAAGGAAGTGAGACTAGAAAACATGGCATCAGAGGTTGCACTTCACACAGGATATATCCAAGTAAACCTGGTACATGCACCAACACATACAAAAACATATTTATAAACATGAGATGTTGGCAAACTTCCAATATATAGTAATTCAAAAAGTATGTTAGATATTAATATTTCAATAAACAGTACATCAGTAATGTGGCAATAAGCAAATGCTTATGATTAGTAAACACATGAATTACAGAATTTCCCATATTGGACCACCAATATTCCTTTTCAGGAGTCAGAAGTACATTACCTCTCTCTATAAGAGCTTGTCCTAGCCATAAAAAAGCTTTTAGGGCAAGTCTATCTTTCCTCTATAGGAAGAACAACCAACATATTACCTTCAATGGTTATTATGTAATTAACCCCTCTAAACGATAGGAGTATTTATGCGGATACCAGGTGGATAAGGTCTGGATATCCTTGAAGCATAAACTCTGCATCATGACTGAGAGATAGGGTATGCTTTTGTGATCCAATGACAACAGAAAAGCGTTGGTAGACACATTGCATCAAAGTGCCTGTTAAGGACCAACTAGATGAGGAGAGGGACCATGCTTTGTTATAAGCATGTCCATACACGTATTACAATGCCAGGCTTTCAATTTGTTACCACAAAGCAAAATGCAGTTGTGGATATAAACTCACGACGTATCGTAAGAAAAATTGTTTGAACACCAGACTGAGATTCGAGATCAGTGAACAGTGGACCAAAATAGATCATTGAAATCCTATCAATTAACATACTTTCAATATATTTTCTTTAAATTACTTTATCCTCTGTATTAACTATGAAATAGTAAAATTAAAACAATAACTTTAAAAGCCAACTTTTAGTGTGCATAGGAATTACAAGGCTGTTCATAATGTGAGATAAAGAACAGCTTTTTTTAAAATCCGAATAGTCTGTGAACACAAAATGACCTTGCGCTGAAAACTCACTTGCAGGGGAAAAACAAAACCTCTTCTTTTTTCTTTTTCTTTAGTAAGTTAATTAATTAAACTTAGTTAGAACCTCCCTCAAAGTCCCGATGACTTTGCAAGAAACATGTCGTCCTTAAATACTAGGTAAGTCTATTAAACAGTGAAATAGCATTTTTACCCTGTATATTATGTTGTCACAGCTATAATGTGCAGTATAACAAACTATTTTATAAGTGTCGTGCAAACTGTTCATTAAAAGCCAGTGGTCTAGCGAGCTATAGAACATTTATTTATTTATTCTTTAAAGCTCTGACCTCAATCGGTAAAGCAATATTGTATTGGTGTCCATTGCAATCTGCTATCTATACTTGCTGCTCTCAAAAATTCTGAATATGTTCTGAGATTTCTTGGGCAATAATAAATCCCCAAAAAACAACAACTTTGCACTTATGCTAAAACTGCCTGTTATAAACGGATTCTGTATATTTCTTGTACTTAAATATGTTTAACAAAGCTGTTTATATTGTGGTGTGGTTACCGGGAAACTGACGGAGGCCAAGCACAGAGAGATGGACACAGGTTTCTTCAGGAAGGAAGAGATCTTTATTCGATTCACCGACCGGGACTCAGAGGGACTTATGTCACCAAAAACAGCAAAGATCTGAGCACTGAATACATAAAGTACATTCCTTATATAGCACTGTAGCTCCTCCCATAATTAGCTACGCCCACACATACCCTTAACCTAATCAATGAATAGAGTCTAAACTCATCCATCCGGTCTAACCACGTGGCTCATCTGAAACAAAGGAGAGGGACGCGTAATTCCAGTTCCTGCATTCCTGCACATGCTCAGTACAGTGATGACAGTATCTTAGCTACGTGTAACTAACTAACTGATACTACAAACACATGTACCTACATATGCCTTGTGGCAATCTTGGCCTGCTAAACTTTTATTTTACTGGAATTCCATCACATTCCCCCCTTTGATGCTTCTGATTTAAAATAATTCCAGATGCATCACCAATCATAGTTTGCTTACACCTCAAGTTGCCATAAACCAGACTAGACTTTGCGATCCTCTAAAGATACGAACCCCTCAACATTCCTTCTTCCTGCATGTATTCTCCTTGATCTAGAGCTTCATACCTGCAAACAGCCATTACCTGTGCTGCGGCCTTTCTTTCTGCTATACTTTCTATAATGCTCTGCATAGACCTAATTACCAAAGGAATCAGACATGGCAGAAGGAGACACAACATCAAAAATCAGTATGACTCCACCTACCAATGCCTTGATTCCTCCAAACTGCTCATACCAACTACCAAACCAACTACTCGGATTATACCCTTTCCATACCTGAGTAGGTACATGTGCTAGCTTAACCATATGGCTAGTAAGCTCAGCTATTGCTTGCCCTTCATCATCTATTTGAAGACAACAATTGCTTAGATTAAACTTCCCACATACACCTCCCTCTACTGCCAATAGGTAATCCAAAACTAATCTATTTTGGTAGATGGCTGTCCTCATCCTAGTGTTATGCTTCGCTAGGAGATTGAGCGCTTGTGATGTTTCATCTGTAACTACTGCTTGCAATCTTATAATACGATTAAGCATATATATTGGGGTTCTGTATCCATAAGTACCATCCTCTGCCCACGTAGCTGGCCCATAATAATCTATAATACGCTGGGGAGGTCACTCATCATCTTCCCAGGTACCTATCTCTAGGGGTGCCCTTTTCTTCCTATGATTTACATCATATACTTTAACTCCCAAAGTCTCTCCTGTTTCAGTTGGCAACAAGAAGAAGGATGGTTTGAGCATACCCAATACACATACCCCTTCCCAGTCCTGTGGTAACTCCGAATATGCTTTCTTACCACAAATCCAGTACAAATTTGCTGGGGCTTTCCAACTAGATGTAGCAGATAGGTCAAACCATACATCCTTTAAATTGGTATAATTTGCAAACGGATTAGACAGTTCTGAGACATTTGAAGCTGACCACCAAATAGTATCCTTTGTATCGTCATTATAGGCTTTCTGCCCTAAACAAGTCAATTCTCCTACAGATGTATTAAACATTATTTATTTCCTTTCTATACAAACATAACCTATAATGGAGGTCTTTAATCGCCACTCAGATTTACCTCTAACACTCACTTGATAATCAGATTGAGAAGATATTAGTTGTTCAACTGTCTCAGAACCAGAATACATTACCTCCTTTGCTTCCTAAGGCCATTGGTCTCCCATATTAGTACCTCCACACACATAGCAGTTGGTTACATTAAGACTACCAGCAATGCTCTCAGCTAGGTCTATGAATACGTTTTTGGCATTATGGGGAACCTTATCTTCCACACTCATCTCCTCATAAAAAGAATGGAAAACCTGATGAGTCTGGGGGCCACTGTATCTGTCTCTATTCCTATGTATAATATCGTCCCAGGATCCAAACCTGTTCCATATATTTGGAACCCAAATAGATTCCCAAACTTATCTATAAATAGCTCTGGGTCCTTGATAAGTATATGGACTGGGTTACACTCCATAGACTTACAATATGGCTTGGTAGTCAATCTAGTGATAATCATATCCTTATCTACTGTCTGTCCCCAGGTTGCCCATCCCACACAGGACCAATACGGACAATAATTGTAGTCTTTATTTAGGCAGTTTGGATCTATATACTTATGCTTATTACTAGGACAAATATACTTATCATTAGACCCATACGTTCTTTCCCATTTAAGACCACCACATACATTCCATGGCTTCCTACTACCTGATATCGCCTTACATGCATCAAATAGCAAAACACCTGGAGAATGTACGCTTTCTAGTACAGTCTTATTTATCAGGTTCCCCTGTGCGTTCTCATTCCGAATAGTCAACCAAATTGTACGGGGCTGATACTCAGGATTAAAACACCTAGGTTCTCCTGCTCCTATATGGCATACACTATAATCTGTACCTAGGTATCTACACTTTGATACATGTCCTGTGCACTCATATTGCGAATGCCAAATAAGGGTCTGGGAAATACGATTGCCTGTTTTCGTAGTCTTAATGCAAACCTCGCAGCCTGGTGTGTCGGTACCTCTACCTTCCTGAATAATTAAAAACACACATATATACATCATCAAACACATTACTCCTGACATCTTCTTCCTAATTCTTCGACCGTGCGACGGCACCTCAGCTTCCAGGCGTGTGAGGGCTGCAGGGAATGGAGTCCTTCTGATCCTTACTGTTCTTCACAGAGGATTCCTCTGGCTTAAACATTGGTAGGTGGTCAGGCTTTATTGTGGCCGTCAAAACACCTACTTGTAGATCTTTGTTGATGTTCCCTTGTAACAATACTCTTCGCAAAAACCACTTTTAATCTAACTGGGTCACTCGCTTCAACCGGATCTTGCAGGGATTCTCAGTAGCTTGCCAAGAATCTGCTGCTGGTTTAACCCTGGAGTGATGAATCCATGGAGTCACCTCTGCCACCTTTATAGCTGTTGGAGTAGACAAAAGAACAGCATAAGGACCCCTCCACTTTGGCCCCAACGGTACACTGTTCCACTCCTTTATCCAAACTTGGTCTCCTGGATGGTAAGAATGGACAGGTGGATAAATATTTACAGGTAACCTATCTTGTACCCATTTCTGTACCTCCTCCATAGTTTTACCCAACTCTACAACCTGCCGCCGGGTAATTACTTCTTTCACATAGCTACTACCATCCGTATAATACTGTACATCCGGGTCCTGAATGGGAAAGTCATGAAGGTCCGGTTGGCTTGAAAAACACCTCATCCATTATCTCCAAACAATCATGTTTACTTTCATTACATTGTGGCAAAAGGGTAGCTGGATTCAGGGTATTAACAGTTTCACATAGCATGGCTTGATATTTAGTCATTCGGCTATTGCTAAACCAATGATTACCTTTATAGTCTAGCAACGTCTGTACTGCGTGCGGGACTCGCACATAGAGTTCCTGACCCAGAGTGAGCTTGTCAGCTTCTGCTACCAACAGGGCGGCGGCAGCTACGGCCCTTAGACAAGGAGGAAGACCACTGGCTACTGCATCCAGTTGTTTGGACATATACGCAACAGGTCGTTGCCATGATCCCAGATACTGTGTCAGTACTCCCACAGCCATCCTTCTTTGCTCGTGTACATATAAGTAGAATGGACGTGTATGATCAGGTAGACCTAATGCGGGGGCGCTCATCAATGCCTTCTTAACATCCTCAAATGCCTTCTGCTGTTCGATGGTCCACAGGAAGGAATCATGTTCCGTGCCTTTAATAGCGGCATAGAGGGGTTTCGCCAGTATCGCATAACTGGGAATCCATATCCTACAGAAGCCTGCTGCCCCCAAGAATTCTCGCACTTGTCTTCTGTTCTTAGGTGTTGGTATTTGGCATACAGCCTCTTTTCTTTCAGGCCCCATTATCCTTTGACCTTCAGAGATATGGAATCCCAGATACTTGACAGTTGGCTGACACAACTGAGCTTTCTTCCTGGACACCTTGTATCCTGCCTTCCAAAGAATGTGCAGTAAATCATAAGTTGCTTGCTGGCATATCTCTTTAGTAACTGCCGCTATCAACAAATCATCCACGTATTGTAGTAGTACACATTCTCCTGGGATGGACTTGAAATCTAATAAGTCCTGACTTAATGCTGATCCAAATAGGGTAGGTGAATTTTTAAACCCTTGGGGCAATCTTGTCCAGGTCATCTGACGTTTCGAGCCCGTTACAGCATCTTCCCATTGGAATGCAAAGATACACTGGCTTTCTGTAGCAATTTGTAGGCAAAAGAAGGCATCTTTAAGGTCCAAGACTGTAAAGTAAGTAGCCCCACCTGGAATCAAGGCAAGCAGGTTATAAGGATTGGGCACAACTGGATGTATACTTACTACCGCATCATTGACTGCTCTCAAATCCTGCACAGGACGATACTCATCTGACCCAGGCTTCTGAACAGGCAACAATGGAGTATTCCAGGGGGAAGTACAGAATTTTAGGATACCATACCTTATGAACTTATCCAAATAAGACTGTATGTTCTTCTTCGCCTTTTGAGGTATATGGTATTGTCGCAGGCTTACTGGATAAACCCCAAGCTTTAGTTCGATGCGTATAGGTGGGATATTGCGAGCAAGTCCTGGTGGGTTATTTTCTGCCCACACTCCTGGTATATTATGCAAGGATTCATCACTCTTAGGGTTTTGACTTGTCATCACCTTATAAAGTCGCCACTCTTCTTCCTTTGGTACTGATAGTGTCATTATACCTGAGGGTCCATTAAACTTCAAGGATTTCGTTCCGTTAGGCAGAAATCTTATCTGTGCTTGTAACTTCGACAACAAATCCCGTCCTAGAAGTTGGACTGGACATTCAGGCATGTAAAGAAACTGATGTTTCACTACGTGGCCTCCCAGTGTACAGAGTCGACTTTTGAGAACCGGTTTAGCAGCACTCCTCCCAGTTGCTCCTATTACAGTGATAGTTCTTCCTGAAGGAGGAGCAACTAGGTCGGTTACCACAGAATGTTCAGCACCAGTGTCGATCATGAAAGAACTCCTTTTTCCCCCTATTGCTACATTGACCATAGGCTCCGCTCGACCAAGGGGGATGGAGCCCGGTCGGTATCAATAGTCCTCCATGACAGTGTCAGCCAAACCCACAAAGTCTCTATCCTCTCTTTCTCTAGGTCTCTGCGTGGGTAGATAATATCTGTCCCCTTGAACACTTCCTCTATTATTCCCACTATTTCCTCCAAAACTTCCTCTACCTCGTCCTCTATAACCACCTCACCCTCTTCTCTCTTCTTGTCTACCACCTGCAATATATCCCCTCTGTGGACAGTCACTTTCCAATGCCCTTCCTCTCTACAATATGCACTTTGATTCCTACTTAAAGACTCCCTATTCCACTTATTCTCGCTTTTCTCGGTTCCCCTGTACACTTCCTTTTCCCTTCTATCTACACCAGCGATAGCTACCGCTAACATATCTGCCTTCCTTCTCATCTTACGCTCTTCTTCCTTCTTCGTCTCTGTCTCCCTATTCATATAAACCTTATTTGCCATTTCCATTAGTTGAGTTATAGACATCCCTACAAACCCTTCTAGCTTTTGCAATTTTCTTTTAATATCTCCGTAAGCCTGGCTGACAAAGGCAGAGTTAACCATCCAGGAATTCTCAGGAGCCTCTGGACTAAAGGGGGTATACAATCGGTATGCCTCCAATAATTGGTCATAAAAGGCACTGGGCGACTCATCACATTTCTGCAATACCTCAGCCGTCTTTGACATATTGATCTCCTTTTTCCCTCCGGCTTTCATGCCAGTAATAATGGCTTCCCTATAAGCTTTTAGGTGAGCCATATCAGCACCATTAACATTCCAATTCGGATCTACGTTTGGGTAATGAGCTGCGGCCCATGCTACTGGGTTGGCCTGATTCTGTGCACGGGCCACTTCTTCAAGCGCTTTAATTACCGCCTGATTAATCAGAGTCCTTTCCTCGTTATTAAACAATGTCATAAGCAATTGCTGACAATCAGCCCAAGTGGGATTGTGCGTTTGGATTATTGAGGTAATCAAATCTGTCATGGCTTGAAGTTTGTCTGTGTAAGAAGAGTTATGGGTTTTCCAGTTGAACAAATCCATAGTGGTAAAGGGAACATAAACAAATACGGGGTCGGCATGTTGTAACTGGCCTTCACCATTAATGTGTGTCGGGCCCGGTGTCAATCGGAGAGGCATTTGATAATGTCGGGGTTGGAGGGTACCAGTCATCTGTCGGGTTAATACAGGGCTTTGGCAAGGCTGCTCAGTCTGAGAGTAGTAAGATAGGTGGAAGGGGGTGAGCTAATTTTACTAGTCAGCATTTGGTGGATGAAACTGTTTTTTTTTTTTAACGTGTTAAACCAAAAACCTACCAGTAGGTGTCACCAGAGGGTAATTGTATCAAAATAATCTTTATGGGTCTAATAATAAAACTTAACTTTTAATATATTTATACATAAAATAAAACCTTATAGCAATAAATATATTAAAATAGGATAAACAATCCTACTTCTGTCTGTTATATGCCAGTATAGCGTTAAAGATGATTATGCAATGTAATATCAATGTAACTCCCAAAGATGGCCAGTAGGTGACCCTAAAGTACCTCCCTAAAATCTAATGAAGCAGATAAACTTTAATTATGTGCTTATTTTATTATTACTTATTTTAATCACTGCTCACCCTGATATCTAGGCTTGAGTAAAGCTTTAGTTCTATGGTAAATTAAACATCTCAGTTTGTACTTTAGTAAAAGGGATATTTTGAACAAAGCTGGGAGGGGCCCATCCAGTAACTAAAAAAAAGATAAAAGTGTACTCTAGCATCCTATACCATTAATCATTTCTTCCAGTTGTATTTTAGACTATCACCGAAGACACACAGTATTCAATAGTTTTAGTGCTATTTCAATGTTTATGGTACAATGTCATTGCTGAGAATTATCTGATCCAATAGACTCAGTTACTGTTATTAAGAATTCTCCTCACAATTTAACTGTAAATAAAATTAAATGCTAAAATACACTCCTACCAAAAAGGAAGTCAATTTAAATTACAAAAAAACTGTTTGTACAGAAATACAAGAGTTTGAAAGAAAAGAACAGATAGGTATGTGGGTAGGCGTGGACAATAGAGCAGGGGGAGTGCAAATACCAGCTATACCAGTTTTGGGCTACTCTGGCTCTGGAGGATGAATTAGGGGTTGATAATCAGATGCAAGAGGGGGGGAGGTGTCCAAAGCAGTTGTAATTAAGGTTTTAGAGGACAAACATGTTCTGGCTACCATGGACTCCATTGTTCCTCTTAGCACAGTTTGTTCCATTTAGCAGTGTTTCAACAATCTGTATACAGAAACTACTCGTATAGCCCCAACATATTATTTATAACACTGTAAACCTGCTGTATTAAATCTGGATCAAGGATCCACAGGAACACTGGTTACAAGAAGAGGCCGTCCTCTGCTACACAGAGTATTTTAATCTTTTGGGGGACAGTGTTACACCATAATCACAAACAGCATATTCCTTAGAAAGGGTTTTTTTTTTTGGTTTTTTTTGACACATCCAAGACAAAGGACTGTTTGTGAATCAGAAGCACCCATGATTTCAACAGAGCATCTGATTCAAAGCAGTACAAATATACAAACAGTTTCAACAGTCACACCAGTTACCTTAGCAACAGCACCACGTGGCACAGTTACTAGGCCAAACACACACCAAAAACACGAGGAGAATTCTCATACACACACAGCTGTTACACCACACACTAAATAACTATTACTATACCTTTTTTGGCGAAATTATACAATTAAAAAAACAAATAACTAGTGTATAGGCGTTTCGTGAGTATAAAGATAAGAGTGGTGGTAGATATAAGAGTGTTTCCCCAAACACAATCAAAACGTGAATAACAAAGAAAAAGTTTATATCAAACCACACAAAGTGAAATAGTGGTAAATATGCAAAAATACAACCTGAGCTTGTCAGTATAATCAGGTAATATCTAAAAGCATAAAATAGAATACAACATAGTGTAATCTGTATAAAGACAGTAAAGATAGGGCAGAACAGACTGTCACTCACATTATGCAGAGCCGTCCCAGGCTCTGTATTGCAGGCTCAAGGGTGCCAATACAGGCAAACGAAGTTCCCAGAAAATGGATGGAGAAATTTCCCCAAAAAATATATATTTATTGAAAATTCAAAATTCAAAATTACAAGGCTCAAGGTGCTAGGGGAGTGGAATCCAAACCATACAAACAAAAGGATATCCACTTACCCCAAGATAATGACCGAGAGCAAACACATAAAATAAACACAGATAAATATAAAATACAGCTGGGTAGTAAAAAATAGCAGCAGACGCGTTTCGGCTCAAAAGCCTTCTTCAAGTGCTGGTGTTGAAGTCTCCAGAGCTTGTTTAAATACACTGAATAATTACAGTCACATGTGCATAGTCTCCGTTCGATTTCGTCACTTCCGGTATTTTCGAATGACGTCACTTCCGGTTATCGGCGTTTGGAACGCATGGTGGAACGCATAATGGAACGCATGGTGGAACGCAAGCATAACCATGCCGTTTTTTGCCGCCGGATGAAAAAGTTCATAATATATGAAATGTAAATGCAAGACAAGCAGGGAATAAATAATGGAAAGAGAAAATAATTAATTCATTTAAGTTAATACATTAAATGTATTCCTAAAATATATATGAGGCAATAAACATATGAGGAAAAGGGGAAGTAGTACAGATATAATAAAAAATAGTAAAAGATATATAATCAAAATAATAAGAGTTGGCATAGATAGAAAGTAAAAACAATAAAAACTGATAATAAAAAAATCCCTATACATTCTTAAAATTTTTTAGAAAATATAAAACACATATCCAATATATAAAATTACTCTAAAAATTGGCTAAATTCAAAATCAAAATTTAGTCCATTAGGGGATAATGAATCTACTTCAAATATCCATTTACTTTCTATCTTAGCCAACTCTTTTACATTATTTTCACCTCTCCAATTTTTTTCTTTTTTAAAAATAGCCATGAAAGATAAAACAGATGGATCACTTCTATGTTTTTCAGCAAAATGTGCTGATACACTATGTTTAAGATATCCCCTCTGGATATTGCCCATGTGTTCCGCAATTCTGGTTTTTAAAGCTCTAGTGGTCATCCCAATATATTGCAGACCACATGGGCACCAGAGGAGATATATAATATTAGCCGATTGACAAGTTAAAACCTGGCGAATGGAGAACAGACGGTGATTGTGACAAGAAGTAAAAGAGGTAATTTTTTGTTTTTTAAAAAGAGTCTTCTTACACGCCACACAAGATTTACAAGGATAAAAGCCTTGTTCTAAGTTAAAAAAGTTTTTTTGTCTTTTATCTTTAATAAAACTAGTAGTTAAATGTTTTAAATTTTTCACACCTCTATATATTATAGTCGGTTTTTCTCCTATAATATTCTTAAGAGCTGGATCTGATCTAAGAATATGCCAGTATTTATTTATAATATGTTTAACTTGCCTAGCATTTTCATTATAATTTAAAACAATAGGAACACTTAAGAACTTTTCATTATTTTTGTTATAGATTTCTTTTTTGGTTTTAAAATTTCTTTACGTTCTTTATCTTTGGTTTTCTTAATAAAAAAATCCAAAGATTTCGAGTCGTAATTTTTCTCCACTAACCTAGTTTTTAAGAATTGTGCTTGTTCCTCAAATACTTTAGTATCAATACAATTTCTATGTAATCGCAAAAATTGGCTATTTGGCATATTATATAGCCATGGGCCATAGTGGCAACTGGATGTATCGATGTATCCATTAACATCAACTTTTAAAAAAAAATGTTTTAGTATGGATAGCCTGGTTTTCAATATATATAAATAAATCCAAAAAGCTGATGCCGGTGGCACTATGTTCACTAGTGATACGTATATCGGAACTGTTTTCATTAAGAAACTCCACAAAAAATTTAAGAGATTCCTCATCTCCTTGCCAGATGAAAAAAATATCGTCTATGTACCTACGATAGAGGACCAGATTATGCGCCCAGCGTGCTTCAGAGAGAAAAAGATTTTCCCACCGTGCCATAAAAAGATTGGCATAGCTGGGCGCAAATCTGGTACCCATCGCGTTACCTTTGTATAGAATGTATAGGGATTTTTTTATTATCAGTTTTTATTGTTTTTACTTTCTATCTATGCCAACTCTTATTATTTTGATTATATATATTTTACTATTTTATTATATCTGTACTACTTCCCCTTTTCCTCATATGTTTATTACCTCATATATATTTTAGGAATACATTTAATGTATTAATTTAAATGAATTAATTATTTTCTCTTTCCATTATATATTCCCTGCTTGTCTTGCATTTACATTTCATATATTATGAACTTTTTCATCCGGCGGCTTGCGTTCCACCATGCGTTCCATTATGCGTTCCACCATGCGTTCCAAACGCCGATAACCGGAAGTGACGTCATTCGAAAATACCAGAAGTGACGAAATCGAACGGAGACTATGCACATGTGACTGTAATTATTCAGTGTATTTAAACAAGCTCCGGAGACTTCAACACCAGCACTTGAAGAAGGCTTTTGAGCCGAAACGCGTCTGCTGCTATTTTTTACTACCCAGCTGTATTTTATCTTTATCTGTGTTTATTTTATGTGTTTGCTCTCGGTCATTATCTTGGGGTAAGTGGATATCCTTTTGTTTGTATGGTTTGGATTCCACTCCCCTAGCACCTTGAGCCTTGTAATTTTGAATTTTGAATTTTCAATAAATATATATTTTTTGGGAAATTTCTCCATCCATTTTCTGGGAACTTCATTTGCCTGTATTGGCACCCTTGAGCCTGCAATACAGAGCCTGGGACGGCTCTGCATAATGTGAGTGACAGTCTGTTCTGCCCTATCTTTACTGTCTTTATACAGATTACACTATGTTGTATTCTATTTTATGCTTTTAGATATTACCTGATTATACTGACAAGCTCAGGTTGTATTTTTGCATATTTACCACTATTTCACTTTGTGTGGTTTGATATAAACTTTGAAATTATACAATTACCCACGCTATAATTCTCAGTATTTAAATTACCTGTCTATAACACACCCTAGTAACATCGTCTTTACAAACAGTAGTTATAGTACGGTTAGCATTGGTTAGAATACAATTTTAAAGTCACAGGTCAGTTAGTAGTTATGGTGTTAAACATACAACATAAACGACAGTTATTAGTGATTATTTACAGTATCAGTGATTATAATACATGGTTATGGTACCGTGTGCTATGATACAGTTACACACTATTCACACTCTCGCTAGACGGCAGAGCTCACGCTACCCAGCAAGATATACACTCTACTATAATAAATTTTAACACATTTACAGTTTCCCAACTAAACTATTGGACAGTACCTCGAGGGACTACCTAAAACTATTTACATCCGTTTTGGTTAGCCGTCGCTGCCCAAGCACCACATATAGCGAACTAGAGGGCGGAATTTACAACAATACCCTTTTAGTCTATCTACTCTATCAATAGTCTAGTAGGTTCCAAATTTAAACGCCTTCCCACTTAGCCAAGATAGGTTGAGAACTAGCAAACGATAATGTACACCAGAGTTTGCTTAGTCTCCCGGTCCCTCCGACCTAGCAAACGAAATGTACACCCTAGATACGCTAGTCTAGACAAGACACCGGTGTCCGGCTTGGGCTATATACATTCAACCAAGACCCAGCCTGACTCCATACCAAGATTAGACGGGCTGACTACAGGGCGTCTAATTATAAGCGGTGCACCTTCGCTTCTTCCCTCCCTGGAGGGGGCCAATTCCATACACAATTCCAATTCAAACCCCTTATGGGCCTACCGCACAATCGGTATCCAATACCCCTAGTGGGTCCACCGTCTAAAACATTAGTCGTCTTACCTCCTCGTTCCTGAACCTGAGTTCACACTCATCGACGGGGACACCCCAGTACTTACTACGTAGAGGCCGATGATCTCCTGGACAACAGACCAGTGGCGCCGAGACGAAGGGAGGTCCACGCAGAAGTTCAGGGGTGCAGCCATAGAGAACGTGGGCAAAGATAGACGTCTCACACCTCTGCTTCCTAGCCACCGTTAACGACGAGCTTCCCGGCCAATGCACCAAAGATGTTACCGGGAAACTGGCGGAGGCCAAGCACAGAGAGATGGACACAGGTTTCTTCAGGAAGGAAGAGATCGTTATTCGATTCACCGACCGGGACTCAGAGGGACTTATGTCACCAAAAACAGCAAAGATCTGAGTACTGATTACATAGAGTACATTCCTTATATAGCACTGTAGCTCTTCCCATAATTAGCTACGCCCACACATACCCTTAACCTAATCAATGAATAGAGTCTAAACTCATCCATCCGGTCTAACCACGTGGCTCATCTGAAACAAAGGAGAGGGGCGCGTAATTCCAGTTCCTGCATTCCTGCACATGCTCAGTACAGTGATGACAGTATCTTAGCTACGTGTAACTAACTAACTGATACTACAAACACATGTACCTACATATGCCTTGTGGCAATCTTGGCCTGCTAAACTTTTATTTTACTGGAATTCCATCACAGTGTAATATATATATATATATATATATATATATTTATTATTATAATTAATTTTTTTTAAACATTGCTTAATTTTCAAAGATACCTGCATATTTAATTAAATATCCTTTATATGTCTCTAAGGCATAAAATGTCTGAAAATTAAGATTACATGTTCTGGGTGTTCCCGTGATTCCTTTTTTATCATTTATATTTCTTTAAGTCTGGAATCTGATTCCTTTTGGGATGAGCACCCCTCTGAGCCCCCCAGTTTCAGAGGCTTCTTTGGAGGTGACCACTGAAAAGTATAAATTCTATAAAATAAATGTGACAGTAAAGTTACCTTAATTATACTTTTCATATAGCAGATATGTGATTTAATATATCAGAGTATTATCACTTTAATTGACACTGCATTTTTTATGCATTATTCTTTGTGCATTATTATTCTTTTTTTTTTCTTATGTTTAATGTCTGTTTAGAATATTGCAGGCTTTGCAATATCACATTAATTTTGCAGTATATATATTCACAATTGTAGAATATGTGGTGGAACTGAATCCCCATATATGAGATTTAAAACTGTATTTTTATGGAGGGTGGGGCCGGACCGCCGAGCTGGAAGGCAGCATGGCAGCTCAGCTCCTACAAATTAATAACTAAATAGCCACAAAAAGAACATTTTTAACCATACCAAGGACCGCCAGCACCTGTCCTCAGTGTAGAGGGGACACTGGATCCAGGGTGAGGCTGGCTCCCCAAGCTACAGTCCCCAGGAGGAGAGGCCCTTGATGCTCTAATTTGGGCCTACTCTGGCGGTGAGTGGGGCGGACGGCCGCTGCTCCACTATCCTGCCTAACAGACCCAACCAGAGGACGGCAACCGTGTGGATCTGGCCCTGTCCCCCCCTGGACCGGTGGGGGTGATCCCGGTCGGCACCCTGGGACCCAGACCGAGACAGCACAACCCGGGGGCCAACAACATTACCACCCAGCCTCTTGGCCCAAACGCCTCAACTAAAATGGCGGCTGACAGAAGGAGGGTATGCCTTTTCCACGATCCCGAAGGGAGCAAAGAGACCTCTGGGAACAAGCTGGTCCGACGTCTATTATGGCAAGCAACAAGCCACTACTATAGCAACCAAGCAAAGCATCCAAGCAAAGAAAGGCTAACCACTCACAGCCACCTCTGGTGAGACCGCGCCACCAACTAACAACCAACCGACATTTGGACTGCAATAAACTCACAGGGGGCACCGATAATGCAGAGACTCATATGACCTATATGCGACAACGCTACTTTACCCTCTTACCAGCATTGAGCCACAAAGCAAAAGTCTCTCCACCAAGCCGCAAAGCGGAACGGGCGGACAACATCCACAAGGCTACAAGCGAATGGGCACAACAATGCTCCACAACCCACTGGATAATCCGGCGTCCCCACTACTACTCCTACCAGTGGAACATGAACATGACTGCAACCTTGAATACCAGCGGCAAGCATAAAATACTGTCTAAATATAAGAGACTGCCAACATAAAGGGGGTTCTTAGTAACTCAGTCGTTTTTACCAGCTACCAGTCAGGAATATGGGGATCTGCACTTAACTAGCTAATACTGTTGTGTCTTTATCTCGGGAGGTGGGAGGCATAGCTAGTTAATCTGGGTCCAGGGAAGTGCTTGTAACTAACTGCTTAACTACTGAAGCACCACATCTGGCAAGACGCAATGTTGATGTATAGGCTCCATCACATATCAATCGAGTTACATGTTAAAACTAGCCTGATGCAATTACCGTTGACAGAACCCTATTACTTTGTTTTTATATGCCATAGCCTGGTTTATTTTCCTTTTTCTTTTAAGCTATTATAGTTCATCGACCGCTTGCTATGCCCTAAAATGATGCCTGCCTATTGTTTATGTGCGGACACACACTAACTCGATAATAATATAATATCTAACAAGCAATAGGACAGGAAATAAACCTAATAATCTAAGTATGAACAAAACGGTATTTCTGATATCTGAGTAACACTACTAGACTAAGCTGGTTTCCCCTAAGTTTAATAATTGTTTAAGTCAAATGATTGCTAAAATGTGCCAGGCATAGAACAACAACCACCTCATGGGCGTCCGCAGGGGGGGCAAGGGGGGGCACTTGCCCCCCCCTGGATTTTTCAGCTTGTTCTGCTATTTTGTGTGAGATTTAAAATGAACTGCAATACCGGCGCCGGCCAGTAGGTGGCGCTGTGTATGGAGAGAGACAGGGATAGGAAGCTGCATCTTATCCCTGCTTCTCTCTGCTGATTGAAACCGCAGGGGAGCAACACATGCAGCCAGAGACAGCCTACAGATCAGGTAAGTGGGGGATGGGGGGAGGGTTTGAGATAGCCTATAGATTTGGGGGGATGCAGCAGCCTATAGATTTGGGAGGGGCAGCAGCAGCCCATAGATTTGGGGGCAGCAGCCTTTAGATTTGGGGGCAGCAGCCCATAGATTTGAGGGGGGGCAGCAGCCCATAGATTTGGAGAGGGGGGCAGCAGCCCATAGATTTGGGGAGGGTGGCAGCAGCCCATAGATTTTTGGGGGGGCAGCAGCCTATAGATTTGGGGGGGCAGCAGCCTATAGATATATAGAAATGAACAGGAAGGGTCAGCAAGGAGCTGGAAGGTAAAGCAGCACAAAGGTAAAGTAGAAGGAGCAGAAAGGGTCAGAAATTAGCTGGAAGGGGCAGAAGGAGCACAAACATAAAGTAGGAGAATGAGCAGGAAGGGCCTGCAAGGAGCAGGAAGGAGCAGAAAGGGTCAGAAATGAGCTGGAAGGGGCAGAAGGAGCACAAACATAAAGTAGGAGAATGAGCAGGAAGGGCCTGCAAGGAGCAGGAAGGAGCACAAAGGGATAGCAAGGAGCACAAAGGTAAAGGAGCAGAAAGAATCAGGAGGACCACAAAGGTAAAGTAGGAGAAAGAGCAGAAAGGGACAGCAAGGAGCACAAAGGTAAAGTAGAAAAGGGAGCAGAAAGGGTCTGCAAGGAGCAGAAAGGGATCAGAATGAGAAAGGAGCAGAAGGGCAGAAAATAAGCAGAAAGGTAAAAGAGCAGAAGGGGCCAAGGATAGAAAACAGTGTCAGAAGAAAAAAAAAGACTGTCAAATGAAGGAGAGGAAAAAGGAGATTGGAGCAGGAAGGACAAATGAAGTGAACCCTCCACTTTATTCTGGACACCACATCATAAGGCTTTGGTACCTGGGCCTGGCAGGGAAACGCTGGACCTTCTCATCTCCAAAGGTAAAAAAATATCGGTGTTAATGTGTTCACTTTTATTTACTGAGTGTCAGGAAGCACAGAGTGCCGTTGGGTAGGGGTGTTGCTGATTGGCTAGAGCGGTCAGCTGGCACTCTAAACCAATCAGTAGCTCCCCATTCATAAAAAAGTAAAAATATTTTATGAACCGGGAACTAGCGATTGGCTTAGAGCGTCAACTGACCACTCTAGCCAATCAGCGGCACCCATGCCTGACGTCAATCTGCACTTCCTGACACTCTGTTTCAGAAGCCAAATACCACTGAGCGACCTGGAGCTGGAGGAAGCCTTTGGGGTTAAACCATTTGAGAGCGATTTAACCCCTTAAAGGAAAGCGAGCACCCAGGGGCTTCCTGGCATCATAGCATTTTCATTTAGGTGAAGTTGTTATGGTGACCAGAAATGTCCTTTAATTTGCTTAAAGGAACACTATAGTGTCAGGAATACAAACATATATTCCTGACACCATAGTTGTGAAAACGCTATTCACCCTGGCTTTATGTGATAATGGCTATGCCCCTTCCCTTTCATGACACTGTCAAAAAGGTACCAAGCATGGATGTCATTACAATTATGCCCCCCCCTGGAAAAATTCCTGCGGACGCCCATGAACCACCTGTTAATCAGCATAACTTTCAACAACGCGCATACTTTTAACATTGATCGCATGTATTTGTACGCATACCTACTTATAAAAAATGTGCAGCTTAAACCTGTCATGACAATGTTTACGTTGATATACCTGTGACTGCTGTCGTGGCATAACAGGCATGTTTGTAACCCATAATGCACAACAAAAATAAAGAATAAAAAAAACAAAACTGTATTTTTATTTTTACTCTTTGCCCTTATCTGTATTTATATACATAATTGCGGCAGCATATAGCTTTTAAAGAAGCAATTATTTCACCCTTCATGTGTGGTTGACTGTGGACTTTTTAAAACCTATTTTTTTTTTTTTTTATAAATCTGTTTCTGGTTCTGAGAGAGCAGGCTGCTGAATGCATGTAAATGCTGTTATTGCCTAGTCTATATACTTTTATTTATAAACAACATTGACATATTGATATTTAAACAACTTTGATATTTAATCTTATTTTATGAAAACCTAGTTTATGAAATTCACTGAGTTTACATGTGTCTGATCTGATTAGTCAGTAGTACAATATAATTGTTCTAATTTCCTTACTGCTAGTACGGTGGGATAGTACCACTGATTTAAGTAAGCTTTCCCTTTTACAATTGGTGGACTTTACTGCCATTGCAATAGACTAAAGACTGTACCTGAGTAAGCAAAGTCATTATGTGCAGGAATTGTGCACTTTATTTTTTTCAATTTGACAATTTTTATTTTGTCATACATCAAAAAGCAGTGTATGGGGGGGGTGGTACAGAATAAAAAGGGGAGAGGTGGGGAGGGATATAGGCAACGTTGTTTACACGTACACGTTCTGCCATGGGTATGTACATTATACATATATCACATCACATAGTTCACATCACACTTCCCGCGTTCCACATTTCCAACGCTAGCGTATACACTTCAACCATTACACTTTAAACGTTCATTTTTGGAATTGTGCACTTTAAATAGTAGAATACTTATGCTATTCTAGTGAATTGGGCTGGCTGCTTAACACATCATTTAAGATCTTTTGGTTACATTTAAAGCTGTAAATGTATTTAACATTTTATTTAAATAAGCCTTTAATAATTTCAGTTTAAAAGTTATCAGAGATCCTGTATAGTTACCATTTTATTTAGCCCTGATTTATCTTACATATATATTATTTTTAATTATTTTATAAATATTTATTTTTTTGCAGAGGATTTAGAGAAGCAAAGGATGTATAACCACCTGTTGCCCTTTTTTCTATCAGGGTAGTATAATTTCAACTCTGTTTAGGAAAAAATATGAACTAGTTAGCCTATATTATATAAAATACATGCTGCAGTGTGCTGCATTGTACTGCACTGAATTTATTTAAAAGCCATGTCTTTCTCTTTATGGTTGTATGTAATAATGTTGTTCATAATTTGGAATATAAAACGACGACTTCTCAATTCCTTGGAATGTTTACATGTCTCTGTATCTCCGCAACCTTGGCTGGAAATTCCAGACTCCAAAAATAGTTATGCTGTTATAATTCCTGATTTTCAATCAACAGCTAGTGTAACTGACAATATGGAAATTATCAGTGTTTTATAAAACTTTTCATATATAGTGGACATTAGAATCCAGAACGCGGTAATGCAATAATTAAATATCCTGTCTGTCTGTTGCATGAATGTTTTCATTAAGCCATCAGGGCCGTCTTTAACGCGGGGCAAACGGGGCAGCTGCCCCGGGCCCAGCTACTCTTGGGGGGCCCAAGGCAGCTTCCCCGTGGGCCCCGCTGCCCTCAACAATTGTTTCTCCCATGGGGCTGCCGGTCCCCACATTAAGCAGGCCACCGGGTGGGTATTGTAAGCAGGGGCCCGGTCACACACTGTAGCTCTTTAACAGCGCGACCGGGCCCTTTGCTTTTCGGCAGCGCTGGGAGGAAGTGACTGCTGCGAGTCACTTCCTCCCACTAAGGAGAGGAGCCGCGCGGGAGACGAAGGAGGGAGCCTTAGCCAGGAGAGACAGATCCCAACAGCCTTCAGTCTGGACACCTGGGGAACCACCTTCCAAGGTAGGAAACTAAAAGTGTAAATTTATGTCAGTATGTCTGTCTGTGTCTGTGTTTGTGTCAGTATGTCTGTCAGTGTATGTTTGTCAGTATGTCTGTCAGTGTATGTGTCAGTTGTGTCAGTATGTCTGTCAGTGTATGTTTATGTCAGTATGTCTGTCTGTGTTTGTGTCAGTATGTCTTTCAGTGTATGTTTGTCAGTATGTCTGTCAGTGTATGTTTATGTCAGTATGTCTGTCAGTGTATGTGTTTGTGTCAGTATGTATGTCAGTGTATGTTTATGTCAGTATGTCTGTCTGTGTTTGTGTCAGTATATCTTTCAGTGTATGTTTGTCAGTATGTCTGTCAGTGTATGTGTTTGTGTCAGTATGTATGTCAGTGTATGTGTTTGTGTCAGTATGTCTGTCTGTGTTTGTGTCAGTATGTCTTTCAGTGTATGTTTGTCAGTATGTCTGTCAGTGTATATTTATGTCAGTATGTATGTCAGTGTATGTGTTTGTGTCAGTATGTCTGTCAGTGTATGTGTTTGTGTCAGTATGTCTGTCTGTGTTTGTGTCAGTATGTCTTTCAGTGTATGTTTGTCACTATGTCTGTCAGTGTATGTTTATGTCAGTATGTCTGTCAGTGTATGTGTTTGTGTCAGTATGTATGTCAGTGTATGTTTATGTCAGTATGTCTGTCTGTATTTGTGTCAGTATGTCTTTCAGTGTATGTTTGTCAGTATGTCTGTCAGTGTATGTGTTTGTGTCAGTATGTATGTCAGTGTATGTGTTTGTGTCAGTATGTCTGTCTGTGTTTGTGTCAGTATGTCTTTCAGTGTATGTTTGTCAGTATGTCTGTCAGTGTATGTTTATGTCAGTATGTCTGTCTGTGTTTGTGTCAGTATGTCTTTTAGTGTATGTTTGTCAGTATGTCTGTCAGTGTATGTTTATGTCAGTATGTCTGTCAGTGTATGTGTCTGTGCTTGTGTCAGTATGTCTGTCATTGTATGTCTTTGTGTATGTGTGTCAGTATATGTGTCTGCATATGTCAGTATGTCTGTAGTGTATGTTTCTGTGTGTGTCAGTATGTCTGTCAGTGTGTGTGTCAGCGTGTGTGTCAGTATGTCTGTCAGTGTATGTCTCTGTGTATGTGTGTTAGTATGTCTGGCAGGGGGCAGAGTCCAGGGGCCCCAAGCAAATGGTTGCCCAGTGTCCGGTCAATATTAAAGACGGCCCTGTAAGCCATAATGCAATTTTCTTTGCATTCTTGGAATTAGACTTCAAATTTAATCGCTCTGTCTTATTAC
Source organism: Pelobates cultripes (assembly GCA_933207985.1). Lineage (NCBI taxonomy): Eukaryota > Metazoa > Chordata > Amphibia > Anura > Pelobatidae > Pelobates > Pelobates cultripes. The sequence continues at coordinate 82,718,405 of OW240912.1, read as the reverse complement.
TTTTCTTTTGACAACATTTTGCATTAATCTTTTTTCTGTGCATGCATACTAAGCAGCTACAAAGAGAACATATCCCCCTGTCTGCAATCCACTGTCCTGGAACTAATGAGCCATGCTGTGCTGGCGTATTAGGCATATCAGGGAGTTTACCAAATATGTATATTTATTCTCTTATGATATTAATTAAGATCCACAATTTCAGCATTGTATGCTAATAACGATGTACCTGGCACCTGAACTCACAGTGCCTTGTTCACATTAAAATCATCTCTAATGATGAACATCTCTCTCTGAGTCTGGGCTACAAATAGCTCAATAGATGCTTGATATTTCAAGACTTGTGCCATGACAAAGTATTGTGTCTTCTCTTACGTATAAGAGGTTACCTAGGTATTTATTTTATATTTAAAGCTTCCAAGTACAAGTCCCTTTGTGGTCGCCAATTGTAACCGCGGGTGGTTCCCTTATTTACCACTATAATGTCATAAAGCATAGAACTTAGTAGGGCTAACCATACATATATCTTAGCCATAATTTTATATAGTTAGTAAGAGATCCTCTATTTAACATTTATAAATAATTGAGAATACAATATAAAATAAGGATTGTCTTGGAAGCAATAGTTTTGTCTTTTTGGATATTATATAAAAATATAAATATAAAATCCATTATAGCAGAGTTTATAAGATTAAATTACATGCTTGCAAATATCATTAATAGGTTAACATACCCTCCTGAACATGTCATCATGTCAGCCTCTCTGTCATTTTAAGATGGAGCAGGGTCTGTCTCCAAGTCTCTCCTCTGTGTCTTAACATTTAAAAGTACACCTATTTATACCTTAGGTGTCTCCATTTCCGGGTTACCGTAGTTCATATGTGAAAAAGTAACACTTCTTTTACTTTATTCATTTTAGGACCTCCCTTAATTTTGCAAACATACAAGGCCATAACAGAAGGGTGCATACGTCATGGAAATTTTCCTGACTTAGTTCAAGATGGCATCTTAAAGTCTGAATAGATTATCTGTTGTTTATACTAAGTCGTAAGTGTACAGTCGTGGGAGATTCCCGGATTTGGGGAAGTTCCATTAACTTGGGGTTACCACAGTATATTGTGTACTGAAAGAGTCGTAGTATAGCCTTGAAGCCTGTTTTTGCATTTTTGTTATTGTAATTCGTCTGGGACAAAATGGCGCAAACATATTATGCACTGAGGTTATTGCTTAAAGAAACAGTTATGAAAAACAATATGTCCCATTTCTAACACCTTGTCAGTTTGCAATATCTCTTAAAGACAAAGTACACAGTTTAAAAAATACAACATTTCATTCTAAAACTTGTAATATTTGCATTTGCCCATAATTAGCAATACATTTATACATTTATAAATATGTTTTATTATTGGATTCTCGTCTATCCAACATTGACATTAATATTGTTTCAGTCACTTGTCACATCTGTATATGAAGCTCAGACAGGATAGATAGATAGATAGATAGATATGTACATTAATATCTTATTTTTATGTCTAACACTTATTTCATCTAATGCTTACACCGGACATCCAATTTTGAAATACTTACTTAAAGGCACCCAGACCACTTCTGCCCATTGGAGTGGTCTGGGTGCCAACTCCCACTACCCTGTACCCTGCAAGTGTAATTATTGCAGTTTTTTATAAACTGCAATAATTACCTTGCAGGGTTAACTCCTCCTCTAGTGGCTGTCTACTAGACAGCCACTAGAGGGCACTTCCGTGTATCTAGCACAGGTTTTCTGTGCTAGAGCATCTGTGGACGTCCTCATGCTGTGTGAGAACCTCCCAGGGTCACTCAATTCCCCATAGGAAAGCATTGAAAAGCATTTTCAATGCTTTCCTATGGAGAGCTCTAATGCGCGTGCGCGCCATTGCCGCGCATGCGCATTAGGTCTCCCTGGCCGGCAGGCGGGATCAGTCACGCCCACCGGCTGACGTAAGGAAGGGGAGGAGCGGCGGCGACCTGAAGCCACCACCGAGGGACATCGGCAGGGGTCTCAGGTAAGTGACTGAAGGGGTTTTCACCCCTTCAGCAACCGGGGATAGGAGGTGGGAGGGAGAGGGGACCTGCAGTGCCAAGAAAACAGATTGTTTTCCTGGCACTGGAGTGTCCCTTTAATATCTTTCCTCTCCCTATTAAGGATATATACTTTAAGATTGACTGAATTCTTTATGAATTCTTTCTGGCATTGGAGGAGTTAATTTGTTTGCTTTCATGACCCTCTGGCATTGAAGTGGTTAATTTGTTGGTTCTAATGACCCTCCTCCTCTTCCTCTGCCTAATTTGATATGCAGCTGTCACTGACATCACACACACACAAAAAAAAGGGCGGCTCCATTTCCCCTTTAAAGGGAGGCAAGATTTCAGTCTGATCTTGACAAAGGCGCATGCATATAAGTGACGGAACGCGTGTCGAGCAGATGCTCCACTGTTCTTTTTTAATACTTGGACAGCTTTTGCATGTCTTAACAACTTGCCATTACTATAAATCTTAATCTCTCTGGGCAAATAGGCAGTTTCAATTTTGGGGCAGTAGTAGATGAGTTAGTATTGGCTGTTTTAGTTAGATGATAGGCTGCCTTGAAGCAGCAGTGTTTAGCTTATTTCACACTGGCTATATCTAGTTTATGAGGGGTTAACCTGAAGCAGTTATTTACAGATTTTTTAAAACTATCTTTTCTATACTACTAGCTAATCTCTGTATCTTCAGGGTGTATACTATATGGGACTACTTGTTCCTCTACTTATAAGCAGACCAATTTAGGTCTGCATACTTGTCTATCATCTACATATTATTATATTGGCTCTCAGCACTTGACAATAAGGGATTATATACTAGGGGCAATTTCATATTCAATTGTTGGTTTGCCAGCTGTTATAGTTTCTCAGCCTGGGGTTTACTGATTTGGATTACCCCATATATTCCAATTTCCTTTTCATTCTATGGTTTCTTAAAGATTAATTAAGCTGATTAATAAGAGAGTCACTGGTTAACACCATACAGAGCCTTCTTTACTCTACAATTTCTGCTTTTGATCCATTACACTGCCTAAGGATCAGTCTGCTATTCTTTATCTACATTTATTGTTGTTATATATTAGATACTATATCAGACTTTCCTAGTCCTCAGCAGCTCATGAGACTTAGATGGGTGCTTTAAATTTGTATGCATTTTTGCGACATAGTATCAGGTTACGTTCACCCGCTTTCTAATAGGCATGTGCATGTGGAAAATCTTCAGTTAGGTTCGGCATTCCGAAATTCGGGAATTCGACACTTCGGCACTTCGGCACTTTGGGACTTCTCTTGTAGATAACTCCCTAATCCCCACGGTACTAAGGAGTTATCTACCAAAAGGCTGAAAGACCTAAATTGGTCTTTCAGACAAATTTACTAATACTAAGTAAAAATTACTTAGTATTAGTAAATTTTGCCCCTACTTGCTATACCACGAGTAGGGGCATGTCTCTTAAACAGCTGCTCACTGTTAAAAAAAAAAAAAAAATATTTCCACCCTCGGCCCCCACCCCTGAGCGGCGGGTGGGGGCCCTAAAGTAAAATAATGGGGGGGACCTATTGTCCTCCCCCTCGGCCCCCACCCCTGAGCGGTGGGTGGGGGCCCTAAATACTAATAAGGGGGGGACCTAATGTCCTCCCCCCTGGCCCCCACCCCTGAGTGTTGGGTGGGGTCCCTAAATTAGAATAAGGGGGGGACCTAATGTCCTCCCCCCTGGCCCCCACCCCTGAGCGGTGGGTGGGGACCCTTAATACTAACAAGGGGGGGACCAATTGTCCTCCCCCCCGGCCCCCACCCCTGAGCGGTTGGTGGGGACCCTTTATACTAAACAGGGGGGGAAGTGAGGGCAGGGCCAGATTAAGAGCCCAGTGGGCCTGGTGCTGACAATTATGACGGGCCTAGTTACAAAATGTTATTGACCAAAAATACTAAAACAGTCCTACCTCCTAAGCGTCATGTATCTGATGGAGATGGTGCTGGAGGGAAACTCATAGGATGCAGCTATGAGAAAACATCTTTCAAGTAAACCCATACCCCCTAACAACAGTGTCCAGTAAAGCAGGAAGTCTATGGACGGGACAAAAGGGTGGGCCACTGACACAAATCACATAACCAGAACTGCCGAAAGGGGCGAACATACACAAAAAGGGGGCATGTCTGTGTCCCCATGTCTCTCAGTCCCTTAGTGTCTGTGTCCCCATGTCTCCCAGTGTCCCTATATCACTAGGACACTAGGGTACATTGAGAGACATTGGGACACTGAGAGACCTGGGGACACTGAGACTCTTGGGGAAACTGGGAGACATGGGGACACTGGGTAACTTTGAGACATGAGAGGACACTGGGAGACATGGGGCACTGAGACACTGTGATACATAGGGGACACTGATATATAGGGGACACTGGAGACTTGATAAAGACCTGGGTACAGGTCAAAATGTTGCGGTGTCCAATAAACCTGCTTAAATTTATCACAGTGAGTGCCTGCGATTTTTTTATTTTATACTAGGGGACACTGAGACACTTGGGGGTGCTGTGAGACATGGGGACACTGGGAGACTAGGGGACACTGAGACACTAAGGACACTGAAACACACCAGGGATACTGGGAGACATGGGGCACTGAGACACTCTGATACACAGGGGACACTGTGATACATAGGGCAAACTGGAGACTTGATAAAGACCTGGTTACAGGTTGAAACATTGCGGTGTCCAATAAACCTGCTTAAATTTATCACAGTGAGTGCCTGCGATTTTTTTTATTTTATACTAGGGGACACTGAGACACTTGGGGGTGCTGTGAGACATGGGGACACTGGGAGACTAGGGGACACTGAGACACTAAGGACACTGAAACACACCAGGGATACTGGGAGACATGGGGCACTGAGACACTCTGATACACAGGGGACACTGTGATACATAGGGCACACTGGAGACTTGATAAAGACCTGGTTACAGGTTGAAACATTGCGGTGTCCAATAAATCTGCTTAAATCTATCACAGCGTAATAATAACTACCTATTTCCAGAGCTAAAAGACTCTGAATGTCGGTGTTAGCTGGAAAGGAACACAAGATGAGGAAATGTATGCTCTTTGATAGAACGCTGCACACCACTTATATTAATGGTCAGATAGCAAATCCAAAGCCAACTGGCTATACCTCTACCTACTCAGAAAAATAGATGATACATGCAGAAATAGATAAAGAATATAAAGTCGTCCAATTGTCCTAATCTCTGACTTTATTGAGTGAGGTCTCTATCAGGAGTTGGATTTTCTTATATCACACTGAGTAGGTGTCCAGGATACAGGGAGCAGATGGCTGATGTCACTGATTCTACAATATCATAATATAGAACTAGTAGAAGGTTGTTTGTAATTACAAATTGTTGCAATCTCTCTTCTCCTAATTTTGGTTAATGCAATTCAATATAGGAGACAGTTTGAGTGAAGAAACTGAGTCAGATAGCTGTCAGGTTAGGGCTTCTGTATTATCACAGTGTTGCAATATTGTTGAAAAACGGAGAGAGCATAAAGAGAATACTAATTAGCTACAGTTGCTTTAACCCTCAGTTGTATGGGGTTGGTAACTTGTTTCAGATTGCAGCCCCTATCTACTGCTCTTATCTAATGCCTGTCTTGAATAAACTTGAAGAATTAAAAAATAAGCGAAAAATCTCTCTGTGAACTAGAAATGATTGAGTAATTATTAACTCATAAGGTATTCACAGGCAGAATAGAGATATGAGTAGAAATATAACAGCTTCTCTCTGATTGCTCACTAGACTTAAATCTATCACAGTGAGTGCCTGAGATTTTTTTTTATACTAGGTGACACTAGGAGACATTGAGACACTGGGAGACTAGGGGACTTTGGGAGACTAGGAAACACTGAGACACTGCGGACACTGAGAGACACCTGGGACATGGAGACAAGGGGATACTGAAATACTAGGGACACTGGCTGGTAGACATGGGGACACTGGGAGTGCCCCATGTCTCCCAGGTCTCAAAGTCACCCAGTGTCCTCATGTCTCTCAGTGCCCCCTAGTGTCTCAGTGTCCCCATGTCGCCCAGTGTCCCCTAGTATTTGTATCCCCATGTCTCCCAGTGTCTCCCAGTGTCCCAATGTCACTAGGACGCTAGGGGACACTTAGAGACATTGGGACACTGGGAGACATGGGGACAATGAGACCCTGGGAGAGACATGGGGACACTGAGAGACACATGGGGACACTGAGAGACACATGGGGACACTGAGAGACATCAGGGACACTGGGAGACATGGGGACACTGGCTGGGAGACGTGGGGACACTGAGAGACTAGGGGCCACTGGGAGACATGGAGCCACTGTGTCCCTAGTGTCTCAGGATCCCCATGTTCCCCAGTGTCCCTATGTCTCTCAGTGTCTCAGTGTCCACATGTCTCGCAGGCTCGTAGCTGCTGTCTGGACTCTCTGTGCAGAGCTGCTCCCCCGCAGATCAGTGAGTAGAGAGAGGCAGATGCTGTAACTTCTTATCCCTGCCTCTCTCCACACAAACAGTGACCCCCACTGGCTGGTGCTGGTATTGCAGAATAATCTCTGTTTATACTGAGATAGACATTTGTATTGACGGCATTACTTCAATACCGGCACCGGCTAGGCAGCCTCAAATACCTGATAAATACTTCTGAGAAATACCTGGCAACCATAAGAAATACCTGGCAACCCTCATAGTAGTGTGTGTAAAAAAAAAAAAAAGTTTTTTTTTTTTTTTTTTAAATCAATGGGCCTGTTCCATGGGCCTGGGCCTGGAGCTGCAGCTCCATCAGCCCCTATGTTAATCCGGCCCTGAGTGAGGGGGCTGTCGTCTCGGGGCTTGGGTGGTGCTAACCGGGTTCGTCGGTAGCCCCAGAGCGGTCAGTACTGAGTCCATTTCCGCTGCGTCCGTTAGACGGGTTGTTGCGCCCCCATGAGAGATGACCAGGCTCCTAGGGAATGCCCATCGATATGGGATAGACTGTTGATGGAGCGTGGCTGTTAGTGGCTTGAGCCGGCTTCTCCATATCACTGTGGGCCTGGACAAGTCCTGATAAAAGGATAAGGTAGCATTTTCAAATGGGTAATTTGCCTTGTTTCTCACGGCAGTCATAAGGGTCAGTTGGGCTGCCCGTGTTCGTAGCTGCAGGATGACATCCCGTGGGGTGTCTGCTGGTGCTGTGGCGGCTCTCGGGATGCGGTAGGTCCCATCTATCTCAGTTAGGCGTGCTTGTTGTGTTGAGAGCAGGGAGGTGAGCAGTCTCCCGACGTAGTGTGTCAGGTCGCATGAGGCCACAGTCTCCGGGATACCCCGGATTTTTACATTTCTGCTCCTGTGCTGGTCTTCTAGTGCATCTAGGCGGCTGGTGAGTTGAGACTGAGCTCGCCTCATCTCTGTGTTTTGGGCTTCCAGTTGTGTACACCGGGCGGAGAGGTCTTTCGTTTCTCCCTCTGTTGTTTTGACGCGCCCCTCTACTGTTTGTATTTCTTCTCGCAGTGTGGCCACATCTGCGGCAAACATTTCGCGGAGGTTGCGGAGCAAGGCTTTGATATCCCCCTTCGTGGAGGGCAGCTCGCTATCTTCGGAAGGTGTAAGCCCCCTGAGCTTGGGAATTCATCCAGCTCGTCCACTGCTTGGTCCTCGGAGGAGGCCGAGGCCGTATCGCCATGTTTTTTGGGGGTTTTTTTGCGCGGCGTGGTTTGGGGCCTGTGCAGGTCGGAGGAGAAGATCCCTGATGTCTCGTGCCCCTGTCGGTCTCGGGGTTCCCTGGTGTTTTGTCTTCTTCCCCATCTCACTGTGACCCGATAGAGGCTGAGGTTGGAGTGTTTCAGGTGGTTAAATCGCTTATTTCAGGCTTAATTCTGCGGAGCTCTGCTGGCACACGTCTGCTCTGTATGGCTGCTGGCTCCGCCCCCCCACCACAAGTTACCATTTTGAAACACTAATATTTGTATTCAGCGAAGTTTTCAGAGTAAAACAGTACCCCCCATGTAAAGGTTTTATGGTGTCTTGGAAAGTTACAGGGTTAAATATAGTGCTTGCAAGGGGGTGGGGCCGGGCCGCCGAGCTGAGCGGTCGCAGGACGGCTCAGCCCCTGCAAACATATAGCCTATAAATCGAGATTTTAAGTTGCCAACGACTGCGACCCTCAAAGTAACCGGGCTACCTGAGCTGAGGAGAGGCTTGCTCCCGGAGTTCTAGTCCCTCGGAGGACCAAATGGCTACTAAAAAAGACTGGACATACCCCATTTGCAATACCTTGGGTTGTCTACTATTGCAAATGGTATGCCATTATGGGTGTATCTTTCATTTCTGGGCTACTGTAAAGTCCCAAAGGCAACGTAACCAATCTGACGAATTTCAATTTCAAATGTAACGTGCTATATTTGACCCTGTAACTCCCCAAAACGCCATAAAACCTGTACATAGGGGGTACTGTTTTACACGTGAGACTTTGCTGAATACAAATATGTGTATTTTATTGCAGTAAAAGCAAACAGTATTATGACATTGACAGTTAAAATGTAATGTAGAACTAAAAAAATTAAAAAAAATCTTATTTTCTCCCAATTTCCATATTAAATTATGTTTCATAGCTAAATATTTGATATTAAATGAAAGCCCTGTTTCCCCTGAATAAAATGATATATAATAAGGGTGGGTGCATTTAATATGAAAGAGGTGAATTGCGGTTGGACAGACATGTTGCGCAAATGCCAGGTTTTGTTTACATTTTGTTTCGTTCACAACGTGTACATTTGGCTCAGTCCTTAAGGGGTTAAATGACACACACCTGTGCCATGCCTCACTAGGAAAAACTGGTGATTTACACGGATCTGTGCTGAACGGATGAGATCTGATTCCATGCTATTTTTGTGACTGTGCATACTGTACCTGACGTGGACACTAACCAGCATGGCTTCACTTGATGAGTACCCTCACTAACATAGAGTATTGTGTTTTGTTAGCAATATCACGAGATGGCGAGCTTCACACCAGACTGGCTCCACCGCAAAGAATTTACTGCTTTTTTGCCTTGCAACCAATAGTAGTACTAGACAAAAGTCTGTGGGTCTTGTTAAAATCGAGTCTGTATGGTTTTCACAGTCCAGCCTTTGTTTGTGATACTCAACCAGTGTCCTCTTCTATGATTACTAATAGTGGGAAGGCAGCGCTCGCTACAAAGCAGTGGGAGGGCTACCTGGGCTGTCAGGCAGTCCTCCCGAAGAGGATCGCGGCAGAGGTAAGTAAATTTTACCTCCTGGGGCTGCAAGCCGGTACGGCGTTCCATCCCGCCGCAATGGCTTTAAAGCCCATTTAAATGGGGACGGCATAGAACACCGTAACTGCGTTAAGGGGTTAATAAAGTTGTGCATTATATGTTTTTAAGGTTTTCTCATTCCTATGTTGGACTAGTACTTTAATAAGGGTAATAGGATTGGTGTTGGGCTTGTTTCTTACTAGTCTGTACTAATCTTATTGATTGATCAGATTTTTATTAAGGAAATAGTTCAGGTTACATGGGATCAGGTCTGAACTGGGGATACAAAGCAGCCCTGGAAAAAAAATCTATGCCAGCCCCATAAGTCACTGGACCATGTATTGTCACATGTAATACGTACGGCTATGTGTTGCCACCCTAGATGATTGAGTAATGTATAAACACATTTTATATATATATGTGTATATTTTACTCAATCATCTAGGGTGGCAAGACATGCATACATATAAATATATGCATACATATTTGCCTTACATATTATTGGTGTGTATGTGTGTGTGTGTGTGTGTATATGTGTATGTGTGTATGTATATGTGTATATATATATATATATATATATATATATAATTTTTATTTTTTTCAAATATGGTGGGTAGGAGGGCTGTGAGTGGGTAGGGGGGTTGTAAGATGGGTAGGGGTTCTGTAAGGTGGATGGGGGACTATGAGGTTGGTAGGGGACTGTGTGTGAGTAGGGGGGCCGTATAGTGGGTAGGAGGGCTGTAAGGTGGGTAGGGGGGCTGTAAGGTGGGTAGAGGGGCTGTGAGTGGGTAGGGGGGCTGTATAATGGGTAGGGGGGCTGTATTATGGGTAGGGGGACTGTGAGGTAGGAAGGTGGGCTGTTTAGTGGGTAGGGGGTATTGATTATTTCTTTGTGTATCTGCCCCTGGCCAAATCAATGAAACAATGCGTGCACGCTCCCTGAAGTAATTCACACCAGACACAGGTTCCAGGTTGTTGAATAACTTGAGGAAAGTTTATTCAGAGGGGACGGCAGGTCCCTTTTAAAGCAAAATTACATCATAAGCATTGTCAGAGATAACATGGAATAATACATCAATAATTGGTTAGGTGTTAAGTGGTCTTCCTAATGCTCTGCCTACTAAGGGTGATGTCACCAGGTCCATGAGGGTCTCCCACGGTTTCCCGGCGCCATCTTGCTACACGAGGTAGTAAATCGGTGTTAAAGGGGGAGGAGGGGTTAGAAGCTTCTAGCAGCCATCTTGATTAAAGCACGTGTATATAGCTTTATATAGTATATCGCGGAATGAGTAAATAGATATTTTTACTAACTAGGAAATATGTGCAGACCTTATTTCCACAACAGGGACTGACATGGCTAGGGGGCTGTATGGTGGGTAGGGGGGCTGTATGGTGGGTAGGGTTACTGTGAGTGGGCAGGGGAACTGTGAGGTGGGTGGGGGGCCGCTGCAAGGTGGCACTAATTAATAACGCCGCCCACAATGACATCACTAGTGACGTGAACGTGCGTGCGGCGTCACGTTCTCGCCGTGCACGCACGTTCTGGGGTCATGGGACCCAAATCAGCCAATAGCAGGATTTACTGGGTTATTTAAACCCAAACCTGCAGTTGTTCAGTGCCCTGTCGTGGTTTCCATCCTGTCGGTTATCCTGATTCTGATTATTGTTTTTTTGATCTTGGCTTGACTTCCCGTATTTCTGGTAGCCCTGACCGTTTGGCTTTGTTCTTTCCATATTTGTTCCGGTTGGTATTTGTTACATGTTTTACCTAATTCTGCGTGTTGCGCCACTAGTTCGTCCTGACACGGACTGGCCATCAGGCACACAGGGCAAATACCTGGTGGGCCACGATGGCCATGGGCCGAGGTCCACAGGGGAGGTCACAGGAGCTCCCCGGGTGGTCCATGCAGGGCCCGCACTATCCAAGCATCGGCCCTGCTCTATTTCATGACGGGCCGGTGGGGAGATCAAAGATCGCCCTCACCGGCCCACTTGCACAGACATGCGGCTGGGAAAAGAGAGAGAGGAGGACCTGGCAGAGCTCTATCTTGCAGCTCTGCTGGATTCCTCTTGCGAGATTCGGAGACACACACACACTCATTACCCTTACACACACACTTCATCCCTCACACTCACAGCATCCATCTCACACACTTTACCCCTCACACACTGCACCCCTCACACACACACACACACACACACACACACTGCACCCCTCACATACACACTTCACTCACACACATTGCATCCCTCACACATACACACAGAACCCCCCAACACACTGCACCACTCACACACACACACACACACAATACTTCCAAACATATATCTATATATATATATATATATATATATATATATACAAACACACTACAGCACCCCTCACACACATACTGCACCCCTGAACACATTACATTCCAGACACACAGTAGATCTTTTACCCAACTCTAGATCATCTACACACATACACACACTAGATCCCTATACACACTCTGAATCTGCTATATACACACACACTCACTAGATCTCCTATACACATTCTGGGTCCTTCAAACACACACTAGACCCCTATACACACATACTACATTCCTTGTAAGCAAACACATACTACATTCCCTAAACACACACTCTTTACAACCCCTACAAACACTACATCACCTATACACACACACTATAGCCCGTATGCACACACTTGCTACATCCCCTATGCACACACTCTATACCGCCCCTAGCCACACATGTATTACATTACACCACAAACACAACACGTCTAAAACCGACCTTATTATACAATACCACACCACAATCTGCTCACTGTACACACATGCAATCCCACAAGCAGGCTCCAAACATATGCACAATACTCTTTCCTGGCCCTTTTGTCTCCTGGTATCCCATTTATAGAGACATCAGAGACAGGCTGCAAGGAAACAGAGTGCAAGCATGTTATTAAATTTGCTTGCACCGTGCAGAACAAACACAGAACCCTTTTCTCATACTAGAGCTCTTCAGCAGAGCTCTGCGCATAATCTGCCCTGGAAGAGCATTGAACCAACATGCTCACTTTGATGACAAAACACACCCTCTATGCACCGCCCCTTTTCCCAGTCCGGCCCGGGCTCACTTATACTAATAATGACACCAATAAGCTTTTGGACAAATAGTTTGGAACTTGGAAATTTTTGACAACTGGAAATGTTGAGTCCAGCAGAAATCTGGACCAAATTCAGGCTCATTCAGAGAGTGCTCTGCAAAATCTGGACATTCTTGAATAGTGTGACCAATGCAGAGATTTTGCATTCCAAATAGCTCTGAGCACCACCAGAGGGGTTTGCCCCATTTGATATGGAGCTATTCAGACTTTAGTAAATTACCCTGTGTGTCGAAAAGACACATAGTCTAAAAAAAAAAAAAAAACCTCGGTGGTAGTCCTAACTAACTTTTGAATTTGGCTTATTTTGCCCTAAAATTTAAAATTCACTTTGAATTCCTGACAATTTACCCTCTCTACTGAATAAACCTACCTCTCTAAATTTTACTATTTGGTTTTCGTTTCACTACAACTCACAGTTCTGGGTATAAGCCTCTGCTGGGTTTCAAACAATTAAATTAAACTGTATCGTTAGCCTGCCCTTTTTTTTTTTTTCTTTCTTTTTTCATTTTATTCTTGTCAAATAATATTTGTAGTAGCTATTTCTGGTAAAAACATTTTATAAATAAATAATAGTTCAGTACACCTCAGACTCCATAAAAATGGCTCCGAGAATGGAGACATAACATTCAAGTGCCGTTTGTTTCTCTAGAGCGTGCTGTAAGGTCGGGGTGACGTCACATTCCCAGCCTCCTTTGCGCCGCTTTCTCCGGAAGAAATCCCTCGCCTGGGCCTGAGAACTTCCTCTTCGTGGACACCCCGGGCCTAGGTAGGAGCTCGCCAGCTGCGCTCGCGATGCAATCCATATTCAATCCACTGTCTCTTTATGCCATCCGCCTTCATTAAGCCCCCTATTAGTAAGGGACAGATTGTGTGTCTCCCTCCAATAATTTTATGAAAGCCATTTAGTGAGAATAGAAGGTGAAATGACTTGTTTTAGTTGGCGTTGTGGCTCTGCCCTAAAGCCGGCCAATTTGGAGAGATGTGCAATAAGTACATGTCCTGAGCGATGAGCTCTTGTTCCCTGAGCATATTTAATGCTAACAGAAGAATGCAGCATTAAACATGTACAATTATTTATAGAATTTTACTTCTGGTCACTTGGCATTCTCACATTAATCAAGGTTCTATCTGATCTGTTTCTCTACACTGCATCAGCTGTTTTTTGTATAAATCAGATTTGTTTTAAACCCCTAAAGTCCATGGTGGTTGTTCCATTAATGGTCAAGAAAACAAACTGTCAGAGAAGACAGATCACTGTATTTGTTTTTCAGAACTCCTATAGGATTTTATATACTTTCTTTGTACTGTTGTTTTCATAAACCTACTGCATTTATTTCTTCGTTTTTCTGATCAGTTGTATATTTTTATGCACGTGGTAACGTTTTGATTCTTTTTGTTCAATTTCCAGTTCACAATGGGACGTGTGATCAGGGGACAGAGAAAGGGTGCAGGCTCTGTTTTCAAGGCACATGTGAAGCATAGAAAAGGCGCTGCTAAACTCAGATCCATCGACTTTGCTGAAAGACACGGCTACATCAAGGGTATTGTAAAAGTGAGTTAAAAATATATTTTCTTAATGGCACAGTGTTTTAATTCACCACTTGCTTTCCTTAAAGTATTGTTACATTATGTTTTGATAGGTGTGTGTTCAAATGCAGACTAAATGGTGAGACTGTCTTGTGCTGTCAGTGCACACTGTCAGCTGCAATCATTGCTGAAAGGAACACTTCGAGTACCCTGCTGCAGTCTCACTGTAGCTTGGCAAACAGTTTGACAGTTTATCTGGGTCTCCCACAGCCACAACCCCTGTTTCTGGGATTCTCCTGCTGGATCCTCCTTGCCTGAGAGTGTCATTTGAGCACTGTGAGCCAATCCGCACCGCCCTGTATTGGCCATAGTTGGTGCCGGGGCATTCTCAGCAGCATAACCACTATAGCTGATAAAAATGTCACATGCTGTAAATACATAGTTGTAACATGCTGTTTGTCCTAATTCTGCAACTTTAATCTATCACAATTCACGAAAAATACATTTGGTTAATTCAAGCGATGTTTGGTTGCCTGTTGAATTAGCCAAATGTCAATATAACACGTGTGATTTGGCTGTTCAGTTTCAGCCCCCCATTACAGACCAAGATAATTGAATCCAAAACACCTCCCCTGTATGTCAACCAATTTCTGCATTTTTTTTTTTTTAAAACGTCATCTCACTGCAGTAATGAGATCGAATCAGTTGTCATTGAAGACAGTGACCGAAAGATGAATGTTGACAACCAAATGAGTGAGAATTGAGCAGAATTTGCAAAACAGATTTTTAGACCCTTATGTAGTTGTGTAACTTAAATGGCTTTTTGGTAAATAATTAAGGGGTAATTATCGTTCAAATCCCCCATTGCTAAATCTTTTTCTGTTTCAGGACATTATCCATGATCCAGGTCGTGGTGCACCTCTTGCCAAGGTTGCCTTCCGTGACCCTTACAGGTTCAAGAAGAGGACTGAGCTGTTTGTTGCAGCAGAGGGTATCCATACTGGACAATTTGTGTACTGTGGCAAGAAAGGTACATTAAGCATTTAAAACAAACTTTTTTTAGTTTTACTAGATTATATAAATGTTTTCTTTTGCAAGTAATATTTGCAGTTCTTAAAGTCCCACTAGACTCTAAGGAACACCTCAATACATACAGCACTTTAGCTTTGCTGAACTGCTGCGTGTCCTCTTTTTGTTTTGTATAGTTATAAGCCCAATGGGGAAAAATGCATTATTATAAGAACATGCCCCCCCCGGTTGAATGTCTTGTTAACGTACACCATTGAAATTTGCTATTTAGGGATAATATATAGAAAAGAGAAATTTTTCTTGTGTGGTTCTTCAGCTTAGTTCAGTGTTGACCAGTTTCAGGGTTATTCACTTAACTCCAATTTCAGCAAGTTTTTTGTTTGGGGGTGGTGCCAGCACTCAATATTGCAAATTGGAATGCACTGAAATGTTTTTTGTGTGTCTGTGAGGCTCCAGTTAAAAACTATTTATTTTTTTTTTATTTTTTTTTGTAGTAAATTGGAATCTGCCTAAAATTACAACACACAAATGATTTACAAAAAATGTATGAATAAAACTGTACACATTTTAGTAATTTAGCACCACAATATATTTACTTCCCAATGGATTGATATTTGTATGTTGTATGACCTAAACAGCTATACGCATATCTAAAATGTATGCATATTCAAAGTAATCTATGCATTTTCTTGGGTCTAAACATTCTACTCCAATTTTGCTAACATCTGTACCTTAATTTATTTATTCCCTTGAGCAAAATGTAATGGTTTCAAGCTTGTGGTGTTTTTTTTTTTTTTTTGTTTTTTTAGCTCAGCTTAACATCGGCAATGTCCTACCAGTTGGCACCATGCCAGAAGGTACCATTGTGTGTTGTGTAGAAGAAAAACCAGGTGATCGTGGTAAGCTGGCCCGGGCATCTGGAAACTATGCCACTGTCATCTCCCACAATCCTGAAACCAAGAAAACCAGAGTGAAGCTACCTTCTGGATCTAAGAAGGTCATCTCCTCTGCAAACAGAGCAATTGTTGGTGGGTACATAAAATACTTTAAGAAATGTTACATTTCTTTCTCGCCTTTTCTTACATATGATGACAAAACAATGTGGTACCTGTCATTCTAGATACCACTTATTGAATTTCATGTTCTTTAAAAACATATGTACATTGTGCTAGCAAGTGTATAGAGTGTGTGGGGGGAAAAAAATAGATCTTTCTCCCACCTGTCTGTATTTACTTCTGTGCCAAAGATTTCAGTGACACAGAAAGCAGAAGAGACCACCCACAAGCAGTCCTTCTGCTTTTCAAGCACCTACAAAGGTTAGGACCTGGCACTGGATCAGCTGTGAGGTTTTAGCTCAGTATTACATTGATCTCCTCATGTGAGGCTGTTATACATGATGTGTTCAATGCATTTGAGGTTGATGTTAAAATTAAACTGACAGGTTCACTTTAAATTAAAGGGGCATTCTAAGCACAACACTGACACTACTTGTAGGTATGACTAAATGTTATTCGATACTGGTTCTTTTTCTCCAAGAGCTCCACATTTTAGAACAGTAGGGTGTTGAGATCTGTTCATTGACTGTGATCCGCCTTCTGGCTTTATTCTGATAGGCTTTTTGTTTTGAGCAGAATAGTCTTTTCCCATATCTCAATGCAGCTCTTGTTACCCACTTTCTCTGAAATGCAGGGCTTCTAGCTGCTCTAAACTGTGTTTGCATACATATCTGTATTTTCCTCTGTAACGTTTTATGTGATGTGTGTATTTTTATGTGATGTTCATTTTTACGTCTTAGGCTGCCAGCTGGGTGTAAAATTTGTTATCCACTGCTAAGCACACCCTCCTGTAACATTACACCTGATTCAAAAGTTAATCATACTAAAGTTGGGGAACTGGTACAATAAAGTTAACCCCTCATAGAATATGAAATTAGTTTCTCGCCCTCCAGGTGGTATTTTCTTTGTGTATTCCTCATTCTCGGATCCTCTAGCAGAGGCCTTTGAATCTAAGTGTACTGTGCAGTATATTGGCTGTTCCTATAGTTGCACTTTTCTGGACCGCAATATCGATGTCCCACCTGGAATCTATTGCAGCCACTTTGTGCCACTGTGTGTAAGATGTAGCCTTTGCAAGCCTTTCACTGACACACTTTGTCTGTACCAGTGAATACACTAATCAGAGACTCCTCATTGAGAAGTTTTTCAAGGTGGTGGCAGATGGACATATTTTTCAAATTTCTACAGAGCTATAAACTGCTTGCCTTGCTCTATTACTTTAATGTCACTGATGACTGCAGATAGCATACTTGTAGCCATGGTTTATATACTGGTTTCAAACTGCACTGAGAATCCTGTAAGCAGTGTGGTACTCATTACACACTTGCCTGGTAGCTATGGCTTGCCCAGCGTGTTATAAAATAAAAATTTCCCTGACTGTGTATAGTTATATCTGTTCTAGGGTTTGGTTTTTCTTTTCTCTTTAATGCATTTTACTAACAACTTCTCTTTTTAATACAGGGGTTGTTGCTGGAGGTGGTCGTATTGACAAACCTATTCTAAAGGCAGGTCGTGCCTACCATAAATACAAGGCCAAGAGAAACTGCTGGCCACGTGTCCGTGGTGTGGCTATGAATGTAAGTTCTATAATCTTAGACATTTTATTAAATTCTCTAATTACGGTCATGTCTACTGTGTCTTTATATAACAAATTGCCAAAAATTGATCACTGGCTTTTGGAATATCGACCTACATAGTCAACATTTGAAAAACATTTCTCTTATATTTAACACTGAAAAATGATTACAGACACAATGAGTAGTAATGTACTCCTATAAAGGTTTAGAACATATGCAAGATTACAGCTATGACAGCCAGATATTACAGCAGTTGTTCCTGACGTCACTCATGTGTGAAACAAGTCATATGATAGCACTGCAGTTTGTAGGGGCTCCTCCTGGCATTTTCTTAATATTCCATGTGTATGAACCACTAATTCTCAATTATTGTCTATGGTGGTTAAAATCTTATTTGTTTTCCTTACAGCCTGTTGAACATCCCTTCGGTGGTGGTAACCATCAACACATTGGTAAACCCTCAACCATTAGGAGAGACGCTCCAGCTGGTCGTAAAGTCGGTCTTATTGCTGCTCGTCGTACTGGTCGTCTGCGTGGTACAAAGACTGTGCAGGAAAAGGAGAACTAAACTGTTTCACAAAATAACAATAAATTGTATAAAATCTCAGTTGTCTGTGAATTTAAATGGTAAAAATCAGTTACAGGTTAGTGATGCTGTTCCCAAGAAGTCATCATTGAAGTGTGTATTAGAAGAAAACAAAGCTTAGTTACTGCTAGCATCTGAAGGTTTGCTTTAACATACAGCATTATTCACTAAAGTGAGAATGCAAAGTAAATTTCAAATTTAAGCCCGAACGGAAACATAGCTGACTTTGAGAATTTTTCCAGTTAGGATATTTTGACTTTAAATTAAAAATTTAATCTTGGATTGTCACTTTAGTGAATAACCCTGATAGTCTTGTACCAATAACAAATATTTAAATAACTGAAAAGGATTCTGTTAAAAAAATTAAAATCTTATTTTAGATGGAGGAAGACTGATATAATACAAATTCAATGCTTCATACTATGTACACCAAAATCTGTTGTGTTCAAAAACATGATTTAGTGATAACAAAATATCACCCTCCCCCCCAAAAAAGCTAAAATGCAGGAACTAAAAGGTATCGCAATAAATTACGATAACCCAGATGCTGGTCACTCTACAATGCACATGTAATATAAAAAGGAATGTTAATGCCCACCTGTGATTATGGTAGCTTATACACAAATATTCAACACAAGAGAGTTAAAGGCTGCTAGACATTATTTGGAAAGGTTTGGGGGAAATGCAACAAATGTAAATAGATTTTAAACACTCATGGGTATTACCCAAGCTCCACAGAAGGGAGGAAAAGGAACAAATAACTAGAGCCTTAGCTGATACCAAAAATAAAACACTATTATTTATGCAAAGTCACTGAGGCCAGAATACTTCTACCAAAACTAGAATTGTCTGAGGAAGTAAGATCAAGCTTATTGTCCTTGATAAACATATCTCTTCAACTGGCACCTTTGCCCAGGAAGCAGTCAATCCTCTCGTGGAGTGAGCCTTGATGTTTGGTGAAGCAGGTAGTCCCTGTGATGGTTTTGGTAATGGTCAGTGAAAATCCTTGGAAGCTGCTTTCCCTATGCATGTATTTGAAGGAAGTATGAAAAGTCTCACATTTCCAGAAGGCATTTGATCTTTCCAAAAATATTCGGAGGTATCTCACCACTTCAAGTTTACTCCATGCACATTCTTGTGGAGACTGGATTGGGAAAGAAGGAAGGCAACACTACATCCTGCTGGAGGTGGAATTTAGAGACTCCTTTGGAAAGGAAGTCTGTTTTGGCAACTAAAACTACTTGATCCTGATGAAACACTGTATGAGGTTACCTGCGCTCTCTCCTTAATCCCTATGTATATTTAAACAAATGGAGGTCATTTAGTTACTCCAATGGCCACTGGAGGGAATGCCCGCTTGCCAACGTCAAGGCAGACCCCCCTAGACTGGTCCTACTTTGACCCTTTACCTTGCTTCCTTGAGCTTCTGGCAAAAATATCTCTAGTGAGACAGGAAAGGGGTGTATTTAAAAAAAAAAAAAAAAATTTTGTATACACCCCTATATACTTGTTAACCATTAATAGGGAACGCATGGGATGGGCGGCAGCATTGTAACCTAACTGTGTGATACAAATACAAAAAGAAAAGTCCTGCGCTCATTCCCATCACTTCTGGGTGGCAGCAATGACTACAGTACACATCAGCTAATACATATAGTAAAAAGTTACCTGCGCTCTTAAATATACATAGGGATTACGGAGAGAGCGCAGGTACCTTTTTTTCCCTTTGGTTTTTACGGTATGAGGTTACTTAGCCAAAAGAGCTTGTAATTCAAAAACCCTTCAAGCAGAGGTAATGGCAACTAGAAATGGTTGTAAGAGAAAGCGAAAATAATTCAATCTTTTCCAGAGCTTCAAAAGGCGAATCTTTTAATGGAAGAATAAACCAATAAATAACATACAAATGAAAACAAGAAAATAAGCTCACAAACAAACCATAACAATTTCCTACTTGAAATGAGCAGGAATTAAACAGAATAAAAAGAATGCTGTCATTTTAGATTTCCTGGGAAATGACTGCACATTTGAGATATTAAACAATGTTTGGAGACAACGTTCAATGTGAATGCACAAGAACTTTGAAGAGTTCACATAACACGGCAGCCATATTGGAATCAGCCGCATTGTTGGAAACCAGCCAGATTAAAACACAATCACCAATGAATTGTTAAGCCTTGAGGAAGTTGGCATATCAGAACAGAAGGGGATCGCAGGTGGACGGGGGAGCAGAAAGCCAAGTACAGCTTCCCTTCAATAGCAATACTTAAAAACATGGAAGTTCCTTAGTTATTGGCCAAAAATAAAGATCATCAAGAAGAAGTCTTGAACAATTGACTCCAGATGTGAAATTTCGATAGGGGCACATTTTTATATGTTTTGGTTCTGTTGACAATAATGGCACACTAATTCTGAAATTTTAACTCCTGCTTTATCGAATAGGTGCACACTGAACGGAGTGTAGGTATCCGACAGTGCTGGGTATGTGGCAAACAGTTTGACAGCTTACTGTGGGACGGCATCAGGGGCCTCTTTGAACCATAACCATTACAGTCCTCTGTACTGTTTTTGGTGCTTGAATTACCCATCTTAAGCCCACTTATACAAAACAATTTCCTCAAAGTATTCAGACTGCCTTCTATCATAGCACATGGTGCTAGATCACTAATTAGCAGACATTGTCCATTTGTTACATGCATCTTCTGGAAAATAGCTAATTGAATCACAAAGAAAATGAAAACGGCTCCTCCATTCCAACTAGAACAAATGGTCCTGTTTCAGACTAATCGATTTGTTTAGAAGGAATACAAGTCTTCTAAACACATCTTGGACTTCAGTGGCATAGGTACACCAACAGACAACATGTGAGGAAGTCATCTCTTTCTACTCTCCCAAATTACTGATTGAATCTAAAAGGATGGCTGTAATCAAGTTTTGCCAGGAGTAATTTCTGCAGTTTTATTGACTTAATAAATTACATGTAACATTGTTGGAGTTTAGTACTTTAGTTTCCTAATTAGCTCTAGCATTACCTGTCAATTCTGTCCCAGCATTGCAGGAGTTAACCTGGCTAATTCCTTGGTCTCTGTCTCTGGCAGAAAATTAAACCTTTTCATTACAAATCACTGCTACATCTGTAGGAATTGACAAGCTCCGATCCTAGTGTCTCAGAGGCCTGCGTGCAGAAATTTATATCGGGGTGGTCATCTTACTAATTCCTTCTCTTTGCAAATGCACAGACATGCATGTTTCTTTGGCAACAACTCAATCTATAAGCCTCATCCTTTTTTTAAAAAAAATTAGAAAGGGTCTGACTCT
This sequence comes from Pelobates cultripes, assembly GCA_933207985.1. Classification (NCBI taxonomy): domain Eukaryota; kingdom Metazoa; phylum Chordata; class Amphibia; order Anura; family Pelobatidae; genus Pelobates; species Pelobates cultripes. The sequence goes on along the minus strand of OW240912.1, from coordinate 82,696,817 downwards.
CACTGATTTGACACACACTGCCACAAACTATCAATGACAGACACACAATCTCACTGATTTGAACCATTCACTGACAGTCACACACAAACATACTCTCAATAACAAATCAACAATCTCATTGATTTGACACACACTGACAGACACAAACACTGGCACAATGTTTCAAATCTCACTGATTTGAAACACTCACTGAAAGATACACACTGATCAACACAGTCTTACTGATTTGAAACACACTCACATTCTTGTACGCATACTCGCAAATTAATTTTGTTTATTGTACTATTTTATTAGGCCAGCTGGTGTGAGTCCACTCCCTGGAAGTCTCCCTGCAATTTTCCAGTTCCTCACTACTCCCTCACACTGTTTAGTAATGCCGCAGCCGGAGTGAAATCATATTCCTACTCCTGCATCACCACAGAGGGCGCGTGAAGGAGCACTGAGGATCTGGAAACACATGGGTTCTGTAATTGGGTAATATGGGACAGCATTCACATTCGAGTGACTGCGTAAATATAACCGAACAACTCATGGACTTTATTCTGAACATTGGCCAGGACTTGAACTAGGAGCACCTACTTGGCCCACTATAGGATTTTAAGTGATAATTGCATTGGTGTAGGTTTAGTGTGTTAAATCCCATTTTATTTTAAAAACTAGATTTTGCATCTGCTTATTTTGTTTTCTTATGTACTTTTTGTTGTGTGAGGAGTTTACCACTTGGGAATAGAATTTGGGTACTTCTCATAAGACGAGTACAGTCCAGGAGCCCGGATAAGAATCAAGGGCTGGCGGATTTTTAAAAGAGTGCCTATGGTCATTATTTTCTGAACATCCGGCTAATTATTGTCCCCTTTTTCTCCCCTTCTCCAACCCTCGTCCCTGCTTCCCTTATTTTTTGCACTGCTTCCTGAACTAATATTTATTTCACAAATAGACCATGTTTTTGTAAGTCTATTTTGGTTACACCACAGCTTTGATATGGATTTGAGTGACAGTTCCTTGAAAGTAAATAAATGCTTCTCCCTCTCCCTCTTTTGTGTTCCTCATGACCACCAATGACCTCAGTGAATGGTGGTAGATTACAGATTGATGATGTAGGATAATCTATAATTCAATATTTCAACACCATATAGACGTAATGAACCACCCCATATCCATTACAAGTCGACCCACTTGGACATAAGAGAGGTGCGTCTTAAACACTACACCCCTTCGCCTTTGGAACCGATGTCTACCGTATGGCCAGCATGTACAGGCGCATGAGCCGGCTGAGTCTGACATTAGAGGGACATGCTCTTGGGATGACACGCCCTCCTATGAATTGGTTTAATACGACATCAGATGGGCGTGCCTCTGGCATTTGACACCTGTCTAATTGACGGAGCGAATCGCCCCGTGTGGGTTTTGAACCTAGGTGACCAATCCGGATACCTGAGGGGTGTGCCGAAGACATGACACACCCCATCTTTCCCCTCCAGCAAGACATCAGAATTAGGAACACTTTGAGGCGATCATTCCGGTTGTATGAGGAACGTGCCAAAGACATGACACACCCCCCTCCTCTGGCAAACATCAAACACAGGAACAGCTGTAAGTAATATTTTATTAATTAGCAGGGCTATATAAACTGAGGGTCTAGCCAGCTTCACTCATTCGCTCCTGACGACGGCGTGCTGACACGCCAAAACACGCGTTGAGCTATTCTTTCACATCACTACACTTGGTAGCACTTTATTTTGCACTATGATTATTTGTAGTTTTTTCTTTGTTTCATTTCTAAAATGGTTTAGGTAAGCATCAGTGGCTTGTCCACGGTGCTTAAGTATTTTGAGGGAGAGATTCATTGAGGTCTTTACTGGCCAAGGTTTCTTTAACAGAAGCCCTATCCTCATCTCTACCCTTACCTCTACTCTTAAAGGAACACTATAGTCACCTAAATTACTTTAGCTAAATAAAGCAGTTTTAGTGTATAGATCATTCCCCTGCAATTTCACTGCTCAATTCACTGTCATATCGGAGTTAAATCACTTTGTTTCTGTTTATGCAGCCCTAGCCACACCTCCCTGGCTATGATTGACAGAGCCTGCATGAAAAAAAAAAAACTGGTTTCACTTTCAAACAGATGTAATTTACCTTAAATAATTGTATCTCAATCTCTAAATTGAACTTTAATCACATACAGGAGGCTCTTTTAGGGTCTAGCAAGCTATTAACATAGCAGGGGATAAGAAAATCTTAATTAAACAGAACTTGCAATAAAGAAAGCCGAAATAGGGCTCTCTTTACAGGAAGTGTTTATGGAAGGTTGTGCAAGTCACATGCAGGGAGGTGTGACTAGGGTTCATAAACAAAGGGATTTAACTCCTAAATGGCAGAGGATTGAGCATTGAGGCTGCAGGGGCATGTTCTATACACCAAAACCGCTTAATTAAGCTAAAGTTGTTCAGGTTACTATAGCGTCCCTTTAAATTACCTATACGTTTTAATTTTTCTAGTGCTCTTGGGTAAACATGACATTGGAGTAATAGTTAGAGGCTCCTATATTTACTCAGTCTCCTGACACAAAGTACTTTTTTTTCCCATTTAACCCATGAGCACGGTTTAGTTTCTCATCCCCCATTTTTATCTCAGTCTCTCATTTTTTTATTTACCCTACAATCAATAAAGGTAAGGCTCCCCTTTTTACTGTATTGGTCATTCTATCTAGGACCCTCCCCACCCCCAATTAAGGGCTTCTATTTTTGTATACTTCTCAGGGTTGCATCTGCACCACAGGACACAGAGATGGAATCACAAATACAAACAAATGTTTCATGGAATTTATGACACAACCTAATTCTGTCTTTGAGCACTGTTAACTGAATTCACAAACATGAAAAGACCGATTTAATTGTATTTTGCAAACTGCAAATCAAACCACAATCAATACAAGACTTACCCATTTTATAAATTGATGGTGGCAGTTTTTTGATATCAGAGTAAAGCGTAGGAGTTGTTAAGTGGTACTTTTTTTTATTATTTTAGATCTAGTGCAGGCAAATTGTGATCTTTAACCCTTTTACTCCCGAAACCAAGTTACAAGCACGCTAAGAGTAATGTGTGTCCACGATATTACCAATATGTTATGTCGGTATGGTTGGCTAGGAATATAGAAAATATACTCCATACTTATTGTTAATTCCTTTCCATGGCTGCACCAGTACTGAAGAAAGTGGACCCTTCTATATCATAATTCATTATTTACATTTTCCCCTTTTTCAATAGTTGATGTGGCACTAACTCATAAATGATCACACCATGAAATATAGGCAGAAAAATAAAATTATAGTAGGTATGGAATACGATTTTATTATTTTAAGCCATGGTGTCACTCACACTCTACCACATCATGACATGCCTGCCCTCCTCTCACAGGGGTGGGGGGATAATATACATACAAGTGATGTGTAAGCTTAAAAATAAGTAAAAAAGAATTACCCCTGAAAATACAGCATATTATTATTATTTATATAGCACCATCAGATTCCGTAGCGCTGTACAATGGGTGTAACAGTTGTTTTCTAATCATAGGAGCCTGAAATGCCTAATTCTACACAAGTGCATTCAAGGCCTATAATGATGTGATCCCAGCAGGCCATGATTCAGCCCTCTATACTACTCTGCAGCTAATTACATGCTATTAGTTATCAGCAGGCTATTGTGGACATTAACAACGTTATGGCCTATTCCCTGTTCCAAAGAGAAGCCCCCATTATGTGAATATTGCACTTGCGTTTTATCAAATGCTCTAGAAATTGAATCAGCCACTCACTAGATTTGTCTGTAACAATGTAACTGCCACGGGAAATTTTTAGGCTACATTTTAAATCTTATGGCTTTGCAAGCACTGCCTCCAATATTTCAGAATTAATTAAGTAGCTTCATTCCCATTCTCAGCAATCTGAGTCATCTTAATTGCCCTAAAGCAATGGAACACAATTTAGGTGTACTTTCTCCTAAGTAATCAGGCCTCCCATATGAATACTTAAAGGGACTCTCCAGGCACCCAGACCACTCCTGCCCATTGGAGTGGTCTGGGTGCCAAATCCCACTACCCTTAACCCTGCAAGTGTAATTAGTGCAGTTTTTCATAAACTGCACTAATTGCCTAACAGGGTTAAGGAGCTTCCGAGTTCTTACAACACTTTTAGTGTTTTAAGAGATGCTGGATGTCCTCACGCAATGCATGAGGACCTCTATCATCGCCGGAATCCCCATAGGGAAGCATTGAATAATGCTTTTCTATGGGCGGTGTAATACATGCGCAGCAATGTGCATTAGGTCTCCCCTGCCAGCTGACGGTGGGGGAGGAGAGTTGCCGGAGCCTGACCCAGCGCCGAGGGACATCGGCGCTGGATACAGGTAAGTCACTGAAGGGTTTTTAACCCCCTCAGCAACCTGGGATAGGAGGTGAGAGGGGACCTGCAGTGCCAGGAAGCGGTTTGTTTTCCTGGCACTGGAGAGTCCCTTTAAGTTTGTGCCTGCATTATCATGAACTCAGCTATCTGCAACAACAAATTATTATAACAGTTTGTAACTAATTTGTTTATGCACATCACTCTTAAAAGGGACACTATAGTCACCAGAACAACTACAGCTTATTGAATTTGTTCTGGTGAGTAGAATCATTCCCTTCAGGCTTTTTGAATGTGTTTACATTACAGCCTAGGGCTGCCTCCACTGGCCACTCCTCAGACGGCTACTAAAGGGGCTTCCTGGCGCAGTGCTGCACAGGGCGACTGCCATTCAGTGTCTCCACCCTCTGCATTGAGACACTGAACTTTCCTCATAAAGAAGCATTGGTTCGTTTAATCTCGATGAGGAGATGCTGATTGGCCAGGGCTTTGTTTGACTTGTGCTGGCTCGGCCCGTGATCTGCCTCATTGACAGTCTCAGCCAATCCTATAAGGGAAGCATTGTGATTGGCTCAGACCACCACTTCTGATGCTGTCAGCAGGCAGGTCAGGGGCAGACACAGCAACTTCAGACTTGAAAACAAGTAATATTGTACTATATTTAGGGAGGCAAGATGGGGTCAAGGGGGCTAGATGGTGGTTTTAACACTATAGGGTCAGGAATACATGTTTGTGTTCCTGACCCGATAGTGTTCCTTTAAGGTCCTGCCACAGCATTTCAGTTGGATTGAGGTCTGGACTTTGACTGAACCATTGCAACACATTGATTCTTTGCTTTTTCAGCCATTCTCTTGTAGCTTTACTGGTGTGCTTGGGATCGTCTTGTTGCATGACCCAATTTCACCGAAGCTTGAGCAGTCGGATAGACAGCCTCAATTTTGTATACAGATGAGTACATGAAAGACTCAATGACAGCAAGGTTCCCAAGTACTGTGACTGCAGAACAAGACAAAATCATCACCCCTCCACCACCGTACTTGATAGTTGGAATGAGGTGTTTGTACTGATATGATGTGTTTGGTTTTTGCCAGTCGTGGTGCTGTGCGTTATGCCCAAACATCTCCACTTTGCTCGTCTGTCTAAAGGACATTGCTTTAGTCTTGTGGATTGTTTAGATGCCAGTTTGCAAATCTAAGCCGTGCAGCCTTCTTCTGGTAACCCTTCCAAACAAATCATACTTGTTCAGTCTTTTTCTTTAACATGCTGAGGCTTGTAGAGTCTGAGATGTAACTCTTTTTTGCAATTTCTCTGAGCATTGCAAGGTCTGACCTTGGGGTGAATTTTCTGGGATGTCCGCTTGTGGGAAGATTGGCAATTGCCTTGAATTTTCTCCATTTTTGATTTACCTTTCTCTAAGATCATTGTTGATCTTTGGCATCCTTGGGATTGTGTTAGCACACATCTGAATACTCCAGAGTCAGACCAACAAACTGCTAAAATGTCAGCTTTTGAAACGGTGGTCACATTTGCTGATGAATTAATCTAAGGCTTCAGTAAGCAGCACCTATCTGCAACTTAACCTTTTACTTTCTGTGGAGGCACTAATTTGGTTTTCTTTTTGTTAAATCATGACATGGTGTAATACATCATGTGTTGTTGATTTGAGGTTGTCTTTACCTAAATTTTAATATCTGCTACAGAACAGATGATTATGTCCCGATATGTAAAATCAAAGAATTTATAGAGGGTGTACTTTACTTCCACCCCCACCTCGGCCCCTATAACTACATAGAATCTTGCTACACCTAACACACTTGATGCATTGTATATTTTAGGGGGCATAATCTCTGCTGGTGTATTTACAACATAAACTCTTAAGTGTGTCTGTAATGGTTAAAGGGCCACTAGAATCACCGCCACTTTGTCGCAATGAAATGGCACTGCCCTTGTAACCCTGCAATGTAAACCACTGTGGTTTTTAACAAACTGCAATCTTTATATTACAGGGTTCTGTCACACTGACAGCCACAAGAGGAGGATTGAACACCATGTTTTTCTAGCTTGGGTATGTGTGCAGCTCATGGGATCCCCAATGCTCCTTTATGAAAAGGAATTACACATTGGCAGGGGAAGCCATGCTGCCTCAATGATCTCGTAAAAGGCAAACATGTAAGCAGCACTAAATGAAGTTATTTAGCTTATATGGGTGTTTAGGTGGGAAACACTTGTTTTAAGATAGGGACAAAAAGCACTAAAGCATTAGGAATACAAAGAGTGAGATAGTGATCTGCAAGAGGCGCTTTTCCTGCTTTCCATCACAGCAACTGCAGTGCTGTTGTTGCACATATTACTCTAGTATCGACAACAATGGGGTGGAGTGCCTAGATTAGGAAAGTGTTTGTACATGTAGAGAAATTTCATGATAGGAAGTTATATTAATGTGGATCCAACAGCCATGGATCCATAAAAATGGCAGCAGTGTATATATTTCAAATATTTGGAGACATACAAGACAAGAGTCTTTGTGCTTTATATGAAACAGTGCTTTTTTTTTTTTTTTTAACCCTGCAGAATACAGTGACAATGTTAAAACACAAGTAAATCTTCGAAGTCCTCATGTTTCCTGTTGACTTGCCCTGCAGAAATATCTGTAGAGCCCACACGCCTTCTAGACATTGCCTAATTTCACTAAAGTAATTATATATATATATATATATATATATATATATATATATATATATATATATATATATATATATATATATATATATATATATAAAAAGGGAATACACCAGTCTTAAAAAGTACATTTCACCCTTGTATTTGATCTTTGAGCCCCTGCTCCCCATTAAATACATAAATCACTTTTAGCACCATGACTGCATCTTTAAAGAGAAAATCAAAATATGCCAAAGAATGAAACCTATCCTGGCAGTTTGTCCATCCAATGAAAAGGGAAGAAACCGTGTATGACTGCAAATAGCAAGTTGAGCACAGAGAGGGGAACAAAAAAATAAATTAAGAGAACATAATCTACCCTTTGTTTACTTACAGCTGCATATTTTTTCACCAAGGAATTGCATACTTTAAGTTTAAACTGCCTAATAGAGAATTCTATTCAGCTTGTGTGACCTATACTTTTCAATTCCATTGAGATTCTGCAACAATTCAAGATTTAGTGAAATACCCTCAATATCACCCTGCCTTTACTCCACCACATGACCTTCCCCTCTTTCCAATAAAACACTCCCTGACCAAAAAAAAAATTACCAGGAATATTGCATATGTTAAAAGGACACTATAGTTACTAGAACTACAGCTTATTGTATTTATTCTGGTGTGTATATTCAACCGCTGCCTGCTTTTTGCAGTAAAAACGGTCTTTTCAGAGAAAAAGCTGTGTTTACATTACAGCCTAATGATACTGGACACTCCTCAGATGACTACTAGAGGGAAGTTCTCCACACTCTGCTTGAAAACACTGAAATGTCCTCATTTAGAGATACATTGATTCAATGCATCTTTAACAAGAGATGCTGATTGGACAGGGCTATGTTTGGCTTGTGCTGGCTCTGCCCCTATTCTGCCTCCTTGGCAGTCTCAGCCAATACAATACTGTCCCTATAGGAAAGTATTGTGAATGTCTGATCCACACAATTATTTCAGGCAAGTAGGCAGATCAGTGAGAAAGGCAACAGCAGCAGACTAGATAAAGGTAGGAAGGAGTTAGAATCCGGGATAGGCAACCTTCGGCACTCCAGCTGTGGACTACACCCCCCATAATGCTGGCAAAGCATCATAGAAGTGTAGTGCCGAAGGTTGCCTATGACTGGGCTTGATTTTAAAAAGGGTCAAGAATACATGTCTTCTTGACCCTATAGTGTTTGCCTCTGGAAAAAAATTTTTTTAATGAAGCAGAAACCTTCAATATAGTTTTTTTCTGAAGTTTATCATTTCAAAAGTGGCATATTTAGGAAAGTTTTATGCCTACACTAACCTTTCATCAAATATAATTTCTGACTAATATTCATAAATTGCTACTATCCATTCCACAGGTAGCAGTAGACCGATATTTCCGGAATGATTAATCAAAGCAGCACATCCCAGCGTAATGGCAAGGCTTGGGGCAAAGTCTACAAAACAACCTAAAAAAGTAAATTTGTGATCATGGACCATTGGCAAAGATGCAACAAGAAACATCAATGCATTTGATTCATACATTTTGCATGTTATGAGTGTTGTAGATAGGGTTACCATATCCACTATGTTTTCAGGGACACACATCACATACATGTTGATGGGTAGCACAGGGAAAGGGTTTCCCAGCAGTATGCAGAATTCAGAAGAAAGTGTACAAGATTAAGTAATTAGGCCATGAAGAATCCTGCATAATATGCATTATACATACTGCAGGGCAGCCCTTTTCATAAATGTGACAGTTATGTGTGACCCTGAAAACATGGTGATCTGGTAATGCTAGCATTGCTGTTCCAAGGCCAGTTACAGGGCAATGGTCATCAAATGTTAGCTTTTAAAAACATTTGTTACATTTAATTGTTTTTAAATGAAATGAGTAGATTTGATCTTTGCTCAGCCAGATAAAGTGAAATTTTCTCAGTCATGTTGGGTCAGACTCCACTGTTATTTCACAAACTACTGCTCAACCTAACCTGCTTGCCGAGATTGCTCTGTGTGCACCTGCCTTAGCAGGCAAGTTAGGTTGAGCAACAGTTGGCCAGATAACAGATTCTGACCCAACATGGCTGCTCAGCCCAAAAAAAACAAAACAAAATTCTAAAAATAAGAACCAATATACACCGTAAAAAATATGTATCAATAATACATGAGAAAAACCGACAACAGTTGTCGTTAAAGATAAAAATTACTTCAAAAATTTCAGTAATTGCTACTACCTATCTACAAACGTTATATAGGGTTTATTACACAGAAGTATGAACAAAAGCCCAGAAAACACTAGAAGTGAAAAAGACACTGGTGAAAATGATCTTCCTAGAGTATCTCACAAATACACCAAATAGACTATAAATAGAGGAGAAATGGAAAACCACACAACACGAATATATACTGATAATATAAGAAAACAACTTGGTATATGGAGAAAATACCACCACTGGTAAAGTATTTCCAGAATAAGGTAGAGAGTATAGAACAAAAATGTACAGACCATACATAGCATAATTCTGTGAGAAAAAGGAAAACAACCCGTAAGTGGTAGGTATAGCACTCAAACGGAAGCGGATTATGTGCTTATCACCCCACTGGGGTATGTAGAAGAGAAACGTCAGGATTCTTCTTGTAGTAAATATCAGATGTTCATATGTAGAGTAAAATATATCCACAATCGTGAAGTAAGGAAAATAAAGATTTATTGTATTGCACTTACAGTTAAAAGGAGTAAACAGGCATGTCTCCACATAGGTCGTACAGTGTGGAAGGATCTGTTTCTTAAACAGTATACACAGCCCAATGAATGAAAAAAAAACAAAAAAAAAAAACACACACATACCAAAGAAAATAAATAAAATAAACTGAAAAAGCAATGCAGATGTAAAGTGTCCTAGGTCATCCAACGCGTTTCGTCCTCAGTATGGGACATACTTTTTCCTCACAGAATGCTATGTATGGTCTAACTTTTTGTTCTTGGCTCTCTACCTTATTCTGGAAATACTTTACCAGTGGTGTTATTTTCTCCATATACCAGGTTGTTTTCTTATATTATCATCAGTATATACTAGTGTTGTGTGGTTTTCCATTTCTCCTCTATTTATATTACACAGAAGTCTCAAGTAGACTTCAAATGAGTTTCCCTCAAAGAAATGTAAACCATTTGCCAGTTTCCCGTATGCACAGCTTACTATAGTTAATGTAATATGTAGACACACCATCTGAATATAGTTTTACCTAAATGATAAAGAGGTAAATATAGACCCTTTGTATATTTGTGGTTGATTCTGTACACATTAACACTGACACCACTCCCTTCAATAAAAAAATAAAATAAAATTTTGATTAACAGGAAAATAATTTAAATACACACGATAAAAACAAAAAACAAGCTTAAATGTTACTCCAACTAAAGTCACTTAAATTACTTGTAAATTATTGCTCTTATTAGTTTGAAGCAGGAGATATATTAGTATATGTGTGTACACAAACACACCTCAAGAAACAATACATACAGAATCAAAATAATTAACGAAACTGGCAAATATAGCAGCAACCTTTACTTCTGAGAAAATTATTATTTTGTTTTATAGCTGCTTTAACTTTCATCATTCTACCCCAAGCAGCGGTCTACAGATAAGTAGGGATATCACGCATAAATAGCTACTACTTCAGCCTACCGATAAGCTACCAGTTTCCATATGCTGTTGCAGGTTACTGGCAAAACATGAATATAACATTAGCTGGCAAACCAGAGGAAAGTATTTAATAAACCAAAGTGGTTCCAACAGGAATTTACATCGGTGATTCAATTAATTTCCTCAGGCAGCGTGTGGGTATAGCTTTTTGGGAAAATAAAGATGTCAACGATAGTTCTAGACCAGCAAGAGTAGCACAATGGTTAACCTGTATTTATACAAATCATCTGTCATCAGACGATAAAACATGCGTCTACATGTGCAATAAAGAACACACAACAGAACAATTTATTTCTTCTTAAATCAAATTCTATTTGTGAATTCAGCAAAATAATTTCTATAAAATAAAACAGCAAAATATTTAAATATTATAGGGTGGGCTGTATCTGTTTTGCAGGGGTATTTGGTTTCTCTCTCTTTTTTTTTTTTTTTTTTTTTAAGACAGTTTCCAAAAAATACACACATTCAAGTTACCAATTTTTTTTTTTTTTTTTTTTTAAATACAGTATTTACTGATGTTTTTTTCTGGAAATTAATAAAACATCCTGGACACCGTTTACTGATGAACTGTATTTGACTAGCCAGTAGTAATATCTTATATTCAGACCCTAGTTCTAGTATTAAATATTATAGAATGCAATAAGGATTACAGGCCAATTCTAATTTCAAGTAGAGCGGTTTTCCATTGCAAATACCACCAAACTTGACCCTGGCAATGGTATTCACAAGTATAATGTATTGTCATAGACCTCCAACTTTATTGAGCTGTGGAAGAAGGAAAAGTGAAGGATGTCTCTAGAATAAGCTTTACCAAATGAACAAAAACAAGCACACACAATACCGTTTCAACTATGCTTCAGAGATTCTGGCATAGCAAATGTTTGCATATTTGTGTTCTCTTTTTTATTTATATTACTTTCCCCCTTATTATATTAATTATTGAAGCTACTGAAGTGTTCTGTATCCCACCCACAGGCAATTCTCAAATATTACAAATGGGAACATGTGCAACTCAATCAATTTTATGTTTTATCATCTTTTCCCATTTCAGACAAAATCTAACAAAAAGAACAAAACAAAAAAAAAAAAAAAAAAAAAAAAAAAAAAGAATAAAAAATAAACCCCAAAACAAAATAAAAACACACACAAAATAACCACTTTAACACCCCCCCCCACCCCCATCAAAAAAATCCCTGAACAGTGCAACTGTTTGAAATCATGGTACATCCTCCTCACCAACCCTCCCAAGACCCCTTATTGTCTGGCTACACTATGTGGTGTGAAGCCATGCTATATCTTACAGCATAACAAGATGTTTATGTTTGAAAGGTTTAAACAAATACTTGTATGATGAAGGCAAAGAAAGGAAACCTAGAAACAAAATTTTACATCACCATTTGTCCACATCAACCAAACGATTATAACTTCATAGCCATCAGGTTGCTCCGTGTAGAAAAGAAAATTTTTATATATATATATATATATATATATATATATATATATATATATATATATATATATATATATATATATATATATATTATATATATATATATATATATATATATATAAAGTTTTTTTTATGGACTAGTTCTGTGGTTGGTGTAGAATTGATTTGCTTCTGTGCGTTGTAAATATGAAAAGCACGTTCAAAAAACTACAGGGATTTTTTTCATGTTTTGCTTGTTTTGAGAATCTCATTGAGCCCCAAATAAAACAAAAAAAAAATATATATGGAAACAAAAATTGAAAAATAAAAAATAAAATAAAAAAAAGTCTTGCTTAAGAATTAACAGTCAAACATTAATATACTATGTACACCTTTGCCATTTACACATTAGCATCAGGCCGTTTATTACAAAACACTATACACTTTCCACTGCAGGCGGTTATATATTGACAGCAAGTTTCTGCAGATAAGACAGTGAATAGACGCTCCACTCCAAGTTGATTAGGAATAGTTTTCTTTTGTGGTATTTTTTTTTCTTGTTTCTAGTTTTAAATATTAGCCAGACACAAAGGAAGGTTGGACTGTAAGGCCTGGGTGCAGAGTCTCGGAGGAGTTAAGTAAAATGATTATGTGTATGTCACTAATCTTTTGTTTGAATCAGGGGAACTTCTTCACTGCCTTCAAATTCTTCTTGTGCTCGTGTGCCTGTCCTCTGAGGATTGTTCATGTGATGTGCTGCTGGGCCAGTATATGGCTGTCCATGCAAATGGTTATTCTGAAATATAAAAGCGAAAAAAAACAAAAAACAAAAAAACAGCTCATTACAGGAGTAATTATTTTCCATTGCAGTAATTCAGTAATACAAAAATGACATGGAGCCCTTTACATGTACCAATAGAGCAAATATGGAATCTGTTTCTACTGTAGACAATAAAAATCTTAACTGCAACATTAAAATTTACTTTTAGCAAAGGTTATATGCTATATGCGTGCAGTTATTGATCTCTTGGTAATACTTAGTTGTATGATTAATTAAAACTGCATTAACCATGTGGGTTTAAATTTAAGTTATGACATTTCAAAACGGCAATTTATATGTACAGCTCAAACATGCAGGGGAAAATGTATAACTATATACAATGAATAATAACCATTTGTACATGAAATGAAAACCTACTGACCTGTGTTTGTTTAGGTATCTGATAATCTAAACAGATATTTTTATAACTTCGATGTAAAATATTTAAAAACAATACTAAAGTAGTGTTCATGTACTCTGACAATCATTGGCTTCATTTGACACAGAAGTTTCCAAAAACGCAAGAATATGGGACTAATCAAAATATATAAATGAATGCCTGGGCTTTCACGACATCGTAAATAGAAAAAATAAATTAATATGATATACACACACACGGTGTTGGAAATATCACCAGCCAATGTATAGATTAAACAGAATTTCAAAAATATATAGTCTCTGTTGGGAAATGAGAGAGCATTTGCCCACACTTGCAACACTGAACATAGCAAATCTCAAATGTCTAGATGGCAGTTTATTGACATTGCAAGAACAATGTGGATAAACTAACACCAACTTGCATCTTTCCTAAATATAGCTTATAACAGATAGGGAAATACCATAGCATAACTTAAGTTAACCTGTCCAAATTCAGAAAATGGAAGAGAAGAGGAAACACACAAAAACAAAAGAGCAAACTTGTACATTGTTCTAGGAAACGGACAGAAAATTTCCAAATTTAATTACACAGTAAACAAGGATCACAAAATCAATTAACCACTACCAATGAACATTTAGCCTAGGTGAGAAGCTAATCCTCGACATGTGCTATGGACCCTCCAGGCTTGCAGTGGCAAGGCCTAGCTAGAGAAGTATGACTTGGCCTTTTAAGCCCTGCAATAAAGAACATTATCTATACATTATTTATCCACTAGGCAAGCGCTAGGCACAGATTACTTTTTTGCCCTTTTCCATAAAAAAGTACATGCAAAAAGGGTAAATAATTCCTTTTATTGCAATCAGTCAGAATTGACATGTCCAACTTATTTGTTATACTAAACTAAACTTTGTTCAAGAACTTCAATAAGTGGGTTTACATTGTTGAATCAAAGCAGTCTTGGGATTCAACATTCAGACAAAAATGACACCAAACAAAAACAAGAAAACACACCCAACCCCCCCCACAAAATAAATAAATAAAATAAATAAAAACTAGTAGTACAATAAAAAACAATTTGATGAATACCTGTTGATATTGGGAACCAGGTGAATGGGGATACAATGGGGCATCTTCAGGAGGGGAGGATTCATGTTCCTCAGGGGCATCTTGGTCATCTGGCTCCTATAAAGTTTCAAGAGTCGAACTTTGTCATATACACATTTGCAAAATTTGACTCTGTTTGACTGCATGAGCAAAACTAGTAACAAATCATCAATTGCTAAAATACTCTTTAAACAATGCATTTTTAATAATGTTTCTCAAAATATATTTCTGCACGTGTGTAACTTGCACTCACAATTTCCACAATTCTAATTTCTCCTGCACATCTTGTTACATACATGTCAATGACAGGCAGGAAATAACTATACAAAAAAAAAATAAAAAGGGTCTGGTAGGTCAGTTTTCAGCACCCAAAGTGGTGCTTTAATGACAAAGAAATAGTGTTCATAATTTATGTAAAGACAGAGTCTTAATGAAATTAGACCTAGCATGAATATTTGTATAACATGTAGTTATATGGAACCACAAAATAGAATAACTAAAAAATAATCCAGAATTTCTTTCCCTTATATTGCATTCTCAAAAGCCATGCCATAAGTAGTTTACATTTTATTTTACAGCAGATTATTGATGTGCTTAAAACAAATTAAAACAAGCCTAAAAACCAGACAAAAAGTCATTAGAAAATAATTAGCAAAATTGGTACAGCAGAAGTGTCAGAACAGTTCCTCTCTCTATGAGCCACGCTTAGCTTGACAGATGTTAAGGTGGGGAAAAAAATATATAGTTATGTGTTAGTATATGAATTCTCACCACATCAAGTCAATTAGAAAGTTGCAAAATGTTTTTCCCATTTTATTTAAAGGAACACTGTAGAGTTAGGAATACATATTTGTTTTTCTAAAACTACAACTGTGAGGCACCCAGTCATTTTGCACCCCTCCCCATCCCCTGTATAAAAGTAAAAATGAAACCAAATCACCTCTGACCGTCTCAAGTTATGTAATCCTAGAGGCGTGTCTCTAAAGTTATGTAATCCTAGAGGCGTGTCTCCAGGATTATAGGGCAATCCAATGCTCCCCATAGAGGAGCATTGGGAACCTATGGTGCATTTGCATCGTTTACCACAATGATCCTAAGATTCTGCCATAGAGCATCATATAATAGAATGATTCTCTATGGCAGACTGTGATGGCACTGCACAGGCACGTGTGTTCTCACTGTGTGTTACGGTATAAAAGCCAGGTACAACTATCATACCCAGAAGACTTGGAGGCGTGCTTCCAAGCACTCTAGCTGGGTTACAACAGGGTTTGGGGTAGGAGATGGAGGGCAGCACTTTGACGACTTCAATAAAATTAAGTTGTTAAAGGGCCTACTTTGTGCCTTTAATACTTTTGTAGGAACAATTACAAATGTGAAATGAATCAGGTCACAATGAAATATCCTATATGCAACACAAAATGGTTGAAACTGTTAAAATACAAATTTTAATTTAGTTCCCATGCTACTTCTGTGGGTTGTCAATGGGTTTGCAATTCAGATTCATCGTGCCCCATGTAAGCACCCAGCATAAGTTGGCGTCCATAGTGGAGAATCTAAAGTGTTTTGCTAACTTTTGATGCTAAATTATCTTACACTTGAAGAAAGGGGCACATAGTTAAATTTCCAATTGAAGAATGGCTTACCATTGTAATGTGATATCAAGGGTTAACATTTAATGAAATAAATGACACTGTCAAAATGTTTTGGACAAAAGTGGATGTAATACATGTTGCTACAAATAGCTGATCAAGTTACATTTATCAAATCAGAAATATACCTAGGAAGAACAAATATATATTGTTCTCTCTCTTTAATTTAAGTTTGCAATATGAGAATTTAACAGAATATGTTTAAATATAGTATATCTGGCACATAAATCACAAAAACTATCATAAAAAAAATAAAAAAAATGAAGTTTATACCTCCTCTGGGCATAGCTCACAAGCCTTCGCAAGAGTCATCCTAGCACTGTGTGATCTCTCCAAAAAGTAGCCATTTGATGTTTCATTGCTTTGTACTGGGGGCGACCAGTTGTTGTAGGTGTACTGTGGATTGCCAGTGTATGGCCTACGCTCCAGTTCATCACCTAACCACTCTACTGCCCAGGTCCATTTTCTTTTCAAATCTCCATTACTCTGTGGGAGAACACCAAAAAAGTCAATGTAGTTCAAGATCTGTCTGACATATTAGTCCAAATAATTTAAAATCAGCATTCAAGATAATCTAACAAAGGGGTGAAAATCACGAAGCAAAGAAACAACGTTAATCGAACTGGTAATTCAGACAGGTTTAATCACTAAATCGTAAATTATTCAAAATTCAAGTTGAATTTAAAATTTTATTCTAAAATAGCAAAACAGGAAAAAAACTGCGCAAAATAGCAGACATTACACCTTATGACACTCTAAAATCTGTCAATTCAGTCAATAACCCTAGTATTTTTGCTCACTACAATTCATAGATTTATGAATCAAAAAGTGTATTGAAAAAGCATGCAGTTTGCCAATGCTATAATATGTATATTAAAATACAATATATAATATACATGCATACATATTATATAAACAGAGATATAGTTTTACTGGCCCCGGAAAACAAAACGCTACAAATCACATAAAAGGCTAGAGCAGCATAATTACCTGCAGTATTTGGTATGCAACAGAACAGTTGCTAAAGAGAGCCACCATGCACTTTATACATTGATAAGCTCTTTTCTGATAGTGGTTCTTGGAGCGCTGGATGGTATCAAACAAACCATCTCTGTCATCTGGTATTCCTTTAAGTGCATTGTGAATTCTGCATGGAAAAAACAAATGCTATACAATGAAGTAATAGGAAAAAAAAAGGCATTAAATAGGTCATAGTAATCTGATGTTCAACAAAAAAATAAAATGAATAATCTAAAAAATGTGATATGCCCCTTTGTGCCACATAAACACAACAAGACCAGTGGTAATGGGTTCCATTTTTCCCCCTCTCTTGCATCCTTGTTGGAGAGTATTTTTTGTTTACATTTTTGTAAACTGTATGCAAGAAAAAGTGCAGTGCAGTGAGCATTACTCAATGCGGTTTCTGCTCCTCCTAAAATGCATTCCTGTGTTAGAGACTGTTAGCAGGCAGATAGGAAGTGATCCCTTCCACTTTTTGTCCAACCTAAAGCACAAACACTGGAGAAGCTGGGACACCACTAAGGTTTACACCCATTACGGTTCCTGCAGTTCGGCTCTCAAGCATAGGAGGATGACTGGACTACAAAGGACACTGGCCAAAGCTCCTGGTACTTATCTCTATCACTAGAGCTGCAAAAAGGCACATTACAAGTGCTGAAAACTGGTGCCCCCTACATTACAGGCACATGTAGGCAGGTTCCCACTCTACCTAATGTGAAACTCTGCTTTGGCTACTGGAGCATCATTAACCAGAATTAGAGTTCCAGGCTAGCGAATATCAATTCTGGGAATAATTATATGCATTGATGCTCATTAATTGATGGACAGCAGTCAACTGACAGTCTTAGCCAATGAAAGAGTGGCAGGATTATGGGAGACCAGGAGCCCAGCGGAATCCAGATTAGAAAGCAAACATTTGCAAAATGATTTGCTCCATTACTGGGAAACAGGGCAAGGGTACTTCTCACCTGTACAAACATTCTGCACTATAACTACTACACAAGATGTCCTCTAAAGTGTTCAATTTGGAATGCTTTTGCATAATACCAACCTATGAGTTTGCCATGAGTCCTCAATCAACAAGATCTGCAGTAAGAGGTCCAAGTAGGGCCTGAGCTCATAGGTGTATGAATATGCAACCTGCAGAAATAAGAAAATATATTAAAAAAGTCTTATTTTCCTTCAAAACACGTGCAATTTACACCTGCAATTTTCTTACTAACGCTATGTGTATTCAGATGGATATATGGATAAATACAAATTACACAGTTAAAAAAAAAAAATGCTCCCAAATAGATATAGAGGCACAAAAAAATTTATAGTACACTACGTTTTGTCCAGGGTACCATGTAACAATGGACTTCCAACTAATGGCAAGTCCCCAGGGGGAAAACTATTACTATATATTAATTAGGAAAATTTGTGCAGACCTTATGTCAAATATTAAGGTGGTAGAATCAGACTAGAACCACATGGTAAAAAGTTAGTCTTCTATAGTCAAAGTAATTTAACATTTTAACATTGCAATATAACCCATCCGATAGACTAATTCTTAGCCTCTTTATATGTCCATTAGTTGCACCCCACCAGCAATGGTTACTGTGAGTAAATTTTACAAGGCCAATATATTTAGTACACAAATTAAAGCTTGAATATATATTAAAAGATAATATAAATATTGTATTTGAGTGTTTGTGTCATAAAATGCAATAACTAATCTGTAATGTAGAAGGTAAAAAAATATTAAAGTACACTGTAATTTGTCACCTGCCACAGCAGTTCACTGAGAACTGTAGACGAGAATTGTGGATTTTCCCAGCAACAAAACCTAAGCAGTTTGATGGTCTCTTCTGAATTGCTGCAGTCTTCAATTATTTTCTTCACATAACTAGTTTTCACAAACAATAAGTCTGCCACATTTTGCTGAAGGGGCATTATATGCTGTGATAAGTTAGGATCTCCATAGGGGTTTGTAAGTGGTGGGTTACCTGGAACAAGCAAGAATAGTTTGCTTATATATATATATATATATATAAAATATATACACAGTATGTAAATGTAATCCATCACATTTTAAGTGAATACATTTAGTATTTATATAACCTGAGATTTAATGTTCACGAGCATATTGCATAAAAAGGAGAAAAATTTAATTCTATTGGGCCATTTATAGGAATTCTGTAGCGGAAGGATGAAAAGAATAAACTATGAATTGCAGTTTATTGGGGAGACTAGGACTGAAAGATTACACAAATAAATAATGCTGCAAATTAAGAAGATTAAGCAAGGTAACAGGAAAACTATTAACCACACAGCATAGTACAGGCAATAAACCAGGTAAAATGTATATGTACTAAACACCCTGGAAATGCTGTAGACCCTCAAACAGAATTTTTCAGGGAAATGAAAAAGCTCAGGAAAATACTTTACCATTAATAGAAGACTGCATACGCGATGATACATCGCAACAACGGATTAGCTGTGAGACTACAGTGTACAATTTGCCCAATTCAGCATACTGGTATTTAATTGGAGGGCCAGGGCCTTCATCCATTGCTACAAGCATAAAAGTAGCAGGCACATTGAGTTTCAACAGTTGTGTCTTCTCTTGCATACCTGAAGAAGAAAAACAAAAACATATATATGTAAATAACTTATTTTTGTAGATTTATTTATTATTGGAGCTAGGTGGCTCTATAAGAGGGAAGTGTGAGTCCGCAGAACAAAAAAGGACAATGCCAATTTTAATAAAATTTGCAGCCTAATTGCCCAATGAAACTCTCTCACAAGGACAACGCAAGCTTGGCATTCCTCCTATTTTGGCAAACCACTCGAAAACTAGTTGACAAGAAAAACACAAGCAAACATAGAACCCACCCAACCCTCACAACCCGGGACAGCACCCGCTCGACCAATACACCCCCGACACTAATAGGATCCCCAAAAAGACACAGAAAGACACCAACACAGAAGGGACACCCCAACAAGACTACACCCCGACGCATGACACACACACAGCCACCGCCCACACACATCAAAGAACAACGACTAGCGCAAAGGGGACACCCACAACAAACGCGCACACAGGACAAAAACTACCTGACGGACCCTCGACCCCCAAACGCCCCACTACTTGACAACCACTCCCTACCCCCCACCCCAACGGATCAGTAGAGACGCTCTCAGGAAGCAGGGCTAGACAAGGTCACAGCAGGAGCACTAAAGTTTCTGCCTTATCGCAGTTTATCTGCTTCCCAACACAAACATACCAATTCATAAAATGACTGAATCTGAGTGTTCTCTATAGCTTTCATGTCTAAAACTTGTGAGAATGGCGAAAATATTCTCTTTCTATTTTTCTAAGACTAGTTCCTTCTTGAAAACTGTCAATGCTGAAAGATGTTGCAATGTAGGAATGGAATCAGATACTCGCTATTGCTTTGTAAAATTGCTCTCTTCACATCAATACTAAAGATACCTTTATACCAAATGAACAATAACTGACATGTACACTATTTTTGCCACCTTCTGTATTGATGCATATAACTTTGTATTGCCAATTGTTATGATGTCAATAAAAGCAAAAATAAAAAAAAAAAACACAAGCAAACAATGTGTTCGCCATAGAAATGTGACCCCATAACCACAACAACAGACTGTTGTGGTTATTGCCATTGGAGTGACTATTTAAAAATGTATGTAAAGTGTACTCCTCTATAACATCTGCCTCACATTGCTGGACAGACATGTGACCGTAGAATGTCCAAAAAGAGACAGAAAGAGTGTGTAACACATGAGTTCCACTAGCTTTTTGCTCTGAGAAACTTTCCTTGGAGTCGTACAGGCAATACATACAGGGTATGCAGAGCATGGGGACGTGGATGACCAATACACAGAAAAAAGTATTATCTCTGGAATGAAAGCGTTTTAAGAAGGTTCTCAAATCCGTAACAACTTAAGTAAGTTTTTAAATGGATGTAACAGATGCTGTGGACTTTATCATAAGCTAGAATTTGGATACTTTCTTACCAAGATTGGCATACATCACAAACAAGTTGAAGTACTGTTGTAAATGACGCCCATGCTCTGACACTTCTCTTCTCAGAAGGTTCAGGACAGCTCTCAATAACTGGTCACTCAGACTCAAGTTGTCATAGGCCTAGAACCAAAAACCATAAGAGATCAGAGATTAAAATATGTACAAAAGTAATTTACTTGTCTATTCCCAAATCAACTCTGCCTAGCTTCATGACACAAGGGGAGCAAAAGCTTTAAATTTCCTTATCACCTGCCCAATGGCAAAGTTTTTTTTTTTCACTCTTCCAGGTGTCAAGAGTTTGCTTGGAAGATTTTATCAAGATAGATTGTATTCCAGTTTTTATTTATTTTGCATTGCATCTCTCCCAACATGTGTTGGCTTTCTGGTGGGGGATTTGGATACTTCTACTCAGCGAGTCTGTCCTGAGATCAAATCGTTTTTGGTCTAGAATTCAGAAGATTTCTTTTGTGTTGGAGGCTCCTGTACAGTTGACACCTGCATTATTCCTGTTGCATCATAAAAAGGTTTTCTTTAAAATATACCAAAAAAAAATCATATTAAAGCTTCCTTTTCATGTGGCTAAAGCTTTAATCCCTTTACACTGTAGACAGGAGTGTCCTCTATCCACTGGGCAGCAGTTAAGCAAAGCTGAAGAAATTCGCTCTATAGAACTTTTAGATTATACGCATAATAAATCTGCACAACTGATTAAATTATGGTTTGCTTTCGGTAGCATTTAGAATCTAATGATTTTCACTAATTCGTATCCGATATCCAAATAGAGCCTTTTGAGATCACTGGGTCTTACTTAGCTGGAAGCTTGAGACTTGCCATCTGGACTTTTATGCGGAATAGATTACTATAGAGGAGTTACCATGTTTTACATTTTGGCTCCCCCTTACTTTTCCTTCTACTGGCAGATTTTTTTTTTTTTTTCTCGATACTTTATACTTGGGACTTTTGTATCGCTGCCATATCGAAACAATCATAAATTAAAGTATTATTTAAAACAAATGTGTACAAAAGAAAACTAACATCAATGCAGCATCATCACAATGGTGACTTGGCAAACAGATTTTCTTCTTTAAAAATAATTTTAAAACCTTAACAACTATCAACTTGAAGGACACTTCATTACAACTACTTAATCTTGACATTGAAACATTGTAGTCATTTTTCCACCAATCACATGTACTTCTATTTGGAGGAATATTGTGAAATGTTGTTAGAGACAATGCTGGCAGATAAATATATAAATTATACATAGGAACATACCTGACTTGAAGGTCCAGGTGATGCAAAGGGTAAGGTACATGGTCCATCTTGCAAAGAAAAATGTGCAATAAATACTACAAGTTTTGCAAATGCTCCCCTAACTTCAGCACTTGGGCATTCCAAAAGGTATTCGGAGAAGCGATTTGGATAGGCAAACAGGACACCATGTGCAAACCAATAGCGTACATTCTTACTGTGACGAAGGAGGATGCACAATGCATCATACCTATAACACAAAAATGGCTTTGTATCACTTTACAAAATAATATGTAACAATATTCAAATGTCTCATGCTTTTAGCACAAAATTTTATCAAAAATCAGAATTTTTGTTTTAAGATTATCAAAGTAACATGCATACAACTGAAATGTTTCTTTCATATTTCTATGTAGGCCTGTGTGCAAATTTATTAACATTACAACCTAATAATTAGCACTAGGTCCACTCAAATGCTAAAAAGCATTTAAATTAAAGAAAATGCTTGATGTATGGAATAATGAATAGACTATTACCAGTCACTTGCTGGACCACGAACAACTTTCTTTGTGTGAAATCCTGTGGTGAACAAGAATTTAGCAGCAAGCTGTATACTGATCATTGTTATTTCTTCTGGTTCTGGCATCAGATTATCTTGCCCTGTGAAAATTTTTTTAAATAATTATCAAAGAATTTGGTTTCCTTTCTATTGCTCAAACGACATTTCTATTACATGAAGTTTTACCAAGACTATTATCCAATTTATGTGATTTCAACTGTGAGACAAGACAAGGTCAAGTGCAGGATCTTACTCATTTGTACAATAAGATTGCATTACCAAATTTTAATATTTTAAAGAGAAAAAAAAAAAAAAAAAAGAAACACAAACAATACTTATTCCAACAATATCTCTTGCTCCATTGACCAAATAAAAATGCAAGGACATCCACTAATGAAAAAGAATGATCCTATATGAAAACTATGACTTTCTGCAAATTCATCTTGTGACAATCACAGTAGTCTTGTTTTTTTTTTTTTTTTAAACATCTGTTACACACAAGTGTCACATAAATTTATAGTTATTCTGTACATAAAGTTATGCCACTTGGGAAGAAATGAAAATGCGTTCAAATAAAATTTTCAGTGTCTGCCTAAAGTGACTCCTATTAGCCAGAGTATGCTGGTTTATTCAAAGTTCAATTTACATCTGGGTTTGTCAGTGCAATATAATCAATTTAGGATTGCCCTGTAATGTTACTATTCTACTCTGTGAGGTCTTTCTGTCCCTTATAAGTGTGATGTATCCCCAGTTTTTTGTATGTTTCTTTCTTCGCTCTATCACATCTATCACTTTATGTACCATCTATGCTGCTAACTATCCATTATTTATTTTCATAATAGCTCACTTTTGAAACAGTACTTCATGGTTACCATGAGAAACTGAAGAAAATTAACTTGTATTCCCAACGTCAGCATTACTCGCAAACATGTTTTCTCTAAAAACATGAGTGCGGCTAAGTAGGTTTTCATCCAGAAAAGCATGAAAGTCTTCGAAACAATTCGTGACTGACAGAGTACACAATCAAATCACCACAAACTCAACAATTTACAAAAATGAGCACATGCTACAAACCTGGGGGAGGATTCAGGTAGACACTGTTACAGGTTAGCAACTTTTTTATAAATTGGAAATATTCTAAACTGAATTGCATTCGGTTGTGCATGAACTGCACATTTTGCTTGCGAACACTTCGTTCAATGGCTGACGGCATCTTGATCTGGTGGGGTTTGGAGGTGATTGCTATCTCAGAAATATATTTGATCAGTTCATTGTCCTTATCAAGTGTGTCCATACGTTCATAAAAAAGAATGTAGGCATTCCACCATCTTTTCTGGCGCCGATAGGACATGCGCTTCATCATGTGGTCAAAAACTTCCCCCATATATTCTCCACCAAAGCACTGGTTCTTCATCTCCTCATCATCATCCATTTTGCATTCTGTTACATCTCCATCATCAAATTTATACCACCGATTCTTTTCGCCATCTCCGCCATTCCTTTGGATAATGTAAGAATAGTAATGACCGCCACTAGCCTGTCCACTATGTACCAGCACCCCCACTAGCCTGTATTTAGTGCTTCCAGCAGGCTCATTTTCAGTCTGTTCATTGGGAATAACCTGATTTTCAGGGTTTACATCATCTCCTTCTAACTTTGCCACACCTGCAACGGTGTATGGTTCCATATCTAGTTCTCGTGGAAACTCAAAATAGTCATTGAATTTAATTGCACATTCCCTTTCCCAGTCATAATCAAAGCGTTTCAGCTGGATTGCTAAAACAGGAGGCAATTTTTTGATGAGCAAACGCTTCACTGTATCCACCTGAAGAAGAAAAACATGCAAACTATGACAATATTCATTAGAGACACAAAATACAGAAAATACATTTTGTATGTGAAGATTTAAAATTTGGGAAGATAGATTTCCCCAAAATGTTATCAGCAAGCCAAAACCTAATAAAATAATCAGTGATCGGAATACAGATTTTTATCAACCCAAAAAGTAGAAAAACTCCACAAATAAACACACATATGCACCCCCTCCCCCAAATCTCCATTTGTAAACAGGTTTCTTATATTTGACACTATCAATTTTATGCACAAAAATGCTCTTGTAAAAATTTTTTTTTTTTTTTTTTTTAAATAAAAAAAGGGGGTAGGAGGGGAGAGAGAAATATACATGCAAAATATACTTTAGAAGGTTGATCACAGTTATTGCAGGACTTGTCAATGTAAGCTTCTCTTACCTTTTTGTTACATTTCTCACAATGATACGCATTTGCACCTTCCAGCAAGTCTCCCTTAACATACTGCTCCATTGAGTCAAGCAGGTTTTGGTGATTCCTAATATCGACATTCAGGGTTGTAAAAGATTCCTCACATTCGTACCTAACAAAATTATAATTAGATTTTTCTCAACTGCCAACTGCTTGCATATATAGGATACTAAACATTTAGAAAATAAAATATCCTCCTAACACAACTTTTATCCCTACTCAGCATCTCAAATTTCCAAAACAGAAATTGCCAGCAAGAGTTCAGAAATGACAGTGCACAGGAGTTAAAGCACAAACACAAAAATATCCATAAGCCCAAGAAGACACACATACACGCACGCACATCAGCAATTTATTTCTTACAATTAAAGGGAAACTATAGTGCCAGGAAAACAAACTCGTTTTCCTGGCACTGTAGCTTCCCTCTCTGTCAAGACCCCCTCCCGCAGTACTGAAGAGGTTAATAACCCCATTCAGTCACTTACCTGTGTCCAGCACCGATGTCCCTCGGCGCTGGCTCAGCACCACCCACGCTCCTCCCCCACCGGCAGACCTAATGCGCATGTGCAGCACTGGCAAGGAGGCGTTAACCCTAGCAGGTAATTATTGCAGTTTATAAAAACTGCATTAATTACCACTATATGGTTAAGGGAGTTGGCACCCAGACCACTTCAATGAGCTGAATTGGTCTGGGTGTCTACAGTGTCCCTTTAACTCATGCTGCATAGTGTGCTTAGCACAAAAAAAATCTAAAAAGCCAAATATTTTCACTTGTGTATTGATTTCAATCCAATACATAAACCAGGTATTGCAAATGGTAATCTGAGAACATAGACAAACTGCACCATACAAAAAAGTAAAATTATTATATTTCATTAAGCTAAGTGAACACAGTCACATCTCCTCATAAAAGGATGACTTAAAGGACCACTCTAGGCACCCAGACCACTTCAGCTTAATGAAGTGGTCTGGGTGCCAGGTCCAGCTAGGGTTAACCCATTTTTTCATAAACATAGCAGTTTCAGAGAAACTGCTATGTTTATCAATGGGTTAAGCCTTCCCCTATTTCTTCTAGTGGCTGTCTCATTGACAGCCACTAGAGGCGCTTGCGTGCTTCTCACTGTGATTTTCACAGTGATAGCACGCCAGCGTCCATAGGAAAGCATTATGAATGCTTTCCTATGTGACCGGCTGAATGCGCGCGCAGCTCTTGCCGCGCATTCAGCCGACGGGGAGGAGAAGAGGAGGATCGGAGGAGGAAAGCTCCCCGCCCAGCACTGGAAAAAGATAAGTTTTAACCCCTTTTCCCCTTCCAGAGCCGGGCGGGAGGGGGACCATGAGGGTGGGGGCACCCTCAGGGCACTATAGTGCCAGGAAAACGAGTATGTTTTCCTGGCACTATAGTGGTCCTTTAACTTGTGAAATTAACTATAGAGACTGCATTTACAGAATTCCTACACTATTTAACAGGAATTCAAAAGGCTTCAAACAAAATATCTCCAACAAGTGAACAATGAATAAAACCGGGGTAAATTGTATGGTTTTTATCTAAACGAAAAATAAATTAAATTACCCTAGAATCAAACTTACTGCCGTAAATACTCCTTACAAACAACTAGATTCACAACTTTATGACACTTACCGATGTGGGCATCCTTGGCAAATTTTTTGATCAGCAAAGGACCCTCCTAAAACTTTACTTAACATTGTTGGATGACCCAAGGCTTTTAATGCTTCATCTAAACTGTCGACAAGAGAATTAAAAAATTCTAAAGCATCATGTTGCTCCCGTAGATTAACAGGTTCTCCCCAAAGCCTAAAATGAAACCAAAACAAAAATACATTTTACAAAGTAAAATATTTCTTAACAAAACATAAGCGATGTGGACCAAAGTTGTGAAGCAGGGGTCGTAGTGGTTAATGAATGATTAAGACGGTTTACACATATGCAGACATCGATCTCATATAGACATACATGCAAGCCCCCTCCCCAAAGAAACCCCATCTCAATCTACACATCTGCCCATACACATTCTATACCCGCAGACCAATTAATATGTTTGTATGCCCACATTGACATAGATTATCCATCTAGTCTGCCCAATTTTCTTTCTCTACATCAATATTCTTAATGTAGTGGTTTGTCTGAGTAAAGAGGGGTGCAGCATATTATGGTGTTTAATAGATGCCAGTGCATATTCACTGAATGGTTTCCCTGTTAAACACTAGTTCACACATGGTACATTACATCCTGTACAACAATAAGGTGTAGTGATTGGCTGTGTTATATACACATGCGGCGAACACGTGTATGGTGTGGTACTTATTTATGTGATATTTTTATTATGGACATTTATATAGCACCAACTTATTCCACAGTGCTTGTATGGTGTGGTACATATTTATGTGATATTTTTATTATGGACATTTATATAGTACCAACTTATTCCACAGTGCTTTACATTATTAAGGGTGAATTTAACAACAAAATGAGAAACTATAACAAATTTTGTCAGGGAAAATAGGTTAATGTAGATGGACCTTGATCAAACGAGCTTACAATCTAAAGCAGGCTTCCCCAAACTCCATCCCTCCAGATGTTGCTGAACTACAACTCCCATGATTCTATGAATGAAATGGATACTGAGAATCATGGGAGTTGCAGTTCAGCAACATCTGGAGGGACGGCGTTCGGGGAAGCAGAATCTAAAGGATGTGTTCATCTCAGTAACAGATAGTCCCTGTTAACTCTTGCTGCAAATATTGAGCTATCTAAAATCCAGAATGTATATTTTAGAGAAAATGCCTTAAAATCTCAGAGGCGGAAATCATAAATTTTGATCATCTCAAGCCAATCCAATGTTTTTCCAGGAAAGTAGTAAGAGGTTACTGCGCATGTGCTTCACCCATTGGCATTACCTCAGAGACACATTGAATCAATGCCTCCTTATGGGGAATGTTCAGCGCCTCCATGCAGAGCATGGAAACACTGAACGTAGATGTTACACACTGCCCAGCATTAGACTAGAAAGCACCTCTAGTGGCCATCTGAGTGACTGCCACTAGAGTTACTAGCAAGCAATGTAAACACTGACCTTTCTCTGAAAAGGTAGTTGATACAGTGCTGAGGCTGCAGGGACATGCTATAGACACCATGACCACTACCACTACATTAAGCTGTAGTAGGTCTGGTGACTATAGCGTCCCTTTAAACCATTAACAGCATATTATGCTGCCCACAATGTGGACTTAAACAAATTTAGGAAGGCATAGTATGCCCTAACGGTCACAGTCTTTGGGGCTCTGCATACTTACCTGCCCAGCGATCCCGATCAGGGAAACTGTGACAACCAAGAGTCCAGCAAATTTAAATTTGCAAGCCCTATATTTGACCCTGTAACATTGCAAAACACCATGAAACCCGAACATGGGGGGGCATCGATGTACACGGAATACTTTGGATCTCATCATTAAAAGTGCAGTTTTTGTGTGAATAATGCAAAAAACAAATATGAATACTAACTTTGGCAAGTGGCTACTAAAAAAGACTGGACATACCCCATTTTGAATACCCGGTCTAAAAAGGAAACATAGGCCCAGCAAACCAATCTGGCAAATTGTATGTGTAAAAACTGAAATGGGCACATTATTTGACCACGTAACTTTCCGAAATGCCATGAAAGCTGTACATGGGGGCATCATTGAACAGTATTATGACATTCACAGTTAAATTGCCATGCAGAACAAATATCAAAATGTATTAATTTCTCACAATCCATATAAATATTTGATATAAATTAAAAAGAGAAATGAAAATGCTTTTAACTGATCGGTTAGATTTCAAGACGATATTTTCATACCTAGATCAACAATCATCTCATACTATTAGATATCAAAATGGTTTTGAAAAACCAGTTGAAATATATTTGAACAAAAAGGTGAATAGTAATGCTGCAATGTTATTTCTGAATCAGTAAGACAGATGATAATATTAAACATACTTCCAGGTGCAGAAGTAAAATTTGCACAATAGAAAGGTTACCATGACATGCCCTCAGCTCCTAATCAGTGCCCACACAGCACGATAGGAGATGGCTGTATTTTCAGTCATTGACAACAGAGCAAGGATGTGCATCATCATTGGGCAAGCCATAACAAGTTAATGTGGGACATTCATATCGAATTATGTGGTAAAGTCAATTTCAAAATTGTACGATTATTAATAACTTAGAGCTTTGCTAATATTAGTAACAAAGTGACAACCAACCTGAACTGTTTCCAAAACCCTCTTGGTACATAGTACTGTAATCTCGATGCAGCCAAATGACCAAAAATAACCTGCAAATGCCTCAGTACACCAATATTGTACTCTTTCCGGTCTTCTGTTTTACTTAAAGATGGCTTGTCGTCATATTGGTGAGGATAACCAAACACATCATCTCGAGGATCAACATTGCTCTGCCAACATAAAAACAATAATGGTATAAATATGCATAATACAGAAATGTACTCTTTGCTTTAAAAGTGTTGATTAACAATACAAGAAATCATAGCCAATAAAAAAAAGTTAGTTCACCGAAATAACAGAACAGGCACCCATATTTTATTTTCATTGGAGGCAATGAAAAGTAATTTAAAGACCTTGAAGATACAATTTAATTAACTAACATATCTTTCAGTCCTGCATGTGAAGGACATAAGTTCTAAAAAGTACACATATGGCTAGTAGAGATGTTGTGAACCGTTCACGAACTTCCCACGAACGGCTCGCTGCGATACGCCACGAACCGTTCATGGCGAGCTCCAGTCAGCTGACACATCCCGGCCAATCTACAGCAGACCCTCCCACCTCCTGGACAGCATCCATGTTGAAGGCCGGGAAGTTCGCGAACGGTTCGCGACATCACTAATGGCTAGATGGATGCATTGTTTTCACGTGTGATATAAAATTGTGAGGTTGAGGGCTAATATCTGCCCAGATTTCTGCAGATTGAGGACGTTACAGGCAGCAGTGTGAAAGGAGATGAAGTGACAAGGGACTTGTCTGTGCAAACTATGACCTACACAAAGAAGGTTGTGGATTTTGTACTGGCAGTACTACACTATACAATTACCTCATTGTCTTGCTTTTCGTCCCCAGACATATCATCATCAACATCACTACCAGTGCCTTCAATAGCAAGAATCCCATTTCGGATTGCAGGAATCATGTACAACTGCTGAATTACAGAATTCATGTAACACGTAGCACCGGCATTTTTAAGTCCAACAAACCCTTTGGGAGGTCGTGGTCCAACTGGAGGTAAATATTCCCATTCTGTAAGTGCTTCACAACCTGAGATTGAAAAAGAGTGAAAAGGGCTATTCACTTCAAAACAAGAGGGGGTTAATTGCACATCTTGCAGAGCAGTAAAGTGTTACAATTAATAGTTTAAAAGTATTTCTAACGTCTATATTATATGTATACCCATCTTTACTTCTGTTCGACTGCACTAATTGTCAAGATTATTCCTAAGCACAATCATACAAACATTTGCTAAAACGGGATATTTTATATATTATAACAGATCATTGAATATCTGTCAGATGGGGGAAGTAGCCATGATATTACAATTTCAGCAGAAAAACAATCATAAGGCAATATACCTTTTGATATGGATTATCTGGCAAAATGTGGATAAACTAAAAAGGCAAATCATCAGTCAGCCGGAATATTATTGTTACAGGCAAGTGGGTAGCAAACCAGTTGATAATTCAGGATACTGTAAACATAACACTGACTATATTATCTCTTAATAATGTATGTATACTTCTCAATAGAAACATAGGTATGTGCATTTAACCTGTTCAAATTAATTCACTGGATTCTGTTTGGGATTCCAACAAGAATATTTGAGACCAGCATATAAAACGTAAGAAATGTGCTTTCTCTATCAAGTCTAGCATTACATAAATATATAACCGCAAATAAACCTTCACTATTGTTTTACAGAACAATCTGTTACAAGTTGAGATACCTGTGTAATACATGTCATTTAATATATCAACAATTTGTTTGAGGTTGCGAACACATCCCACTGCTAATGCCACCAGGAGTTCAAATCCGGCATTTATTGTAGCTGGTGAACTGCAAACTGGAATAGCTTGTTCTGCAGGCAGCTCTCCACTTTTCATGTATTGCAAATACACATTGGAAGCAGGAAATATAAAATCATCAATCAGTTCCTAAAAAAAAAGTAGGAAGGTAGAAGTAGCATTACAACATTTTAGAGACAAGAGAAGGCTAAAATTATTTAAATAATATTTGCATGCAGGAAAACATTTTTCAATTTTTTTTTCCTTTAATATATCTATGTACAACCAGAAACTTACATCAAGCTTTAAACTTTTGTTGTTTAAACTGTTACTGTGCAATTCTAATGTCTCTAAAAGTGACAAATTCTCATTTGTTTATTCCAGTAACCGTTAATGAAACACTTACAGGGGGTAGTGCACGAGAATTAATCCCCCACCCATCCAAACAACCAATGAGTTTCAGTCTTCCGTGTCCATGGCAACATTACCCAATCAAGTTCCATGCACAGTCATGCAAGCTCTAACATCTACAGAGAAAAGCTGCACAATTACATGTCTGCTCTAGCATTCCTTGAATAGTGCAGCCCAAGTGCATAAGGCACTGTGCGGGTCAATTTTATCTGTGCAGCATGTGCTAACATAGCCTGGCATATAATGTAAATTAATTATTAAAACGGCACAGCATAATATTTGCAATCCATATCTAACTTATTTAGCTATTGGGATGAGTATAATACTCCTAGGGTAATTCACTAAATAAAAAATTCAATTTTTTTTTTTTTTTTTTAAAAGGTCAAAATAGCTGAACTGGAAAAACTCAGTTGGCAGTTTTGTGAAATTCACTCGGAATTCTTCCATTGGTGATTATCACTGTCAGTTGGCGGACATGGACACATTTCTTGCAAAATGTTTAAAAATAAAGACAACATTAAAAGGGGTACCTAAAGCACCCTGACAAATTCACCTTACAGTAGAGATTATAATGCATGGCTCATTTACCAGCACTAACAAATGCATATAATAAAAAAAAATCTTCATTTACAAAATCAGTAAAAATGGTTTTCTTGCCCAGATTGCTTATTTTCTCCATGCAATTTTGGATAGTGGGACAAACTTTTTTTAAATTAAAAATAAAAATATTTAGGAGCAGTTTCCACTCCTGGGTGAATGGCAGTCATCTTCTGGTTATGTGTGCATATTTTGTGCACTGGAATCCAGAGATCTCATGAATGTATGTTGACCAGTGTGCATGAAGTTGGTGGACATTTACAATTTGCATCTGGCTACAAGATTTGCTAGAATCGCTCACATACATAAATACAATAAAAAAATTTTTTATTTAGCCATTAGAGTGATCAGAATTACCTCTAAAATATCAGGTGTTTTTTTTTTAACCAGCTAGATAGATAGGTACTAGTGTTCTATTAAATGAAAACTAAATAAATGGAATATTACCAAAAACAGCATAAAATAATAGCGGCTAAACAGTCATGTGAAACTTTTCCAAATACCATAAACAGATAAACAAAAAAATAAAAGAATGTAGCGCTTATCAAAAAAGGAGATATAAAAGTATCTAATTAAGAATAGTATTCCATATTTTGTGGATAACCATGTATACCTATTAATATAAACAGAACATAGTCCAAATCTTACAGAGTAAAGATATTTGGATAAATAGAATGCCTGAAAAACTCACAAACAGAGCTATAAACCTATCTCTGGTGTAAATAACGTACGGGTTCGTCCAGGCGACCCACCTCTACACGAGGTATATGTTCTGTCCTGGGGGGAATATATAAGACGAAAACAGAGTTGCATATGATATCGTATTAAATCCAGATGCCAAGTGGGTACTTACAAACATAGAGCCCCTTTGGCTCAGTTGTAGCGTAATGTGCCGTTAGGGACTGCACTCCCTAGATGGGTAGTAAGTAGTAGTAAAAACTGGGAACAGGATAAAATGTAACAATTTATTAAAGCACTATAAAAAGAAAAAATGAACAATGTCCATAAGTTTTACCGAAACGTGTTTCACTACACAGTGTAGCTCCCTCAGCCAGGTATAGTGTCTGATAATCCTTTGTTCACCGTTGACTGTTTATATACCCCCTTAATAGGGTGATACATTTCTGGTGTTTTTCTCCGCAACGTAATTACCACTGTCAGGTAATACGTTTGCGGTTCAAGCCCCCACAGGATACCCGATTGATACAATTGATGGACACTCTCACCTGGAGCTCCGTCTAATTACCATTATTAGTATGGAATTAAACGAAAGACACGGGAACATACTAATAATGGTAATTAGACGGAGCTCCAGGTGAGAGTGTCCGTCAGTTGTATCAATCAGATATCAAATGGAGGCTTGAACCGCAAATGTATTACCTGAGATTGGTAATTAAGTTGCAAAGAAAAAAAAAACACCAGTTTTTACTACTACTTACTACCCATCTAGGGAGTGCAGTCCCTAATTGCACAATACGCTACAACTGAGCCATAGGGGCTCTATGTATGTATGTATGTATGTATGTATGTACCCACTTGGCATCTGGATTTAATACGATATCTTATACTGTGCTACTCTACGTTTTCGCCTTATATATTCCCATCAGGACAGAACATATACCTCGTTATTTACATCAGAGCTAGGTTTATAGCTCTCAGTTTGTGAGTTTTTCGTGCATTATATCTATCCATATACCTTTACTCTGTAAGATTTGCACTGTTCTATTTATATTAATAGGTATCCAAGGTTATCCACAATATAAGGAATACTATACTTAAGGTGATTATTACCTTTATATCTCCTTTTTTGATGAGCGCTACATTCTTTTATTTTTCTTTCTTTTTTTTTTACCTGTTACATCTAGTTGTGAGTATTTGTATACTATAGCAATGCACAACTTGACTTCACATGAAATACTGATAGGACAAACCTTTACAAATGGATTATTTTACTGATATTTCAACTTTTTTTCAGTAACCAATAAAACCTACTTTAATAAGGTTTGCTCCCCCCTTTTCACATCCAATATGGTATTTCTTTTCAGGTGTTTGAAATGCTAGTAATTCTTTTGTCACTCCAAGATGGCCTTCAAGGATGGTCTCTTCAATACCGGTTTCTCCAGTTCTCTTTACATCATCCTAAAACCATAGAAGCAGACATCACATGCTTGCTTTGACACCCAATTTAACGGATGAATGATAGTCTTCCATCTCCACGAGACAATACATAATTTAAATGCCACCAGTTGCAAAATTCAAATACAGTAAGGATATTACTTACACGTATCCTTTTCAGCCAATCAATCTCATTGTTAAGTAGAACCTCTGCATTCGGGATGTTAATGTTGCTGTTGTAGGCATAATTCAGCAGGTGTCTTAACAGAGTAAAGTAATCGCCAGCATGTTTTGCTCGTTCTCTAGCAGTGCTCTGTTGGGTTATAATAAACAAAATCCATTAATAAAAAAAGTAAGGGGATGGGCATAACAAGTGGGCCAAAAGGGTCGAGGAATGACTTCCCACAGTTATAAATTATTCTCAATCAATGGCACCACATGGAAGGAAGTGTGATTAATAGAATCTATACAGGTTCTAGACATTCCAACAGAAAGTGTTTTGTGGTGTTTAGCAAATGAACTAGTAAGATGGGTTATTTCCTAATTATCATGGGTTCCAAGGAACATATATGTTTACAGAGTGCCTAATTCGGGTTTTATAGATTTGTTTTAGTGCTTTCTAGTTTTCTGCGACAACAATGAAAATATAGTTGGTGTAGTCCACTATATTAAGTGTAGGATTATCAAGGAAGTCAGGCTTACTAAAGACCACCGGTCAGGGGCAAACAAGCAAATTGAGCACTTTGTCAGACTGCTCATGGTCAAGGCCAAATAATTTTGCCTATAATAAGTTTTTGTCTAAGTAAATTGGTCTGGGTTCTGCATCCCTGTAGAACAAGTTAATCATCACTGAAATGCTATACAACATTAACGTGCGTTTTACCCCAAGCACTGTAAACAGCAAAGTAATGAAGAAGATCAGAGGTCGGTGTCCCATGCAGCATCTAGTAGCCATGAGAAAGAACTGTTCTTGTGCCATTTGCCGAACAAGTCTGAAAAAAAAAAAAAAAAAGGAAAAGGCTGGGATTGTAATACTATTAACAAAGACCACATACAAACAGCTGGTTACTCTTTGAGCACCAATCTTAAACATTTGCAAAGTTATATTTCAATTCATCATTCTTCAGTCACATTTTAAGTCATGCTATGCATGTAACAGCAGGTTACTCTGGTTTCAATCATTATTTGTCATCTAAAATTGTATTTGCCAGGAAATTAGACACTCCATAGTAAATAGAGAGAATTAATGTTCCAATAACAGTAACACTTATTTTCAACATTACTATTCTAAATGAGTTGAAGGATGTTCGTGTACAACTATTTTATGCTTATAGATTGTGTATAAAATTAATTGTTTATAAATATTACAAGTTGGTTATAGTTGCTCTACTCGCTCAAAAGTGGAAATACTAATTGTAACTTTATGGTATTTGAACATACCCATTTCCAAGCCACCCCCATTGTTGCAAAATGAAATGTACATAGCGCCATGTTTATATAATTCTGAATCTACTTTACCTTTAGAATATTGTCACTTACCCTACAGTAAAAAGAATAGTGTTTAACAGATATATGCCTAAAAATACATCCAAAAGGAACAAACAGGTGGATTGAGTGGGATGACAGTGTATTAAGATTTAGAAAAGTGGAGCAAACTCTGGAGGTGGAGGAATTATCAGAGAAAATTAACCTGTAGGAAGATGCCACTGGCTTTCACAGTGGGAATTTCTCTTTTAGAATTTGACCCTCAATTTTATTTCTGACACTTAAAGGGACACTTTAGTGTACTTAAACCACTTAGTCTCATTAAAATGGTTATAGTAACTAGAGTCCTATGGTGGTGTTTCACTATTCATGGTTAAAACATTGAATGACTCATTGCTACACAATAAATAACAGGAGCCCACCGGGCCCTTCTGTACTGCATGGACTAATGAGGAAGCATTAGCCAATGGAGTCACTCATTGCTGGTATACCTTTAATTTTAAATACTTTCATATTTATCCTAATTTTTTTTACCTGGCATATTCTAATATCTGAAGCTTTTATCCCATCCAAAGAATCCATGGTGGGGATTTTTTCACCCAAGCGCCTTACACAGCGAGGTTTGTCTGCTCTGTAAATTGTAAGTACATCTATTTTATCCAGCACTTTTTTAATATAGAGAGCACTATGGGCCTTCTCGTGTCTTAATTTTATATGACCTGCACTGAAAATATTGTCAGAGGAATATCCTACATGTCTGGGGGGAGTTTAAATACCACTGTATGCTGTTTTAACTCGAGCTGGTTATAGCTCCCATTAATGTGAGTTGGCATTTCTTAACCTCAGTGTTGTCTGTGGCCATACTCCTTTAAGTTACTGCACCATTGGTCCCCTATGTGTTTTTTTTCTTTCATATATGCTGATGAGGATTTGACCCAAGACGTCTTGAGAATTTCTGAAGAATATACCTGTGAATTAGAGACTTTGATTTGCCTGTTTCCCTGGTATTTTTTTCAATTTATTTTATTCACTTTGTTCTTGCCCCCCCCCCGTTTTCTATATCTCATGTGGGGCATAGGCTGTGGACCCTCATTCAATCGAAAACGGTTTAACACTGAATAAAGGAATGGCATCAGGGGACTCCAGGCACTCAAAGTACTTTAATAAGAAGAAACAGTTTCAAAGAGTGCTCCTTTAAATTGAGTGAAGGTAACTAGATGTACAAGATGCTATAAAAGCCAGGTGAATATGACATTAAGATGCTCATTTAGAATCTGCCTTCATTCCAGTACATGAGCAATTACTTAAAATCCCAGCTGTAATTCAGTCTGTGAAATGACTAACTCACTTGCTCTGACAGTGTAAAAGCAAATCAATGATGAAAGTTTGCCATGCTTTCTCTTTACTGAGTGCCTCTAGTGCCGTTGGTATTAAAGCAAAACAGAGGGTCATCGCTTCTAGAGCTTCACAGCACACTTGTTCATCTTCTGGATCTGGTTCGTTTCCGGCATTGGTCTGTGGGATCAAAGAATTATATTTTATACCATCTGCTTTTTCCTCCAGACTTCTGGCAAGAGATTTCAGACAAAAACAAAAAAAATCTAATCGTTTGTGCAGAAAACATTACAAAAAGCAAGGCTCAAAGTTTCCACTCACCCTCTAGAAAGTAAAAATGTAGTCCTGGCAAATAAAAATTCACCTCTGGTGAGTGTGCCATTGACCCTCAAGGCTTGAAATTAGGACATTTCTAGACCTGTCTAGTAGTGTACAACTTTTTGAGTCCTGACATCCCAATTTCAGTGGATTTGCCTAGATTAGCAAGATTTATCACATCACTGAG
The DNA here is from genome assembly GCA_933207985.1 of Pelobates cultripes. Classification (NCBI taxonomy): domain Eukaryota; kingdom Metazoa; phylum Chordata; class Amphibia; order Anura; family Pelobatidae; genus Pelobates; species Pelobates cultripes. The sequence continues at coordinate 82,658,982 of OW240912.1, read as the reverse complement.
ATTAGGATTGTCTTTGGCAACATGTTTCTCTGTAGGTTTACCTCTAAACCCCTTTTGATTTATGATTAACCACGTTCTACCACCAATCGATGCTTTGCGGCAATCACTCTGCACTGCAGTTAAAAGAGGAATGCTACCGGACTAGGGTGCCAAATGTATCTCCAATAGATTTATTTTGTATTTTTTATCTATGCAAATCTACACATTCATCTTGCATTTTATTTTGAAACCATTTTCAATTAAATGTGACACATGTAGTTTCCTGAGGCACTCCATTGACCCCTACATTCACTGCTATTTGGAATCTTTGCCTAGTATACCTGCACTGACAAACCCAAAATAATGAGCAAAGTAAGATCATAAATGGTTGTCGGATCATTTATCAATATATAAGGCTGTGTCATACGCTCTCTCCAATCTACAAAGATATTCTGAGAAGTTTAGAACTAAAATTTATTTCTAGAAAACCTTTACCAATTTCAGAAAAATTATAAAGCTCAATAAAAACAAATAAAGTAAACATTTCGGTGTAGTAGATTTATATATTTAACTTAAAATATGAACTATGGATTAATATCACATGGTTACCTTTTCATAAATTTTACTGATTTCCTCATTGGCAGAAAATACTAGCTGGACAGATCCACAGCCAGAAGCCCAGATAATTTTTTGTATTGCTCTAATAACACATATGTCTGGGATGTATTTTGAAGCCTAGAAAAATAAAAAAATAAAAACACAATGTAATCAGAAATTATTTTTGGTTTATTAAAGTGTTATGTCATTTTGTGTGCCAAACATTTACTAGAAACTGAATTCTGATTGGACATGAATGAAAAACACACAACTTACTTCATCCGATATTTGCTGTGCGAGGCGTATTGCTACATTTCTCAACATACACTCTGATGTTGGATTCGGAATGTTCTGTAGGGCATTTTGTAGCACCACTGCTTGATCATGGGTAGCCTGACGAAATTAACAAAATGTTAAGAGTTCAGGCAACCATTGCATATTTAAATAACTGCATACAACTAGGAGATTAGTGAGGTCTATTAACTAAGTGATAAGTGGTATTTGGTTGTTCTAATGTAGCGGCTTGACCTGAAAATATAAAACCCACTTGGCTGCTGACAAAAAATACATAGTTAGAACAGCTATATTTAGACTAAAATATGGGTATTAAGTACCCGTTAGAAATCACCCAAACCATGATACACAGTCAATTTGCTGTAACCCCAACATTGCATTAACCTATTACAATAAAAAAAAAAAAAAATTGACTTCCTCTCAGTTACCATTTGGAAATATACAATCTTTAAATCTTACCGGTGAAACTGTATTTGTGCCTTCTGCAACAGGCTGGCAAGCTTCAGCAACAGCCCGGACATGGCCATAGCCAATTGCTGTAAGCAGCAATTTGGCAACTTTCAGAGCATTGAGGTAGGCACTCCTCCTTGTTTCCATGTCTGCATTTGGCAGGAAGTTATTCCGAGTCAACATGCTCAAAACAAGAGGCAAACCACCACTTTTCAAGAAGTTATACTGGAAATCACTGGCATCTTCTCCCAGAGGTGCATTGGCAGGCATTAGCAAGGCATACACTACCTAGAAAGCAAACAACTATCAGTATGTATAATGGATGCTTTTACTTCTGAAGCCGAACTGCATGTAATTCCCAATTATAATTAATAATTCCCTATTATTGCAGCATATTTCCTTCAGCACTTTACAGGATTATATGTTATGTGCATACATACACACAGACTGTATTCTAGAATAAATAGATTTACACTGATCAGCCACAACACTAGAACAAGATGTCTAATATCACGAAGGACCCCCTCGTGCTGCCCAAACAGATCTGATTGGTTGAGGTATGGATTACACAAGACTTCTGAACGTGTCCTGTGTTATCTGGCACCAAGACATTAGCAGGAGAATGTTGTGGCCTCCATGGATTGGATTTGTTTAAGCACATACTACAGATGCTTAACTTGTAATCTGATCTGAACTTGTAATGTTCCTCAAATCATTCCTTTAAATGTTTGCAGTGTGGCAGGATGCATTATCCTGATGTAAGAGGCCACTACCATCAGGGAACAAAATTGCGATGAAGGGGTGTACATGGCCTGCAACAATTTTAAGGTATGTGGTACATGTCAAAGTAACAAACAAATGTCAGCACTCAAGGTTTTCCAGCAGAACATTGCCTAGAGCATAACACTGCCTCCACTAGCCGGTCTTCCTCACATTGTGTTTCCTGCAACCATCTCTTACCCATGTAAGTAACGCACAGAGCGTCCCCAAAAAATGAAAACATGATTTATCAGACCAGGCAACCTCCAGTTCTGACAGTCATGTCCCCATTGAAGTTGTTTTCTGTGGTGGACAGGGGTTATCATGGGCATTCTGACTAATCTGCAGCTAGCGTGTACTGATACCTTTTTATCAGGGCCAGCATTAAGTTTATCAGCAATTTGAGCTTCCGTAGAGCTCCTGTGTGATTGGACCAGACGTAATAGCTTTTATTCCGTAAGGGTATACATGAGTCTTGGGCGCCCATGACACTGGTTGTCCTTCCTTGCACCATTGTTGGCAAGTACTTACTACTGCATCCCGGAACAGGCCACAAGACTTGCCATTTTGTAAATGCTCTGACCCAGTCATCCAGCCGTCACTATTTGTCCCTTTTCAGATCCACTCAGAGCTTTTCACTTGCCCATTTTAGAAGAACTGACTGTTCACTTGCTGCCTAATATATCCCATCCCTTGACAGGTGCCACTGTAACAATATAGCCTATGTTATTTACTTCACCTGTCATTGGTTTTAATGTTGCGGCTGATCAGTATCAACTCCAAGCTCTGAGAAAGTATAAATGAGTGAATACTTACAATTTATTTAGCCATTTTACAGATCGTTCGCATTGAACAGAAAATGAGATTTAAAATACGAACCACCAACCTCTGTAAGATACAGAACTTGTGAAGCAGATGGACCAAAGAAAAGAGAGTCCAAGGATGCGCTCAGGCTGCTTTCTCCGAGTTTTGCATGATCTAAACAAATCGCTCTGAGTTTCTCTACTATAGTGTTATCTAGAATTTGGGAGAAGTAATAACAGCCATTTAATAACTAAATGTATTCTACAGAGAAAATAAAAATGATGAACAAGATTACAGACAAAATAGAAAAAAAAACAAAAAAAAAACTCACCATTAAATTTATCCATAGGCACAGACATACACAAACTGCTTGAGACAAAGTCTTTAGGAGTGAAGTCCTGATAAAGCCTCCACTCAAACATGAAAAACATACTTAAAGGGACACTATAGTCACCAGAACGACTACAGCTTATTGAATTTGTTCTGGTGAGTAGAATCATTACCTTCAGGCTTTTTGCTGTAAACACAGTCTTTTCAGAGAAAATGCAGTGTTTACATTACAGCCTAGTGATAACTTCACTAGCCACTCCTCAGATAGCTGTTAGAGATCCTTCCTGGGTCATGGCTGCCTAAAAATGCATCCAAACATTCAGTATCTCCTCCCTCTGCATGCAGACACTGAACTTTCCTCATAGAGATTCATTGATTCAATTTATCTCTGCCCCTGATATGCCTCATTGTCAGACTCAGCCAATCCTATGGGGAAGCATTGTGATTGGATCAGGCTACAACTTCTGATGATGTCAGCAGACTGCTTGTTTTATTTTAGGCAAACAGCATGCAGAGCTACAGCTTCTGGGAGGGAGAGAGAGGGGGAGAGGGGGAGAGGGGGAGAGGGGGAGAGAGAGCGCTAGATGGTGGTTGTAGCACTATATGGTCAGGAATACATAAATTCAAGTAATTAATTAAGAAAAATAATACATATCGTGATCCTGTATTGCAATTATCACTGTCCTCTAGGGTATAAAACATGCGCGGTCTTTTGGTTTTAATATAACTCCAGGCAATTTATTGAGAAATCTGCATTAGAGACAGCAGCAATACAAATGTAACTGAATTCCCTGCAAATGAAAACCTAGCTCATCTGAGCTCTTACTGACTTTTAAATCCCCATCTATCAAAGGCTAAACTTAACAAAACACAGGTCCCACAAACCTTATTTTCGGTCTCTTTTCTGTACTCCAGTGCTCAGTCACCTTGACTGTAAACTTTCTGCACTCCAGTGCTCAGTCACCTTGACTGTAAACTTTCTGCACTCCAGTGCTCAGTCACCTTGACTGTAAACTTTCTGCACTCCAGTGCTCAGTCACCTTGACTGTAAACCTTTCTGCACTCCAGTGCTCCAAGCCAGCCTACTGCTTCCAACCTCCAAAGAAGAAAACCAAAAATCTCCCTTGCCTGCCTAGTAGGAGGGCTTTATTCCCACTGCTGCAGCGGATTAATTGCAGCTTAGCAATGGGTTGGAGACAGCCTTCATTCCTGGCCTGGACCTTATGTCTCCCACCTGCTTGTAAACTGAGGAGTGGAGCATCGGCCCGCCCTACTCTACAAATGCTCCACCCAGGAGCCCATCTCTAAACATTATTTTATCTTGCATATCATACAAACTCCCCCTGGGGTTAAATGTCATATGCTTCTCTAGAAATCTAGGGGCAATATAGGCTCCTTCACTGATCACACCATGCACTTTATCACAATATATAAAATGTGGGTATTATATATAATCTTACCTGGGGGCATCAGCTTCATAAGCACTCTGGCGCCATCGCGAAGTGGTGGCATATTTAAGCTACTGCCCAAGTCCGCAACTTGCCATAGAAAAGATATATACCGGTGATGTAAAGACATTATCTAGGGGAAAAAAATAAATTAATTAATGCATGGGAAGAACCCCCTCACCCTCCACAAAAAAACTGAAAAAACAAAAAAAACTTTACAGTTATGCATAGATTTTAAGAGGTTTATGGACATTTAGAGGTGATTTATACATATAAAGCCCTGCTGAGTTCACTCCCAAAAGATTGTAAATGTTAAACGATGGCAACTGTTACCTATGGCATTTGCCAAAAGCAAACTGGCAAAGTGGTGTACTTAAAGGGACACTCCAGACTTTTAATGCACTTTAGCTTGCCTTTTCCTCATTTTACAAAAAGAAGAGAAATTGGCACTTTTATAAAAGAACAATATTACACCCTCTAGCTGTCAGACAACATGTTCTGTTACTTCCTGGTTGTTTAGCGCTGTGGAGCTAAACTCAAGAGGCCGCAATTGTAAAGAGCACCGTCCATGGAGCTGCATGGGAAAGTCTGTGATTGGGCAGCCGCATAGTCTGGGCTGGGTTAGATATATGCACTTTAAATATCATTCCATATTGCTTGTACATATACAGATGATATTGTATTATTTGTGCAAGTTTAAAACAGATTTACAAACTACACTTGTGCTTGGCAGCAAGATAAATACACACCAAAAAACGTGGCTTGATCCCAGATTGCTATACGCATTTTTCTGCTACGCTGGGAAGCAAAATTTCATGTATATAACCTATAATCCAAAAAGCAGGTGGTTTGCGTCGTGGCCATTTCCCTATACTGTCTAGTTAATGTGCTCCAGATATATAGTGGAGCATTTTGAATACATTGTTAAGTGACAGCAAAATATTCTCCAGGAAAAAGAGGATGTCGGAAAGGATCACAAAGTAAAACTAAGAAAACGTCAAGATGAAATGCTGGACAGCCTAAACAGAAACCTATCAACTTCTTTTAGAATCAATGGCGTCTATGCAATAAACATCCTTATCCCCCAGAAAATTATAGTCCACTTTTTGTAATGTACAGACATACTGCTATACATTTTGCGGAGAGTAAAACGTGGAGAATAACATCTCCCTTATAATTAACAAATCTTCTGAAGGTTCACATCATTACTAATAACCTGGTACAGCATCAAGCTAAAGGATTTAAAAATAAATTCTAGAATATGAAGAGATTAAAATAGAACATGTATCTAATATGTCAGTCTACGAACCACTCCAGGCAGGCAACTCTCAACTTCTGGGTTGGGGCCATCACTATAATGATTTCCATGGTTTCCAGGGGAGCCAGTTGATGAGTCAGAAGAACTATCAGGACTTGAAGGCATATTTGAACTTATCTGCGTAAGCTTCGCAGTAATTAGCTAAAAGACAAAGACCAACCAATTTCAATAAGTATTTGATGACACTGTAAAATAACAGACCAATCTAGAATGGAACAGTCTTGATACATCTTGGTAGTGATCCATCAATCTATACATTTGAGATCACAATGGTGGCTTTACTTGCTATATATTGTAAACCTGGTATAGCTGAAAATAAATTATCCTGTTTCCAATGGGATTGTGGACATTAGCAAACAAATCTTTGACACTAACAACTGACAGTTTTAAATTTAAGCATATGTATGACAATGCAGCATGTATGTCCAGATTAGTTTAAGTGCATTTGGCAACAAATACGTTTAAATACTTCCACATCCACTGAATACAGAAGTTTGCAATAAGATAGTGTCAGATATAGTTTTAAAACAGGCTGACCCTGGCAAAATATAGCAATAGTGTACAACATATGTAAACATGATTTAAAATACGAGATGGTACTTACAGTTTTGTCTTTGAGATTTAATTGGCCAATCAATTTTCTGTCTTCAGAGGGATCTACCAGTTCTCCACCAATAAAAAGTTCTACTTTAGTATGTGCACTATTGGCTTTAATCCGATTAAGAATGCAACGGCGAACAGAACCTATTGTGTCATTTGTGTGAGACCATATATCTAAATCCTCCACTTGTCGACCCTGATTTGGAAATCGCACCACCAAAGTTATGTGTTTGCCCCGAAAAGCCCTAAGCATCCAAAGAAAACAAATGACAGCTTCAATTAGACATATAGCAACTGAAATACAAAGCCTGTTACACAGATAATTCACAGTCCCATTTAGTATAGTGTAAATAACATTTTAAAATCATTGGTTTTCAATTCTTACTGAATTACTTACAAGTAGAAAGAAAGATATATAGATATATCTAACCTTGACATTGGAAGAATTGTCCGTTCTTCGTGGTAATCACTATCACATTCATTTATGTATTCTTTCAAGACAGTCAACACCCGGACCATTCGTATTGCTTCTTGCCTTGCACAGTTAATACTGTCTTTGTCACCATCCAGTACACACAACGTGTCATACGAGGCCTTCAAACGGTCAAAGCAAGATTGAATGAAGTCCTCATGTATCTCCACCTAAACAGAGAAAAACATTTCAGGGGACAAATATGAAACCAAATTCTAAATGTTTTTAAATTATGCCGGAAGCATTGTTTTTGTATGACAGCTAATGCTCTGGACTCAAAAGGAAGTGGTGAGAAATCTAGCAGGAAAACTTACAGTTGGACAATTCTAAAAACAGCAATGGCTTGTATTGATAGGGAAAGGAGTCAGCAACCATATACCAAAATCACTACTTTCAGATTAAGTTGTTTTGGTGCTGAAGCAGTATCTTTAATTATATAACTAAAGTAGAATTACAAAGTCCTAGAATTAAATTCAAAGGAAGGCCTTATGCCTTTTGCAATGCTTTGTGGAAAGTGAGTCTTAAATCCACTTAGGATTGGTTTTATTTAAAGTTGCTTTATAAACATTGTCAAAATAATTATTTTTTTGCCGGTTTTACCTGTAACAAAGCTTATTATGAATATCATTCTTACACATTTTTATACAGTCCAAGTTCAACTGGCATTGAATATGACAACCAACCACCAATCATTCCACTTTAATTACATTGACCATTTGTCAAGAATAATGCATTTAAAGGGACATTATAGTCACCTGAACAACTTTAGCTTAATGAAGAGGTTTTGGTGTATAGAACATGCCCCTGCAGCCTCACTGCTCAATCCTCTGCCATTTAGGAGTTAAATCCCTTTGTTTATGAACCCTAGTCACACCTCCCTGCATGTGACTTGCACAGCCTTACATAAACACTTCCTGTAAAGAGAGCCCTATTTAAACCCCCCCCCCCCCCCCCAAAAAAAAAAAAAAATTACTGCAGGGGTGTCAAAATCAAATTAGCAGGACTTTTTATGCTGGATACAGTCATTACGTATCTGAATGTGATGACCTTAACGTTTAGAGTTTGATGTTTAAGAGGCCAACTGCTATACCACTGAATGTTGCACTGCAGGACTAGGGATCGACCAATATTGGAGCCAATACCGATAATCTGTGAAATTTCAGGCCGAGAGCTTACCGACAGTCTGTACATTTACCGTTTTGAAAAAATAAACCATTTTTACCCAAAACTACTGTTAACTGAACATGTTTATGATTTATTTTTTTGCTATTTTTTTTTTTTGAAGGTAAATGCACAAAATATACATGCCAGACAGAATTTTTAGGCTTTCAAGAATGTGTGTGTAGTGGATGCAGTGAGAGTATTTGATTAGTGAATACAGAGTGTGTGTGTGTGCGTGGTAAATGCGGTGAGTGTTTGTGTTGGTATGTAATGTGTGTAAAATGGGGTGGGGGGGAGGGGAGGAAATTTCATAAAAAAATAAAAATAAAAAAAAATAAATAAATTATATATATATATATATATATATTTTTTTTTTTAAACATCTTGTTTTAGTCCTCCTTCCCTGCTTCTTACCTGGCTATGGAGGGGGTATATGGCCTGGTGGTCCGGTGGCATGGACTCTGCAGAGGGGGCCCAGCAACACTTACTTCCCTTCCCAGAAGCTCCCCTGTCTAGCTCTTGCAGCCTGTGTGCGGGACTCTCGAGATTTAGATAGTGGAGCTGCTGAGAAGAGAAGCAAGAGTGTGCTGTGGGCCCCCCAGGACTGCATTATCGGTATCTTTATAGGTGGATACCGATATTGCTGAAAATTCATAATAATATCGGCCGGGCCGATAATCGGTCAATCCATGTGCAGGACTAACATAGTAGTTCGCTAAACCGATTGCATAGCAAGTACTAAAAGGCAAATTAAAACTTCTAAACAAGTAATCTATCTTTACCTGATTGACCTGCAACCTAGGACCAAGGTTTGTGTATATTTCCTTCAGAAGATCTATTGCTCGAGTTGCAATGTCATCACTACCTTGAATCACAACCTGAAACAGGAAGGGTTTGAATCAGTCTTCAGAACAGAACAGTTTTTTTCTTAACTTTACAAGAATGGAATAGTATATTGCTCATACAAACCAGAAATTTAATGCTTGGTTTCAACTCAACAGCTCTTATAAACTTTGAAAATCATACAGTGCTTGCTAGCCCACCCATTGTTCGAGTCATGAGCGGTAGCAATACACTGTACAGTACCAATAATAAAGATTTAGAATTTCTGGCACGGGCTTGTAACGTAAAATTATATAGTAGCCTTAAAGTGCTATGTGCTTTCTTTGGCATAGTAATCAACACAAATTATTTATAAAAAAGGTATGAACAATGTTACAGCAAAATATAAAGAAAACATAGGTAGTAAAAACTAATTGGTGCTCCATTAACACAGTACATTGCAAATGGTAAGCTGCGCCCGTGTGACACTTAAATGGCCTATCCTACCACAGTGCCAAAACAGCTGACATTCTGCCACAATAAAACCTAAACTAATATGGTGAAGTGCTGGAGTAATTTGGGGATTTGGTGACATTGTACAACCTGACAGAAGTTCTTATTCACAGAAAGCACCTTTACATTTAAAAATAATGCATGTTATGTGGCATCAATATGGTCACTCTTTGCTGCTTTTAAATGTCTTCCACAGTTAATGCCAGTGCACAGCTAGTCACTGTACATATTCATTCCAAAACCTCCCACAGAATCTACTGATATAAATTGGAGTATGAGCTAAATGATAGAAAACTGGTAGAACAAAAACATGAAATTTTGTGTAGATGTCCAGGGCCCTCAAAATCACCAGAAAATATCACTGTAGGTTTATACAGGGTTTCAATTTTCCTAAGTAAACATTACAATACCAATATGTGGTGGGTAAGCTTGCACTGACAAGTAACGCAAGGCCTGTCTACAAATTATAACTGTACATATCCTTATTGAAATTGTTGGTTTGTTGTTTTCACAGGCTTTAACAATCTTTGGACCAAAGGGAGAGGAAAATGCTCACCCTCCAGAGGTAATCAAGTCCTATGAGCTCCAGGTCATCCATCATGTAAGCACGCCGTTTCGCCACAAGCTTTCCTTCCCGACAGTTCACAGCTTTAAAGAAGCGTTCAAAACATTTCATGCCATTTTCTGTTAAAAGGGATGGATCTAGTTGCAACACATTGTTTTCAAAGAAGTCTTTATTAATGTCTGGGTCCAGGTCTGGTTCATCCCCCATGAGCTTGGAGTACCATTTAAAACAGGCTTCACGGTCACAAAGGTAAACTGCATTTTCAGCTAAACACTTCCAAATCTGCTTTGCCTGAGGAGCACAAAGCCAAAGCTGACCATCCTTTAATAAAAACCTGTATATACAAAGAAAAAAAGGACATAAATAGGATAATGTTTAAAAGGTCAACCAGAAGAAACAAATTTTAACACAACCGTACTTTTTTTAATTGGAAATCTATTGAAAGCTTGGCACTGCCTCATGTTTAGTTGTAGGAATCAGCCTTTTTACATTATTAACCTGTTGGAGGTATGTAGTGCATACTAGTTTAAACGATAACGTGTTCCCAAAAAGGTAACTGATTTGACATATCATGATTGAATGGGTCAAAATGCTTTAGTGCTTGCCTCCTAATTTCTCATTGAAATAGCATAGATCCAACAAAACTCTAAAAATAAAACCGAATACATTGACTAACTTTTCAATTAGGAAAGAGTGATCTGTTTTTTTCTACATGTTTGACCAAGTATATAAATGAATAAGACATTGAAAATGCATTCTGACAGACACTTTGCTAGGTTACCTGGAATTTTACATCCAGAGAAGGTCAAGAAACAAAGCTACTTTTGGGACTGGCAGAGAGCGAGATATAAAGACCTGCACGCAAAACTTAGAAACAAGCGCTGTAAACCGACAGATGTGCTCAATGTTCACCAATAGTAATACTAACAGATAATTAAATTGTACAAGTGCATATTTCCACTGATATGGATTAACTGAACCAAACTAAAAAACATAATACAATCACAAAAAGCGTTGTGTGAGATTATTACGGTTCAGCATTTCCATGAATGAAATTTATATACAGGGTTAGTCATATTTAGATGCTTCTTGATAGAAACAGACATCGTTGCACTATAAAATAATCTTATAGATAATACTGACATATGTTTAACTGAAGATTATAAAAAAAAATATTAAAACTGGTAATTCTATAAAAACAAAGTAACACTATAGTGTCAGGAAAACAAACATGTATTCTTGACCCTATAGTGTTAAAACACCATTTAGCCCTCCCCTGCCCCCCCCCCCTCCCACAATATAGTAATCTCACTTGTGTTCAAGTCTGCTGCGGTCTCTGCTTCCCCATTGGCTGAGACTGAGGAGGCCATCATGGGCAGAGAGCGCACAAGCCAAACACAGCCCTGACCAATTAGCATCAACTCATAGAGATGAATTGAATCAATGCATCTCTGAGAAAAGTTCAGTGTTCCCATGCAGAGGGTGGAGACACTGAATGTCAGCGCTGCACACTGTGCAGTACTGCCCCAGGAAGCACCTCTAGTAGCCATCTGAGGAGTGACCAGTGGAATTATCCCTAGGCTGTAATACAAACACTGCATTTTCTCTGAAAAGGCAGTGTTTACTGCAAAAAGCCGGAAGGGGATGATTATACTCACCAGAATAAATACAATAAGCTGTAGTTGTCCTGGTGACTAGAGTGTACTTTTAAATAAAGCGGTTTCATTAGTAAACCAGGTTATGAAATCGATTTACAGGTTTCTGCCATGTTCTCTGTGATACGTAATTGACAATTGGTAAAATAATTAAAATAATGAATGACCGAACACGAAGGAAAAGCATTTCATAAACTCGACGCAGCTTCAACTTAACTTTTACACAGACTCTTCCAGGTATGTAATGAATAGGAGGAAGTTAAATATTACCTTAGAAAGTTTAGCCGTTCCTGAACTTCCTGAACATGGCTGTATCGACTTCCTGGTCTCACGGTCTGTGGATCATATTCTCCATGTTCTGAAAGTAAAACAGATTTGGTATTCTGAATGTTTAAATAATGACAGCGATAATCATAAACCATTAGTGCTGCTACTTGCAATTTTGGGTTCCATTAAATCACATGTTCACAAGAAAAGCAAATTACTATGTAAAATGCTCTAGCTATCTTTAGCCATGATAAAGAAAATAATAATAATAATAATAATAATTACGTTCAATAAAAATGAATTTAATTCTTATTTAGGATGTGTTTATATTAAATTAGATTAGCTACTCTTTATAGACTTTATGTTCTACCAGAACTGGGAAGAATATTCAGCATAAAAGGGTCAATTTCCATTATGACAAAAGATTTTAAACAAACAAACCTGGTAATTTGAATGGTCTCGGTAACTATTAATGTCATTTGGTTAAGATCAAGTTTAATGTAAAATTTTAACACATAGCAATATTTTGAAAGATTCTAGTTTACAAAGTATCCAGGAAATAAAGTCTAAAAAGGCCTCCACATTCCTCAAAGCCAACACAGTTTCTAATTTATTTAGTAACCAAAGAATAACAGGTAATGCAGGTTGTTAGCATTGTTGACATCTTTGCTAAATGCCATTATATGCATTCTTTTCTGGTGGTGAGCAAACAAACCATTAAAAGAATAGCAATATTTTGAGAAAATATGGACGATTCACAAATTCTACATTTGTCAATATTTGCTTTAATAAAGAACATGCTATATTAACACAAGTGTCAGCAACCTTATATCTGTTATATGATTTAAGTGAGAAAAACTTTGTAACCTTGTTTAACAATGCTTTTCTGTTAGCTAAAGTACAGCATTTTTCTACTTACAGATGACGTTTCTACATGTACACTATGTGAGTGCATATATTCTTATTACATTATTGAAGAGTATAAGTATTTTATTTTCTTGTCAATCAATATGTATTTAAAGAATTTGTTACAACTAAGTAAGGGCTGTAAAAAAAAAATTGAATGCCAATTATCTCCAGCCACAAAAAGAATGACACTAAAAATTCTGTACATTGGTTTATGAAATTCAGTAGTACAAACGCGTGTTAAAAGAAAACGGATTAATTAAGCAGTTTTGGGGCAGCCTCACTGCTAAATTCTCTGCTATTTAGGAGTTAAATCACTTATGTTTCTGTTTGTGCTCCCCTAGCCACACCTACTCTGCCTGTGACTCACAGAGTGTCGATGAAAAGAATGGTTTAATTTTTAAATCAAATTGTACAGCACAGTGTTTTTACTTTAGACATTTTTATCTCTTGCTCTGTTTATTCAACTTTAATACAGGAGGCTCATGCATGCTATTAAAAGAGCAGAAGAGACTGTGCAATAAAGGAATTTAAAACATTGTCGCTGGCTTCACAGGAAATATGACTGTAGGTCACATGCACAGGTGTGACAAGGGCTGTATAAATGGCAGAACTGAGCAGTGAAACTGCAGGGACATGATCTATTCACCAAAACTGCTTTGTTAAGCGAAAGTTGTTTTGCTGCTCATAGTGTAAAAAAAAAAATACAAACAAGCTACGATTTGCTTCATCTTTGAGTGTATATGAATTTCCATGAATGCCTACACTATTCATGTTCTTTCAGAATATGAAAATTGAAGATATTCACAGACAATCATTAAGGAAATAAAACCCACACACTATTTTAAGAGGCGTGAAACGATTCCTAACAAGCACCACTCTTTTCCAACCTATCTAAAAAAAATTACAGTGCTCCGATAAATTTTGGTTTTGCAGTACAAAAGAAATTGCATACTAAAGATAAATTAGCTTATAAAAGTAAAAATAAAAAAGGTCACACAAGGACATTCTTACCTTTAGAGTACTGTCGCATACTATCCATGTAGGAGGAAAGGTTTTCTGCCACCAAAGTAACAAGAGCATGGTTATGCTGAAGTTGGTTAATTAAGTCATGGCGGTAAAAAACATGAGGGCTGCGTTGTGTTTGACTAAAATTAAAAGGCAAACAAAGTAATTAATAAAATGTCACCTTGAAAATGAGATCAGTTCATCAAATGCCCAGGGGCAGATGCAAGATGAAATCTGACAATAGCATTATTAAAAGACCTGTCTAGGCTATACTGAAATTACAATTCTGTAGAGCTAAGCAGCAAAGATACAGAGAAAATTAATACATGCAGCTGTGTAAACGCAGATAGGTCTAAACACGTTTGTTAAAATGCTGATTATTTATACATATTAAGTGCCTAAAGTACAAATTAATATTATTTAGAATGTTATGATAATTTTTAGATTGATTGGCACAAAATGTGTTCTGATCAAGGAAATTGACACACACACACCATTATTAACATACGGTAGTTAGATTTTTGCCAACATGCCAGTAGTCTGTGACAAATGGCAACAAAACTTATTTGCTGTGAGTCTATTTAACACTAGTGTGCCAACATTATACAGAATATTTAGTTTCAAACAAAAGGTTATAAAAAGAGCATGTAATACAAAGCGATTCTACACATCGTTAGGCAATGATGCTTGAACCATACTAATGCTACACAAAGTCCCAACTGTGATAACATTTTTGCTTTAAAAAAGCCTATTAAATATACGCATATATAGTTTATGTATACTGTACAAATTATCAGGGATACAAGTATATTAAAGTGCGCAGGTCAGGACCAATATGGTTTGATGTTACGTTATTGAGAATAAAAATATACTCTATAAATTCTGCTAATTTATTTGCTGGCAAATATATTTAGGAATGGATGTATTTGTAAATGTATTTGCATTTGTATATTTGCACAATGTATAAATTGAGTCTATAACTACAGAAAGTGAACTTTCATTGGAATTTAGATATGGTGAGATGAGGTTCCTTGCTTATCTCAAGATGTTATAGAGCTTAAACCCAAAGTGTTGAACCTGGCACCCAATCGCTCTGCCTATGAAAAATCGGACGCAGTCCAAGGCTTGAATCAGTAAGCCTTGAACAGGGGTGCTGCTGATGGGCTGAGAGCGCAGCTTATGGGTAGCTTACCACTCGCAATATGGTTTATAAACATACATCATTTATCTCAAGCTGTTTTGTGAATGGTGAGCTACTGACAGGCTGATTTAAGGCTCGGACTGTAGGGGATGTTCGTGAGTAGAGCAATCAGACTCTGGATTCAACATCTGGGTTTAAACAGCATGTTAGCAGTTTAATCTTTAAGGTAAGCCAGCGCCTAGGGATCTCCTCACAAAATAACCTAATTACGATCAAGTTGTTAATGTGCTCAAAGTGTCCCTTTAATTACAACACAACACATGAAATAACATGTTGAAGAAAACAGTCTTACAAAATATGCATGTTGTTCAAAATCTTAATATCACCAACCTATATCTGTTCAGGAAAACAAAAACTAACCAGGAAATAATAGCACTATCTGCATTATGGATTACTAAATGAAACAATCTCTCCTAGCATTTATTGCATTAGGAAACAAAACAAAATACATTTAAAAAAAGCATACCTTAAATTTTGAGGTGCTTCGCCAAACAAACTACAGATTTCTCTAATTTGTTTAAGTGCAGGGATAACCCACTTTTCATTTGTACGCAGCTCTTCTATAAAGCGATCTATCCACTGAATCTTCTGAGTGTCTCGATCCTTCAATGGAAAAGTTATAGTGAGCCCTTTGTTCCCAACGTTATGGGTCTGCATTAAAGAGGAATTAACACTTACTTTCTATAAAACTATACATTATACAGCTCTCTCCTCTGAGTAAAGAATCTATTTTCCAAAGTGTGGAACATAGTTACTGAATTATGCCACCAAGTACATCATCAGATCCCAAAATGGTTTCAAAAGCTTGGCACATCCCGATTTATTATGAGGGTTTCTGTAAGCCTTGTTTTCTAAAAATGGTGCACTTTTTGGAATCAGATGCGGAACTGAGAAGAATACATCAGTGTGTTATCTTACTTTACTCAGCAGGGGAAGCTTTATAATGTATCAATTGTTACTTCTAAAGTTATTATACAAGTGTCACTTCCCCTTAGACATGTCATCCAAAAAAAAGTTTTTTGTTTTTTTTTAAATTACAGTATTATATCAGCATAGCTATGTATTTAAGAATAATCATGCACTAATTTAAACTGTAAAAATATGGTGCATCCATTGATGTTTTATGGTTGAGCATTTTCAATGCAATAGATGTCATACTCAAACAGATATATGAAATGCAATGCTCTTAAGAGTCTATTTGCATTATGTTAATTATGTGTCTGTTTAGACAATACTGTCCCATGCAACTTCAAATAAAGCAATCAACATAACGCAGAACACTACAAAGATAAAAAAGTGAACCTACTTTACCAACCTGCGAACAACTGTAATCCAAAATTTTTATATGGGCACTCAAGGCCTGGTCCATAATATCAACAGGAACATCATCACTGTGTGCCAAATTCCATAAAAGGTTTAAAACCTTATGCGCCATCACACCATCTTTGTCATCTTCTGCAAGGCGCCGTATTAACTCTAACAGTTTTTCTCGTTGCTTTTTACTTGCATTTGTCCAACTTGCCTGGAAATTTAAAAGAAATTAAATCAAAAAAATGTTTCCACTACAAAAACATTATAGGCACAGAAATAAATAAGTGGGGAAGATAAAAATGTAACACATTGCATTACAAAATAGAAGTGCCCTTGGCAAATTGGATGGTGAAACCCAACATTAATGTTTACTGCCATTTATTTTAGGACTACTGTCAGTAACTCTTCAGGGGTTATTCCATTTCAGTAATTTGAAGTGGTCATGGTTCCTGTGGTATGTGCAGCATTTTGACATGAAATGCTGCACATATGGCAACTAACCTTTCTGCTGTTGTAAGTGTAACTCCACCTCCTGCAACATCATTGGGATGAAAGCCAGCCAAGAACTGCAGCTTCGGCTGGCGATTGTCAATTCAGTGCATATTTCATTGCACAGAGTATGCCTCATTGGCTAAGAGTGGTAATCGGATTCTCTCAGTGGTTATAATGAATGGAATAACTTTCTTTTTGGTGTATTTATGCAATTTGAAGCTGTATGAAAACTAAAGGGGCTACTTTACGGGACATGTATCTGACATTATTTATTGCACTTGAAAGGTATTCTCTCAGTAGTTATTTCAGCCATCTTGTGGTTACCCATAGACACTTACACAAATATATATTGTTTAATCTCAAACATTGTGTGTTTGGCCATCATCCCAGTTCGATTGATCACTTACATTCTAACACATTATGCTCGTTTTCATTTCTTTTACCCTATACATCTTAAAATGTTGACCAATTTCTGTTACTTGTTCCGTTACATATTCATTGATTCGATCACATTTAATGACTAAAGTACTGGAAAACAGTGTATGGGATCAGTTAAAGTCTACAGATATTAGGTACACTTTGCGGCGCAGATATATATAACAAATTCAATACATACATAGATCTGCACACACCAGTCAAGCCATAAGACTTGCTTTTTTCCACAGAAGTCTCACATTTGCCACACTGTTACTACTGCAAGGGATTCTCGGTGGGCATATGCAAAGAAGTTCAACAAAGAACCCCCTTTTTGCCTAATTATTCATTTTTAAACATGGATTCCTTGGTGCTTATGTCTGCTGTATAAAACAGCTTTAAAACAAAAGGCAGGAAGAACACTTAACACCTGTCAATTGTAAATTAAGGTGTATTTGTGCGTTATATAGGGATCGATATAAATCATTTATCTCAATGACACACACAAATACACAGTAATTTACAATTGACAGGTATTAAAGAGTGTTTGCATGTTTAAGACCTGCATTCTTCACCTCTGTATTGAAAAAGAAAAACTTCCCACTAAAATAATTTACCTTGAAACAATCAAAAAGGTGGTCAAGTTGTTCAGGAGAAAAATCCCATGCAAGCTTGGCCAGGAGATCATGGACATTTTTCACAATAGCTTCATGTTTTCCTGCCTGTAACCAAAGCAGCAGAGATGAGATATTGCAGTGAAATGAAATTAGTTCTTCCAACTAAATTAATTACATTACAACAAGTATTTAACGTTTTACTTTAAAGGAACATCAGCACTAGAACAGCTTAATTGGAGTAAAGTTGTCATGGTGAGAGGTCGCTTGCATTGGCTTACCTCAAGGGGATAAATCGATAACGAACAGTGAAATACCAAAGTGTTGACACAGTCACCTGGTTGCTCTACCCAGCTATTTCCACTGATGTCAGAAGCTTGAATAAAGAACCTGCAGATAGGCTGAGTTTGTCAGCTGATGCGCTTAGCCTACAAGTCACAAAACAGCTTGAGTAAAATATGTATGTTACTTAAGCCGTTTTATGAAATGGGGAGCTACGGATAAGCTCAGAGCATTAACTGACACTCTAAGCTGAACAGCGAAACCAGTCCATGGCTTCCTGATTTAAGCCTCGGACTGAAGCGGAGATAGCTTGATAGCGCCAGAACGATTCAACACTTAACTGCTCATTAACAGCTTAATCCCTAGCGAGAATTACAACATTATACTGAAAAGTAACAAGTCAAACTACCTGTGCTGCCCAAATGTTGTCCAAATCCTGCAAAGTTAGGGCTTTTTCCTTGATAACAAATCGAAGAATCTTCTCTAATTTCTCTACATATTGAGGCTGATGAAGACTATCTCGTAAAACAATTGATAGTATATTGTTCTGCTGGATCCACTCCTAATTAAAAAAAAAAAGATATGTTAAAAAAAGGATACAATTAAATACTAAGGGCAAGGAAAGCACTTTAAAATATTTCAGTCAACAAACTACAACAGTGGTTCTTAAAAGATCCTTTTCTATCACACCAAGTATTTTTTACAGTTAAACATATGAATTTAACTGCAACATGTGGACTTCCAGGAACACTTTGTTTATGCCCCGTAGAGTATTAAATACATCTTACAAATATCACCAGGAGTTACTTACAGTGCAAGACCTTGTTCCTGGAAGGCCACATGATAATTTTGTACAGCCTATCCTAAGGCCTAAACGGTACCTGTTGGTGTTGAGGGAGTGCAGACAAATGAGGGTAAACCGTATGTCAACACAACCAAAGCAAATTAGGTCCATGGTATCTTGTGGGCAACACGTAAGCATTTTACTTACTGCCATTCGTTCTGCAGTTAGCCACTCCTCCTCCTCTGGATTTCCATGTCTGTGCGTATAGTATGACACACTGGATATTACTTTGTTAACTTCATTAAGTGCATTCATTTTTCCATTAAAGGAAGAAATTTGTAACAACCTGCAACACAAGTGTACCATTAACAAGTAGTGTATTTGTGTTAAAAGAAAAATCGTAGAAAGGAGTGCAAAAAAAAAAAAATCACTTTCATGTAGAATTGTTACAGTCCTGTGATGAAAGATGGAAAGGGAGCGTAAATATTTTTCAATGATTATATCTGTTAAAGCCTGAAAAATTAAAACAATTAAAGGATCACTATAGTGTAAGGAAAACAAACTTGTTTTCCAGGCACTATATAGTCCTTAGGTCCCGCCCAGCCTCAGGGGCCCCCTTCAGCCACTTACCTCCACCCAGTGCCGGGCTCCCTCAAAGCTGGTAACCTCTCTTCCCCCTCTGACGTCAGCTCCCGAGTGAAGCCGAATGCGCAGTCAGAGCCGAACGCATTCAAAATGCCTATAGGAAAGCATTTCTCAATGCTTTCCTATGGAAGTTCTGCGTGCTCAATGCGATTTGTGCATTGGGGGAAGCGCCTCTAGCGGCTGTCAGGAAGACAGCCACTAAAGGCTGGATTAACCCTGCAATGTAAACATAGCATTTACATCTGAAGGGTTAAAACCCGGGGGACCTTGCACCCAGACCACTTCATTGAGCTGAAGTGGTCTGGGTGACTATAGTGGTCCTTAAACCCCTTAAGGACCAAACTTCTGGAATAAAAGGGAATCATGACATGTCATGTGCCCTTAAGGGGTTAATGAAAATGCATCATGGCAGTTAACTACCCATTGACTAAAATGCAGCTAGTCCTTATCTGAAAGTAATACATCTTTCATAGCTTCAAATTTGTGGCCATTGTTTCACTCAAATAAGTAATGAAAATATTTATAAAATAGTCTAAAGTAACTTTTAAAAATGAAAGCAAAATATTTAATTTGACAATAATAGACCACAGCAAAGAAAACACAAGCAGAAAAGCTTTCTTTGTGTAATTACAATTAACAAAGTACCTTTTGATCTGTATTTTGGATAAATAAAATGATATATAAAAAAAAAAAAAAAAACCCATAACCATTCTAAATTAATAACTTACCTAAGTATCATTTTAAGTCTAAATATTTCTAAGTTTTTGACAGTTTCTTCTTGTCCTGGTACACGGGAAGCTAGATTTTTAAGAGATTTTATTATCATAGACAGAGCATCATTTTTGGCTTCATTCTTTGCTTCTTTTTTCAGCTCATCGTCAGTTAAATTTTCTAGAAACTGAGGAACCATTTCTATAATTGGAAGAAAGTATTTCTTGACTGTGTGAAGTGTTAAAAAATCATAGCATTGTCCAAATGGCCTAAAATACAAAAAGTGAAAACACATTTTAGCAACCAGTGCTGTAAATCCACCGAATTAAAATTAAACACAAAAATCTAAAACATGGGACTCTATTACTTATCAAGGCTTAAACATTTAATGATATTTCTGCAAACAGTACAACTATCTGTTGATCTCTATATCCACACATATTTCAAGTCACCAAACTTTAGCTTAATGAAGCAGTTTGTGTGTTTAGATCATGTCTCTGAAGTTTCACTGCACAATTCTCTGCTATTTTTGTTTATACAGTCCTAGCCACACCTCCCCTGACTGTGGCCGACATGGCCCGCATGATAACAAAATGGTTTAATTTTCAATCAGATGTAAGTTACTTTAAAAGTTTTTATCTCCTGCTTTGTAAATTGAACTTTATTATATCCAGGAGGCTCCTGCAGGTTCTACTATTAATAGAGCAGGAGATCAGAAATTTTAAATTAAACAGAATTTGCAACAAAGGAAGTGTAAGCATTAGATTACAGGAAGTGTTTAGGAAGGCTGAAGTCACAGTCCGGGAGAGGTGACTAGGTCTGCATAAACAAACTGATGTAACTCCTAAATAGCAGATAATGGAGTAGAACTGCAGGGACATGATCTATACATCAAAAATGCTTAAGTAAGCCAACATTGATTTGGTGACTCGTGCCCCTTTAAGCATTACAGTTTCACTTGTTCACAGGTTGACTG
Organism: Pelobates cultripes; assembly: GCA_933207985.1. NCBI lineage: Eukaryota > Metazoa > Chordata > Amphibia > Anura > Pelobatidae > Pelobates > Pelobates cultripes. Next base: position 82,637,604 of record OW240912.1, on the reverse strand, counting down.
ATATCCATATTCCTTCATCAACCACCACAAGTCCCTGATTTCATTCGAACTAACCTTTTTATTTGCAATGACCTATATTTCGACTACACTTCATTACATTTTTAATACATTACCCACACAGTCAGTCCATAATGCTAAGTTTTACCACTGGCCCAAAGTTCCAAAATATTTCAAGTTCAGAGATGAAAACCGGAACTTCAACACTATATCATTCTTTCCTGTTGTGGAAATCTCTGTGCATCATAATTATTTATTTTGCCTCCTTGTAGTTACACCAGGCAATATAAAATATAAAACTCTGGTCAGAATAGCGGCTTTACAGAGCAGTGGGTGGTGATTTAGTATCAAAGGAATCTAAAACTAGGAAATCCTTCATGTGCATCAACAAGCACACAGATTAATATCTATATACATTTCATACACAACAATGGGGAAAAAAACTGTAAAATTAACATTTTAACTTACTTTATGAGTGCTGCAATGATTTGGACATTCAATGCGGAGCCATTCATAAAGCGATCATGCAGTATCTGGAACCCGTTTAATGTGCCAAACTTGTTTATGAGGTCTACTAACCAACCCTAGAAAGTAGAAAAGGTACAGGAATACAAATATATAAAGCCGCATACGCTAAACATGTGATTAAACAATACCAGAACACGTGTTTTCCAGATAATTGAAAGGATACTCTAAATAGTAAAACTACCACAGTGCAATGTGATGGTGCTGTCCAGGAAGCGGTCAAATAATGTATGAATGGCCTGACACTTAGCTGGCTCAGTCAGATACCCATGGTCCTTCCGGTCTACAGTGTCATGCTAAAGGAGAAGTTCATACTTCCTCACAAGCATAACAACTTTGGACATGTTAGAGTCAGGTAAACATCTGCTAAGTGTATTGCTGTAGACAGAGGACAGTGGGTGTCAAAAGGAGCCCAGTAAGTGTCAAATTATTAAACTATTTAAAAGAACACTATAGCATTGGGAATAGAAACATGTACAAACATGCATCCCTAACAATATAGTGTTCCAACCAATTAGATGAACTTCCCACTCCCCTAAAATACATTAAAACACAGTGAAGAGGGGGCATGGCCGATCGAGAGACTAAGCGGACGTCTATGTGTGAAGCTCCGTAACAGAAACAGGATAACCACAACTTTGTCCGAAACCCCCCCCCAAAAACGAGACTAACCCGACAGAAACTTCACCCCCCACCAGAGGATACAATGGGGCGCAAGAACAAAAAGACTCAGTGCCCAGAGACCCCTCACTTTCAAGATATCCGGCTCTCCTTTGCCTCGGCCGCAAACCAAGAAGGCCAGAGGAGAACAGGAGATGTCGGACGACACCCCATGAAGAGGAAGAGCCTCTCACGCCACAGTCAGGCAGGGAGTGCAACTCATCAGAATCGGATGAGGATTCAGCTGCCTCCACGAAGGGAGATATAAAGAAACTCCTGAAGGTTCAGAATAGTATGGAAAGAGGATCTTCAGGTGGCCCAGGCAGAGGTGGGGATAGTCCACAACAAAGTGCGAGCTATGGAGGTGAATGAGGCTGCCAGGGAGAACCAACTACAGGAGGCCAAGACACAAATGGAAGGCCTGGCCTCGCAAGTACAGAGGCTAAACCGAACAGTGACAATGCTGGAAAAACGGCACTGGCGCGGGAGCATACGCCTCAGGGGGATTCCTGAGGCGATTGGAAATGAGAGGCTACTACAATTCACACAGAGCCTTAACAACACAATGGGACTCAGAGGAGGGTCTACCCCACCACAGATTACTTCGGTGTTCAGAGTCCGCATGTCCTCAGCGGCACCAGAGAAAGCTAACAGGGACATCATAGTGGTGACACGTGATGTGACATTTAGAAACGCCATAATGAGCTTTTCTAGAACACAAGCGACTATAGTCTTTGAGGGCTGTAAAGTGGCCATATATGGAGACATTCCGTTCTCAGTGCTGGAGGGAAAACGAAAATTGGCACCTGTGGCCAGGAGACTGTTCTATAAAATATCGATGCGGAATGGAAGGGTTCCTTGGAGACACATCCCATACCCAGACTTCGGCAGAGGATCCCGAGGCCTTCTACAAACACCTAGGCCTGCAACCCCAGACTCCGCCAGAGACATCTTCCAGGCTGCATCAAGAAGGCGGATCAAAGGCAGAGACAAACAAGGTGCAGAGACTATCGGGAGGAACTGCCTCCTGGCGCTGAACTCCAGACCATAACTCACAAGAGATGGGCGAGGCAGAGGGAACGATAGTGCCAGGAATACAGTTTTGTATTCCTGGCACTATAGTAACCCATTGAAGTCAGGACACAAACACAAGCCTATGTTTAAGGGTGTCCAGAATCTAAAGGTCCAATGGAAAGCCAATGGGCGACGTCAAATATCCTGTTACTGCAGACTACACGTCTGAAGGGTCTACACCTAGAGAATGGGGCATCTTTTTAAAAATATTCCACAATTTTGACATGGCATTAGTCATTAAGCTTCATACCTGCATTTCCAACAATCAACAGAGAGGGAGCACACTGCAAAACAAACTATGACAGACACATGCTAATTCTAAAACATCTATCTCTAGTTCTTACTATGCTAGTAGATGTTTTTATATTATTGCACCAGAGAAGTGAACAGTTATTGCAATTATGCCAAATAAAAAACATGTCTCTCAAATGAATATAAAACATTAAGTTTATGTTGTACTTCCTTAATATAAAAAAATTCCTCGATGATGGTAAATCATTTAAAAGGTAGCGCAACTATAAAAAGGTTGTAAAATCCGATGAAACAAATACAACATTAATAATCTGGTGTATATGGGGAGAAAAAGGTGTACTTTATTTTAAAAATAGAAGAGTGAACTATCAACCTTTCTTATTTTAAAAGGCTTTAAGCCTTTAAAAGAAACATTGCACGTTCATATGATATCTCCAAACACATTTAATAACTCTAAACATTACCAAATGTACTGTCCAATCAATGGTAAAGCACGCAGCAAACAATTTAAAATAAATAAAAATAATAATGATATAAAACCTGTTTTATCTGTTTTAGGCAAGAACTATATGAGCTGGTACTTCATACTCCAGAAATTTAGAAGAAGCCTCACCTTTGGTGAACGTGGATCAGGAGGACGAGCAAAAAGTTCATCTTCCGCCAGCTGCACCCCAGCAGGAACAGTCTCTGATGGACGTGTACCATTGTAGATATGAAATTTACAATGAGGATTTAAGGCCATAGCAAGAAGTTCAAGAAGAGGAAACCAGTCCTGGGAAAGCTTGGCCACACACAGTTCCACAAGGCGGTGGGTGTTGTTAATAATACACCTCTAAGGGATGGATGTAAGAAAAAATAAAATACATTAAATAATGTTAGTCATAAACAAATCTCTGAAGTCGCAGAAATATACATTTACACCCCTACTAGTTTAGCATTAATACTGCAAGCGACAGACATCCAAGTAAGAGGAAAAAAAAAATGATACTTGCTGACTGTTATGGAGAGGGCTACAAGAGAGACTGCACATCCCACCACAATGACTTACAACGCACAGTTCAGTGGGGTGTTAAGCAGGCAAACACTTGTAGGCTTTTTCCTACTGGCAAATTCAGATGGTAATTATGAAAAGGTGACAATTTATACAATAAAATGTGAGGGGCGCTTGATAACATTTTGCAGCTATCCCCAGATTTCGCACAAAAAAACCCCCCAAAAAACCAAACAGCTTTACATAGAGAATTGCAGAGCGCAAATAATTAGATAAATGTCACCTTTTGGTCACACTGCGATAGCTGGAACATTAAGGTTTATCAGACGTCAGTTTAAGAAGAGCTGTAGAAGTATCACGGGGTGACCAAAGGGTGATATTTATCTGTGATTGTTATTTGTGCTCCCAATTCTTTATATAGTTAAGTAATTTATAAAATAGCTTAAAAGAAAAACTTTAAATTTTTATTTATTTTTTAATATTATGTTCACTATAAAATCAATCACGAACAGCATGATGACTTTGAATGTTAGTAATGTTTCACAATAAGTAGTTTAACCAATAACATTTAAAATAAATATATCAACCTGGGAACTCTGGAATAGTTGTGTAATCGTGATTTTAGAGGACTTCTCAATGTACAACATCATGCAGGTGATGTAGAACAGTAAGTTTTCTATGGGTTTAGGGCAGAATGCTCCTTTTAGATTCAGATGTACACTGATCGGCCATAAGATTAAAACCAGACAGGTGAATTAAATAACACTGGTTAGATCGTTCAAGGATGGGATATATTAGGCAGCAAGTGAACAGTCAGTTCTTGCATTTCATGTGATGGAAGCAGCAAATATGGGCAAGAGAAAAGATATAAAATGCTTTTGACAGGGGCAAAATATTGATGACTGGGTCAGAGCATCCCCAAACAGCAAGGCTTGTGGGATGTTCCTGGCATGCAGTGGTTAGTACCTACCAAAAGTGGTACAAGAAGGACAATCAGTAAACCGGCATCAGAGCCATGACAGCCCAAGGCTCACTAATGCACCATTTGGGCCAATCACACAGAAAAAACAGGGATGGCTTGAGAACATGACAAAGTTCAAGGTGTTGTCTTGATCTCTAAATTCACCAGATCTGATTGGGTATCTGTGGTATATGCTAAAACAACAAATCCGATCCATGGAGGGCCCAACTCGGAACTTGTAGGACTTAAAGGATCTGCTGCTAATGTCTTAAGTAATGTTATAAACGTCAACAGTCAGTGGTTTTAATGTTGTTGCTGATCAGTGTACATCTGAATCTTAAAGGTACATTCTACCATAAACATATACATCACCTGCATACAATAGGACATGTTCAGAGGTCTTGGGAGTCCATGCCTTGACACATCAGAGCTATTTTGGTAGCTCAAAAAGGGGACCTACATAATATAATGCAGGTGGCTTTAATCTCATGGCTGATCAATGTATGTGTATATGTATTAAACATAATATCTTTATGAAACATCTTGACAGTGGAATATCAGACATTCCAGTGCAATTTATTTCAAAAAGAAAAAAAGTTTTAAATACATAATAAGGTTGCCAACCTACTATCACCAACCATCCTACTTACATGAATCTCAAACTTCCAGCCACTCACTGCCTCATCAGTGAGAATTTTTGTAAAGGATATTGTTAGCCCATCCCGAAAAAATCGTTGGCAAGCTTCACTTTTCACATCAAGGCCTACATGAAAAAGGACGAAAGAAAGAAATATTACCACTAAAACTAATTCTGATAAAAGTAAAAATATTTTAAACGGCATGGTCACTATCTTAGCGACTGGACCCCAGCCCAGGGGATCACTCCCTACAGCCCCCCAACCATTTGTGACCGCAGGACATGTGCAACTTACCTTCTCCAACATTGTGCTAGTCCAGTCAGGTCTTCTTTCACAGTACCACCATCTTTGAATTTCTAAGATGGCCACACACAATCTTCTGCCCTACACCTTGGGCTGTACATCCAGGTTTCCAGTGGATCTGTGTTGACCCTTGTGATCGTGCAAGAGTCAACACAGAGGGTCCACAAGGAGTTGATACTGGAAAGAACACGACACTTGAAGGAGGTGTTTGACAGAAGTTGAGAAAGTGTGGTGCGTTTGTCAAGCTAGAAGGCCACTGTCAACTTTGTAAACTATAGATTATACATAAGGAACAGTAGTCCCTACATTTCCTCATGTATAGCTTTGAAAAGAAGAATCCTTTTTAAAAAAAAATAAAATAAAAAAATAGGTTTGAAAAAGAATAGAAAGCCGCCAATGACTGAGTGTCTCAAAGATTGAAAGTCACCCAGTCGTTACAACAAGCAGCCACAGGGTGATAGCTGTTTATACTTCCTCGTGCCCTGCTTGCAATGCCATTGATGTCCAGTCGCTAGCATGTTGTACATACACCCCTCTTCTCTTCATTCCTCCGACATGGTGTTTTGCCCCTTGGACCCACGTTGGGGCTCCAAATAGTAAAGGGAAACTCGTGGCCAGCAATTGGTGCTATAATTAAAATAAATTAGGCAAGGGGACTCATTGCCTCTTTCCGGCCCCACCAATAGTCAGCGGATTTGGGCTTGATTAAAGAAACAATAAAGTCTCCCAGTCTTTGGATTGGAGGAGATTGTGGAAAACGGCAATAAACATGGCGGACAGCTACTGCAGAGAAGTCCTGGAGCTGGAAACGAGTCAAGTAATTTTTACAGGACACCTATAGTAAATGTTATATTCCTTTAACTCATGGTGGGGTGGTGATGGAGGATGACATCACACAGCAAAATAGGTACATTAACACTATAGCATTAGGAATACATTTGGTAAATAAACTAAAATTACGTAGCTTCCATGAGCAAAGTACAAGCTTTACCTTTTTTACTAAGATCAATAGCAGCTTCTAGAAGAACTTCTAATTCACCTTTCGGCAAAACTGGAACAACCCATCGAGGTCTAGAAAAAGAATTTAAAAAAAAAAAAAAGGTAAGATTTTTTGCTAAAATGCCATCACCTCCAATATGAGAAATTCCCTTTTTGAGATAACATATCTTGGCATTTTTAGAAGTCTCAGACTAGGTCAATGGAATTGTCATGTGATGCAAACTGCACATAATTACTGTGTACATAACTAGAGGAGAATTGAAAGTAAAAAGTTACAAGCTTGGTAACTGTGGGAATGTTATGCTTTGAACTAGGGTGCATCTTTAGATCACATAAAAATAAAGGGCGATAGTGTGTTAATTATTCAAATAAATACAGACACAGAAAGACTAGCATAAAATAATTGAAAAGAATCGATGCATTCAGTATGCTCAGCCACAAGACTGCTCTAACATCTGAGAAGCCAAAGTTAGACATCATGCCAGATTTACACAAAAATATCATAGAGTGAGGTAGAACACAATAAGATTCTATGAAGCAGTTACAATGAAGTGGTAAAACTGTAAAATTTACATAATTTTTATAAATGCATTTTTTTACCTGTTGATCATATCATCTAACTTGGCCAAGTCAGTGTGAGGGAAAGCAGGCTCCTCATCTTCAAGTTGAGGTGCCGTATCCCCCTGACCCTGCTCATCTGGAGGGCTGACAGGGGAATTTTCATTTGAAGAATCAGGTGAGGAGGTCTAAAAAGTAATAAAATAATTATGTATATATCAAATCAGTACTCAATTTCCACTCACCACCGGTTGAGTGATTATTTAGCCCTGGCAAGTATGCCATTTCTTGCAGTGGTAAGCAACATTAAAGGCCTGGCTAGTAGCATAAGACTCAAGCACATGTGTTTGTACAATACAAAGCCACCATAGAGAGACACCACACATATGCATAAAAGTACACTTTCATTTATTGGTGTTAGCCAGGAGAATGGAGGCGGACGGCCAGCTGAGAGAGTATGGAGGCTAACACCCAGGCGTGCTCAAAGCTGCACAGTAAGCAGCCCTGCCGTTCAGCATCCCCACGTTCTGTATGGGGACGCTGAATTATCCTCATAGACATGCAATGATTCAATGCATCTCTATGAGGAGGTGCTGATTGGCCAAAATGGCATTTGGCCCCGCCCACTGCCAATTTTAGCCAATCCAATGTTTACTCCATGGGAAAGCATTGCATTGGCTAAAAATCAGCAATTTTTATGGCGTCACCAAGTGGGCGGGGCCAGCACTGGCAGACCCGTGGCGAGCTGAAAATATGGAGAGTTTTAACCCATTCTGAGGGGGTTGGGAGCAAGCCACCTAAATGGTGGGTTTCACTATAGGGTAAGGAATACAGGTTTGTGTTCCTGACCCTATAGTGATCCTTTAAATTCGGCAGGACATTTGCTCTAATCATCTCCTCAGGGACCTTAATGAACTATGCTATTAAATGTCAACATCAATTGAGAAGCAATTTGATTTTTAAAGGTCTTATAGAAAATATTGTTTATCTGTTTAAGCAATTTCAATATTGCATGACTTTTCTGATTATAGGGATATTTTGTTTATATCTTTGCAATAGGAATGTCCAATTTATAAAAATATTGCTCTAATTTGATAACAGGTATCAGCATCTCCTCATATAGATGGACTGAATAAATGCATCTCTATTTGGAACATTCGGCACATTTTGCAGCACTGACCCAGGAAGATAAATAATTAACAGTGTGAATCTATCCTCATTAATTGTGCATATCAAAATCATAAATCTACCCTCTGGATCGAAGACCTGGTGGACTAGATTAAACAGGCTTTAGTGGCTATCATTTGCCAGTACAACCCAGACTTCTTAGTATTGTTTGAAGCATGTATACTCGCAGGAAACAGCTTGCCCCACCATCCCAACCTATCTTTCGGTCGCCAGTAAGTTTCTTGTAATAAACAAAATATCCATAAGCTCTTTAAGTGTTTGAAAACCAGTGACCATTTTTGGGGAGGATTTAAAACATGTGCATTTACAGAAAGCAATGTAACCATATTTAAAGCGGCACTGTCATGCCGAATTCTGTTTTTTTTTAACCCCTCTCCCGCCTCCACTACATCCAATTGACTCACTAGTCACCCCCAAATGCCCCTAAGCCCCCAGCATTACCTATTTTTTAATCCTTATTTTCTGCCCCGATCTATATTCAGGGCGCAGCCATCTTTGTGTGGGTAGGTGAAGTCCCTGTGGGACACGTCATCAGCCCACACTAGGCAGACACTGAGATTCCCGCACATGCCCAGTGAAACACCTGGACATGCGAACGGGAATTTCAGCTATTCATTCATTCATCAGAAAGGCGAATGAGTGAATAGAAATATCAGCCGAACAAACAAACACAATGTATCAGTGTTAGTTTGTTCGTGCAGTTTATTACAAGGAGGGAGCTACCGGCATGCAGCTCCCTCCTTGTAATATGTAACTATAGAAGCGGCAGGGAGCAGTGCTCCCCACCACTTCATAAGCCCCCCCAGGTCCCCCTCTCACTCTATGGGGGTCAATATGACCCCCATAATAGCACAAGGGAGATAAAAATCTCCCAAATGCCCCTACTCGCTATACCGCGAGTAGGGGCATGTCCACTAAACAGTGAGCAGCCTGTGGCTGCTCACTGTAAAAAAAACAAAACAAAAAAAAACAACTATTGGCCCCCACCCCTAAACAGTGAGAATGAGGGGGGGGCAGTACTCCCCCCACCCCTGGGCGGCGGGTGGGGGCCATAATGAGAATGGGGGGGGGACCTACTGTCCTCCCCCCCGCCCCCACCCCTGGGCGGCGGGTGGGGGCCATAGTGAGAATGAGGGGGGGGCAGTACTCCCCCCCCGGCCCCCACCCCTGGGCGGCGGGTGGGGGCCATAATGAGAATGGGGGGGACCTACTGCCCCCCCTGGCCCCCACCCCTGGGCGGCGGATGGGGGCCATGAAGATAATGAGGGAGGGGGACCTACTGTCCCCCCCCGGCCCCCACTCCTGGGCGGCGGGTGGGGGCCAAAAGGAGAATGGGGGGGACCTACTGCCCCCCCCCGCCCCCACCCCTGGGCGGCGGGTGGGGACCATAGTGAGAATGAGTGGGGGGGACCTACTGCCCCCCCCGGCCCCCACCCCTGGGCGGCGGGTGGGGGCCATAATGAGAATGGGGGGGACCTACTGCCCCCCCCGGCCCCCACCCCTGGGCGGCGGGTGGGGGCCCTAAGTCAATTACCCCCCCCCAAGGTGACTAGGGGTCCCCAAGCCCCTAGTCACCCACCCCCCACCCAAAAAAAAACAAGTCCCTACCTACCCCCCTCACCCTAAAAAATAGTGAGGGGGGGATAAAATAACTAACCTGTAAAATAAAATTAAACTTACCATTCGACGTCTTCTTTTTTCTCAAATCTTCTTTTTTCAGCCCCAAAAAAGGCCAAATAAAAAAACCATCATAACCGTCGAATTGAAAATAAAATAAAAATCGGCGCCGAACCCCAAAAAAACCTGAGCGCCTTGCCCCGTCCTGCAATTAGGCTAAGAACACTCTGATTGGTGGGTTTAAGCCAATCACAGTGTTCTGTGTCATTTTACACAGCGTGGGAAAATTCAAAAGAACTTTCCCACACTGTGTAAAATGACAAATAGCACTGTGATTGGATGGATTTCAAGGAAATCCATATCCAGTCATAAGACCGGGAACTGCCCCTTCCCCCCCAAAAAATTAGATATACTCAGACTGATTCGCAGCTCCATCCTGTCATGCTATACCCTGCATAGCATGATTCCTGTGTCATCACTAGGGCACAAAGTTGGATATGGCAGTTTTCTGTACTAAAAGGGGGAAAAAATCCAATATGGGCATACCAAAGTGCTATTTCCCCATTTGTACGAATGCTGCCACATCTATATTTCGGGATCAACCAATATCACTTTTTAAGGACCTATATCTATTATCAGTGGACTTTCGGGACAAAGCAGGTACAGAGAATCGGTCGATCCCTAATCTATATAACCAACTTACATTTAAAGTGCTGATCAAGGTACAATTATTTGCCTAGGTAAAATGTTCTTCCATACAAATGTGACACCATACCAAATGCATTCTAGTATGAGCACAGTAAAATGGTACTTCCCCTACCATATTTATAAAAAAAATATTTCTTGTATTAAGATATGTCAAGGCCTCCAGTGAATTACAACATTACTTTCATCGGCTCAAAAAAATGCAATAACCTAAATCGCTTAAAACCTTCAAAAAGAGAGATTATGTTTAATTTGCTGCGGCCTGCCACAATCTCAAGCAATGTGGTTGTCCTTTTCTCCGTACCATCGTGAATAAAGTTGCACTAGTGGCGGTACTTAGAGGGAAAAACATCACACAATAACGATATCTGCAGATTGTTGCGCTGTTTTAGTGTGAACTGAAAGGGAACATCTCTCAGACCCACTGCTGATGGCTACTCTAAGACGGGCACGGGCCTCATTGGATCGTTTACCTCTGCAGGACACGTGGGACCCAAGATTCTAGCTTGCTAACACCAATATGACATGAAGTGTTGCAGATTGGTGCTGACTGTTGCCCCAATAACTTACTGTTGCTACTTACACCTCCACTAGTAGTCAGACTTCGCTATTTGGATACTCCTATCTTAGAGGATCACAGTGACTAAAACTTCTAGTCAGGCATTCATGATGACCTATTTCGCTTGCTCTACACACATTTACATAGACCATCGTATCTTTGTACCACTCCGTTACAATGCATATTTAGATTTTAGCCTGTATTTTTTGCAAAATGACAATTGGTGTTTTATTTTTCTCATATTACAAAACAGGCAAACAAAAAACGAATTTAAAAGATGAAACCGGAGATTTAACATTCAATCAGATCTATCTTTATATAGTAAATTGATTGCTTTTGTAGATTAAAGGACCACTATAGTGCCAGGAAAACATACTAGTTTTCCTGGCACTATAGTGCTCTGATGGTGCTCCCACCCTCAGGGTCCCACTCCTGTGGCGCTGAAGGGGTTAATCCTTTACCTTTTTCCAGCGCTGGGCTCCCTTGGCGCTGGGACTCTCCTCCCTCTTCGGCTGAATGCGCATGCGCGTAAAGATCCGCGCACATTCAGCCAGTCTCATAGGAAAGCATTAACAATGCTTTCCTATGGACGCTGGTGTCTTCTCACTGTGAAAAATCACAGTGAGAAGCGCGGAAGCGCCTCTAGCGGCTGTCAATGAGACAGCCACTAGAGGCTGGATTAACCCATAGGTACACATAGCAGTTTCTCTGAAACTGCTATGTTTACTGCAAAAAGGGTTAAACCTAGCTGGACCTGGCACCCAGACCACTTCATTAAGCTGAAGGGGTCTGGGTGCCTATAGTGGTCCTTTAATATCTTACTACATTGGATTACTAGAGTGTAGGGCTAAGTATCAGATATCTGCTAATACGAAGAGATGGTGAAGGACAATCCTCAATTTATGCATTGCAGCATGTAGAGGAAGTGATCTAAGATCACTTCCTCCCAGCACTTGTGAATGGGAATCTATACTGCAGCTGCTGTTGCAGCTCCTGTCCTTAAAGGACCACTCTAGGCACCCAGACCACTTCAGCTTAATGAAGTGGTCTGGGTGCCAGGTCCAGCTAGGGTTAACCCATTTTTTCATAAACATAGCAGTTTCAGAGAAACTGCTATGTTTATGAATGGGTTAAGCCTTCCCCCATTATTTTGTGAGTGCAGCCAACCCCCATTATTTTTGCCTAGATTAGGTGTTTTTAAAAAAACAAATAAAATCTTTCAACATTGAAGTTGCTGTTTAGTGGATAGGTGAGTGCGCTGGATCTTGTGTATTGTATTATTTGGCCCCCAGCAGCACCCCCATTTATGCATGTTAAGGTGAGTGCAGCCAACCCCCTCTTGTTTTATATATATTTGGGAGTCTAGCCAACTCCTTGGTTTTGCACCCCTCCCTGTCACAGGTGCCTCATCCCAGGGCCCTATTTAGCCTTGTACTGCAGAGAGCCCCAGATGGAATTTCTTTCCCCAAGTAGGTTAATCTCATAAGAGCAGACATTAGGCTGTTAGTGTAGGACCTACCAAAGATGGGGTACATTGACGTTGTGGCAGGCTTATGCAATGTATGATCATATAATGTAACTAAACCCCCATTATTTTTGCCTAGATTAGGTGTTTTAAAAAAAACAAATAAAATCTTTCAACATTGAAGTTGCTGTTTAGTGGATAGGTGAGTGCGCTGGATCTTGTGTATTGTATTATTTGGCCCCCAGCAGCACCCCCATTTATGCATGTTAAGGTGAGTGCAGCCAACCCCCTCTTGTTTCACACACACACACACACATACATATACATATATATATATATATATATATATATATATATACACACACACACACACACACACACATACAAAATAGTCTACTGGACTAGGACAGAGACACACAAACTTTTTTTTTTTTATCTTATTCCAAGTTTATTTTTGAAATAAATAAATTGATATTAAAATACACAAAGAATTAAGTAAAAATAAATAATTATATTTACACACACACACACACGTTTCTGTTAATCCTTGTTCTTATGTATAAATATTAGTAAGGTTTGTAAAACTTAACGAATAATGAAATAATTACGTATTACAAAGAAATATATTTTATTAGAAAAATGTTTAAAAGCCAAACTCACAAGTGGTGAAAAACACAACACTGGCCTCTCACAGCCTAAGCACAATCTGTAATTTATATTGTCAATTATAGGTAGAAATGGCAAAATTTTAGTCACTAAGCAAGACTTCTGAACCAAATTATGATCTGAGGTCAGAGAGATCAGATATAGGAAGTTATACTGTCAAGACAATGTAGTGATCAGAAGACATGGGTAACTAGTACTGTCTGAAATAACACTATGAACACATAGCAGGATCCTGGCTGGCAAAACCCTGAAGTAAAGTACATAAGTATTTCTCACAGGTTCCTAAGAATAGTCAAAAGAGCAGCACAACTCCCATTAGTCAAAGGCTTATTTTCCCCATGACTATAAGCCAGGGACAAAACATGAAAATGCTGAGGTCTTTTAGTGGATCAAACGACAGCATCATAAAGTATGTCTCTTGAATTACAAAATCACAAATTTGTCTAGCAGACAACCGCTGATAATTAATGGTCACCTGATTTTATAATGTATGTGTGGTACACAATCAGGCATGGCCCAAGACATTGTGCTGCCTGGGTCGAGGATTAAAAATACTGTGCCTCCCCAATACCTCACTCACATTAATTATGTTATGCAGTGTATGCAGCGTCTGTAGGCGATGCAGTGTGTGCATGTATATAGTGGATACAGTGTGTGCATGTATATAGTGGATACAGTGTGTGCATGTATTTAGTGGATACAGTGTGTGCATGTACAGGATGCAGTGTCTATTTGTGTAGGGGATGTGTAATGGGTGCAGTGTCTGTGTAGTGGATGTAGGTTTAAGGTCCTGCATCCAGTCAGGCCTCCACAAAGCAGTGTAGTGCTTGACAGAAAATACAGCAGCCATAAAAATGTCCCTTTTACGCTTTCTGTTGCGGTCACTTCATCAGCATAGCATTAATGACTACAAATATGGAGTTCAAGGTTAGCTGGCACATAGCATCCTGAAGCTTCTAAGCATGTACTCACAAATAATCAGAGGAAAAAAAAAACAAAACAAAAAAAAAAACAACTAAACAAACCTCCTTGAAATACATCACCATGGGGTAAGGTAGAGGTTGCTATTCCCAATAACAAATCCTGCTCTTCTACATTATGAGTCAAATGGACCTCCGCTATTATCAGAGATCTCATTGTTGCAGTGAGATTCATTTGAAAATAGGTCAACCAAACTGCAGATGAAATGTAACAAGAATAAAAAAAAATAAAAAAAAAATCTCTATTGTGAAAGTATGGTATTGAGCAGGCTTAGTGTTATGGTATCATAGGTTTAAAGGACCACTATAGGCACCAAGACCACTTCAGTTTAATGAAGTGGTCTGGGTGCCAGGTCCAGCTAGGGCTAACCCTTTCTGCTGTAAAATAGCAGTTTCAGAGAAACTGCTATGTTTACCTATGGGTTAATCCAGCCTCTAGTGGCTGTCTCATTGACAGCCGCTAGAGGCGCTTCCCACTGTGATTTTCACAGTGAGAAGACACCAGCGTCCATAGGAAAGCATTGATAATGCTTTCCTATGAGACTGGCTGAATGCGAGCGCGGCTCTTGCCGCGCATGCGCATTCAGCCGATGACGGAAGAAGAGGGAGGAGAGTCCCAGCACCGAGGGAGCCCGGCGCTGGAAAAAAGGTAAGGGTAATACCCCTTCCTCCCCCTTCAGGGGGCACCCTCAGGGCACTATAGTGCCAGGAAAACAAGTATGTTTTCCTGGCACTATAGTGGTCCTTTAAGGTGGGCTTGGAGTTAGAATTAGTGTTACTATGGGTTTAAGGTTTAAAAGAACACTGTATAGTGTCAGGAATAGAAACTTTTATTCCTTACACTATACCTATAAAAACAGTTTAGGCACCCCCACCCCTTCTCCCCTAACAGGATTAAACAGTGATTTTACTCACCTTTATTCCAGCGACAAGTGGAAGCATTGAGGGGCTATTGCAATACTCCGCAATGCCCCAATCAGCATCTCCTCATAGCTTTGCACTGATGTCTGTGCTGTATACTGTCCAGCACTGATCCAGGAAGTACCTCTAGTGGCTGGCTGACAGCAACTAGAAGTGATACAAGGCAGTAAATAGCCTACAGGGACATGCTGTACACACCACAACTACATTAAACAAACCAGTTTTCCTGGCACTATAGGCTCCTGAAGCGCTGCCCTTCGTTGGTGTCCCCCTCCTGCAAGGGCTGAAGGGGTTAAAACAATGTCCCTTGGCTCTGGGTCAGGTTCCGCCCATGCTTCTCCCATGCCGACAGGGGAGACCTATTGCGCGTGTGCAGCAATAGCCGCGCGCATTAGACCTCTCCATATGAAAGCATTATTCAATGCTTGTGGAAAAAAGAAAAACGTATACCGCGCCTAATTTATATATGTGAAATATACATACATATATCTTGAATATTCCAAACGGATCGTAACCTCAAAGAGAACAGATTAAAAAACAAATGATAGTGCAATACAGTAAATATATTCTTTAGAGCATATAGTATAAGGCTAAGTTCAATCCACTCACATATGGATGAGCTATAACAGAGCTCTGCTGTAAGAACGCCTGGACGGTACAATCCCCGTCTTTGGATTTGTAGAAGTTTCCACGAATATTTCCACAATGCAGTGGAAATGCTCTAGAAATTGTAAGTACAATACTATTTAATATTGGTCATACTACTAGTACTTACTTCACCATATTGCTGCTATTTTTTTCCTTTCATATTTACTACGCTCACTGCATTGTGGAAATATTCGTGGAAACTTCTACAAATCCAAAGACGGGGATTGTACCGTCCAGGCGTTCTTACAGCAGAGCTCTGTTATAGCTCATCCATATGTGAGTGGATTGAACTTAGCCTTATACTATCTGCTCTAAAGAATATATTTACTGTATTGCACTATCATTTGTTTTTTAATCTGTTCTCTTTGAGGTTACGATCCGTTTGGAATATTCAAGATATATGTATGTATATTTCACATATATAAATTAGGCGCGGTATACGTTTTTCTTTTTTCCACTATTCACTTACAAGGTTTGGGAATCCTTGTGTATATACTGCTGCCTGTTCACTATAGCGAGCGCCTATTATCTTCTTTTTTTCTATTATTCAATGCTTTCCTATGGGGAAAATCTGACACTAGAGATCCATGAGGACGTCCAGCGTCAGATAACGGACCAAATGTAAGTTTGGATTCTGGAAGCCCTCTAGTGTCTGTCAGACAGCCACAGAGGGCAGACTTAGAGCTGCAATGTAAACATTGCAGTTCTCTGGAACTGCAATGTTTTACATTGTAGCACTAAGTGCAAAAGTGTCACAGCACCCAGACTACTTCAATTAACTGAAGTGGTCTGGATGCCTACAGTGTCCCTTTAAGCTGCACTAGTTCTGCTGCCTATAGTGTCCCTTTAAAAGGTTATGAGTGCAATGAACCTGGTGCAAAACATGAGAATTGAATCAACCAATTGCAAGGTTGAAATACAGGTGTAGTTGAATGGCTGAATCAGTCACAATATACAGAAATAAGTCTGATCTCACTGGCAACCAAGCTGAAGTGCACACTTATTTAACCCCATAGTGACCAGACCGCTTTTCAATTTTCTTAACGTTTGGAACCAGGGCTGTTTTTACATTTCTGTGGGGTGTTTAGCTGTAATTTTCGACTTACTCATTTACTGTACCCACACATATTATATACCGTTTTTCTCGACATTAAATGGTCTGATATTTTCATCATATATCATAATTTACTATAATAATAAAAAAAAAAAAAAAAAAAATTAACTTTGACCCCCAAAATCTGTCTACAACCACCAAAAAACACCTGTGCTAAATAGTTTCTAAATTTTGTCCTGAGTTTAGAAGTACCCAATGTTAACACGTTCTTAGCTTTTTTGGGGAAAGTTATAGGGCAATAATTACAAGTAGCACTTTGCTATTTCCAAACTATTTTTTTTGCCAAAATTAACAAAAGTTCCATTGTAACACTAATATCTGTCAGTAATCCCTAAAAGAAGACAACATAAAGTATTAAACTTGGGGTATTTTGACTCTTCTCATGCAACCTTTTTACCACCAATCTATGCTAAAGTTTATTTTTTTACATACGAAGCAATTTAATACATGCACTTTAAGGGTTACTGCCAAAGAACACCGCAATATGTATTCAGCAACATCTGAATACAGTGATACCACCAATGTATAGGTGTCTGGTTTTCTGGGAGCTAAAATACCTTATTTGGAGGGTGCGCATTCCAGTTTTCCCAACTTGGAATTCTCACAGCTCGTCATCATGCATCCATGTCCTATTTGGGACATTTTTGAAGCGGCCAATGTAATTTAACCCCATTACACCCCAGGGTATTCAATATGGCGTGTGTCCAGTCTTTTTTAGTAGCCACATAGTCACAAACACTAGCGAAAGTAAGCATTTATATTTGTTTTT
The DNA here is from genome assembly GCA_933207985.1 of Pelobates cultripes. Classification (NCBI taxonomy): domain Eukaryota; kingdom Metazoa; phylum Chordata; class Amphibia; order Anura; family Pelobatidae; genus Pelobates; species Pelobates cultripes. The sequence goes on along the minus strand of OW240912.1, from coordinate 82,620,014 downwards.
GTGTTAAACAAATATCAACGCTAACTTTGGCCAGTGTTTATGACCAAGTGGCTACTAAAAACACTGGGCATATAGCCCATTTGCAATACCGTGGGTTGTCTACTATTGCAAATGGTATGCCATCATGAGGGTAATTCTCATTCCTGGGCTACCATACGCTCTCAAAAGCAACATAACCAATCTGGCAAATTTCAATGTGAAAAAAATTGAAATACACTATGTGAGGAGACTGCTGGCCACAATACTGCCACCCGCAACCGCAAAGAAAATCAACATTGCTGGGCTAGATTGCCTCCCAACACCAAAACTACTTCCACAGTGACCGGGGATGTAATACTCCGATGCTCACTACCTCAAGACAAAGGGCATATGATGGCAGTGGTGAGAAGCAAGACCCACTGATATTTGAGGAAACCCAACTGTCTTTATCAGGACTTTTCCAAAGCAATGCTGCAATGGAGGAAATCCCTGAACTCACTCACCACCCGACTACGTGCTGCAGGAGTGACCTACAGGTGGGGAACACAGAGATCCCTCCTTGTCTCTCACAATGGCGCCATGCACAAACTAACCACAGGGACTGCCATAAAAGCGTTCCTCTCTACACTGGGCATAGGGGATGTGACAATTCCCACGGCGGACCCAAGCCACACACACGAATGGGACCCGGCCAACGCAGTCCCATTCGTCCGGAGACCTGCAGCCTACTTGCCACCTGACTGGCACGGACAACACTAAGCCAAATGAAGAACTTCCAGAACGTTTTATCGTTATTGTTTTGGTTCAGTACAAAGTTACCGCTTACTAGCTACACCCAACACTACTACATTAGTCTTGGGACACCCAGGACTAGGGAGCTCCTGGCTGACCCCAAAACTGCACAAGCATAATAGTGCAATTTATGGCCCTGGTCCGGTTCCATAAAAATACACAGAGAGAGCAACTATACCTCTCCTGAGTGGTCAGCCATGCACATACTTGGACATCCCTCTGCAAGAAGGGAAAAACACAAGCAGCACCCACTCACAAGAAGACGCTTGCCTTTAACCTACTATTACCCCACCAACCCGTCTGTGTTATTAAGCTAGTTGAGAGCCAATACTAATGGCCTACAACTACCTATACATACTGGGGAAGAAGTAGCTTTGGCACCACCCTCCCTAGATTAAAGAAAACATACACATCACGCTAGACAAACGCTTACTGGGGATACACTCAGGATAAAAAAAAAAATTTTTTAAATGTGCACAACCGCAATCACACCAAATGTTTAATACTAGTTATATAAAGCCGAATGATATGCTACAGTGATATACCTGCATTTGTGTTATGCCATGCACATCAAAAACAAAGAATTATATAAAAATAAAATAAAAAAATAAACCTTGCAGTGTTACACATTGCCGTTCTGCAGAATAATTATATCCAATAACTCAATGGTGTCACAAACGTGGGCTATTGGCCCAGCCGAGACAGTGAGGAGTGTGTGAAAGTGAAAGGGTTAATGACACCTGACCCCTGGTTGCTTGTTGCTAGTCCCAGTAACCACTAAATTAACCCCTGCAATCCCTTCTACACCAACGCCCTAGTACACATTTACTGCCACCACCAAGACTTTATACCCGGCGTCTTCGGTTAACCCACACACACAGTAGAATTATAGTAATCATAACCTTACTTTACTGATCAGACATATATGATTAACCCCTTTGGGTAACATGTTTACCTGAGCTTTCATCAGAAGAGTGAGCTCATAGAGAACAAAGACACAATCTAATTAAGTAAACATTTAATCTGACAAAAAGGATTCACAGTGTTGTGTACAAAAATACAGAAATAACTGACACACAAAAACAGATAAATTGCAAAAAAGTCCATAAAATAAAATAGGAGAATACACAAGAGATCCTTACGTATATTTACTGCTTATATATAATTTTTGTGGGAGATTCCGATGTTAAAGTTCTCCAAGTAGTTGTTAAAACGAAAAATCTCTCTGGATATCCCAACATCCTCAATATATACACCTTAAAACTAGTTGTTTCTCAGTGGGCAGACCCCTGGGTGGATCAGAGGGGTTTGGCGTGGCAGTTTATTGCCCACTTTATATTTTCTTGCATGATGTCCTTGGAAGAACCCAAAGCCAGAGCATACTGCATCAACACTTTTTACGATGCCCTGCTCAGGTGATCGCTATCTTAGTAGTTTAGCTTAGGCCTGGTGTAAGATCAAAATCTACAATAAAGGTTATCCAAACATATACAAAAGAACAAGTCATTATCTATATCAAATGCCAACTCATGTTTTGGCATGACAGACTGATAAATTAACTGCCATAATATACAGTTCTTCAACTTCATACCATTAGATTTGGGACCCTTGCGTAAACTTTTATGGAGTAGACGTGCGTAACCAATACACATTTTTGGGTCCTTGCTTGTCCTGCGAGGTACAAGCTGTACTTAAAAGGTGTTTTCTTCACACCATCTTTTTTATGTTTTCCCCTTTTACCAAGCACCGTGTTAAGATGTATAATTGATACGTTTACAGCCCTTGTATATTGAAAATTTTTAAAATGTTCTACGACTGCCTTGGTAATTAATTAAATGCACAAAATGGTTGCAAAGAGACAGTTTAAGAGTTGAAAAATAGCTACAATATATCCTGACAGAAAATAATAAAATAAATATATATATTTATATTAAGGCCTTGGCCTGTAGTTGTGGGAGGGGCTTGAATTCCCTTAACCCCTTAAGGACACATGACATGTGTGACATGTCATGAATCCCTTTTATTTCAGAAGTTTGGTCCTTAAGGGGTTAAAAGGGTTGCCAATCCTCTCCCACCTTACTGTTGGTCTGGCGAGTCACAGAGGATTACTTCCCGTTCAGTCTGCCATCTTGTTTCTCTTACCTGTTGTCCCTCGTGGTCCGGTTCTACGCTTACCTGAGCGCTTTCCAAACAATTAGTTAACCCACGGCCCCTTCCGGCGTCCTCGCAGCCTGGTCTCGGCATGGTTATTGATTCTAAAACTGTGAGTCAAAGTCCTTACCGTAAGGCAACGGTCGCAAATGTGACACGCTTTCATGGTAAGGCTTTCATTTACAATGGGCGTTTGGTTAAATTCTCTGTTCATTTACTTGCATAGCCATTCGTCTATTTGCAGGTGGGTTCATTACAATTTTCGTTTATTTTAAACACAGCTTGATATACGTGTTAGTTTCAGGTTTTAGACGCACAAATGCAGTCATTCGTTTCTCTACTCTGTACGTTCGTATGTTTCATTAAGTCATTTTCCATACGAATTTGTTTCAAGTTCGCAAAACATACGAACGATTAGGTTTAAACTGTTATTCTATGCAGATGGTGTCCTCCTTGTTCGGCAGTTATTTAATAGATATGAGACTTCACAAATTCAATTGCTTGGCCTGGTTAAGTCCGATGCCCCCTATTGGTAATAAAGTATATTACCGTTACGATTAGGTGCTTATGAGTTGTGGCTTTTAGTTTATCATTTAGACTGGTTTAATATATCTATATAAAGCTGACTTTTCTCACGATGTTTCCACAGGTTTCATTACGGGAATTAAGCTTACGATTTTCAAACACTTTGATTTGTGACAACTTTGTCAAAATATTTGCCTTATTAGGTTACTAATGTGAGTTAATTACTATGTTAGGTTTTACTACTATAACTTAGTATTTAGTGGGCATTGACATTTCGCTTTCCTTAGGTGCCCTGGTCATACAGACGGTTGCTTTACTAGCACAAAAAACAGTCATCTGCCTCTGTCATAGTCTCACTGCTCACCAATAGTATCTGGTAGGTTCCTTTATTTTAATTCGGGCCCACGATCTGGCCCACTAACATATCTATAGGCACAAATACTCATTCACATCCGATCTATAGGTCGCAGCACGTCATCTACTGCCACCTACTCGTTCATATTTTCTTGCTTAACATCAGCCTGACTCAAACGTTATCAGATACGATGTCATAACCCTGTACCTTTTCTATTTTAGAGTAGTATTGGCTTTCTGAGATTTAGGTTGTCCAACTAGGTTTCTGTTTCTTGTCTTAATCCATAAGCTAGTGGTCCCGCGATGCCAACACCCATCCTCATACTGAGGTATACGTCCCTCAGGCCAAATCATAGTTAGTCGTCTCGTATGGTCGCATGGAGAGGGCCTCCCATGCCACTTGCATTCTAGCTTATGCTTTAGTTTTCACCGTGAGGCCGACCCCTCGCCACAACGTTTCAGGGGCCTCAATCTCCCCTCGGGCCAACGCATAGGTAGCGCCGCTCGGCAATTAGTAAGAACTCATCTGTCACGTTTCAATAGCATAATTCTTTGCCACTTGGCATCTAGCTAGCCTGCCAGTACCCGGCCACTTTATCTCAGAATAGTAATCAAGTTGCATCTATATTTTCAGTTGTGTTTTAAGTTCCTGATATTCCTGAGGAGAAGTCACTTACCCAGTTACTTCTAATAATGCAGGAATAGCTGTCATTCCCAGTAATACCCTTACATGAATTAAAATCCCTGAGAGTATCAACCCCTCGCACATGGTGCCAGCTCATCTTAAAAAGGACATTCTGGAAGGCAAGGACGTTAATCTGATCTCACTTCTCATTGCCTCCCAGGATGTTCTGGAGAATAGGACATTTGCGTATGGGGACATTTCTGTAGTTCTAAGGGCAAGAGATCCCAGGTTGAATTAAAGCCATCTATTCCTGAATTTGTATTGGGTTTCTGGATTTATAGGGATGTATATTGCTCGGTGTATCCTGAGAAGAGAGGAAAAAGACATGTATATACACGAGCTGGTGGATCTGGGGCACAAATACGGTGGTACTGCCTTTTAGGATTACCACCATTCTTTTTCTGCAAAAGTGGCTGCAGCTCTGACTCTGTTCAATTAAAGCATAAATTGGAGTAAGCTGGATACAAAGTTATTCTGCAGACACTTTGCAGGCCTCAAACCCCTGGCTTGGGCAGTATGTGCATCTACCGCACATGGTACTAACTTCTGCACTAATACGGTGGAAATTGATCATGGTCACTCTGTCCCAAACTCGGCTAGGCCTACCAGAATCCTGAAGGATAAGCTGGGTAGGGACATCATCTTTTTCGGCAAATCACAAACTTGCAATAATTTTAATGCGGGCAATTGTGGTTTTAGTTCTTGTGGATTATTACACGTGTGTTCCCATTGTTTCTGGGCTCATGCAAAATCCATGTGCCCAAATAAAGTTTTCCCTAACCTTACCACACCGGCATCAACGTCACGTTATTGGCAGCACTGTTGAAACACCATCCCTCACAGTATTTGGTTAAATTTATCATCGAAGGTCTGTTTGAGGGGTTCCACACGGGTTTAATACACTTGCCAACCGGTACACTAGAATGCAACAATTTGCAAACCACTTTAAATGACCCAGAGTTAGTGTGTACACGGATAAGATCTGAAGTAGAGCAAGGGTTTTGTTGGAGCCTTTTGTCTCCCCACCTTTCACATCTTGGAGAACCAACCCCATAGGGGTGGTCACGGGGGAAAACCTTCACTTAAACCCAGACTTATCATTGACTTATCGGCACCACATTCCTCCACTATTCTCAGCCTTAATTCCCTCATTCACTCTAAAGAATTTTTATTACAATATTTCACTATAGACAATGCCATTTGGGCGGCTGGTACAGGTGCATCGCTCAATTAAACGGACATTGTAAATGCTTTTAAATTACTTCCCATTCATCCTTCACTATGGCATCTGCACGGAATTAAGTGGCGAGTGTCACGGCAAGGGTGCATAATTTATTATTACCCTATGGAATATTATCCTTTAATGTAATTTGTGTAGTAAATGGCACACATTACAGAGATGGTATTGTTGAGGTCAAAAGGGGTTACATCTTTTGAAGCTGGGACCCCCACAGAGGTCAGATGACAGAAGGGGTAGTGTGAATGGCATAGCAATGTGAAGAGGATTTTACTATATGGATGTGAAGTAATCAAGGATCTGCAAGGTGTGAAGTTCTACACTTGGAAAACAAGTCTGAAAGTCTATTCAACCATTTGGCATGTACCTTGTAAAGTCTAGTTCAATCATTTGATATGGTAATGGGACTAGTTTCATGAAGATCCTTGTGTTCCAGTATTTTATCCAAGAGAAACATTAATACTTAACCCACAGTTTAATAATTAAGCCTCATTTTTGTTATATTTGGAATGGAATAAGCCCACTCTCTTAATTAAGCCTAAACATGAGTTGCACAGCTTAAACCGTGTGGCAGGAATTGTGCTGTCTGTCCTATTGGATCGTGGGTGGGGCGTGCAACACGTCTATGGAATGGGAAAATAATAAATTCATAGAGGCAATTATTATTTATGTGGCAAGTACAGTAGAGGAGATAAAACCAAAAGTTTATATTTGGCTTGTTGTTTTCTGGAACAAAGGAGGTAGAATCTCTATGGATACGCCTTAACTGAACCCATGGGCAAGACTTGATAAACCACAGAGTATATATCTAATGATCCTGAAGGGTGCTGGTGTACATGGTTGGGGCCAAGATCTAATTTTGAGTGAGTCACCATCTTTCCTTGCCAGAGACCCCCCTGGACAGAAGTTGTACTTTGAAAACCTAAGTGAGTAATTAGGACTTCTGTATTTTATCCTTTTTGTTTTTATCTGTTGTCGGTGTAAAATAATTTGTTTATCATATATTGTTATATACACTGTGACTATCTTTTGCTCATAATAAACATTCATTTATTAAGTTTTGCCTTTGTCTGGTTAAGAATCACGTTACCTGAAGAGACTTGTTAGTATTTCTGTAATTCCTTAAATATTGGATTAAGTAATATCTGGTGGGTTTTAGTATTGATTTACCTGGGGGACCAAGGCACCCCATTTATAAATTGTCTTGGTGGTGGCAGCGTTAAAATAGTAATAGTTATATTATGTTTAGGTGTGGGTGGTGTTAAAGGGGGATTTTGTCATTATTTCCGGTCTAGTGCAGACAAATAGTGAACTTTAACCCTTTCACCACCACAACTACGTCATGCACACTCTTGGAGTAGGGTGCGTTCGTGACAGCGAGGGCTTTATTAATTTTTCTCACTCACTTTTTGGCTCCAAGAGCAGCCCTAAAACTTTTTGACACGTTTGCTGAAACTTTGTGCTGCTTATTGCTTAAGGTGTGCAGATGTCCATCCGTTATTCACTATCTGGACGATTTCCTCACGATTGAAACAATGCACTCCCCCCATAGCAGCCTTACACACATGTTGGGTCTTTTGAGTCCCTGACTCCCCCTCACAAGACCTTAGGTCCTGATACCATCATGCAATTTTCTGGGGACCAGTTGGACTCAATCCACATGCAAGCTAGCCTTGCCCAGGACAAGATTAAGCACACCATATCAAGCACTGAACACTACTTGTAACTGGGTTCTTGCAACAGCAAGGAATTTCAATCGCTGCTGGGGTCACTCAATTTTGCCATAAGAATCATCCCGTTTACTCTTTGTTCCCACGATTCACCACAGACGCATTACGTATCACGTTAGACACTCACGCAACATCGGTTTTACTCATGTGGTGTTTCTCCTCACATCTTAGAATAGGCGATCCATGTTTCCCCCCCCCCCACAGACATTTCACCCACCCTTTGGACAGACGCTGCAGCAATCTCTGGTTTTGCAGCCATCTGGGTTGATCAATGGCTTTGGGGATCATGGCCTACAGATGTTAAGTCCCTGCCCAGCTTCTCCGCTACTTCAGTCTTATTTTGAATTGTATCCAATCGTGGCAGCAGCAATTGCCTGGAGCCCAAAATGGTCCGATCACTCTGTCAGATGTTATTTAGATAACTTAGCCACTTGTCACATTGTGAATAAAGGACGATCTTCATCTTTGGTCATCATGAGACTTGAGGAAACTCATATGGGTAGCGACCATTTGCCAATTTTTAGCACATGTATTCACGTTCCAGGTTTCACAAACATCTTAGCTGACCATTTTTCTAGGTTTCATTTTACAGGCTTTCTTCCAGACACTGCCCACCACCTCCAGACTGGCCACCCCTGCCCCGCCATTCCTAGACATGCTCATGCATTAAATGTCTTGTTAAACCACGCACGTCACGTTTCTCACCTTGCACTTTCAGTAAAAACTAAGAAATCATACGATAGGGCTTTTCACATTTTCACTAATTTTATAGCGGAGTTTTGAGTTCCTGACATGTTTGCTGTGGAATCTATTTGGGGTTCACTTCTTTTTGCCACCTTAACATGAAATTATCTTTTAAACACAATTACCAACAACTGTACCTTACGGGCATCCAACACCACATGCTTATATGACACCCCAACAATATAGGATTCCTTTCATCATATCAGATAAAGACCTTACCGAAAGGAATTTAAAAAATTAATACACACGTACCATCTCAAAGGCTACCCATACACAATGACATATTTCATTCACTATCAGACTTAATCGATTCAGCTTCTTTTGAACACATGACCAATATAGTAATCAAAACTGTCATATACCTCGCATTCTATGGGTTCTTACGTCCCAAGGAATTTACCGCTAGAAATATAACTGCCACTGATTACCTGGAAACTACGGATATCCAGGAAACCTTTGATCATTATGTTCTATCCCTGCATCAGTCTAAAACAAGTCCTATAAGACATACTGTCAAAATTACTCTGTTCCCTACTCAAAACAAATGGTGTCCTGTAAAAGTCCCGGATAAATATTTCATCACCTTCCCGAAACAACCACACCAACCATTATTAGAACTTCACGGCTCCATCCTTACAACATCTAAATTCATGCTTTAAGTTTGCTTACTGTTAACTAGGCTCGGCCTAAATGCAAACCTTTTCTCAGGACACTCCTTCCGTATAGGTGCAGCATCTGCAGCTTCCTCCAACCACATTCCAGCTCATATCCTCAAGGCTATGGGACGCTGGAAATCCTCCACTTACACTCTTTATATTCCAAACCAGTTAAAGAGTTAAGACAAGCTTGTCGTGACTTGTTATACGAATAAATTTGTATGGTACTTTTCTTTTTGCCCACTTTTATTACAGGCCTACTACTTTGTCGGTTCTGGCACACCACAACCGACTGGTGTCAATTTGAATTTGTTTATTGGTTATAATATGTTACCTTTTTCATCACGACTATATTGCCCAGACTACAAATGTTAAGGCCTTGGCCTGTAGTTGTGGGAGGGGCTTGAATTCCCTAAAAAGGCCTCTCCCACCTTACCGTTGATGGTCTGGCGAGTCACCCCTCCCGCTACTCCCTCTATTCATATCACCCTCTAAAAGGTGGGCCCACTGCTTTGTCGGTTCCGGCACACCACAACCGACTGGTGTCAATTTGAAGATGTTTATTGGTTAGAATATGTTATGTTACCCTTTTCATCACGACTATATTGTCCTGACTACAATATATCTATATCTCTATCTCTATCTATCTCTATCTATCTATCTATCTATATATATATATATACATATATATACACTCACATATACATACACACACACACACACACAAACACAATGTAAGCAGCAAAACCACTTGAAGTGGTTTTGGAACACAGAACTCTGGCAATTTAAAATCATGTTTAAAATCTGCCAGTGGCAAACTTCAATGCTTCTCCATAATAAACAAACAACTGACTCTGGAGAACAGAGATTGCTGCACATGAGCTGCAGAAACACCAAGGTTAAAAATATATTTTAACCCTACAAGCCTAACCCTTAAGCCTTTCGTATATGAAAATGTTGGATGCATAAAGATGCTTAGAAATTAATTAAAGGGATATGATTTAAAAGAGTCAGACCTGGCAGAAGATTTCACCTACTTCTTGGAGTGAGATCACCGCAAAGGCAAGTGTATTTCGAAGCAAACAAAACTTATAAAAAGGAGTGTGTTTTTTTTTTTTTGTCTTTTTTAAAGGTTTAATTATGGATTAAAAATGAAGGTTACTCAGAGAATCACTTTTAAGGGGATATATAAGGTTTCTTGTTTTAATCATATATGTTTGCGTGGTCTAAAAAAACAAAAACAAGTTATATTTATTCACACTGCTAGGTTTAGCTTCACTAAGAAAAATTAAAGTCTCCATTTTTACGTCCCGTCAGTCATCATAAGCATGGCCCATTTATGTCACTGAACATAGTAAAGGACAAAAACAGAAGCAATGTCCCTATTTCTCTTCCATTCCAATAGTGTTCCCTGGGGGTGCTAGGACTCAACTAGATTGTGAAGCCGATTAGTCATCTTTGATATATTTTAAAAGAAACTGCAGCATAACATGAGAATAAAAAAAATAAAAACACATACAAAATTTAGGTGATTTCCACTTTCTTTTTTCCCAAAGGTGTCATTTCCTGAAAAGTAGCCGTTCCTCTTCAATGGAACGTGAAGCTTCTTCAAATGGAACCAAAACTATACATTTTAGAGGCATACTGTATCAAAAATATACCTAGGATATTTCTACTGTGACATAGTGGTTGGCTTAACACAACATGGCTGTGTGACTGAATAGCAATACTGATTTGCCACGAAAGGCGATTTTAAGTAGCTTTTCAGTTCTGTGTTCTAAGTTCTGTTCTTTTGCATTTCCTACATTGTTCCTGCCCATGGTACTGCAAGATTTCGAAGTGGCAGTGGATATAGCAGAAGTAACCCCTACCTGGGCCAGTTGAAATATCATAAAAATATATTTTAGATGTGCTGGAATAATCACACATAGATCTTTACTGTGCATTCTTCGCCAGCTAGTTTCTGGCACTATCTGACATTCTGTTACAAAAGTCATGTGAGAATAAAAATTGCATTGAGAATGCAAACAAAAAAAGTTGTTGTCGTGTTCAAAAACTATTCAGAGATCTTTACAAATGCCACAAAGGGGCACACGTAAAAAGTGAACCTTGGATACTGCTAGAAATAGTGCCATTGTTTATACATAACCCCCACAAAACTTTTTATAAAGAAAACGTCTTTGGCAAAGATGTAACAGCACAGCAAAAGATGGAAACCAAAAGGAATGATCCAGTTTATTACTTTACTTTTACCAAAAAAGTATATTTATAAAGCATTATTACAGGCAGGGCCGGTGCAAAGATTTTTGCCGCCCTAGGCAAAAGTAAAGTTTGCCGCCCCCCATGTGACATCACAATGCCCCACCCATATGATCTGCCATGTTAACTAACGCCAGTGCTGCAGTGCCGCCGTGTTTACATTAAAAGGCCTGCAGGGACAGGCTATAGACACCAGAACCGCTACATTAAGCTGAAGTGGTTCTGGGGACTATAGTGTTTCTTTAATGTGAGGTAAATTAGAGCTTAGTGCCACGAATATTATACTAGATTGCCTACTTACAACCAGATGAGGATGATGATGGGCTCTAGCTGCAGTCTGGCTCCACTGGTCTGGTGCAGAACAGGCTCTCTGGAGGCAGTTTGTAACTGTGGTCACAAAAATCAATGTTCTGGGAGAACGGGAAGCAGCTCCATTTTTGGGGGGCCCTTTACACAGCTCAAGGTCTGGGTCCCAGGGTCCACCTTTATGTTCCACCAATGAGTTTGTTCACAGGGGGTGGAGTGTGTAGGGGATGTCCTGATATGTGTGTAAGGAATGCATTGTGTGAATCTGTGTTTGTATGTGTAAGGGCTGCAAGGTGTGTTTCTGTGTGTGTAAGGGATGCATTATGTGTAAAGGTTGCATTGCTTGTGTATGTGTTTCTGTGTGTGTAATGCATTGTGTG
>OW240912.1:82568367-82608116 GCA_933207985.1 Pelobates cultripes | reverse complement strand
CTTGTCACTCTTTCTTCCCCTCCCCCTTCACAATTTCATGCTCCCCCCCACCTCAGTTGTAGCATGGCCGAGCCCTCTATTGGTCCGCGGGTACAGGGAGCTTTTGTTTCCTGTACCCGGCCGGACTAACAGGAAGTGCACACTCAGTGCACTCAGTGTGCACTTCCTGTTAGTCCGGCCGGGTACAGGAGACAGATGCTCCCTGTACACGCGGACCAATACAGGGCTCGGCCACGCTACAACAGAGGGAGTGACAGGAGGGAGCGCTGAGTGCTTCCCTCCTGTCAGGCCCTCTCTTCAGGCTGTGCCCGGGCGGTGCGCCCTCATGGACGCACCGCCCGGGCAAAGCTGCAGCCACCTAAGGCTCTCTACAGAGCGCTCGGGCGGCTGCAGCATGGGGGACCGGCGCTCCTGGCGGCACCCCTTCCCAAGGGGCGCCCTAGGCGGCTGCCTAGTCCGCCTAACAGGTAGCGCCAGCCCTGATTACAGGCTCATCATACTTTATACTATGCATGCAAGAAAGTAAACAATTTTATTGAAATTAAGTCCATAAAATACATTAAAAAAACTAAAACAGAAAACGTATATATCTTTAGAAAGTAGGGCTTACCTTGTATTTTGGCAAACTTTATTGTAACTAGGTAGCTACTTTTACTGGCTTGTTAGAACAAAATTAAAGGGACACGATAGGCACCAAAACAACTTTAGTTTAATGATTCAGTTTTGGTTACAGAGCACGCCCCTGCAGTTTAACTGCTCAATTCTCTGCCATTTTTGCTTAGGAGAGTTATCACAATAAAAATAAACTTCCGGTCACACTTGTTTTATCTATTCCAAACGCTCCCTGTCCCTATTAGACTTTAAAAGACTACAATTGGCAATAGACAGATTAATCTGGATGGGCAGGAAACCATGAGTGCGAAGAGCCACAATGTATGTACCTAAAACGCAGGGAGGCCTGGGTTTACCAAACTTCTTTCATTAATACCACGCTGCCAAATTAGTACAGATGCAACAGTGGTTGCGATGCAGGGGGGCACTACAACTTTGTGTCCTTGGCACAATAGTTTCCTTTTAAGTTTTGTTCTCTTCGTTAACTCTTATCCCTATCCAACAAACTATTCCTACACAGCCCGACAGCCCACATTTTTTGTTCTTTCAAGGAGTGTGACATCTATAGGCTTATGCATCTCTTTCTTAACTCTCAACCTATTAAATATGAAGACCTCCCTGAGAGAGGGGGACTACAAACCATAGACTTCTTTCATGTCCTCCAATTGCGAGACCTGGCAAACAACCTGGGGGTTAAACAAGCCAGTACAGCTCCACCCATGCCATTTGAGAAACACAGCCATACTTTCTACACCCATTGTTTTGTACCTTGCTACACTTGACAAACCAATAATGAAAAGAGAATGATTTAAAAAAAAAAAAAAAAAAAATACTTCTGTTTCTGTTTAGGCAGCCCTAGCCACAGCTCCTCTGGCTGTGAACAGTCATTAGATGCCTCTTTTCAGGAAGTGTTTAGGAAGGCTGTGCAAGCCACATGCATGGAGACAGGACTAGGGCTGTATAAACAGTGATTAGGGAGACTGCAGGGTCATGATCTATACACCAAAACTGCCTCATTAAAGGAACACTATAGGGTCAGGAACACAACATGTATTCATGACCCTATAGTGTTAAACACACCATCTAGCCCCGCATTTCCCCTAAATATAGTAAAATATTACCTTTATTCCAGTCTGCTGCTGGCTCTGCCCCAGATATGCCTCCTTAGCTGACAATCATACATGGTGATTTCAGCCAATCACAATGCTTTCCCATAGGAAAACATTGTATTGGCTGTGATAGTCAAGGAGGCAGATCAGGGACAAAGCCAGCACATGCCAAATAGAGCCATGGCCAATCAGCATCTCCTCAGAGATGCACTGAATCAAGTTCAGTTTCTCTATAAAGAGGGTGGAGGCAATGAATGGCAGTGCTGCACACTGTGCATCACTGCCCTAGGAAGCACTTCTACTAGCCACTAGGAATGGCCAGTGGAGGTATCAGAGGTATGCCTAGGCTGTAACGTAAACACTGACTTTCTCTGGAATGAGAGTTTCCTGCAAAAAGCCTTAAAGGGACTGATGATAATCACTAGAACAAATGCAATAAGCTGTAGTTGTTCTGGTGACTAATGTCCCTATTAGCTCAAGCTGTTTTGGTGACTATTTTGTCCTGTTAATCCTCCGTTCACAAGAGGTATTTACAAGAATGCAGACTGATAAAAATCTATTTTAAAAGAGGAAAAAGAAAAATAAGAAAAAAATGTTTATAAAATAAAAAAAAATAAAAAAACAGGAAAAATGTAAATTTAAACCACACACATTCCTTCCATTCCTCATGTGTTATTAACATATGAACAAATTAAACACACACACACATATATTTTTTTTAGCATAAACAATGCTTCAGGGTGGTGATCAGCTAATTAAAGTAATTAAGATACAGATACAAATCTGAAAAGTTAAACTCTGATAAAAATCAATTTCATTTTTAGTTTTGTTTTTTTAAGGGGTAGGGAGATTTACTGCTGAATCTCTAAAAATGCATCTTGCTATAGCAATCTGTAAATGTAAAAAACATTTTACACACAAGAGAAATTTAAATAGCAGTTTACACTTTATAATGGTGGGGATTTCTGCAATACTGTGTACACACACACCTTGCATTTTTTATTTTTAACCCCTCTATGCCGTCCTTAATTGGCTGGCTCTAAACGCCGCAGGGCGGTCTTGCCGCTCATGTGGCCGGCATGCATTACCCCGCTGCAGATCACGGTCGGGGGGCATGCCTGGCCCCCTAGGCAGCCCCCCTGTGCCCTGTGACCGCAGTCTGCAGCCTCCGATCGCAGTGACAGGCTGTCACTGCGATTGGTATTTACCATGTGTCAGATGATTTTAAAAATCGGCTGACACATGGAGCCGCAGCATTTTACAACTGCAGATCGCGGTTGGGGGACATGCCTGGACCCCAGGGAGTCCCCCTGCGGTCAGTGACCGCGACCTGCAGAGTCTGATCGCAGTGACAGACTCTCACTGCGATCGGATCGCAGTGACAGCCTGTCACTGCGATCAGAATTACTATGTGTCAGCCTATTGGCTGACACATGTAACTACAGGCAGGATCCCCCTGCAGATTGCATGCCTGGCCACCTATGCACCCCCCCCTGTGGCCAATTACCACGATCTGCAGGAGGTGATCACAGTCACAGCCAGTACCTGTGATCACTGATCCTGTGTGTCAGCCAGTGATGTGAAATTACTGGCTGACACTGTCTCTGCCCCTCTCCTCCCCTCTTAAAATAAAATATAAAATATACGTTCCGCTCTGCTGACGTAAGCGAGCCCGGTGGTGGAAGAAGGTGAGTAACTGAAGGGGTTTTAACCCCTTCAGCACCACGGGAGGCGGACCCTGAGGGTGGGGGCACCCTCAGGGTACTATAGTGTTAGGAAAACCCATTTTCCTGACACTAAAGTGATCCTTTAAAATATATTATATAATAAAATATGTTCAAAATAAAAAAAAAGTTTTAAAAATATATGTGTGTAATTTCGTTCTAACTGTATTTTGATATTAATATATTGATATCAAAATACACGTAGAACGAAATATATATCTATATACATAAGTATATGTCACTATATGTATACCTATATATAAATAAAAATAATTAAAAAAATTATATATATATACACACACATATATACACACACACACACACGTATATAAATAATTTTACATATATATTTATGTAATAATTTTACATAATTAGGTCCTTTTATTAATTACAATTTGCAGGACCTGCCTAAAAACCCAGGCCGAAAATATAGGGAATTTAATTTGCTAGCACTATATTTAACCCTATAACTTTCCAAGACACCATAAAACCTGTACACAAATATTTGTGTTCAGCAAACAGCACTTACATGGAAGATATTATTGCTTCGATACTTTTTACTGTTTTGAAACACAAATATTTGTGTTCAGCGAAGTCTCCCGAGTACAACAGTACCTCTCATGTACAGGTTTTATGGTGTTTTCAAAAGTTACAGAGTCAAATATAAGGCTTGCGTTTCAGTTTTTTCACATTGAAATTCGCCAGATTGGTTACGTTGCCTTTGAGACCGTATGGTAGCCCAGGAATAAGAATTACCCCCATGATGGCATACCATTTGCAAAAGTAGAGAGCCCAAGGTATTGCAAATGGGGTATATATGTTCAGTCTTTTTTAGTAACCACAGTCACAAACACTGGCCAAAATTGGCATTCAAATTAGTTTTTTTTTTGCATTTTTCACACACACAAAAATTTTTTATTAACGTTAACTTTGGCTAGTGTTTAAAAAAAAAAAATCCTTTCTCCCATTTCTTTTATTCATATTAAATTATGTTCCATACCTAAATATTTGATGTTAAATGAAAGCCCTGTTTACTCTGAATAAAAGGATAGATATATATATATATATATATATATATATATATAAGTGTGGGTGCATTTAATATGAAAAGTGAATTACAGTTGGACAGACATATAGCGCAAATGCCAGGTTTTGTATTGATCACAACTTGTGCATTTGGCTGCGTCCTTAAGGCGTTAAACATCAGACACATTTAGTGTACAAACTCCAAAATAGTTTTAACAGATTAGGCAACTATTATGCATAGCACAAATCAAAAGGAGGAAAATTCTACCACAAGCCTTATCAAACTACACACAAAGGCTCAAAATGTCCACTCGCCAATAGCGAGGAAACATTTAGCCCGGAGGCGAAATTCACTCCTAATGAGTGTGTTATGGATCCACTAGGCTTAAAACAGCAAGCCAGAAAATTAACCAAAATACACATACACACATCGTCATTAACCTCTACAGTATCACAGACATTAAAGGGACACTCCGGGCACCAATACTACTTTAATGCAATTGATTTTAGCCTCAATAATAAGCTGTATTTTTTGCATGCTCTCATTTTTCGTTTTTTCATAAAATAAACATTTTGCAGAATGCAGCACCACAATCCTGCCTCTGTAACCAGACCTGGCCATTGCAAAGTAAGACTTCCTTATCAAAAAGAGTTGCAAACAGCTGAGCAAATTGAAAAACAAAACAAACAGCATTAGAGTGAGAGAACACCTAGGTAAGCATATAGTAAGGCTATCACTATCCTTTTGCAGTTTCTCTAAATGTCTGCATCCAGAGTGTGAATGAAAAGCAGCTCACTGAGTACTGTTAGGGCTGAGACTGTATGCATACGTTTGATAAAGAATTCTTTCTGGCAAGAGGGGGTGTGGCAAAGGAGGCAGGCCTTATATGCCACATTCTGCAAAAACACAAACTTATTTTATACAAAAACTATAAAGATTTAAGCATGTAAAAAATACTTATTAATATTTATTGTGACTTAAGGGTAACCGCTACTTCAGTCAGTGGTAAACATAAAATTACAATGAAAAATAATGAAAGAGAACAAAACGAAAGTAGTGCTAAGGCCCTCAACTGAGCAGTTTGCCCATCATCTTGCATAAACACAGTGCGGTGAAAAGTATAAGCTTGGAGTAAACGGCAGAGATCCTCTAAAATTTTACACCTCTAGGCCTCGCTAATCCTCCTCGACTATAACACAGGAATGGAGAACACCCAGCACTTTGATATAAATAAACCAAGAAATGCTTTTTTTTTTTTTTTTTAAAGTAGGTCATAAACTTTTATAAACATGGTCAAATTGAATTGTTTGGCACACCTCTTATGTAGTACAATTTCTTCAGGCCCCCTCCCTCTTAACTGCTCCTCTCTTTTTCAGATTAGTCCACCAATGCCAGAAATAAAGCATCATTGTTCAGCATCAGGAGAGAGAAACCGGACACCAGAGCCTGTTCTGCCTGATCACACTGATCAGACTCCCTCACACCTTCCCCAATCAGGATGTTGCAAGGTGAGAGATTTTCCAACTGCACATGAGTAAATGTCAGGTATGCCAAACCCACTTTTCCACATTTATATAAATAGAGGACCGATAGATCAGTGTCCACCTTGGGAGTGGTTGTGGAAAACATAAATAACAAGAAGCAGCTAATTATCGAAAAATAAATAAATAAATCATATTTACCTGATTTTTATCGGCCTGCAGGGTGAGCTAAAGCTTTTTCCTTTCTCATGTTTCACAAGTCCATATAATGCAGGGCTTGACAAATTTATTTGGAATCAAGGAGACCGTTTTTTTGTTTTTTTTAAAGGGACACTATAGTCAATAGAACTAATGCAGAATAATGTAGTGGTTCTGGTGCCTATAGCCTGACCCTGTAGACTTTTCAATGTAAACGCTGCATTTTCAGAGAAAAGGCAGGTTTTACATTGCTGCCTACTAAGACCTAATGGCTGTCACTCAGTGGGCCACTAGAGTCCTGTGTCAGTGCTCTGCATGGAGGCGCTGAATGCTACCCATACAGAACATGCGCAATATACTCCCAATGCTTTCCTGTGGGAAAGCATTGGCTTAGCTGAGATCATAAACATTGATGAACTCTGCAATGGAGGCAGGACAAGTCACGGCACAACCTTCAAAGTTGAGTAAAACCACCAATTATGTTATCAGGGGGGCTAGGTACCGAAACAGACACACACTTTCTCAAACACTCACAAAGTTAAATTTTTTTTATTTTATTTAATCCACCCAGCCTCCCTACCTTTGGGAGAGCTGAATGGACTTTCCCTGGGGTCCAGTGGGGCTGCTCTCTCTTACTGTGTGAGAGGGAGCAGAAATTTACCATGCAGCTCCTCTCTGCTCCCTGTGTTGCCGGGGCCGGAATGACGTCATATTCCGGCTCCCGGCATCATTACCCAACGCGAGGGAGCAGAGAGGAGCTGCAGGAAGAACACTGCTCTCTCGCATGCTTCCCCAACCGACTGCCTTGATGCTCCACTAAGCTGGCCGCCTCCATAAAACCCAGGGCGGCCGACTACAACGCTCACTCAGCCGTCCGCCTACATGCTCCCACAGGTGGACGGCCGGCTCCATTATTTGCCCAGTAGGCCGTTTTAGATAAAAAGCTGACAAACCCAAGCACCAGGGTAAATTTTAAGTCACCATGTCAAGCCCTGATATAAGGTATTGGTCACAAACTTTCAAAATAAAGATGGTCGTAAAAATATTAAATACAAATTAAATAGACACTATAGGCACCCAGACCACTTCATCTAACTGAAATGGTCTGGGTGCACTGTAAAACATTACAATACCAGAGAAACTGCAATGTTTACATTGTGGCACTAAGTCTGCCTTCAGTGGCTTTCTCACAGAGCCACTAGAGACAATTCCTGCATCCAAACGGACCTTTCCTTTGGTCCGGTATCTGACACTGGACATCCTCACACTCTGATTCTCCACTAATTGCAGGATGGAGGAGGAGCAGCAAGTCAGCCCCAAGGGACATGGGGTAAGGGAAGTAAATACATTTTTAAGCCTTTATTGACCACCGCAGGGGTTGTGGGCACTTCTAGTATCCCTTTAAAGTCGTATGAAAAAGTCAGTGAAAAGATCTAATACTTGTTTAAACCCACTGAAGAAAAAATAAATAAAAAAATGCAACTTTTATAAACAACGATTATAATGTCATGTCAAGTAAACATAATAGCCCACCGTAATTAATGAGTTTATAATTGGCCTGTGCACACATACATCTAATTTACCCGTGCTTCTGACTTAATACTATGGGAACAAGCCCCACAACCTCAGTATTCTAAAAATGTTTAATAAATGTGTAACATACCACAAAACTCTTACTTTACATCACACAAAGAAAACACACTATAAACCAGGTGAGACATCTTATTTAAAATATACAAAAGTTGATATGTATACCTGGATGCAGAACATCTAGGTTTAAAAGTTCTTACCTGATTCTGTTGGAGGGGAGGCTGAGACTGTCCATCGGGAGCCTGGCCCTGGCTTTCATTCCCTCCGACGGGAGAGCCACGGGTCGTGGCTGTCATACTCGACACAGGGCAGATCTTTGCAATTTTGTCTGTTTATGTAGCTGTCGTAAGAGAAGAAATTATAGTCCCCTCAAGAAAGACGATGAGCCTGCATATGCCTGTCTTACGAAGCTCCACCTCAAACACAGAAAGTTTTGCAGAGAACATTGCATTACCTGTATAAAAAAAAAATGAAGAGATTCTTTAATACTGCTGCTTATTTTACACTTCTTATGCAACATGCTTAACCAGAATATACTAATACTATTTGGCATGAATTAAAATGAACTTATTTAACAATTAAGCAACAATGAAAATAAGAGTCATAAAGAAACAGCAGAATCATGGGATGTGATAGGTCATTCCTATATTGTTTAAGCCTAAAACTACAGTCACTAAAGAACAAAGCAATTTAACCTGGATATCCGTTTGCCCTTTAAAATTTAAAACCATGGTCTTCTTTAAAGGGACACTGTAGGCACCCAGACCACTTCAGCTCATTGAAGTAGTCTGGGTGCCAACTCTGATCACCCTTAACCCTGCAAGTTTAATTATTGCAGTTTTTATATAACTAGAGGTACTTCTGGCTTCTTAGAAGACTTTTGGTCATCTAAACGACGCTGGACATCCTCACGCTATGCATGAGGACCTCCAGCGTCACCAGAATCCCTATAGGAAAGCACTGAATAATGCTTTCCTATGGGGAGGTCTAATGCGCACGCGCAGCCACTGCAGCGCATGCACATTAGGTCTTCCCAGCTGGCGGACGTCGGCGGGGAAAGGAGCGTAAAAAGGCAACTTGTAATTACTACTCCAGTCAATTACTACTCCAGTCTCAAAATTATTCAACCCATGAATATAGGGTGGCCTGTAAGTCCCTACCCATCCATATATCTTATGTATCCAGTGTTTCTGTGTGCTGGATGGGTAGGGACTTATGGGCCACCCTGTAGAGTTCCTAACAACAGCACAAATATGCAAAACAGGTGTTGCAACTAATCAAGGGCTTCATTTTTTGCACCATGGGTGTGATTGAGCTGAAACACTTAAAATACCTGAGCGGGCCAAGGGTTTGTTGAGTGTCACGTTTGACTAAAAGTTGCAAATAAGCCCAAGTAAAAAGAATTGTCCACAAAGTTAAGAGAATATATTATCAGCCTTTACAATCAAGGAACGGGACACAAAACGATAGTGAAGGCACTGAATGCTTCTAGAGACACCGTTGGAAGCATAGTTCGCAAGTTCAAAATTGAAGGAACAGTGGTTATACTACCTGGATGGGGCAACCAGATTTCTGAGAAGGCAGGTTGTAGAAAAACCATTGAGTGACTGCAAAAGACTTGATGGCAACGGGCACTGAGGTTTTTAGTGACACATGAGGTGTGTACTAAATGCAGAAGGTTTCCATGCCAGAACTCCAACACATACACAACTACTGATCCAAAAGCACAAGAAAAGTCGGTTCCAATATGTTCAAAATCATATGAGCCACAGGAATTTTGGGATTCAGTTCTGTGGAGTGATGGAAAAAAACGAACTTTTCGTTCAAATGGATCAGTGGTATGTTTGGAGGAAGAAGAATGAAGCAAACACTGAAAAGAACACTGCCTACAGTTAAGCATAATGATGGCTCGGTGATGCTCTGGGGCTCTTTTGCATCCTCTGGCACTGGAAACCTGCAGTGTGTGGAAGGCAAGATGGATTAATTGAATCAGGAAATCCAAGAATAAAACATCAAGCTGAAGCTTGGGCATCATTGGACCTTCCAACAAGACAATGATCCCAAGCACGCCTCAAATTCCACCAAAGCTTGGTTGCAGAAGTAGTCCTGGAAAATTCTACTGTGGCCATCACAGTCACCTGACTTGAACCCCATATAAAATGTCTGGTGGGATTTGAAGAAGGTGCTTGCAGCATGTAATTAGCAGCACACAGCACAGACAGGCCCATCACTGATCAGAAAGTAGCTCTACCAATGAGGAGCCGCTTATTCCGGTTTATGAAATATAACTTTATTCCATAGACTTTTGCCAAGCAGTAGTTTGCGTAGTTGGTTCCATTACGTTGTTTAATGGTAATTTGCCTTGGCTATTTTAGGGAGACAAAATGGTTTAGGTTGAAAGGCACTATATAGTGGGGGAAAATATACAAATTAATTCAAGAACTATGAGAAGTGTACCAATGCAGCCTAACAGATGAAGGAGTGCCAAATTTTCTGTGCACTGTTGAGATTCTTTGTTTTTCTCAGCTATGACGTAATGGTGAAACTAACCCACTTATTTTTCTACCATGTTTCATAAAGTTAATTTGCCAACTTTGAGATATATCCTTCAGTCATTCATATGTATTTGCAAAAGAAATGTGGCATCAACATCAGTGAAATAAATACATTGCAAGACTAAGACTGCCTTTAATGGCTAACCGACATTTAGTTGCGTGACACTAAGTCCTCGCACTTTGCATGAGGACATCCAAGGCCGATAAAATCCCTGTTGGAAAGCATTGATACAATGCTTTCTTATGGGGAGGGACTAATGTGCTCGTGGTGCTCTCGGCGCACGGTCATTAGTCCCCTGGTCGAACAATGTCTGAGGTGGCAGAGCACCGAGTGAGATCGGTGTTGGAGTCGAGCGAGTACAAAAAAGGTGTTTGGTGTTTATTTATTTAACCCTTTATGAGCCAGGGGAGGGTGGAACCAGAGGGCTCTATATTGTAACGAATAAAACTATGTATTCCTTACACCAGTGGTTAACAAACAGTCCTCAAGGCACCCCTACCAGTCCAAGATTTAGGGATTACCCAGTTGTGTCTGAGGACTGGTTTAGGAACCACTGCATTATATTACAAAATCCCTTTAAAATGGAGTCTAGTGGCTGTCCAGCAGACAGAGGCGCATCCTGCTGTTTCACAAAGTTTGACTCAATACAAAGCTGTATTCTGAGTACTAAAGTGTTTCTTTAAAATCATACAAATGTTGCCAAGAATTTTACAGAGCAGCCAACTTGCGCACTGCACATAAAAAAAAAAAAAAAAGGATACTGCATACGTCATGACTACTTAAAGGACCACTATAGTGCCAGGAAAACACTTGTTTTCCTGGCACTATAGTGCCCCGAGGGTGCCCCCACCCTTAGGGTCACCCTGCCGCCCAGCTCTGGAAAGGGGTAAAAGCTTACCTTTTTCCAGCGCTGGGTGGAGAGCTCTCCTCCTCTTCTCCTCCCCGTCCCAAGAGTTGCGTGCGCATTCAGCCGGTCACATAGGAAAGCATTCACAATGCTTTCCTATGGACGCTGGCGTGCTCTCACTGTGAAAATCACAGTGAGAAGCACGCAAGCGCCTCTAGCGGCTGTCAATGAGACAGCCACTAGAGGAAATAGGGGAAGGCTTAACCCATTCATAAACATAGCAGTTTCTCTGAAACTGCTATGTTTATGAAAAAATGGGTTAGCGCTAGCTGGACCTGGCACCCAGACCACTTCATTAAACTGAAATGGTCTGGGTGCCTAGAGTGGTCCTTTAAAGGAATAGCCAGGGCTGCCAAACAGGTAGGCCCCCAGATGTTGTAGAAGTACAACTCCCATGATGCTTTGCGTGCATTTAGAATGACAAATCATGGGAGTTGTAGTTCTACAACATCTAGGGATCTACCTGTTGGGCAGCCCTGCTAGGCATGGAGTCTGCTTCATTTCACTAAACTGGTTATAGTGCATGGAGTCCCCTGGTTCTGTAACTTCCTTCAGCATTAAACAGGTTTACATGTTTTTATGTTTCAACACTAAATGAGAGTCACCAACAGCCCATTCAATGTGTTCGCCTGTACAGCAATGGGCAGATGTGATTGTTTGAGAGTGCCAGCTGACTGATTTTAGCCTATTAGAGCTCCAACTGACATTATGAATGGGTACGAAGGAAGTGTGTGATCTCTACCAAAGCCACACATCCAGAAGGAGCCAGACTGAGTGGCCAGAGATACTTAGTGTTAACTTGCTCTACAGCGACTTAACACTGAATGGAGGGAAAGTGCCAGGGGACTCCAAGCTATCTAGCTAATTCAAAGAGCTTACATGGTTATAGTCACTACAGTGTCTCTTTAAAATAAAATTAACAAATGGCTAAAGGAACACTATAGCATTAGGAATACAAACCTGCAATTTTCATGTTCTAGTGTTATATTTAAAGGGACAGGATTTTGTTGGCAAATTTTATTTTAAACCACCAAGCACTTTTTAAAAACTTTAATTTTATATATTTGAGTAAAGCTGGTAGATCCCCAGATATTTTAAAACTACATTTCCCATGATGCTTTGTCATTCTAAAGACATGCAAACCACCATGGGAGTTCTAGTTCTACAATATCTGCGGTGTATTTTTAGGGCACCCCTTGGTGTAAAGTATGCAATAAACAATATAAACTTTAGTTTCGTCTTACTCCCTCTCTGCTTCTATCTTCCACTAATCCACTCATCTCAGTTTCACATGAACTAGCACCTACCATACATTAGAAACTTTAAAAAGGTCAATAAAGTTTTAAAACAGTGTAAAATAAAATATAAACACACACTGAAAATGTAACTTCCCCAAACACCATAAAACCTGTACATAGGGTGTACTGTTTTACACGAGACATCACTGAATACAAATGTGTATTTTATTGCAATAAAAGCAAACCGTATTATGACATTCACAGTTAAAATGAGAGAGAAAATATATATATATATATATATATATATATATATATATCTCTCTCTCTCTCTCTCTCTCGGTCTTTTAATACTCCGGTGCTGTCTCCAACCAAATTGTATACAATACCAGTAGAGAACACTCAGGAGTCTTTTCAATTGAGCAATTACAAATTCACACAACGTTTCAGTCTGTAAAATACTTTTTTCATATACAAAAAATGCAGTGATGTTAATAGTGATGTGCAGTGATATTAATATCAAATTACACGTAGACTGATACGGATTAAATATATAATTGAGATATATATATATATATATATATATATATAAATAATATATAAAAAAATTAAATATGTAAATACGTTAAAAAAATATATAAAAAAAATAATTTAAAAAATATAGATGTGTGTTATTTCGTTCGAACTGTATTGTGATAATATATATTTATATCAAAATACACGTAGAACGAAATATATATATCACTATATATACCTATATATAAATAAAAATATTTAAAAAATTATATATACACACACACACACACATTAATTCTACATATATATTTATGTAATATTTTTACATCATTAGGTATATTAATTACAATTAGCGGCACCTGCCTGACAACCCATGCCGAGAGTAAATGGAATTTAATTTGCTAGCACTATATTTAACCCTATAACTTTCCAAGACACCATAAAACCTGTACATGTGGGGTACTGTTCTACTCAGGAGACTTTGCTGAACACAAATATTAGTGTTTCAAAACAGTAAAATGTATTACAACGATTATATCGCCAGTAAAAGTGAAGTTTTTTGCATTTTTCACGCACAAACAGCACTTACATGGACGATATTATTGCTGCGATACTTTTTACTGTTTTGAAACACAAATATTTGTGTTCAGCAAAGTCTCCTGAGTACAACAGTACCCCTCATGTACAGGTTTTATGGTGTTTTCAAAAGTTACAGCATCAAATATAAGGCTTGTGTTTCATTTTTTTCACATTAAAATTCACCAGATTGGTTACGTTGCCTTTGAAACCCTATGGTAGCCCAAGAATGAAAATTACCCCAATGATGGCATACCATTTGCAATAATAGACAACCCAAGGTATTGCAAACGGGGTATGTCCAGTCTTTTTTTAGTAGCCACTTAGTCACAAACACTGGGCAAAATTGGCGTTTTTTTGCATTTGTCACACACAAACAAATACTAACGCTAACTTTGGCCAGTGTTTGTGACCAAATGGTTACTAAAAAAGACCCCATTTGCAATACCTTGGGTTGTCTACTATTGCAAATGATATGCCATTATGGGTGTAAATTTCTTTCCTGGGCTACTATAAAGTCCCAAAGGCAACGTAACCAATCTGGAGAATTTCAATTTCAAATGTAACGTGCTATATTTGACCCTGTAACTTCCCAAAACGCCATAAAACCTGTACATAGGGGGTACTGTTTTACACGTGAGACTTTGCTGAATACAAATATGTGTATTTTATTGCAGTAAAGGCAAACAGTACTATGATATTGACCGTTAAAATGTAATGTAGAACTAAAAAATAAAAAATAAAAAAATAAATCTTATTTTCTCCCATTTTTTTCATATTAACTTATGTTTCATAGCTAAATATTTGATATTAAATGAAAGCCCTGTTTCCCCTCAATAAAATGATATATAATAAGGGTGGGTGTATTTAATATGAAAGAGGTGTATTACGGTTGGACAGACATGTAGCGCAAATGCCAGGTTTTGTTTACATTTTGTTTTGTTCACAATGTGTACATTTGGCTCCGTCCTTAAGGGGTTAAGGGGTTAAACACGAAAACACACACACACACACACACACACAAAAGTACTGGGACACAATTATTGAATTCAGGTGTTTCAATCAGACCCATTACCACAAGTGTAAAAAAAAAAATCAAATACTTTGTTATGCAGTCTGGAATGGGTCGTTTTAACACACATTGCATGAGAACGTCCAGTCTTTAAAAACTCCATTGATTCAATGCTCCTGGGAGGAAGGCTTAATGCACGCATGGCGCTGGAAAGAGGTGGGGGTTTAAAGGGTGAGCTGGACAATAGCTTTAGGTCAGAGCGATATTATAGCATGAAATCATGCTTTAACCCCTTAAGGACCACTATAGGCAACTAGACTGCTTCAGCTCAATGAAGTAGTCTAGGTGCCAGGTCCCTCTAGTTTTAACCCTGCAGCTGAAAACATAGTTTCAGAGAAACTGCAATGTTTCACTGAGGGGTAATCCAGCCTATCTAGTGGCTGTCTCAATGACAGCCGCTAGAGGCGCTTCCGCGATTCTCACTGTGAAAAATCACAGTGAGAAGACGCTGGACGTCCATAGGAAAGCATTGAGTAATGCTTTCATATGGGCTGTTTGAATGTGCACACGCCTCTTGCCGCGCATGCGGATCTGTTTTAACCCATTCGGCCCAGCGGGAAGGGGGGGGCCTAAAGGCCTGTATAGTGCTCCTTTAACATTGAGAAAACATAAGGATAAATGTGGATTTATATAAATATTTAACATTTCATATACATGCTATTTAGGATGAGAATGTTTCTTCATTGCATAAGACAGTTTGTGGGAATCTGTGCTTCAAAGCACAGCTCAGACTGCAAACAACAACCCCCAGGAGGACCCAAATTAATTCCTTGAGGCTGAAACTAAACTCAATAATTCAGTTGCTTCCTCTAAATCAGTGGTTCCCAACCCAGTCCTCAAGTACCCCCTAACAGTCCAGGATTTAGGGATTACCCAGTTGTGTCCAAAAAACAAAAACAAAAAAAAAACAAACAAAAAAAACTTTACACACAACAGGGTAATCCCTAAATCCTGGACTGGTAGGGGGTACTTGAGGACTGGGTTGGGAACCCCTGCTCTATATGACCATTTCCTCTGTGAGTGGTTTTCTGCTCCTCCTTTTTGAACACAGACAGAGGAGCAGCTGTCAGGTTCCTGTGTGCAGCCTGATCCTGCATGAGTTCTGGAGCAGCACATGATCAGTGGGCAGAGCTTCTCTTTCTTTGGTAGCACAATGATGTTAATAGAGGAAGCATGACAGATCTAGACCCAATAACTGCTGGTAATATGAAAAAATTGTTCTCTCAGGTGTTTGTTATTTTGCTTCTGTTGTACGTTATGAGCTAAACCACACAATACCTAGAACAGCCATCAGTAAAAGGCTGCAAATATCCAGGCCACACATTTTATTAGAGAGCTGTATTTAACACATTATCAAGAAGAAACAGCAGGTTTCAGGGCTATCAAATGAAAAGTCTTTGGGCTTGTAATTAAGGTACGATGTAACTTTGGCAGGTCCGTGCAAGAGTTCAAAGTCCAAGTTGCACCTTGCAAAATGCACATAACCATTTCCTTCCTTATCATACCAGCCATCGGTGATGCACCCTCAAACAACCTCCTAGGAAGCATGCACTACCAGGTGTGTTCTAAAGCAGGCCAAAAGTCAATCAATGACAGCTCAGCAAATTAAATGACATACTTTGTATGGTCCTGACACCAGCAAAATATTAAAATGATAGTGATCAAATATAACACACACATATATTGGAATATATATAGTCAAGAAAAACTGGATTACTTCAGTTGTGGTTCAGATTATATTTAAAAAAACAAAAATAAAAAAAACACACAACCCGGACATATGTAGAGAGAAGTTTTGGTTTAACCTAAATTGTAAGGTTGCCACATGTAAGTTCCAGACAGCCATTGGGGTCTTGCTGCCTTTAGCCCTGTCACGGTCACAGAAGGTAGCTTGTGGTCTGCACTAGGGATCGACCGAATTAGATTTTTTTTACAGCCGATACAGATATTCTGTGATCTTTCAGGCCGATAGCTTACCGATATTCTGTACATTTACCATTTTAAAAAATATATATATTTCTAAAGGTAAATGCATAAAATATACATCTCGTGTAGTGGATGCAGTGTGTTTAGACAGGGGAGCTGTGTTTGTTTGTGTAGTGTGTGTAGTGGATGCAGTGTGTGTGTGTGTAGTGTGTGAAGTGGATGCAGTGTGTATATAATGAATGCAGAGTGTGGGTAGTGTGCGTAAAGTGAATGCTGTATATACTAAATGCAAAGTGTGTATTTGTGTATTGTCTTTATAGTGAATGCAGTGTGTATTTGTATAGCGTGTATATAATGCAGTGTGTTTGTGTAGTGTGCATTATATACACACACACTACACAAACTGCATTATATACACAGTGTGTATGTGTAGTGTGTTTATATAATGCAGTGTTGTTTGTGTAGTGTGCATTATATAACCTCTTCAGGACCGTCAGCGGTAAAACGTGCGTTTGTACCGCTGACGGTCCTGAACCGTCCTAGCGAAAAACGGGCTGCGGGAAGCGATCAAAGATCGCTCCCGCCAGTATAACACTGTAACTATCTGCCAGACATCCCAGGCAGATAGTAACAGTCAATTGCGGTGTGTGAGCGATCCGCAATCGCTCACAATTGGCTGCTGTCAAAGTGGGTGTTACAAACACTCACTTTGACAGTGATCTCTGCCCCTCTCTCCTCTGTAGCGTTTTGTGAGGCAAAAGAGAAAGATCGTGATAGTTTGTTGCAGCAGAGGTGTTCCAGAGCTTTATACAGTATCTCAAGTGAATAAAAAAAATCCCTTTTAACCCCTTCCCTGCCAGATCTGTTACAGCAGTGCATTTGTACTATTTTTTTTTGCCCTTAAAGGGTTAAATTGTTTTAAAAATCTGTGTCTTGGTCAGTCAGTTTCCTT
Source organism: Pelobates cultripes (assembly GCA_933207985.1). NCBI lineage: Eukaryota > Metazoa > Chordata > Amphibia > Anura > Pelobatidae > Pelobates > Pelobates cultripes. Next base: position 82,590,635 of record OW240912.1, on the reverse strand, counting down.
CCCCCAAATCTCCATTAGATTTTTGTGACAGGAGTTAGTTTAGGGATTGCGGTTTAGTCTGTTTTAGTTTAAAAAAAAAAGTATTACAAATGTGTGTGTTTGCAATTTGTTTTAGTCGTGTGTAAAACATGCAGCCTATGTATAACTTGCAGGAGGCATATGCCTTCTTGGCGTCAGACTGACGCCACTGACACTGCGTCAGATTTTGACACAGGTCAGTTTTCTGACACGTCTAGTCAAGACGACATGTCATCTGTGTGTGAGCCGGCTGAAGAAAGAAGCTGTGCTTCCTCTGATACGCCAAATGTGGAGGAGGACTGGGTACCTCCACAGTTAACCGAGCCCAACGTCCCCCCTTTTAGTGCCAACAAAGGCATTAATGTTAATGTGGATGGCTTCTCCCTAATGCAGTATGCAGAACTATTTTTAGGGGATACCATCTGGAAGGAGATTGCTTCCCAGACTAACTTGTATGCTACCCAATTTATTGATAACAATCCAGGTAGCTATACAGTCAGTGAGCATGACTGGCATCCCACAGATGTCCCAGAGCTTAAAAAATTCTGGGCTCTTACAATGCTCATGGGGATTATAAAGAAGCCATCGATTCGCTCATACTGGAGCACCAACCCAATAATGTCTAGTCCAGTATTCTCCCAAACCATTCCTAGAGCCAGATACAAGTTACTGCTGAGATTTTTACATTTCAGTGACAATACCCTCTGTCACCCTAGAGATCACCCCCAATATGATAGGCTTCATAAAATACGCCCACTGCTAGACCATTTTCAGGACAAATTTTCAGATGTTTATACCCCCCAACAAAATTTATCCATAGATGAATCTCTAATGAAATACAAAGGGAGATTAGGGTTCAGACAATACATCCCCTCAAAGCGCTCTAGGTATGGCATAAAACTGTACAAACTGTGCGAGAGCGAAAGTGGATACACGTTTGCCTTTCATGTATATGAGGGGAAAGATGGTCAACTGGACCCTCCTGGCTGTCCTGACTCCCTGGGGACAAGTGGGAAACTTGTATGAGACCTACTAAACCCCTTGTTTAATAAAGGTTACCACCTTTATGTGGATAATTTTTATAGTAGTGTCCGTCTGTTTAAAACACTTTATGGTTTACAGACACTGGCCTGCGGCACTGTTGCCGGGTCTGTTTTAAAAACGGGAAAAGGACAGACACCCCTTTTCACTGTCCTGATTGCCCTTCGAAACCAGGACTGTGTGTAGGAACATGTTTCAAGCTGTACCACACAGAACAGTTGTAAGAAGTGTTCCTGAATTTTTATTTTTATTTCTTAGTTTCTTTGGACAGCAGCCATTTTTTGATAGTCAGTTTCCTTCCCCCAAATCTCCAGTTAGATTCTATTTGCAGGAGTCAGTTTAAAGATTGCTGCTAAATGTACATTTGCTACCTGCACATTTGGTCTAACAAGTTTTCTGGCAGTAACACATAACCAGCTGGCCAAAACCAGATGACGTGTGCATAAAAATCAGAATTAAAAATTTACCACTACGCTTTCTTTGGGGGGCAAAATGGTTGGGGGAAAGAAGTCAAAACACCCTATCTTCTATAACCTTTGATGTCTACTTTATAAAAATATATACTATATATACTGTCACTGTAGTAATATTAACTGGGGGTGCAAAAATGTCAAACTGAAGATAGACCAAGCATAACTATATATCAAGTTGAAAAACTGACATGTACAAGTTCTGATTGTTGCCTTTTGGCCCCAAACAACCCAGCAACCCTATACATGGGGGGTATCACTGTACTCAGGAGATGTTGAACATATTGGGCAGTGTTTGGCAGTGACACAACAGGATCTGTTAATTCATGCCTAAAGTACAATGTGTGTGACAAAGAAACAAAAAAAGATTACTACCCAAAAGTTTGACAAAGGCTGGTGGTAGAATTCAGTGCATGAAAAAAGTGTTAAAATATCACCATGTGAAATACCCTAGGGTGTCTACTTTTCAAAAATATATGGTTTGATGGGGGTAAAATACATTGGCCGGCTTCAAAAATGTCCCAAATAGGACATGCATGCAGGTTGACTACATGTCAAAATTCCAAGCTGGGAAACGGATATGCGCACCTGCAAAATGTGGCCTTTTAGCCCCCAAACAACACGACACACCTATACATGGGGGGTATCCCTGTACTCGGGAGATGTTGCTGAACACATATTGGTGTGTTTGGTAGTGACACCTAACAGAATCTGTGAATTTATACCTGAATTGCAATGTATGTGAAAAAAATTAAGAAAAACTACCTATGCAAAGTTTGGCAAAGGTTTGTGGTAAAATGGCTGCATAGAAAGTATCACAATATTATTAGATGAATATCCTGGGTTATCTAGTTTAAGAAAAATATATACATGTGGGGTGTTTTTTTTGGAGATTTATGACATAACAGTGTTACAATGTCACTATTGATACATTTGAAAAATGTACATTTTGAAACAGCAATTTCCTACTTGTACTTATAGCTCTATAACTTGCAAAAAAAAAAACATTGGGTGTTTTTAAACTCATGACAACATTTTGAATCTAGTTAGCAGTTTGTTTCATTCGATTTTGTAGATCAGTAAAAGATTTTTTAATTTTTCACCATATATTATTATTATTTTTTAATTAAATTATATGACATGATAAAAATAATAGTATGTAAAGAAAGCCATTTTTGTCCTGAAAAAAAACCAATATATAAATTTGTATCGGAACAGTAAATGAGAGAGCGGAAAATTACAGTTAAACACCACAAAAGTGTTAAAATAGCTCTGGTCCTTAACGCACAAACATCGCAAAAACAGTCCGGTCCTGAAGGGGATAAACACACTGCATTATATACACACGCACACACTACATTATATAAACACACTGCATTATATACACACAGTGTTTGTGTATAATGCAGTGTGTTTGTGTAGTGTGCATTATATAAACACTGCATTATATACACGCACTACACAAACACACTGCATTATATACACAGTGTGTTTATATAATGCAGTGTGCATTATATAAAAACTGCACAAAAACACTACATTATATACACAGTGTTTGTGTAGTGTGTCTTTATAGTGAATGCAGTGTGTTTATTTGTATAGCGTGTACATAATGCAGTGTGCATTATATACACACACTACACAAACTGCATTATATAAATATATGTAAATAATGCAGTTTGTTTGTGTAGTGTGCATTATATAAACACACTGCACAAACACTGCATTATATACACAGTGTGTTTGTGTAGTGTGTATTATATAAACACACTGCATTATATACACACACAACACAAACAGTGCATTATATACAGTGTGTTTGTGTAGTGTGTTTATATAATGCAGTGTGTAGTGTGCATTACACACACACACACACACACACTACACAAACACACTGCATTATATACAGTGTTTGTGTAGTGTGTGTATATAATGCAGTGTGCATTATATACAGTGTTTGTGTAGTGTGTGTATATAATGCAGTGTGCATTATATAAACACACTGCATTATATACACACACACACACACTACACAAACACACTGCATTATATAAACACTGCATTATATACACAGTGTTTGTGTAGTGTGCATTATATAAACACACTGCATTATATACACACTACATAAACTCACTGCATTATATACAGTGTTTGTGTAGTGTGTATATAATGCAGTGTGTTTGTGTAGTGTGCATTATATAAACACACTACACAAGCACTGCATTATATAAACACACTGTTTGTGTAGTGTGTTTATATAATGCAGTGTGTTTGTGTAGTGTATATAATGGAATGTGTGTTTGTGTATGTAATTGAGGGAGCATTTTTTGTGAAAACTTTTTTTTATTTTTGTCCTCCCTCCCTGCTTGTTACCTGGCCAGGGAGGGGGACTATGGCACTCCCTGGTGATCCAGTGGCATGTACTGAGCAGTGGGGGCCCGCAGGTAGCGTTTACTTACCTTTTCAGCAGCTCCTGCAGCTTCCCAGTGTAAATCTCGCGGCCTGTGTTCCGTGCGGAGTGTTGCCATGGTAACCAGTGGCAACGCTCTGATGGCCGCGGGTCTCGCAAGATTTACACTGGGGAGCTGGAGGGAAGGTAAGTAAATGCTACCTGCGGGCCCCCAACTGGTCCTGTTATATATTATCGTCAATATCGGTATCTGAATTGGCAGATACCGATATTGCCGAAAATACAGAATATCGGCCAGACCGATAATCTGTCGATCGCTAGTCTGCACCTCTGGCAAATGCAGACCCCAGTAATCACTTCATCGCGGTCCCACGCACACTAATGAGTTAGAGCACTGGAAGCGCAAGGGAGCGATTACTGTGGTCTCCACCTGGAGGGGCAGACCACACACTCCCGCACTGAGCCATAGTGATCACAGACATCCTTCTGGCAGAAACCTAAGCAGGGGGTGGGCTAAACATTACATGTAGTCAGATCACACCATATGCACATTACACAGAGCCATAATACGCATACATGCGGTTAGAGCCAGCAAACACCACACACTATAGGTTCTCACTATAGGGAGAACAGAGAGTGAGAATCAGGTTTATTCACTAAACTCAGAATTTTCACAAATTAAAGGAACACTCCACACACCTGAAGCACTTTAGCTTGCTGGAGTGTGTCCTATGTGCGCAGGAGTGTGTCCTATGTGCGCAGGATGACACACAGCCTCCATGAAAAAAAAAAAAAAAAAGGTTTAAATGTTACAACAGTATGTGCTTCCTTGAGAATTTCCAGTTCTGTTAAGTGAACTTTGAAATAACACTCCTCCCCTCGGTTTCCTTGTACCTCCTGCCTGCCCTTCTATGCTTCACAAAGCAGAGTGCACCTGTACTATAACACCAAGTGAGTAATCCATTACTCTGTTCCCATACTCCCCTGTCAAATTGCAAATTTAGGCCCAAGGACTAATTAAAGCAAACTAATACAAGAGAGGCCTGTCTAATATCAAACCAATCCCACCGGAACAGGTGGTCCATATCCAATATGCTCTGCACAAAAGAAACCCCAGACAATTGTTTTGGTCATTTTGGTAAGATTTTCCCCAATGACTTGTACCAGTTTCAATGAAAGTACACAAGGTTTGGGAGCAAAAACAAATGCATTCCCCACTCTTGCTTCATAATTACTTCAATAACACTTTGGGCAGCTCACAAAGCGGTCATTCAAGGCAAGCTTATCAGTTTAGCCTCGACCAAAAAAAAAAAAAAAAACACTCAAAAGCTCCTGGAAGCAATGACAGAGCTCAAACGTCTAGAAACCATTAATAAATGACAAGCCAACCCCTCACATTTTAAACGTCTTACTGAGACTTACTGAAAAGCCTCTCCCTAACTGACATTTCCAAGGCTATGATGTGGACTAAGGAAAAAAAGCAAAAAAGAATTCTATGTTAGCACATCGCCTCAAAAATCACACTAGACTCACAGACTAGAGAGGTCTTTCAAAAATACTTCAATAACTTGTATAACCATTTGCCGGACTCACTAAACAAGCGCTGTCCACAATCCATTTCAGACTCCCCTCTCTTTCAGAATAGGCAAAATCAGCACTAGAGTCGACAGTCCAAGAGTTAGCTGCTGCTCTAGGTTCCTTCAAGCCCAACAAGAGCCCTGGTCCCGACGTTCTATTACAAAAAACTTTCCATGACTTACTCCTACAATGTCTTTGTGCAGTTTTTAATTAACTTTTACGAAGGGAAAATTTTCCCTCTGACATGGTAAGGACCTTAGCAAACCCATACACTTTAGACCCATTTCCTTAAATAGTTTACCTCAAACCAATAACAAAAGTCATGACCAACAGACTCAACCCACATCTAGAACACTTCATAAACCCTGACCAAGTTGGCATCACGCCGAACGGGCAGGTCTCAAACACTCAACACACCATAGGCTTAATCTGCCACGCCAATCACAAGAACATCCTGATGGCTGTGGTCTCGCTAGACAAAAAGTGCATTTAACAACCTCCTTTGGCCATATCTCTGCGTCTTAGACCACTTTGGCTTTTCATGTGGAATTCCACTATTTTCTTCAGGCCACCTATCACAAAGCCCTCCTCATAGACATCACCCCTCCCCCTTTTCCCATTTAAAACAGTACCAGGCAGGGTTGTCCACTCTCCCCTCTCCTATTCACCATTTCTCTTGAACCACTAGTATAGGCGATCCACTCCATCCGGGAGATGGCGGTTTTCACAAATCGGGAGGGAACACTTTAGTAGCAGCCTGTAGCACCACTTTAATATGAAGAATATCCTCTTAACAATTACTAACCCTGTATCTTGCCAGGAATCTCTTCTAGAATTACTTCGCAATTACTCATCATTCTCAGGCTACAAATTAAACCTCACCAAATCAGACTTATTACCAATAAATATAGTTTAGGATATCATTAAATGCATACACAACTCCTTCCCTTTTCACATCTGCTATTCATCTCGAAAATATGTCAGCATCCAACTGGCATGACACTTCCACTCTATATAGCACCAATTTTACTTTGACAGTGGCACCTATTGCCTGGGGGGGGAAAATATGGGTAGATTTAGAGCACCTGGTCTTTGGATGGAATCAACCCTTTATATTTGGCTCCTCAAACAACACAGAAACTCCCTCCTGCACCTCACCCACAATCACATGCTCAATTGACCTTTGGGACCCGTTGAAAAATAAATATGACTTATTTTCATTCTTGTCCCCATTATCCCCTAATCTCCGTAGAAGACAGTTCATTCCCAGCATCACTCCACAACACTTTTCCCACTATGAGGATAGGGACATTATGATAATAGGCCACCTGTTTCCAAATGGGAAAACAGAAGATACTGATTTGCCGGACCACACTACACTCACTATTTTTGATTCTTACAACTGAGGAGCTTCGCTTTCTCCCAATTGGTAAGACAGGTAGGGACGGCTCCCCTAACTGCCTTTGAATTAGACAGCATACACTCGCCTACAAGAAAAGGTCATATTTCCTTTTTCACACATCCCATCTTAGGCTCCCACACATAGCAGGTTGGGAATCGGATCCCATAGGAGGATTCATCGGACTGGTCCAACATATGGGAGAGCACTGCCTCCCTTACCATCTGTGTAGGACATCTTGAACAGTCATACAAAATGTTATTTAGGTGGTACTTATCCCTCAGCATCTGGCATCCATGAGAATACTCCCTACAAACTTATGCTGGTAACAGTGTGGTGAAGCTGGATCCTTTCTTTACGAGTGGTAGAGTTGCCCTAAACCCCCTTGGGAAAGCATAACAACTAGACTCTCCAGACTCCATTGTAAACCATTCCCACTCGATCCTTGGGCCCTGTTACTTTCTAAACTCATTGACTCCTTTAAAAAGGTGTTTTTACTCACTTTTTTGCACACCATGCTGGCCTCGCCGAAACTGGCCTCACTTGCATTGGCTGAGTTCATTTATCTTGAGGATTTCAGCCAATCCAATGCTTTCCCACAGGAAAGTAGCGGGAAGCAAATTGCGCATGTGCAGCAAAATGCCATACTGAGCCAATCAGCATCACCTCATATAGATAAATTGTAACAATGCATCTCTGTGGGGAACGATCAGCGCCTCTATGCAGAGCATGGAGACACTGTATGTAGGTGCTGTACACTGTGCAGAACTGGACTGGGACGCAGCTCTAGTGGCCGTCTGTCACAAGAGGTGCTACTAGACAGCAATATAAAAAAAAAATTATTTTTCTCTGAATAGGCAGTGTTTACATTGAAATGTTGGCAGGAACAGACTATAAACACCAGAACCAGTACAATAAGCTGTAGCGGTTCTGGGGACTATAGTCTCCCTTTAAAAACTGTTTTTTTTATTGTTTAAATAAAACGATCAGTTCTGGGGGGGAAAAAAAATCAATCCTGGCTGCTAACATTTTTAGATTTAAAGCAAATTTGTTAACCCTGTGTTCATGGCTAGCTAGGCAAAGATGCCATAGTTTTGAGTGCAGCCGGAATATATACATTGTAGAAATAAGCCAATACACATATTGTGCAAATAAATAAAATGTTAGGGTAAATAAGTGCATTCCTACCCTTCCTTCAGTGACATCATGTTATACTGTATTTGTACTTTTTAGCAATTTTAAATAGTAGGTAGATCCCTGTCACTTGTATATAAAAAGGCAAATTAAAGGGTAACTCAAAGCACCATGAATACGTCAGTGACTTGAAGTGGTCATGGTGACTGGAGTTTGTACGTGAAGCATTTTGCTTTGAAATGCTGTACACATGGAGTTTAACTCCACTGCTGCCAGACCTCCTTCAGATGCAAACTAATAACGAATGAGTTCCTGACTGGCTAATGTCAATTCTGTGCATATATAATTCTGCATTCATTTACAGAGAGCAGTCATCCAACACCAATGAATGGCCACCGGGATCAACTTCCGGCTTCTGCAGCTCTGGCCGCTGACAGATCATAGGCACCTGGCAAGTACCCATATAAAACAGGGCCAGGGTGTTCCTGGCATCATAACCACTATTTTGGGAGCAACCCTTTAAAAGGACCACTATAGTGCCAGGAAAACAAACTTTATTTCCCCCAGGTCACCATAGTTAACATGGACAATATTTACTAGGTGTGCTTTTGTGGTTATACCATGCCAGGGCAAGCTGTCAAACCGTTTACAGTTTAACACTTATCTAGCTCGGTCAGCCAACACTTTCTACTAATAAATTCTGTTCAGAAGGGGTATGCTAATGCAAAAGTATTAACTTCCACTTTACCAAAACTGCAAGCAACCAACAGAGCAGGGTGAAGTGTCTATTCATTCATAAATGGTGGCCCAAGGGACTGCTGGCCCAATAACACAACGCAATGGCTGTGGTGCATACTGTACACAATAAAATGCATCACTACAGTGAACTGTGCATGAAACATCTTTTTAAGATATAAAAAACCATCACAATGGCTTGTTGCATATAATGTTAAGATAGATTGTGTGTGTGTGTGTATAATATATATATACTTAATGGCAGTAGTGCACACTGTGCAGCATGGCCCCAGAAAGCACCTCTAGTAGGCATATGATGAGTGGCCAGTGGAGTTTCCCCTAGGCTGTAATGTAAACACTGCATTTTTTTCTGAAAAGAGACAGTGTTTACAGCAAAAAGCCTGAAGGGACTGATTATACTCACGATGAACAAATACAACAAGCTGATGTTCTGGTAACTATATTGTCTCTTTAATACAAGTTATAGGTGATTTCCAATGTTTTATTCAAAGGTGCAATTCCCCAAAAAGTCTGTTCTCTTTGAAGCTTACTCAGTATAGGACAAACCTAGAAAAGGTATATTTTTTTTTTTTTTTGTAAATCAAACCAAATAAAAGACAAGATGGATAAGCCAATATCCAATTTCAAAACCCAAGACCTGCAACATCCATTACAAATTAGATGAAATTTATCCATTTACTAAATGTGAAAAATAATCCTGGAGGAAATTCTCTGCATTCAATGTTAATTTATAGGTGTAATATGTAGCACAACCATATGTCCCTATAATCTTATCTAAACACTGAGCAAATGAGAATATATGCAAGTATTTAGAAAATCAAAAGTTAACTTCATAAGAATAGCATTAACATGAAAAGAGGAAAAAAAAAAAAAAAATACCACTAAATTTAGGTAAAGCCTTTCCCTTGCTCTCCATCAACAATAGTCGAGATTATGTTATTTATATAGCGCCAACAAATTCCGCTGCGCTTTACAGTGGGTGGCCGAACAAACATGTAGTTGTAACCAGACAAGTTGGACACACAGGAATTGAGGGGTTGAGGGCCCTGCTCAATGAGCTTACATGCTAGAGGGGTAAAGGTAAGGATAGTTATTAGACTAATGACAGTTGCAAGAGAGGAATCAGTCGGGAGCTATTAACAGTTTAATTTATACGCTTTTATGAAGAAGTGGGTTTCTAATGATTTTTTGAAGGAGTGGAGACTAGGTGGAGGAGGGAAGTGAGTTCCACAGGAATGGTGCAGCCTTCTAGAAGTCTTGAAGGCAAGCATCAAAGGTGGGAGTATGGACAGATACACACATAGAAACACTGCATTTTTCATTAAGGTTAGATCTAAAAACAGCTTGTAAAAGCTGCAGTTCTCATGTCAGTAGCCTTTACATAACCTCGCTTTCTAACCCCGCCCACACCCTGTGGCTGTCCAATCAGAGACTTCCTAATGCAGCGCATTGAGAAGTCTTTGCAAAGGAGGTGTTCTGGACAATTTCTGCCGCTTGAGTTAAGCTCAACTGAGCTAACCAAACTAGGAAATAAAAGGATCAGCTGTCCAGGGGTGTAACCAGGTTAATTTATAAAAGTCTGCATTTTTGTATTGAGATCTGCAGTTTTTTCAAATTAAAAATAATAGTACACACTCTTTACACAAAGATTTTTAGCAAGCTAAAGTGCTTTAGGGGTTTGGAGTGACTATTTAACTCAGTGGAGCTAAACTCAAGGGGCAGGCAGTTGCCCAGAGTATTTGCTTTGCAATGACGTCTCACTGAGCTGCACTGGGAAGTCAGACAGCCACAGAAAGTCTGGGTGGGGAAATAAAGGGAGGGTTTGCAAAGGCAGCAGACAGGAGAACTGCAGTTTTACAGGCTGATTTTAGATATCCCCAATGAAAAATTTGGGCAGTGGAATGTCCCTTTAAGTTTTCTTAAACTTTGGAGGGGAAAAGACACTTCTTCAAAGGTTTTTTTACTGGATGCATTGCCTCACTTGATGCTTTAAATCTACAAGTATGAATGGAAGCCCGGTTTGCTTTTATTCAGAAAAATATATATTTCTTATCATCAAGAGTAAAAAAAAAAAACAAACAAAAAAAAACACACACAAAATTAGGAATGGTGCAGTGCACGATTATCTACTAGGCCTTCTTTTATTGTGTAAGCACTCTCAAGGATTAAAGGGAAGCTATAGACTAGGAATACAAAAATGTATTCCGAGCCTATAGTGCCCCCCTCGCTCGCAGAAAGGTTTAAAAACCCTATTGTCACTTACCTGAATCCAGCGCCAATGCTCCTCGGCACTGGGGCTTCTCCTCCCCTGATGTTGGGGACCTAACGCGCATGCTCAACAGTCGCATTAGGACAACGAACAGTATTGAATCAATACTTCAAAGTATTGAAGCATTGATTCAATACTTTCCTATGAGGTTTTAGCCGACACTGGATGTCCTCATACATAGCATGAGGACATCCAGCATCAGTTAGGCGACCAAACGTGCCTCTAGTGCCTGTCTCCACTAGATGTGGAGTTAACCCTGCAAGGTTATTATTGCAGTTTCTCAATAACTGCAATAATTACCAATGCAGAGTTAAACTGACAGGGACAGTGCACCCAGACAACTTCAACTTTTTCCTTCAAGATGCAATCAAATGATAAGTACTCACAATCCAAGTATCAGCAAATTTCTGGTGCCAGTGCCTCATATACAAATGGTAGCTGCCACCAAAAACATACCTCCCTGCCTATCAGGAGAATTCAAAGGGATCTCCCTTGACCAGCTCTCCTTGCATGCCCAGTTTCCAATGTAACAGTTGCTGGTAGTGAGGAGTAAGAGCAGATGATCTACAGATGATCCTGAGTGTAAGTGGGATCTCAAATAGGAATTTGATGCAACAGAGACCATTTGCTAACTCCCATACACATCCTGAGTGACAATACTACCGGTAGGATACGTCTCATGCTTCTAGCGTACTCCCTGAATATAATGTGCAGGAATATCAGTCTCGAATACTGCATCATACAGAAGACAGCACATGCTCCTATTAATATCAAGGATCATACATGCAGACTTGCCATCTCCTTTCTCTTCTCACCGACAGCAGTATGCAACAGGGGGAGAAGAGGGTGAACAATTAAACTGGCAAGTTCCTACAAATGATTTTATGTATGTCTAGCAAGTAGGAGACGTGTGCGCATGAGAGTGGTATGATAGTGAATATGATTAAAGGAACACGATAGTATAAGAAATACAAACACTTATTTCTAACACTATAGTGAAATTAACTATTTAGAGCAGCATTACCCCTCAGATCGTTTCGCAAAGGTTTTAAACTTACTTTTTCTCCAACTCTGTGCCGGTCTAACAGCAGCTGGCCCCCGCCTCCATGGCTGAGATCAATCTTGATGATCTCAGACAATTTAATGCTTTTCCATAAAAAAGCATTGGTAGGCTATTGCACATGTGAAGCAAAACACTGTGCTGGGCCAATCAGCATCTCCTCATAGAGATGCATTGAACCAATGTATCTCTATTGGAAACATTCAGCATCACCACGCTCTGCATGTTGACGCTATATGCCAGTATTGCACACTGTGCAGCACTGAGATAGGAAGCACCTTTTGTGGCCGTCTGAGTGACTACCACTAGAAGTGGTCCTAGGCAGCAAAGTAAACACTGCATTTCCTGAGAAAAGGCAGTATTTATATTGAAAAGCCTGCAGGGACATGCTATAGACACCAGAACCACAACATTAAGCTAGTGTTCCTTTAATTATGTGTGTGTGTGTGGGGAGGGATCTCATTACTGAAAAAAAATGCCTGGCTTCTACCTTTTAGGCATAAGGAAATGTCTGAATACCTCTCATAGCCTGCTCTTACTATTCTGACTGTACATAATCCATCAACTCCTGCTGCACAGCATTTTTATTCTGTTAATATTATACATATAAGAAAAACATGGAAACCAAATACTTACATTTTGAGGTTTTAGAATATTGATCGAAAATGCAATGTGTTTCTTGCAACACTGCAATTACAATTATTCTAACCTGAATAAGATTATATTGTTGATGGTATTCAGGCAAAAACCTCTGACAGGATTTTTCACTAAACTCAGAATTTGTACACATTCCAAATAGTAAACCTGAAGAAAAAATAGGCAATCTGGAATAATTCTCCAACTCAGCTATAGTCTCAATTTGGCTTTTTTCTACCCTGGCAATTACGATTTAATGGAATACTTCAATGTATGGAAAATGTTTTTTTGTTTGTTTTTTTTTTTTTTAAATAAAAAAAAACAAAAAAACAAAAAACACAATTTTGTAGATATACCCCCTATGAAAAACACATTTATCACTGCATTGTTTTATTGGAACTAAATCTAGAAATCAGCTTGCAAAGCTGCAGATTTACAGCCTTTTCCACCCCCTTCAGTCTGTGCAGGGAAATGATCAATCAGAGGCTTCTCATTTATCCTGGAGAAGATGGTCTAATAGGTGCAAGCGCTTGTGCTCATGCATGCTCATAGACTTCAACCCATGTTCCCTGGCTTTCAGCCTCGAGAGTCCACAGACAGAGCTTAAAGGAACACTGTAGTGTCAGGAATAGAAACCTGTATTCCTGACACTACAGGTGTGGTCACCATTTAGGTCTCCGGCCCCCACTGACTCCAAGGATGTGCTATACATGTCAGAACAACTACATTAAGCTGTAGTTGTTCTAGTGACTATAGTGTCTCTTTAACCCCTTAAGGACCAAACTTCTGGAATAAAAGGGTATCATGACATGTCACACATGTCATGTGTCCTTAAGGAGTTAAAGGACCACTATAGGCACCCAGACCACTTCAGCTCAATGAAGTGGTCTGGGTGCCAGGTCAATCTAAGGTTAAACCTGCAGCTGTAAACATAGCAGTTTACTGCCCCCAATGACTCCAAGGATGTACTATACATGTCAGAACAACTACATTAAGCTGTAGTTGTTCTGGTGACTATAGTGTCCCTTTAAAAGACCATTTCAGCTCAATGAAGTGGTCTGGGTGCCAAGTCCATCGAGGGTTAAACCTGCAGCTGTAAACATAGCAGTTTCAGAGAAACTGCTATGTTTACATTAGGGTTAATCCAGCCTCTAGTGGCTGTCTCATTGACAGCCACTAGAGGGGCGCTTCTCACTGTGATTTTCACAGTGAGAAGACGCTGCCGTCCATAGGAAAGCATTGAGAAATGCTTTCCTATGGACTGATTGAATGCGCACACGGCTCTTGCCACGTATGAGCATTCAGCGGATGACGTCGGAAGAGGGAGGAGAGTCACCAGCGCCGAGGGAGCCCGACGCTGGAGAAAGGCACGTGTTTAACCCATTCCTCCCCCTTCAGCCCGGCGTGAGGGGGGCCATGAGGGTGGGGAGGTCCTATTAATACTATAGTGCAAGGAAAATTTGTTTATTTTCCTGGCACGATAGTGGTCCTTTAAATGTACCCTGTGAGCAGGGGCTGACAGGCACATATGTATTTTGGGAGAAGGCAAGCACACTCTAGCAGAGCACACCTGCCACTTCCGTTTGCTTTTTGGAATCATGAAGAAAACTTCCCCATATCTTTGACAGCCATGAAGGCATTTCTGAAATTAGTTTTCAAAGTTTCAGACAGAAACCATAACATATAAAGCACTTAACAAAACTGCAGTTCTTCGTGTATAGTGTCCCTTTAATTTGCTAAACTTTGGCATTCAGGAAATAACTGCACGTTTTTAGAAGTGGGGGGCATAAAGGCATCTAATATAGCAATGCTTCTACACAGGTTAAGTGACCTTAATTGACCAGTTAACATTTTAAAATGTGCATATAAAGTGACACAGGTATATGTGATATACATATACATACACACAAATATATACACACACACACCAAAAGTTGATCTGTTCCTGAAAGTCAGGATATTGACCAGAGAAGGGTTGAGCATATTTGTTTGTTTACTTTTACGAACATAGGACCCCTTAATTATATAACAATATTATACATCCTTCAACGGATAGGAAACTAGGCAAGAATGATATGCAAGTCACACAAAAATACATAATGAAGTATAGCCAAAGCATACACAAGGTCACCTGTCAGGCCTAAATAGAATGCCTAGTCAGAAAATGTTTCTACATATTAAAATAGTGACATGACACAGCTGAAGCCTACTTGTACTAGAGGGCATAAATTTGTAATCCTTGTTTACAAATACACATTCATAAAGCATATTAAAAAGGATAGAAAACAATTTATATAGGCTGTGGCTCTGAATGGACAAGCCATCGTATCCTTGTCTGCAGCCCTTGTGAAAATAGATTTATTTTTTAAAATAAAGTGTTTAACATTTCCAGCATTCCTATTCCACCCAAAGCCAACAATCAATGTCAAAATGTTAATAAGACACCCAAGTACTGGATCCATGAGAGCGAATTCTGCACTAGGCCCAATGTGATCTATATACTTACATGTCCAGCAGCTTCCGTCTTTAAAGAAAGTGAATTTAAAAGCAAAAATAAGGGTGCGATGAGGGGTGTCAGACAGGGGTGGGTGAAGGAGTCAATACAGTCAGATGACGTGAGGAATGAAGGGGGAGGGGAGGGTGGGCTTCACTGAACCAGGCTCCGGGTTTAAATAAATTTAGTCATAGGCCTTTAATTGCAGGCAAGGCCTACATGTCTCGCTCTCTCTCTCTATTTCCCCCACCCACCCCCTCCAAATCACTCCACCTCAGTAATGGCGTTTGGCAGAAAGCAGAAGAGAAGAGGGAAGGGGGAGGAGAGATTAGAGTAAGAGGGAGGGCGAGAAATAAGAGGAAATGCTGGACTGCTGCTGGAGGGCACAGAAAGAGAGCAAGATGGCTAGTGAGAGAGAGGGGCAGTCACAGGAGGGGGGAGCACTGCAGCTGCCCTGCTTTACCACCTCCACAAACCCTGTATAGGGGGAGAAAGGGGTTAATACAAAAATAAATAAATACAAGATGGGGGTCTGAGAAAGCTAAAGGGGAGGGAGAGAGAGATCCGGGCAGAAATGGCTCCTGGGGAGGAGGAGGAGAGAGAGAGGAGGAAGGGGAGGAAGAGGAGGAGGAGTGCTAGCTCATCCTCAGTCAGCCCCAGACAGGATGGGGGAGAGCAGAGACGTCAGCCATTTTCCTTTACACTTCATGTTAATAAAAACATAATAACAATAATAATAATCAGGGAGCAGACTGCATGCACGGACTGGGTATAAATCCCCCCCCTCCCCCCCCAGTGCAGTATGTGTAACATGACTGAGTCCCACCAAGCTGTCATGCATGTTCACATGTCATTCACATGTATTCCTGTCCCCATACAGAGAGAGCAGCAGCCAGTCATTACATGTGCACTGTCCCCAATATAATAATAATAATAACACAGTGTATATTATATACTGACTCTATAAGGGTCCCTGCAGGCTCACCATACACACCCCGGACTGGCAGGCCCAGCTCCCACAGGCAGGAGGAGGAGGGGGGGGGAGGACATGTATAGACAGAGAGAGAGAGAGAGAGAGAGAGAGAGGGGCCCAGTGCGAGCAGCCCCAGCACAGCTGCTGTGTGTGTGAGAGAGAGACAGAGAGAATGGGAAGCCATGGACGGCCATTTACTCACCGCAAACTAGTCCGCCCTCCTCCCCAGCTGGAGATTACAGAGAGCCGGTCTGCTGCTCATACCACAGATGCCAAAAAAATAAATAAAAAAATGTATCTCTAATAATAATAATGATGATGATGATAATGTTCAGAAAGGAGAATAAAATGAAAGCGGTGCATACGGTGTGTGCCTCAGTCCCAGTATTAATCCTGCGTGAAGCGGCATAGAAGGAGTTTGTTTATAGGCTGTTTTGCGGGTGGAGGAGGCTATGCGGAGCCGCGCGGTCGGGCAGGCTGTGCTTTCCTGGTGTAATATTTGAAAGGTTTTTTTTTTTTTTCCCTCTCGCTTCCTTTATGTCCTCCCCCACAACTTCGTATGCATTAAAACTTCTTAGCGTCGCCTCCCGCGCCTCTTTTTCTTTTTTTTTAATCCTCCCTCTACAGCTTGCTCGCTCTCTTTTCTTTCAGGAAACCGGTCCGGTTCCAGTGCTGCCCACCCCCAGGCGGTCCTGCGGCCTGTCAGTGGCTGTCTCTTTCTGCTGACGGCAGGGTGTCTCGCTTTTTTTTTTCCTCCCCCTCCCCTCCTCTCTCTCTCTAATTTTTTTTTTTGTTTCTCTTTTCCAGTCTCACAGTGCCTTTCTCTTTGGCCGGCTATGCGTTTTTCCTGCGTCATGAGCACTAGATTCAGCTGAGAACCTCCTCCTCCTCTTCCACCATCATCAGCAGCAACCACCTCCTCTTCCTCCTCATCCCCGGACATGCACACGGCATGCTGCCGGTACCCTCACAGTGCTGCTAGCCAGGCACCAGCACTCACACCTTTTACTCTATTACATGCATTGTCTTAGAGCTACCATAAAAGAATAAAGGCTATATTAGGATTAAAGCATACCTCCCAAGTGTCCCTATTTAGGAGGGACACTCCCTATCCTGAGCCCTTATCCATTTTTTCCAACTGAATGTCCCTCTTATGCCTTTTTTTATATATTTGTAAAGTGCTTATCACAAGGAGAAAAGCAGTATAAAAATCACAAATAACTAATGTTATTTTTTTTCTAGGAAACCCATATAGTTGGTGTGCCTTAGTGTATAACAGCAATAATACTATCGTTGTTGGATATGCCATTCTTGGTCTCAATTACATTTTAGTTACATCAATTGTAATTCGTAAGGGACACTATAGGCACCCAGACCACTTCCTCTCATCGAAGTGGCCTGGGTGCACTGTCCCCTTAAAAAAAAGCTGTTTTCCTGGAACTGTAGATTCCTGTGGCTCCCACCTCCCCGCGCAGCTGAAGGGGTTAAAACCCCTTCAGTCACTTACCTGAATCCAGCGCAGATGTCCAGTGGCACTGGGTCAGGCTCCACCCACGCTCCTCTTCCGTGGACGTCAGCAGGCAGGGGTGACCTAGTGCGCATGCGCATCAATTATTCAATGATTTCCTATGGGGAAAATCTAACGCTGGAGATCCTCATGCATGGCGTGAGGACATCCAGCGTCCAATAACGGACCAAAGGTCCGTTTCAATTCCGGAAGTAACTCTAGTGGCTGTCTGGTAGGCAGCTACCAGAGGTGGAGTTAACCCTCAGAGGGAATGGTTGCAGTTTCTCAGAAAGAGAAAGCGGGTTAAGGGGCATGGGTCATTGCACCCGGACCACTTCAATGAGCTGAAGTGGTCTGAGTGCCTTCAGTGTCTCTTTAACCCTGTAATATAAAATATTGCAGTTCTAGAGTATTTATTTATATTGCAGGGTTCAGACAGCCTCTACTGGCTGTCTCAAAAAGAGCCACTAGAGGTGCTTCCTGCAGTTTCAAGGCATTTACGTATGTAAATCAACCCTTGACGTTCTCACACTTTTTATGAGGATGTCCAGCTTCTTGAATAACCCCACAAAAAGAATTCAGTGCATTCCTATGGGGAATCCCTAATGCATGCGTGTTCTGTGTGCCGCACATGTGCATTAGGTTTCTGGATTGCAGAGAAGGAGCCCAATTCCTCAGTGATGGAATCAGGTAAGTGGGTGAAAAAAATTATTTTTTACCCCTTATTGGCCACGGGGCAGAGGGACACTATAGTGTTAGCAACACAGCTTTGTATTTCCTTAAATGACCACTATAGGCACCCAGACCACTTCAGTTCAATGAAGGGATCTGGGTACCAGGTCCTCCTAGTTTTAACCCTGCAGCTGAAACCATGTTTACATTGTAGGGTTAATCCAGCCTGTAGTGGCTGTCTCCCTGACAGCCACAAGAGGCTGCTTCGGCGATTTACAAATCGCACTTATATGACGCTGGACGTCCTCACGGAGTCCAGCATCAAATAAGATCCCCATAGGAAAGCATTGAGTAATGCTTTCATATGGGCAGGTTTGAATGCGCGCGTGTGCCTCTGGCCGCACATGCACTTTTGGCTCCACTTGGGAGCGGACGTCGACGGGAAAGGAGAGGTCACCAACGCTGAGGGTGCCCCCACGCTGGATTAAGGTAAGTGGCTGAAGTGTCGAGGGAGGGGGCTCTCCAAGAGCCTATAGTGACAGGAAAATTTTGTTTTTTTTCCTGGCATAATAGGATCCCTTTACGTCACCTAAATATTTTTAGAACAGCTCTGCCGCTGGTCAAAACCCAGCAAACACCTCTAAAATTAAAGCGTCCCTCTTTGTCCATTTGAAATGTTGGGAGGTATGTCAAAAATGGTAATTGAACAATCTCTAAAAGAAAATGTTACGTAGAGTTGTTTTTTTTTTTAAATAATGCAGTTTGCAGAAATATGTGTGTCTCATGGGAGTTGTACAACAACATCTGGAAGATCCTACAGAATTGGTCAGTAACTAAGAAATAGGTGGCCTTTACAAGGGAATCCTACTTTTTAATATCTCTAGAGCAAAATATCATAGCTGGCAATGTAGCGGAGTTAGAGAAATTCCCAGCAATGCCCAGTTTAGTGAAATAGCCTATAAGTGAATGTGCGTATTTAAAGCACCATAACTACTGTAGGATATTATATTGGTTACATTGTCATCTGTAGGTGCTATCTTTCAAATTTTGTTCTAAAATTTTGAGCAGGTTGACAAAACCTGGGGCTCTCCAGTTGCCAACATTTTGGCCTTTCTGCTGTAGTTCTTTTCTTTTGATAGACTAAGGTAACTCACCTCCAGGGATCTCAGCCTATAATTGTGCAACAAAGGTGGAGGGGCTAATGTAGACGTTCACTTCTGCACTAGGTAAGCCAAAGCAGAGGAGTGGGGCTGTAGATGGGAGAGCTTCTGTTTTTGGCACAAACCAGAAGGGGGAGCTGTTGTGGATATGGTGCTTAGAAATACTCTTTAAACTCTTCATTGTGTGACATTAGTTGTGCATAATCCTCATCAGATATCTACTTAAATCAACAATCTATAACCATGTACATGATTTATAATGTATATATTCTGATTTTCTGAGAAATTAGCCAGAATGCTTTTAAAGTATCTACAGCATTTTATAAAATACTCTCTGTACACAAAGTATTTCACATTCTAATTCGTATTATTCCTACTGTGAAGAATCCTTTCCAATGTTTTAGTCAAAATTCCTTTTCTTCAGGTAACCAAGGATGACCTCTTGTCATATGTACAGTTCTGTTAATGAACAGATTACCAGAGAGCTGTTTTGACCCTGTATATATTTGTATAGGGCTATTATATCCATTTGAGCTGCATTTTGTTTCTAAAGTAAACAATTTCTGTTTTTCTAGCCCTTTTTCATAATGAAAAATCCAATGTCTCTTATTAATAATCTAACATGCCTTTGCATATTATCCAATTCCTTTTTCTTTTTTTCTTTTTTTTTAAACAGGAACTCACCATATATTTAAGATGGGGTCTTATCATGAATTTATAGAGGGGCATTTTGTTCTAAGAAATGCACTCATTCATAGGTTCATTAGCTCATGCTCAATACACCTCTTTAATAGGGAGCATCTTTAGATAGTTAGAGGATCTCTATCACTCTGTCTTAATTAATCTTCAGCCTTTATTCCACCTAAAATGAAATTTAAAAATCACTTGTAGATAAATCTCAGCTACTAAAGAGACCAGTATATATATCATTAAGGCCCAAGTCAGCCAAAATGAAAGAGCTCTAATTTGAAGGTGGTGGTTTCTTACAGTAAACCTTAGGACAGGTAATGGGAACATGAAAATTGTATCGAGGAAATCTACTAACACTATCTAATCTTCTAGGGGCACTACATTTATGATGGAGTTGATGGATTCCATATTATATTGCCCTCTGTATAACATTTTGTTCAACTTGTGTAGACCAAAGATTGGCCTCCATTCACCTGAGGCTTTCAGAGACAAAAAAGGCAGAGAATGAAACCTTGACCTCACTCTTTCTGACAAACCAGACAAATAACCCCTTCTTTTAACAAGAGAGAGTTGAAGAGGTGTAGAGCTTGAGCCTTTCCTGAATTTAAAAAGAATACAAGTAACCATAAACAATAGAGTAGCAGAGGAGAAAATAGTGTCTTAATAGCTGAAGAATCCAGAAGTCTCTGATAGAATGAATCCATTCTCACAAATATAAGGCATGTTGCTCCAACTTCCAATGACTGGATTATTACACCATCATAAATGCTTCAGTTGACTACAGGGAAGACCTTCAACAGCTTTTTTAAACCCCTTAAGGACCAAACTTCTGGAATAAAATGGACTCATGACTAGTGATGCACCGAACGGTTCGCCGGCGAACAGTTCCCGTCGAACATAGCGTGTTCGCGTCCGCCGCGGATGGCGAACACATGCGCGGTTCGCAGACCCTCCCACCTACTGGACAGCATCCATTTTAGATTCATTCTCAAGCTGTATGCTTAGTGAGAGGAGGGAAAGTGTAGCTGCTGTTGATTAGATAGGGAAATGCATAGCTAGGTTAGGGTATACAGTGTCCACTACAGTCCTGAAGGACTCATCTGATCTCTGCTGTAAGGACAGCACCCCAAAAAGCCCTTTTTAGGGCTAGAACATCAGTCTGCTTTTTTTTTTTTTTCTGTGTAATGTAATTGCAGTTAGTTGTCTGCCACTGCTGCCAGCTTCTGTGTCAGGCTCACAGTGGATACTGTGCCCATTTGCCCAGTCAGTGCCACCACTCATATCTGGTATCACAATAGCTTGCATTTAAAAACAAAAAACTTTTTTCACTGTTATAGATTGAATAGCAGTTAGTTGTCTGTCACTGCTGCCAGCTTCTGTGTCAGGCTCACAGTGGATACTGTGCCCATTTGCCCAGTCAGTGCCACCACTCACTCACTGGTGTCACAATAGCTTGCATTTAAAAACAAAAAACTTTTTTCACTGTTATAGATTGAATAACTGATCCAGTGTCCTTAAAGGACCGCTCTAGGCACCCAGACCACTTCAGCTTAATGAAGTGGTCTGGGTGCCAGGTCCTTCTAGGCTTAACCCATTTTTTCATAATTATAGCAGTTTCAGAAACTGCTATAATTATGAATGGGTTAAGCCTTCCCCCTAATCCTCTAGTGGCTGTCTCATTGACAGCCACTAGAGGCGCTTGCGTGCTTCTCACTGTGATTTTCACCGTGAGAGCACGCAAGCGTCCATAGGAAAGCATTGTAAATGCTTTCCTATGCGACGGGCTGAATGCGCGCGCAGCTCTTGCCGCGCGTGCGCATTCAGCCAGCGGGGCGGATCGGAGGCGGAGAGGAGGAGGAGAGATCTCCGCCCAGCGCTGGAAAAAGGTAAGTTATTACCCCTTTTCCCCTTCCAGAGCCGGGCGGGAGGGGGTCCCTGAGGGTGGGGGCACCCTCAGGGCACTATAGTGCCAGGAAAACGAGTATGTTTTCCTGGCACTAT
>OW240912.1:82411821-82558623 GCA_933207985.1 Pelobates cultripes | reverse complement strand
CATTGAAAGGGTTACTCTAACTGTCTGCTAACTTTACGACCTTACGCTGCACTCTGAGGAATTCTGTTCTTCGCTGTGAAAAGTTTCACTTAAGTCTGTGTTAAGGATACCTCATAAATCGTCAGAATTCTTGACAGAAAATGCCGTTTAGCCATTGAAACGTAATACCCATTCCTTTGTATTGCATACCATTTTATACTGAATATTCATTGATTATTGTCACGCATGTTACATAATATTATTTGTTAATTATTGGTTATCATAAATAAAATCTATTTTTATACATTGCGATTTTAATTATATGAAATACATTTCACTTACGATAAACGTTCTTTGGGATCTGAGAATTGAATTAGTGGGCAATTCTCAACTGTTTACTATTATTATCCCATAAATATTCCCACATATTGGAGGCACGCTGCTGAGATCGTTTAAGTTGAAATTGTATTTCATATATAATAATATTGGTGTAATTCATGCAATTTAATCTTAATATAGAAAAGAGTTTTGTATTGAGATTAAATCACTGTATAGAAATATGGCTGAATCCAGTGATACATCTGTAACAGATAATACTGAAATAATTGAAGACCTAAGAAAACATGCTCTAGTTCATATTCATAAACATATGAAAAATGATGCAACCTATGAGGTTTGGTTGAAAAGCATAGAATGGGAAGCTAAACACACCATTCTAACTGATGAACACATCATCATATATATAGAAATTGCTGAACAAAAGAACATAGAAAGGAAAATGGCGTTCATAATACACTCTTGGCCTTTCTTTATGACAGCACTTCTTAAGGTGTGTGATGAAAACAAGTCACTGAATGCCAAATTGGACACGTACAGTGACGATTTGGGCATTCAAAATGGGAAATTCCAAGATTTACTTGCTGAGCATAAAACTCGTCAGGCTGATCATGAAAAAGAAATGAAAGCTTTGATGGATAAATATGCACAGGAAATAAATCAGCTTAAAATGCAATTGGATGAGTATGAAAAGGAGAGTCAGAAATTAGACAGTGAGGTTAGTAGTCATCATTCTGTGCCAAAAAGTTGCACAAAAATGCAAGAAAAGACTATCTGTAAATCCCCTCCTTATTATGATTTTCCCACACCAAACCAGGTTTTCATAAAACAGTCTGTAAGAAAAGATGTGAGTAATTCTAAAAAATCACCTATGGAAAAAGATTCCCCATCTCATGACATTACCAAGCCACCTTGGCAATCTTGGGCAGAACAGTTTGAAAAAGCTGTCTTGGCCAAACTTGAGAGGGAGAGTCCAATTCAAGATGATAGGAATGAAAACAGACATGGTTCTGTACACTGGCAGGATTCTGATGCTGATCAGAATTGTGACAGTGAACAAGAAGCTCAGAGTGATGGGAGTGAAAGTGATTGCACTGTCCACTCTGAAGGCCATGTAACTGATATGCCATCTGCGCTGTTGTATGGGTCTAATTCCTCTTCAGCAGACAGATCGCATAGACGTTTACCCAAACACAGAAACAGAGGTCGTAAATCAACGACGCCTGTTTATGAAACACCAAAGGTCATCAAATTCCTTAGAGAGACTGTCCCACAATTTTCTAGAGGTTCAGGAAACATATCTGAACATCTGGAAAATTATGATAGAGCAATGAATTCATTGGGCATGTATGATGACATTCATAAGAAATGGTTCATTACATGGACCTTTGATTCAATGTGTCGTGTTTATCTAGAAAGTCTTCAAGCTATACAGTTAATGTCCTGGTCCAAGATGAAATATGAAATAATCATGGAATATGGTAAGTATAAAACCATTGCTTCTGCTAAGAAGGCGCTTTATAACTTAAAGTGCCGTCCAGATCAAAGCCCCAGAGAATTTTTAATAATTCTTAAAAATGCATACTCCATGGCCCAAAGAAAACCCAGGTATGAAAGCACAGACTTCAAAGATCTGTATTTTCATGCCATGCCGGTAAACATACAAATGAATCTTGCAAGAGATTACGATTGTAAGTTGCCATTAGAATGGCTAGTCAGTCAGTGTATGAAGTTGTACACTATACACCATGCACATGACGAAAATCAACCAAAGGTTAAGAAACCTGGTGATAAAATGGTGTCAGAGACTAAAATTCAGTTAGGTTTAGAAACCCAACAGAAAAAGAGGACCTATTCCGAGGTTTTGAAAACACCAAAACCTCAGAAACAGGAAAACGCAGGAAGCAATTCTGCAAATTCCTCTAATAACTCTGAAAAATCCAATGCCAATGGGAATAAACGCCCCTGGGTTAATAAGAACCAAGGCAATTCCCAATGGAGAAGGAATCCTCAGGGAAATAGGAGATATGGAAACAGAAACAACCAATCTGCTTCCAATAACTCCCAACAGTCTCAGCCATCCCAGCCAAATTCTAATGGGCAAAGACAAAACGGCAATGGGGGAAATAATTTGCGTCGTCAGGTTGGTCAATTGACAGACCAGATGGGCAAATTAATGGAGGAAATGACAAAGATCAACCAAGTCTTTGCTCTAATCCTTTTTTAGGGATAGCTCCAATTGCAGAACTACCTGTGCAACCGCAGCAACAACAGGTGCCGCAGCAATAATAGCCACTGTGACTAAACAGGCTAGGTTATCAGTAGATGTAATGCCTAACCCTGTTTCCTTTCCAGGTACTCATAGTCAAACAAACAATAGTTGTGTTGGAAAACCTATTGCCTATACCGTCACTTCACTTCCGGGTGAAGGAGGCGCAACGTGTTCCTCTGTTTTTTCATTTCAGCCAAAGGCTAAAGTAGCCCCAGCAACCACTAGTTTCCAGGATCCAGACCTGAAAGGGTTAACTGATGTGATGCCGACCACTAGTTCCCGCTTGACAGTTCAAGATATTCCTAAAAAGGATGGGCCTGTGGGTAAGACTGAGCATTCCTCAGTACAGGTAGAAACTACTGCTGTGACAGGTAATGTATGGAAAACAAGTAATATGTTGACACATTCTAAATTCTTATGTGAATTAGAAGAACATGAAGGAAGGTACTACATGTCTGTAGAAATACAGGATTCGCTACCCCAGCCTTTTAAAGGGTTAATAGATACTGGTTCACAAGCCACTATCTTATCCAATACCTACTTCCAGCAGGTAATGGACTTAGCAACGGATAAGCCGAAGTTAAGAGATTTCCCCAACGCTCTGTTGAGTGTAGGAGGAAATGCCCTTCATGTTATTGGCAATACTTGGTTAAAGTTTAAAATAGGTAACAAAACCTTTAGACACCCGGTAATAGTGGTAGATCTCCCCTATGACCGACTGATTCTGGGTATAGACATACTCAGAAGACTTAACACAATTATTGACTGTGTAAATGGAATTGTATGGTCACAAGCTAAGGTTCCTATAACCTATGAGAAATCACATGTACAATCTGATTGTAACTGCCATGTGATAGAAGAAAGACCTGACTCGATAGAGGTACATTTTAGAAATAGTCAGTCACCTGACGTGACTATCCTGCAGGTGAATGATGCAATCGCACCTGTAGATGAGCATTCCGTAAGAATTGCTCCAGAGAGGATCCAGAATGTCTCTCTGGAAGGTGATGTTTTAACCATTTCTCTCCACAGGGACTATGTTGAATCTGTAGATCTGGCAGGTCATGCTCAATTCCTTGCCAGAATTGAAAGGGTTAATAACAATTTATTCTTTCCTATGCAAATAAATGACTTAGGAAGAAGTAGGAATGCAAAGCTGGACTTAAGAGTGAGAACAGCTATATTAGCAGAAGTCTGTTAAAGCAGATCGCTAATCCTAAAATGATCAGGTACGCTTCCCCACATGACAGGTGGATCCAGAATCTGGATGGCGAATCAGAGAGTCACAATGTGATAGCAAAATGTTTACTATCTATTTCCATCGGAAATAAGACAGTTAAACATTTATTCCTAGTGATAGACGAACCTCGCTATCAGGTTTACGTTGGCAATGATGTCATACATCGCTTTGCCATACACCTTGACCTGATTAATTCCAACTTGTGGACAAGGTTAAAAGGTAATCCTTGTGGATACCTACACGAGGAAAACGCCCTGAAATCAGGACAAATACTCCCATATGCGGTAAGTATCCAAGTTCCTGATGACATAACCATTCCACAGGGGACAAGTAATTTTCTTTTACCCCTACAGGTCAAGGAGGGTCAGAGATTGGAAAACTCTGATGCCCTAATCTGTTTATCCGACAGGATACAACAATTAGGGATGGTGGTAACACATACACCAATGGTAAGTATTGGTAAGAATCCCACCTATATCATGGTCAAGAATGTTACACCCAATAGTGTTACTTTACCAAAAGGAATATTATTAGGTCTAGCATTGGATGCTGAGTACTATACATTTGGTTTCCAGAACCAAATTATAGGCCTCATCCCTGAAGAATACTTAACTGAGGACGAAATTGTCGATCAAATATTCCATTCCTCCCCAGAAGGATTATTCACTATCCTATCTGTGTATCCCTTCAATGTTGAAGAAGGCTCGTGTAAAATCGAAGAAGCATCTATCACCTTCGATCATCCGCTCAATGAGCAGGAATCACAAGAGTATCACGACCAAAGAGAAAAGGTAAGTCAACACCGAACTGACCTAACTTCTAGGCTTGAAGAAGCTTATGAGATAGGCCAGCCTGAAATCTTTCCAGGATTTCAGGAAAGGCTAGAAGAGCAAATATCTTTAGCTGACGGTTGCTCCAATGATGCTGAGCGACAGCAGCTAAAGGAAATCCTTTTGGAATTCCAAGATATTTTTGCCAAAGATTCCTACGACTGTGGGTTAACTAACCTCCACGTAGCCAGAATACAAACTGATCCAAATTTACCACCTGTATTTATCAAACAATATAGACTCCCATTAGCGTCATATGATGGTCTACAAGACATCATTCAGAATTTAAAGGAAAGGGGCATTATACGTCCAGTGCACAGTTCGTATAATAATCCGATCTTGGGGATTCTGAAACCTAATGGACAATGGCGTTTATGCGCTGACTTACGACAGCTAAATAAACGCGTCTATATGTCTGGTTGGCCAACGCCATACATAGACCAATGTTTGGTACAAATGCAGGGATCCAAAATATTCACTGCCATTGACTGTGCGCAGGGATATTGGACTGTACCAGTCCATAATGAAGACCAATACAAATTGGCCTTCACATTTGGAAAGCAGCAGTATACCTGGACCCGTATGCCTTTCGGTTATATAAACTCTGGTCATGAATTCGCTGTGTTCATGCATAAAGCTATGCCTGACGCACTCGAGAGAGGAACGTTATCATATGTCGACGATGTCTTGCTGAAAAGCACTTCCTTTGATAAACATATCTTAGAGATTAGACATGTTCTCACTCAGTTAAGGGAGGCAGGGATTAAACTGTCTTTACAAAAGGCGCAATGGTGTCGCACCCATGTCAATTTCCTCGGACATGAGGTAACTTCTGAAGGATTAAATCCCCAGAGGAAGAAGGTTGAAGCCGTACTAAAGGCTAAAACACCTTCAAACATCAGGGAATTAAGATCGTTCCTTGGTATGACTAACTACTCCCGTAAGTTTATAGACAACTATGCAGAAATAACTAAACCACTCTTACACCTGCTTAAAAAGGAAACTACCTGGAACTGGGGGGAGCCTCAGGACCAAGCGGTAAGTGAACTGAGGAGGAAGCTCACTCAGGCACCCTGTTTAGCATACCCAGAGGGGGGTAAACCTTTCTATCTGGAGACAGGATATACCGATTTAAGCATTAGTGCTGTTCTGTATCAGAAGCAGGACAGTTTAAACAAGGTTATTGCATATGCTAGCAAGACTTTGTCGCCTGTTGAAGTTAAATTCAACACGTGTGAGAAGGCGTTATTGTCGACTGTCTGGGCACTACAAAATTTTCGTAGCTATATCCAAGGTGAGAAAATAATTGTAGAAACAGCTCACCAACCTCTACAGTATCTGCAGAGTGAAAGAATTAGAGACGGTAATCTCTCTAACAGTCGGATTACTGCATGGACTCTATCCTTACAGGGATGGCCGTTAGAAGTCCGTTATAAACATAATAAGAGAAGCCCAGTTGCCCAAGGTTTAGCAGAATTACATGACTGTACTGCTCCATCTCTGGATGATAATGACACCGGAGATGACTTCCTAGAAGAGCAATTGCTATCTCCTTATAAAGTTTATGACGAGGAATACTGTCGACCACTACCGTGGGTATACATTGATGGTTGTTCATATCACCACATCGTTGGTGCTGAACGGAAGTTAGTTGCAGGTATCGGAATCGCCTGGACAGGTGATTATCCCAATGTATCTATAGGATACAATATTGGTCCCAAAAGCAGTCAGATAGCCGAACTCTGTGCAGTATATAAGACCATTCAAATGGCAATAGAATATGGTATCAAAGAATTTGTTATTATAACTGATTCTAACTATGTTCGCAACAGTTTCGTCGAATATCTGCCTAGCTGGAAACGTAACCAAATGCTGAAAAGCAATAACAAACCTGTTAAACATGGGAAATTGTTTTGTAAAATCGATGAGTTGGTTAAGGAAAATGGTTTAACCATATATTGGAAGAAAACCAAAGGCCATTCTAAAATAGAAGGTATTGACAAGGATGGTAATGACTTAGCTGATTCACTGGCAAAACAAGCTGCCATCAATGGTGAAACCCTAAACATTGATGATCTTATGGGTTCAATTCATGTTGAAGCCATAACAAGACGACAGGCTAGAGATAATGCCGACTTAAATGTCGTGCAATGGAGTCAAGAAGCTCCTAGTGAGGACCTGATTACTAGTCAAAAGAGTGATCCCGTCATAGGCATTTTCTATAGACATATAGAAGACCCTACTGCCAATCCCATCACAGATGAGGATTGCAAAGATAATGAAGATTTACGAATCTTGATGAGATATAAAGTCCAATTTAGTATCATGGATGGGTTACTGGTCAGAACTTCTAAACATGGTATACAACAATGGGTAGTCCCAACTGTATACAGAGGGTTAATGCTCCAACACGCACATGATGCACCTACATCTGGGCATCGTGGTGATAAGATCACATATGAGATATTGCGTGATTATGCATATTGGCCACACATGTTAAGGGATGTTAAGACATACTGTCAGGGATGCTTGATTTGTCCGCAATATCAACCCCATGGTCCAACCCATCGTGCACCACTTCAGAAGAGGGGGGTGTCATTACCCTGGTCTGATATTCAAATTGACTTTATAGGTCCTGTAACAAGATCTTCAAGAGGTAACAAATACATGTTAACCGTTACATGTATGTACACAAAGTGGATAGAATGTTTGCCTTGTAAAGAGAACACGAGTACCGTGTGCGCCACTTTGTTGATTAACCATGTCTTTTCCAGGTTCGGTCTGCCTCAAAGAATTGAGTCAGACAGAGGTAGTCATTTTACCAGCGAAGTAATGGCTAAGATGTGGAACATTCTAGGTGTTAAACGAAAGCTACATATTGCATACCGCGCTGCGTCTAGCGGGGGGGTAGAGCGATATAACCAGTCTATCGTTAATATTCTGAAGAAGTATGTTAAGGAGTCTGGTAAAGACTGGGACATTAAATTGCCCCTAGTTTTAATGGCGATTAGAGCCACACCTAGCACTGCTACCAAATTGTCACCTTTTGAATTGATGACAGGAAGAAAGATGGTTTTACCACAGCATTTACTATATCGTACTTCAGATCATAACTTGATCAATGCTGCCACTACGCATCAGTATATCGAAGATTTGCGCAAGCATTTACAGCATGCGTTTGCTTTTGCCCAAAAGAATCTAGAAAAAGCAGCGACAGGGGTTAAGACCTATTACGATCTAAAAACCACGAAAAAGGAATATGAGATAACAGATCAAGTCTATCTGTATAACTTTGCGCGAAATCAAGTCAAGGAAAAGAAATTTTTACCTTCTTGGAAAGGGCCATATGTCATTATTGACAAAATTTCCCCAGTAGCGTATAAGATAAAAATTCCTAAGGATGGTGATTTTATTGAAAAGTGGGTTCACATTAACCAGTTGCGTGCTTGTCATCCTAAATCTCAATTAAGGATTATAGGTGTGGATTCGGACGCAGAAGGGTGAACGACTAACCTGGATGAATGCTTGATTCACGTGGTATAGTATGATGTGAAATGTTGTGATGTGCCATGATCTCATGTACGTTCATGTCATTAACCATTTCCTTGCCATCCAATAACTACATTTTATAAGCAGGTTACTAGCTTGTTTAACTGCTATAGGCAAATTGCTGAAGAGTCAGTAATAAATGTAGTGAGGGATGAAGTTATAAAAATAGAATTAGACAGAATACATATGTTGATGAATCGTAATAATGTGTTGTCCTAGGCCAAGTGATGTCACACTGTTATAAGTTTGTATGCTTAACAAACCTTGAATCATTAGTAGATAAGTCTGAAACGAGTTCCTGATCCGTGACTGTCGAAAGATGTCCAAGAAGGATGTGGCGTGTTTCTGGATCGTACTGCTCCTGTGCCAAGAGCTACGGACCGACCCGATCGCAGAGATGGGACCATCCTCCGGCATCCTGATTCAAGAGACACCAGGGTTCATCTTAACAGAGAAGAGGATCCTGACCCGACGTGTGTTCGTCAGCTTGGACCCCAAGATTTCCATCGAGAAGGCATACAACATTTCATCGATGCAGCTTCCTGAGTTACAGACTTGGTACCAGATGCACCTCCAAAGAGCACAGGACCGTGTGCGAAACATCTTGGAGCAAGCCCGGAAACCATTTGTATCCAGTTCTATTCCGATGAGCAACCGACCCAAAAGGTTCCTCACCGCTATAATTGTTGCATTAGTTTGTGCCACTGTCGGTGCAGTTGTCGCAACTGGAATGTCTGCAGCCAACTCTATTACTGTCCAAAAGCTGGATATGGAAATCTATGCGCTAAAGCAACACATTAACGATATTCATCAGGTGATACAACAGCAAAGAACACTTCTCCAAGACGTGTTAACTATTGTGGAAGACACAGTTGTTACAACAAATTTGCATTCGGAGTTAATTGCCAAATCCACTGAGCTGCACCAAAGTCATGACTTATTTAAGCGTGAACTTTTATTTCTGCATGACCCAATATTGTTCCACACACTTGCTTTTCTCGACGAAGTGCAAACTGGAATGATCGAATTGGCAGGGGGACGCATACCTCTGTATTTTGTATCCAAGGATATTGTTCATGCGATGCTTGCCAATGTGGATGGAGAGACAATTGAGCCTATGCAATTAAATCTGGCCTTTGAGATGGGGAGCGCTATACCTCTCTTAATTAATCCGGAACGTATGGAGATTTGCTTTTTATTGACCATACCATATGTAACTCCCAAAGACATTTTTCAAATGAAAATAATGTACTATGCTAATAATGATATTATGGTTGATTGTACTAAGTGTAAAGTTCAAAACTTTTACAGGTACAAATATATACAAAAATGTTCATTCCACGCACGGGCCTATGTTAGAAATGATGTGATTGCACAATATGTCTAGTAACTTCTATAGTGCTTATTCATAAGCTAAATTAATTTTGGCTATGAAATGCACTAAAGGGGGGTTATGTCAGAGTATTTATATCGGCAGACATTTTGTGCTATGATAGAAACTAAAAGTGTATATTCTGAGTCACTCTGAACAGACCAGACTCCATTTTGTTATTTCAAGTTAACAGAAAGACACTATATTTCTATCTGTAAGCTAACCACTTTCCCAGAGCTGAGGAATGCATAGTATATACAAGCCAAGTGATAAGAAGAATATAATCAAATCTAAACCCAGACAATTGTGACAGAGAAGATTAAATTTAATATTTAACTGTCTATATATATAAGGTACCATTGTATGGAAAAGGGTAAACTTAGTTCATGATCTGTCATATCAGAAATTATGGCAGGAATTGCAGACGCTAAGTCTGGACAAAAATTGAAGAACCCCTTTGATCTTTGAAGGATACGTAAGTTATAGCCACTATCTAGATAGGCCAAAATGACGTCAAAATAGCCACCAGGAAAAGTTAACTCTTTCCTGGATAGGTATGTTTAGTGGGACAAGACTGCCCTCTACAGACCAAATAACTAATTTGCGATCTGGAAGATAACCACACCTCTAGTGCTTCTATTGGGTTATCAACTGATGATGTACAGAGAGTCTGGCCCTTTAAAAGTTAAGACAAAGGGAAGATAGAGAGACGAGAGGAGGCAGATGCAAGATATGCAAGGAGAGGAGAGAGGAATTGGAAGTTTGGGGACTCCGACCTCCATGCAGAGAGAGACATCCAAATAAGTTCCTGAGGCTACCAATCGGATGAAATATCTACTCAACTGGTAATTATACTGGTTTCATTTAATTAAATTAAATTAATTAAAATGTATTAATAGCATTATATATGACTGGATAAAGCACGGTCAGATTTCCATATTAAGAAATCTTAGTTAACTAAGAATATATAGTTATAACCATTCCATTCTGCAGGTGGAATTAAGAATAATTATATATTGATGTGATATTATCACGTGTTAGCATACCGCTGTTTTTATCCAGGTGTATTGATTTGCTCTAAATTAAGATAGATATCTTTTAGACAAATTAAAAATCTGCTTATATAATGTGGTAAATTCTCTTATTGGATGATTTTAAGAAAATGACTAGTGAACTGGGTTAAATGTTATTTTATTTAAAAATTACATAAGAGTAGATCTTAACTACCTAGGAGATCTAGCCAGCATTGAAAGGGTTATTCTAACTGTCTGCTAAACTTTACGACCTTACGCTGCACTCTGAGGAATTCTGTTCTCTGTGTGAAAAGTTTCACTTTCAGCCTGTGTTAAAGATACCTCATAAATCGTCAGAATTCTTGACAGGAAATGCTTTTTAGCCATTGAAACGTAATACCCATTCCTTTGTATTGCATACCATTTTATACTGAATATTCATTGATTATTGTCATGCATGTTACAAAATATTATTTGTTAATTATTGATTGTCATATAAATAAAATCTATTTTTATACATTGTGATATTAATTATATGAAATACATTCCACTTAACACGATAAACGTTCTTTGGGATCTGAGAATTGAATTAGTGGGCAATTCTCAACTGTTTACTATTATTATCCCATAAATATTCCCACAATACTGGTGAGACCTCACTTGGAGTATTGTACGCTGTACTGGAGACCGTATCTCCAGAAGGATATTGATACTTTAGAGAGAGTTCAGAGATGGGCTACTAAACTGGATCATGGATTGCAGGATAAAACTTACATGGAAAGGTTAAAAGAACTTAACATGTATAGCTTGGAGGAAAGACGAGACGAGGGATATGATAGAAACATTTAAATACATGAAGGGAATTAACACAGTAAAGGAGGAGATTATATTTAAAAGAAGAAAAACTACCACAACAAGAGGACATAGTCTTAAATTAGGGAAGTATTACTTTACTGAGAGGGTAGTGGATGCATGGAATAGCCTTCCAGCTGAAGTGGTAGAGGTTAACACAGTAAAGGAGTTTAAGCATGCATGGGATAGGCATAAGGCTATCCTAACTATAAGATAGGCCAGGGACTATTAAAAGTATTTAGAAAATTGGGCAGACTAGATGGGCCGAATGGTTCTTATCTGCCGTCACATTCTATGTTTCTTTTTTGTTCAGAAATAAAGATTAGTACTATTGCTAAGGGATATTAACCTCCTTGACACATATTCTATTCCTGCGGCGGCAGCAGGACTTGAGCTAAGAGCAATAGATGATTTGCATAAACTTTGTAATTGGAATGAACAAGTGGTATGTTTGGTATCTATTTTGTCAGGACTATGAGCATCAACACATTCAAAACCAGATTTGTGGGGTAAAGGAGATTAGGAGATGGCCTCAAAGTTGGTTTCCTTGAACGCCCAAGGCCTAAACTCACTGCAAAAAAGAGGTTCCCTCTATAGGTTTTTGGCCTTTTTAGCGGCAGAAAAAAAGGCTTTAGAAAAAGAAAACATCTAATGGTAAGTATTACATGCATTAGTTTTATTGCTTCCCTCTCACTCTTTTTAGGATGAGAGGAGTAAGTAGGGTTTTATTTTATTTGAGTAGGTGGTAACATAACCACTACAATAAACTGCAATGGTTATTGTGTGTAGCATGCCCCCACTGCACATTGGGCTGCTTCCATTATTCCAACTGCAATTTTCAGAATATTCTTAAGAGAGCACTTTAGGTCAGAAATGGGATATTTAAAGGATCACTATAGGGTCAGGAACACAAACATGTATTCCTGACCCTATAGTGTTAAAACCACCATCTAGCCCCCCTGGGCTCCTCATGCCTCCATAAATATATCAAAATCTTACTGTATTCAAGCCAGAAGCTGTAGATCTGCATGCTGTTTGCCTCAAAAAAACAAGCAGTCTGCTGACATCATCAGAAGTGGTAGCCTGATTCAATCACAATGCTTCCCCATGGGATTGGCTGAGACTGACAAAGAGGCAGATCAGAGGCAGAGTCAGCACAATTCAAACACAGCCCTGGCCAATCAGCATCTCCTCATAGAGATGAATTGAATCAATGAATCTCTATGAGGAAAGTTCAGTGTCTGCATGCAGAGGGAGGAGATACTGAATGTTTGGATGCATTTTAGGCAGGCATGACCCAGGAAGGACCTCTAACAGCCATCTGAGGAGTGGCCAGTGAAGTTATCACTAGGCTGTAATGTAAACACTGCATTTTCTCTGAAAAGACAGTGTTTACAGCAAAAAGCCTGAAGGTAATGATTCTACCCACTTTGCCCCTTCCCTTTCGATTCTGTAAAAAGGAAGCCTTGGACAGGGGTGCCACTGATTGGCTAAGACTATGCCAACCAGTAGCTCCTTATTCATAAAAACGGGTTGAGAAAAATATATACTATTCTCAAGCTGTTTTGTGAATGGGGATCTGCTAATTGGCACTCTCAGCCAATCAGCAGTGAGCCTGTCTGATGCTTCCTCTTTCAAGAATGAGAGAGAAGCGGAATGGCAGAACACTGTTGGATTCAACACTTTGGGGATTAAACCATTCATGAATGGATAACCCCTAAAGAAAAGCCAGTACCAGGGATGTCTTGGCACCTTAAAAACTTAATGCTAATAAAGTTGTTATGGTGCCGGGAATGTTCCTTTAACCGCCAACAAAATTCGGAATATATTTTAAACTAAATGTTTATAGGCTCAACAACTTGTATCTAACATGCTACAAAACATTTTAAAAATAAGTTTTGTCTGCTTTGGGAGAAAAGGTATTACATTACATTATACATTATATTACATTTGTCATTACATTACATTGAATTCAGGTGCACATTTCGTGGATGGTGAAAAAGATTTCACACCATGCTTGCTTCCATTATGGTCAGTAGTGTCCAGGCGCCATCCCACGGTAAGATGTCAAACTGTATTATTACGGTTGGACAACTTACCCAGGTCCTTCAGATCGCAGAAGAAGCTGGATTTCTCAGTAAAATAAGAAAGGAGACTAGGCAGAGTAGAGTAAATCCTTGGGCAGAATTGTTAAAGCGCTCTGTCATGTCTTTTTTAAATCAGTTTTTTCTGTCACTTGTCTTAAATCCCCCCCATGTATGCACCGTTTAAAAAACAAAACAAAAAAACCCCCACTTTTTTTCACCCCCCATAAGGAAAAATAGGGACTACCTTTCCATATGAAAAATAGGGACTACCTTTCCAGCAGGCTGAGAAAGGGTGGAGCACAGTCAAGCTCCATGGCCTTTGTCACTTTTGCCATTGTTCTTAGAGTACTGTATTCTCATATTCTCTGTTTTGCTGCAATGCATTTGCTTGGGTTCTCCCTAAACTAAAAGGGTAATCTGTTATGTATTGGGGTTTATGCAGTCCACCTTCCAGTAGATGGCAGCATAGTGAAATTATGCACTTGTTCTGTTGTGTTAGTCTCTCTTATGTTATGTTATTATGTGTGTGTACTGAAGTAAAGAGAAGTTCTATTTTACTACAATGTCTGAGAGCCATTTGTGAATATATAACATGCAAATACATTACACTGGCGACGAGGATGGGATTGTCAGTAAATGGACACTGCAGAATATATATAAAGGAAATAAAATCAGCCTGAGTGAGGAAGTAAAACTTTTGTTTTGCAATTCTATTATCTACAAATATCTCCAGCATGGCTTCTCTGGGACACTTGGAGGAATTTGATCTGGCTAATCCAGCCTCATGGGCAGGGCCGGACTGGGAATTAAAAGCAGCCCTGGAAAAAAAATATTTACCAGCCCCATAATGCGTCGCGCCAGCATAGTGTGCAGATACAGAGTTAGAACAGATAACTTAAAATTAAAAAGTACTCCAACGTAAAAAGCACACTCATAGGCTTCAAAATAAACAAAAGTGCAGATTTATTTTAAGCAGACGTGCCTTTGCGTGTAATCAATGTTTCAGTCCAACTACCTTGACATATTAAGGAAAGCTTGTTAATGGGATTGAAATGGTGAATGTATGTAGGGCACAACTGTAAAAAAAAATTATTTTGAAGTCCTGTGGGTGTGCTCTTCACTTTAAATATGTTATTGTGCTGGAGTATGCACCTAGCAACAAGACTGGGCCAATATCTGCTCATTACATATGGTACATATTAATGACATTTCTCTGTGCATTATGTATATATAAATGTACATTAATATGTGTAAATAGAATAGGCATAATATATATATAACTAATACACACATTAATATACATGTCATATACCAGTGGCGGATCCAGAGCCTGATCCCGGGAGGGGCACTTGTAGATTATTTAAATGAATATTCCATGCACAATAACCACTACTCCTCTGTGTAGTGGTTATGGTGCCAGGAGTGTCGGGACCCCCTCCCAGAGTAAGTAGTCAAACCGTTTAAGAACAGTTTGACAACTTACCTGGAGTCTGCTGGGATATGGGGCTGTAGTAGGGTATAGAAGCAGTGGTGCAATGTGTGAGGGGTGCAATGTGTGTGAAAGGTTCAGTGTGTGGGTGTGTGGGGGCAGTGTGTGAATGTGTATGGTGTGTGTGGGGGCAGTGTGTGAATGTGTATGGTGTGTGTGGGGGGGGGCAGTGTGTGTATGGGGCTAGAGTTCACTCTCACTACTGCGACCACCAGGAAGTGGTGAGAGTGAACTCTAGCCCATAGCTCCAGTGCTAGAGTTCACCCTCGTGAGAGCCGGAGCGTTGCCCCGGGTCCTCTCTTCCTCCTCTGCCGGCTGCCCGCACGGTGCCTGCGGAACGGGGAGGGAGATCGGCCGGCAGGGGAAAGCCTTGTGGGGGAGGAATTGCCCCGTTGCCCCCCCATCCACCAGTGATATATGCCGCCCCTATGTGTGTCTCTTTATCTCCAGCCCCTCTGTGTGCCTTTTTGTCTCCCCCAGTCACTCTGTATGTTTCTTTCTCCCCCTCACTGCTCCTCTGTGTCAATGTCTCCCCTCTCCTTCCCAGTCTCTCTCTTCCCCCTCTGCCTCTTTCTCCCCCTCCCCTTGTGTCTCTCTCATTTCTCCCTCTTCCCCCTGTCTCTTTCTCCCACCTTTCCCTGTGTCTCTCCCTCCTCCCCATCTCTCTCCCTCCTCCCCATCTCTCTTCCTCCCCCCTTTCCCTGTGTCTCTCCCTCCTCCCCATCTCTCCTCCTCCCCCCCTTCCCTGTGTCTCTCCCTCCTCCCATCTCTCTTCCTCCCCCCTTTCCCTGTGTCTCTCCCTTCACCATCTCTTTATTCCCCTCTCTGTTTTATCCCAGCACAATTCCCAGCACAGGAAACGCGAGGGAGCATGGTAGACATGCTCCTCCTCCTTCAGCCATCAGCACCATCAGTGACAGGAGTGCCGCCGAACTGGCGAAGCTGCCTCCCGGCCCGGCGGGCTCCAGCCTGGAACGCGGCCGGCCCCCTCTGAGTGTGCCACCGGACTGGGCCAGTCCGGCCCTGTTAATGGGACTCATATGCTGAGAGGTTAGTGTTTTTCCTGGAAGCTAATAAGGTGGTTGATGCTATTCAGAAGAGAGCTGTGTTACTGAGTGTTATTGGATCTAAGACTTTTGATACTGTCCGCTCACTGATATCTCCTGCTAAACCACAAGACTGCTCATTTGAAGAAATACTGGCACTGTTAAAAAATCATTTAGCACCCACCCCATCTGAAACAGTGAGGCGTTTCCATTTCAATAGAAGAAATCAGAAACCAGGTGAAAGCATTGCAGCATACATTGCAGAACTGTGCAGGCTGTCTGAAAATTGCAATTTTGGTGCCAGCTTAGAATCCTTGTTAAGGGACAGGCTTGTGTGTGGGGTGCAAGATGAAGAACTGCAGAGGAGACTTCTTGCAAGACAGAATTTAACTTTTATTTAAGAGGAAGCGCTTGCAAATGAGGCTGTATATGTCCATTCAAAAGAGATACAATCCTCCTCCAGCAAAGAAAACTCACCTGAAATAAATCTAGTGAAGAAGACTGATGTTAAATCAAAAGACTTTTCACCATGCATTGATGTCACAGCTCCATTTAAAGGAACTTGTTATAGTTGCGGTGGAAAACACAGGCGTAATACATGTCGTTTTCGAAATGCAGTTTGACACACATGTAAACGTACAGGTCACATACAGACAGTTTGCCAAAGACAAGCCAGTGGAATTCAGATCAAATATAAAAATGTGAATAAAATACAAACCACAGCGCACTCTTTTAATACTCCACATACCGTTTCAGATAGTGAAATGACTGCAGCTGTTTACTCAAATGTGAATAAAGGGGAAAATTCGCCATTAGGACTGAAGATTTACGCTGAAATTGTGCTGCAAGATGTTCTGTGCAAAATGGAAGTAGATTCTGGGTGCGCATATTCTTTGATTTCAGAAGAGACATTTACATTGTTATGGCCTCATAATTCTCCTTCAATAGTACCTTGTGATATTCATCTCGTGGACTACAACAAACAGGCTGTGGATGTTAAAGGGGCTTGTTTTATACCTGTAAAATATGGTAAATTCAGAGGACACTTACGTTTAATAATTACTAAGGGACAAAGAGCAAGTTTGCTAGGTAGAGAGTGGTTTGAACCCTTAGGAATTTCATTAACTGGAGTTAATAATGTATCGACAGATATTCTACAGAATGTGATTGATAAATTTAGTGTAGTTTTTGAGGAAGGTCTTGGCATGTTTAAAGGCTCTCCTGTTTCTTTTGTATTAGATTCAACAGTACCCCCGTATGAAGCCTCGCAAAATTGCATTAGCTCTCAGACCAAAAATAGATGCTGGGATTACATGTCTTGTGGAACAGGGTATACTTGAACCTGTAACACACCCAAAGTGGTGTACACCCATAGTTCCGGTCATGAAACCAAATGGGGATGTCAGAATCTGTGCTGACTACTAATGTACAATCAACAAAGCGTTGCAAGAGCATCCCTATCAAATTCCAGCTGTTAATCAAATTCTTTCTACTTTGGCAAAAGGAAAAGTAT
The DNA here is from genome assembly GCA_933207985.1 of Pelobates cultripes. Taxonomy (NCBI): domain Eukaryota; kingdom Metazoa; phylum Chordata; class Amphibia; order Anura; family Pelobatidae; genus Pelobates; species Pelobates cultripes. The sequence goes on along the minus strand of OW240912.1, from coordinate 82,541,045 downwards.
TTGCCAAATTGGATATGGCTCAAGCCTACCAACAGTTACCTGTGGATGATGAGGCTGCTGATGCACAAACGATAATAACACACAAAGGAGCTTTCCGGGCAAGACGTTTGCAGTTTGGAGTTTCCATTGCTCCTGGCATATTCCAGAATTTAATGGAGGACCTCTTATCTGGACTTACAGGTGTAGTGCCTTATTTTAATGACGTTCTTATTGGAGCAGATTCTATACAGTCATTGGCTGCACAGCGTTTTCTTGATGCCGGTCTAAAACAAAAAAGAAAAGTGTGTTTTTGGTGTAAGCAGCGTGGATTTCCTTGGTTACCGAGTTGACGCACAGGGAATTCATCCAACTGATTCTAAGGTTGAAGCTATCCATAGAGCTCCGGTTCCAACAAACAAACAAGAACTGCAAGCTTTCCTAGGGTTGCTTAATTTTTACCATTCCTTTCTGCCTGATAAAGCCACTGTTGCTGAACCTCTGCATCGTCTTCTAGATAAAGATGCTCCATGGAAATGGACTGACGTTCATTCTACCGCTTTCAGCGCTGCTAAAAAACTGTTGTCTTCTGACAGTTTGCTTGTACACTATGATTTGGAGAAACCGCTCAACCTCACCTGCGATGCTTCTCCGTATGGCATAGGGGCTGTATTGAGACACACTTTGAGAAATGGGGTTGAGGCTCCTATTGCGTTTTATTCACGGACTTTATCTACTACAGAGAGGAATTACGCCCAAACTGACAAGGAGGCTCTAGCTATTGTTGTCCAGTGTAAAAAAGTTTCATGACTATTTGTATGGGTGGAGGTTTACTATTATAACAGATTATAAACCTTTACTGGGTCTGTTCACCAGCAATACTCCCACTCCTCAAATAATTTCACCACGCATACAGGTGGTCCCTTATGCTGAATGCCTATGATTGTGAGTTCAAGTGTCGTTCTGGCAAGGATATCACACATACTGATGGATTAAGCCGATTACCTTCGCCTTCTCCTGACTTCCTTGTTCCTCCTGTGTCTGAGGTCATCATGTAGGAATCCATTCCAAACCCTCCGTTACATGCAAGTGACATTGCTTGTATGTCTGCCAAGGATTCTTTGCTGTCCCGTGTGCTCAACTGGGTTTGGAGGGGGTGGCCAAAATCAAAAGTGGAAGACAAGTTCAAACCATTTGTATTGCGCCAACATGAACTATCTGCCTATAAAGGGTGCCTCTTATGGGGAAACAGAGTGGTAATTCCAAATGCAGGACAAGCTCGAGTATTGCATGCTCTTCATGAAGGACATCCTGGAATAGTTCGCATGAAAGCTTTAGCCAGAAGTAATGTTTGGTGGCCTAAAATGGATGAAGTTTTTGAAAAGTGGATGAAGAACTGTGTACCATGCCAATCTACTCGTCATGCTCCACCTAAAGCCTCAGTACATCCGTGGGAAGTGACTAGGTCACCTTGGTCCCGTTTACACATAGATTTTGCTGGCCCTTTTCAAGGACAGATTTTTTTTTAGTTGTTGACTCCTTTTCAAAATGGTTAGAAGTTGTTCCAGTTACTTCTGCTACCTCAGTCACAGTCATAAAGATTCTAAGGAGGCTGTTTGCTACACATGGGTTGCCAGATACAATTGTGTCTGATAATGGAACACAATTTACCTCATCAGAATTCAAAATTTTCATGGCAAGTAATCTTATTCGACATGTTACGATTGCACCATTTCACCCATCATCAAATGGTCAAGCTGAGCGTATGGTTCAGACTACCAAAGACTCATTAAAGAGAATTATTGGAATCGTAGACTTGCAAATTTCCTTCTGCAACAACATGTGACACCTTGCTCAAGCACCGGTAGTAGTCCAGCAGAGCTCCTTATGAACCGGCGTCTTAAAAATTGTCTGGATCATTTACATCCTGATTTGACAACTGAGTTACAAGAGAAGCAAGAATTGCAATTCAATAAGAACTATAATACTTCTACTGTGAGAGTATTTGCACCTGACAGTGCTGTCTATGTCAGGAACTATGTTTCTGGGCCTAAATGGATACCTGCAAAAGTACTTGTGGCCACAGGACCTTTGTCATACAAAGTACAAATTCCTGATGGTAGAATATAACGAAGATATGTCGATCAGATTTGGGAACGGAGTGATGAGATTGTACCTGCTGCCGGTCCCAGTCATACTGGGTTTTCTGTGATACCAGATGATGTTGAACCACTGGATGATACAGGTTTCAGTTCTCCAGAAGTTGTTGTTGAAGAACCAGTTCTCTGTGGTCCATCTGACAGAGCACAGGAAGAAGGGATGGGCACAACTGAAGGTCCAAGTGAAGTAGTTCCAAACATGGTTTTGGGGCACCCAAGACGAAATATTAAACCTCCCAGTTATCTCAAAGACTTTGAGGTCTAGGGGGTTGAAGTGTTATGTATTGTGGTTTATGCAGTCCACCTTCCAGTAGATGGCAGCATAGTGAAATTATGCACTTGTGTTAGTCTCTCTTATGTTATGTCATTATGTGTGTGTACTGAAGTAAAGAGAAGTTCTCTTTTACTACAATGTCTGAGAGCCATTTGTGAATATATAACATGCAAATACATTAAATAATCCAAACCTGGACCCGTGCTCACTGTGCCTAGAGGGTTATCAGCTAAACCTCACTGACAAGGCTGTATCCCTGTTGCTGAGAGAATTTGCAGGCTTTTCAGTTCTGGACTACCTTATGGGTTGTATCAGTCTGATGTACAAATGGTAAAGGTTCTCTTTGTAATGGCACAAGGGGGCAAAAACATTTTTATGTTCTTAGTGGGGACTAACCGGAGGGCAAGCTACTGAGTTTCTCTAAGCTTTTGCCCGTTCTCAGATTCTCTGTTTTTGTTGCAATTTTGCCATTGGCCCAGGATCAGTATATTCATCTCCCTCCATTGCCATGTCAAGTCCTATAGCGGCATGTCACTGCTGCTCACAGTTCGCGCACGTCCAGCTATGGGCAGGGTATTCAATTTCTGGGCACTGCCATCATAGATATCTGAAGATGGCAGCACCTACATAGAAGACACGGAGCAATCTGCAATCACTCTAAAAGAGTGAGTGAATCCAGTTCCAGGGTCAAACAAATGCTACCGGGGCATCAGAGAGATCTGATTAACAGCCAAAGTAGCTGAAATTTAAGCACAGGTGACTTGGAGAACTTTTCCAGAATTGAATCCTGGATGAAGGGTTTGAATGCTGCGGGTTTGGTCTGGATGTGGAATGTTCTCCAAGACATGGACATATGTCTATCCAATGGAAAACCAGCACCACAGATAACTGGTGATCGGAGGCAATATTAAAAGTATGGACACACAATAAAACCCCTTATGTCTTTTGCCATTCCAAAGTAGGTGACGGTGATATAGAGGTCCCTGTAAGCACTGCGCCTGCCTACAGGAAATCCAGCCACATACAGAGTCTGACAGGCCCTGAGCTCTGAATTCATACCTGCTTTAGTCAGATTGGTTACATGGAGTACATAATACCTTACCATGACATAACCATACACTTAATAACAGGATTACCTATATCAGGGGTAGGCAACCTTCCTTCAGCACTCCAAATATTTTGGACTACATCTCCCATAATGCTCGTACAGCCTTAATGCAAAGCATCATGGGAGGTGTGGTCCATTTCACCTGGAGTGCCGAAGGGTGACTACCCTGACCTAGGCTGTGTCATATTGTACTACTTTGGCATTCTTTAACAAGGGTTAAAATTTTAGCAGTCTGCTCCTCCTGGCTGTACACCCTGTTAACGTGCAGTGCACCCAGAGCATCCATTTTATTTCTCTTCATCCATTTCCTCAAACCCCGCACCAGACACGCCCCTTGCGATGCCCAGGTCATGTGACAATCACACGGCTATCTCCCCCCCCCCATCCTCCCGAGTTCTGATCACGTGATTCGAGCAGGCCTGAGCATTCTGATTGGCTGCCGTGACTGTCACTCCCAGCTGTTTCAGGAAGACTCCTCCGTGTGCCCCTCCCCCTCGCTCTGTCAGGCGGTGCAGAGCTGGTTCGGTCAGTCATTCTTCGTTCGCCGGGGTCTGTGAGCGAGCACCGGGACGATGTACTCCGTACTGCTGGCAGCTCTCATAGCAGGTAATACAGGGAGAGAGGGGATAGTCAGTCATCACCGACAGTCCACGGACTGCTGGCTGTAATCCCACCATCATTGATAACTGGCTGTACTGTCCCTTTAAGACACACTGTGTATGGGAGATCCATGCTGCAGGGCTCTTGCGATATTAACACAGCCCTGTGTTCTGCATTCTCTATAACAGAATGTTACAAGTAGAATTTGGATTTCTCCATAATGGGCACAGGTCACCTTTCAATAACCAGCATTCTTTGTTTAATAACAGAATATTTCATAAATAATCCCACTAGATCAAGTCATATATTTAGTATGTTTATACATGTTTATTTAATGATGATTTCACATTGTATAGTGTGGTACAGAATTGCAGTGTTTGTGTGTATGTGTGTGTGTGTGTGTGTGTGTATATATATATATATATATATATATATATATATATATATATATAAAAATGTGTCTCCTATACCTGACAAGCAATCCTGCCTGGTGACCCATTGATATGTTAGTGTGCACCGCAAAGAAACTGTAAATGGAAGTCATTATTTTCAAGATGGGATTTATTTTTGTTTATTTTTTATCTAAAGAAAAAAATGTGGAAGTTCATCAAATCCATGATGGGTTGATGACTGAAAGCTAGAGAGGAAGTCCAGGCAGAAGGGCTCAACATTTCCACTCCCCCGCCATTGGGGAATGAAAATTCAGCCCTGGTGAATGTTTTGGACCCTCCAGGTTTGCAGTGGTGAATAACTTGTATGCACGAGTCGTAGAGTAGTAATTACATTTTTAGCCCTGCATCCAGAGTAATTCACTAAGGTGAGATTTGTCAGGTGAGACATTTTCCTCCCTTTTTTTTTTTTTGGCCTTAAATTTAGAATTCAATGTGAATTCTTGAGAATTCTCTGTTTAATGAAAAATCCTAATATGAATTTAGGTTAGATGCTTATTTCTTTGAACTCTTTGATTTATTCTTTTCATGTACCTTTTTATATTGCTAAATAAGATCCTCTTATCTATGTGCTTGTTTAGCAGACAACTCATGGTAGAGTATAATTAGATAAGCAAGGGCTATCTGAGTTTAGCAATCTCTTGTTTCAGTATGAACATAACAGTCCCTATAACCAGTGTTATTGTTTTGGGTCATTATCATAGTCCAGTGAGCTTCTCAAGGTCACAAAGGATTGTACTTGCCTACTAACCATTGATCATCATTTAGTTCCCAGAATCTTAGACAATTATGGCACATTCATCTTACATCTCCCATGCATAATTACAGCAGTAATTTTCATAGTATCATTTTTTAATAAGGTGCTAGAGTGCAGTAATATATTCGACTAGCAAACTATAATATACCCACAAAAATATCAAATGACCACTTCACTAAAATATTATAGACGTATTTGTGTACCTGTACAAGGAACAGCATGTATGTAATTTTCTTATATTTTTATATGGATGTACACTCTCCATTCCACTCATTAATGGCGTTATCAGTTAAATGCCAGAAAACCTATTGACTAAAGTGCAGTTTTATTAAAAAAAATTTGTATTACCTTGGCGTTTGTGATTCCTTATTTAGTTACTAACTGTGTGAGGATATGACGTTGTGGTGTTGAGTATAGAATGCCGTAGTTGGATTTGGTGGTCTAATGAATGATCAAATCCGTGATATACTGTTTAACAAAGGTGTATTGCATCCATAGAGTAGATGCAAACAGAATTGTTGTGCAATACTCAAGCAATTGGCATTACACACATTTTCTCGGGTGGCAAGTGTGCCCAGTTAGTCAGATAAAGACTTTGGCATCACAGGCATGTTTTTTTTTTTTTTTTTATATTTTGTCTAGCATTTCTTTTTAGTTTGTTTTTTCTCTGTGCGGGAGGTTGGGGGTTAAGAGAAGACAGTTTGAGGAGCCCCACTCTTTTTTACTTTTCTATAATGGTGCTTTTTGGTACTGCCACCATTATATTTTTTTTGTATTGGGAGTGGGGGGATTTTCAACTTGCATATAACAAATAGTCTATAGCTTTAATCAATGGCAATGTCATAATTCAAGCTCATTTTATACTCTGTCTCAATCTGCGTGTTGAATGGCCCTTGTCAGTAGTCATGTGATTACTCTTCCCGGAATCACCAGAGCCTGTTTCTTTCTGTGCTTATTACACTTTTGTGATATTCCTTTTGCTATACATTTTATTTGTTCAGTTATAAGAGCTTTTACTTGATATATTGTTGCTATAACCCCTCTGAAAAGCATATTGCATTTCTCTAGTATACAAAATAGTAAAAATGTTTCTTTGAACTCTGCTGATTTTAGTTTCTTATCGTTAGAGCTTTGAGATGGTTGCAAGTGGTACTGGCAATTTACAGCCGCAAGATTCCGCATTCAGCAGGGGTTGAATAGTACAAAATACAGGACTTCCTCAAAATATACAAGCTGTGATTGCTACAATATCAATATTTCTTAAATACAATGCTCTTTATTCTGATTTTAGTATTGCATCTATCGAAAAGGGGAACAGTTGCTTCCAAGTATTTTTTATTATGTTTACATATATAGCATATTTTTTGGTGAGTTCTGAAGAATATTTTAAATCTTGAAATCCACACAACTTTCCTGTAGCTTAGTGCTTCCATCTGGTCTCCCTGTCAATCCTAAATAATGCCCTTCCTGTCATTGAACAAATTTAATGGAAGCGGAGAAATCAAATCAGTTTGTCTGTTCTCTTCATATGCATTTGTGCCTGGATTTAATTGGATTGTGGTGTCACTTGTTAAATCTTAATATACTTTTCAAAAGAAAACGGAGCACCACATTTTAAAACACCAAAAAAAAAAAACGCCTGTTATATGATTTTTAAAGCTGTATTCCTGGCACTATTGCTCCCTCAGCCTCCCCCCTTCCTTGCACCACCCACGCTGCTGTAAATGAAGGGTTAAAAACCCTTTATTTACTTGATCTAAGCGCCGATGTCCCTTGACTCTGGGTCGCGGCTCCGTCTCCTCCAATGTCGTTCAATGAGGGGTCGCAAATGCACATGCCATTCACAAAAGCCACTCACAAAACTGACTTGAAAAAGGTATGTTTCTTTTCAAGCCAGTTTTGTGAATAGGGAGTCACTGATTGGCTGAGAGTGTCAACTGATCACTCTCAGACAATCAGCGGCACATCATCCCCTGCGGCACTCCGCACTTCCTAAACCAGAAAATTCAGAAACCAGATGCTGCCAGGGGAGCAGTGGACTTTGCTGCTGGAGGCAGCTTTTGGGTTAAATCGTTCAAGAATGGTTTAAAATCTTGAGGTAAATTTATCTGGGAGCCTCCTGGCACCATTACAAATTTAAATGAAGTTTTTTGGTGCCTGGAATGTCCCTTTTATTCAGTGGTGTAACTTACAGAGAAATGCCAGTTCATCTTTCAAGCTTGAGCAGTCTTATTAATGAATACACCCTTTGTCCGCAAAACTTTCTCAGAGCCCATAGGTTTCGCTTGAGCAAAGTTACTAATCAATCTAGTCATGATGGCAGTTGTAATGAAAATTAATACCTTTTTTTTTTTTTTCCCTGATCAGTTTTTAAAAACTTGAAATGTCATTATCCTGACCACCCAAATACTGCATAAAAAGTAGGTTTTAAAGTAACACTCCAAGATTGCTGAAGTGCTTTAGGTTTAACTGGATGTGTCATTTCCTATTTCATAAAAGTAGCGCGCTCTTCCTAATTTGCTTTTGAGTGCTTGCTCAAGGCAGAAGTAAGGTCTTCTCACAGACCATGAAATATGACATACGTGTGTGTGTATATATAATATGTATTTTCATTGGTGCAATTGTGCCTGTTCATGGTCAATGAATCAAGTTTCTGTCATATAATGTTATAATGGTACGCATCTTTTCATGTCACTAATTTCGTATAAATTACAGAAACTCTGAAAAGAACCCATTAATGTACTTTCTTGGTTATAACTTCCAATCTTGCCTCCACATACCCCCACTCTTTCCAGTGGTGATAAATTTAAGAGAACCAGTGGAAGCTATTTGCGAATAACTCTCTGGATATTGTAGTTATTCAATAATGGCATGACTTTCAAAGGCACTGTTTACAGTAAATTTTGGTCTAGGCTTTTCAAGGGCACTTGTACTGAGCAACCTGGTTGAAATGGTTTTACCCTGTTTGATTTGTCCACAGCCCAACTAGATCCAGTATGAGCCAACAGTTAACAACTATGTGCAGGTTTACCTCAATCTGTTTATTATGTTAACGTTTGGGGTTTCTTTACGTTTTGAATGGAATCTTGTGATACTTTTTTCAGTCAATATCTACATGCAAGGCTTTTGTTTGAGTAGATGCCAGTTGTGACATTTACAGTAGACTCCTAAAGTATATTTTCACACTGGATTTCCTACCCTTTTTAAAGGTGTGTTTTGGGTGTTTTTTTTTTTTTTGTTTTGTTTTTTTTTTTTATTTTGTTAAGGGGTTTAAATGCATATGAAGGGTCTGTTGTCTGTCATCTTCACACCAACTCCCTTGGCTCTGACTGTTCTTTAACACTCCATTTATTTAGTTTTCGTTCACGTTGTAGTAGGTATTTCTCAAAAAAAAGTTAAAGTGTGTGTTTTTACTAATACTTTAATTTTTTACTAATTAAATGAACTTGTACTTAAGAACTATGTTCCTTTTGTAAGCTTAATTTCATGCTAGTTCTCAACCCCCCCCCCCCTGGTTTTTTTTTGTTTGTTTGTTTTTTGGTTGGTTGTTTTTATTTATTTTTATTTAGAGATGATATGGTTAGACTGTTGATAGTGTTATGCTTAAAATTACATGTTGCCTGTAAATCTCACTATTTACTATCAACAACTGTCTATTTGTGCTAACAATGGTATCTGGTAAACTGGTTGGCAAGTGTGAGCAGTGAACACAAACATCGTTTAACATAACATCTGGGATTAGATGTGAAAGGTTTACAATATTGGCAAAGTGTGTGTGTGTGTGTGTGTGTGTGTGTGTGTATATAAAAAGTACTGTGGAATTAAAGGAATGCTCCAGGCACCATGACAATATCAAGTTATGGTGCAAGGGGTCCCTGACACTGGCTCACAGTTAAGGAGTAAAGCTTTCTCAAACGGTTTAACTAAAAGTATGTGTTCAAGCGCCAGATCTTCCTGTCCTTCTGTTTGCTCAAATTCTGGTAGGCTTTGGCAGCAGAACTGCAGATTAACTGAGAGCGGTCAGCTTGAGCTCTCAACCAATCAGTGACTGACCATTCAAAAAAACTGTCTTGAAAAGATACGTACAGACTTTTTGGTTCAACTGTCGGTTTAACCCCTAAAGGTGAGCCAGCGCCAGGGATCTCTTGGCACCATAACTACTTAATTTAGATTACGTTATTATGGTTCCCTATTTGGTCCTTTTTTAAGTTTGCTAAATTGTTTAGGGTCTAGGCCAGCACAGAGCCTAAACAATTTACAATTTCATTTCTTTTTTTGGTTAGTTTAGATCCACAGCTTTTATTTAATTTCCCAAATATTTCTTTCCAATATTAAAGTTGCTTTCCCGCATAGACAACCTAATAGCCTTTGTGACATGAATTTAGCAATGTGTATATATTACCTGTTGTGAATTCTCAAGCTAATGTTAAGTATTTATGAAATGTAGTCTAAGATTGATCTAATCCTGCAATAATTTTTATTTTTTAATTGTAGTGTTTGTGTGTGATTTTTTATTTTTTATTTTATTTATTTATTTTTCTTTAGACTAATGGGCCTCTCATTTATTCAAAAACAAAACCTAAATAATTTACTATTAATCCCGGAGGGGGAGGGGGGAAGGTTTGTCTGTTTTTATTTTTTTGTAAATCAGAATTTTAGGTTTAGAGGAAAAAAAAACCCTATACAAAGGAAACCATTTAGTCAGTATCAAAATAATACAAAGTAAAATGTCAACCCACGGCCATCCAAGCAAGGAAACCGTTATCAAATTAAAAGGCCAGTAGTAAAAGAAAGAAAGAGAGACAGATGCAGAGAGCCAGGGCCTGGAATTTCAGGCACTATTGTTATGCTCATATGCAGGTCGCCATGATAGAGTAAGTCCACGATTAGCAGACATCACAGGGCGTAAGGTTAAGGAGTTACGACAGCAAGGTGTGAAAGTCCTCTGACTTAGAGCTTACCAGCCATTGTTTCCATATTGTTGTATATGTATGCAACCATAGCCGGATGCACTGAATATCAGCTGGATGGATGGAAAGTTAAATAACTGATGTCACAATTGTATGGGGAGATGTCCCACTAGATGTCTTTCTTCAGCAGTAATGTCTCATGTTCTCTAATAGTATTCAGATTACATGAAATCATTTAGAAACCTTTTTGCATTAAACGTTAGTGCATGTTGTATCTGAGAATGCATTACTAAAATGTGATCTGCTTTAGAAACAAATGTGTAGTCTTGGACATGTTTGGTACCTGTTTACTTGGGATTAAGTGGCATTTTGGGTCTTATAAATTATACAGTTGTGAAACATTTAGAGCACAATTCTAATTAATGTAGAATTGATGTGCTTGTGTGTATGTATTCTACTTATAGGAATTTATTAAGTGATTTTATTGTTAATGATATATTTTTTTTTTTTTGAATTTTTTTTTTTTTTTTAATAGCTGTAGCTGCTGATTTTACCGTTTTGAAATCACCCCAGTACCAAATCTTTCAAGAAGGAAACTGGCCAGTTCCCGGAGATCGCATTCCAGATGTGATTGGTCTATCAATGGGATTTTCAGTGGAAGAGGTTAGGTTTCAATCTTTATCTTGCATATTTTGTCATTATGGGTGTTTTAATCATATCTAAAATCTACAAGAATAGGAGAATAACACAATGGAAGGTGTAAATTAAGCCCTAGTGTGACCATTTTTTCACTGGCTAGAAGAGTAACCTACAGGAACATTGAGGCAAGAACCCCTTCCAGTGACTTCATGCACAGCCACTCCGAACTTGCCATTCTTTTCTTACAGAAAAGTTCGGTGCCACTGTGAATTTTTCTGCAGTGACTTGTCAGCCACACCACAGTTGTTTATTGGCATTGTAGGAAGTCAAGCACGGAACATCTTATGCTGGACACACGCAATAAGTCCTTTTCGTGTTCGCAAAGATTAGAAAAAAAACTAGACTTTAGATGGCTTTGTGAGAGCAAAAACATTAACAGGAAGATAGGGAATGGCGAATGGGAGGGAAAGGGTAGAGCAGTGCAAGTTTTCATTCACACTCCAAATTGTGCCACTACACACATACTGACACATATTGACACTTAAAGGGACACTATAGTCACCACAACAACTACAGCTTAATGTAGTTGCTCTGGTGAGTATAGTCGGTACCTGCAGGCATTCTGCAGTAAACACTGGGGTTTTTTTTTTTTTTCAGAGAAAATTTCGTATTTACTTCTCAGATGGCTACTAAAGGTGCTTCCTGGGGCAGTGCTGCACATTGTCTCCACCCTCTGCATGGAGACACAGTACTTTCCCCATAGAGATGCATTGATTCAATACATCTCTATGAGGTGATGCGGATTTGCCAGGGTGGCATTTGGCTCTGCTCTCTGCCCTACCTCCTTGGCAATCTCAGCTAATCTAATGCTTTCCTATGGGAACGCATTGTGATTGGCTCAGGTCAGCATGTCTGATGCCAGCCAAGGAGGCAGGTCAAGGGCAAAGCCAGTAGACTGCAATAAAGGTAAGATTTTACTATTGTGATAAAGTGAAGGCAGATAGGCCTTTTAACCCCAGGGGGAGTATGTGTAGTTTGTGTGTTGCACAACACAACGCATTGTTTAGTTATGGGCCCCTGGGGTGGAGCATTTGGAGAGAAGGGTGGGCCAATGCTCCACTCCACAGTTTAGTGGTGTTCTGGGGAGACCTAGATCCAGGCCAGGGTTTTTTGGACTGTCTCCAACCCACTGCTCAGCTGCAGGTAATCAGCTGTTGCAGTGGGAATAAACTCCTCCCGGCTAGGCAGGAAAAAAGAGAGGGATTGCTGGCTTCCTCCCAGGAAGCAGGTAGGAGAGAGAGGCTGTTCTCTCCATATAGTCAAGAAGACTAGGCACTTGGAGTGCAGAAAGGAAGCAGTCAGGGCAAGACTGGCTTGGAGCACTGGGAGTGCAGAAAGGAAGCAGTCAGGGCAAGACTGGCTTGGAGCACTGGGAGTGCAGAAAGGAAAGCAGTCAGGGCAAGGCTGGCTTGGAGCACTGGGAGTGCAGAAAGGAAAGCAACAGGTTAGATAGCAGAGTGTTGCTATCTAAAAGGTTGGTGCAATATTGTGTTTAGTTTAACCCTGAGAGATAGGGAACTAAAGTCAGTTAGTGCTCAGACGAGCTAGGTGTTTGTTTATAGGGTTTTCTGTTACTTTTGATTTTTATTTACTGCTGTATCCTGTGTGGATTTACAAATAAAGTGCCTGAAGTATTTGCAACTACAAGGACTGTGCATGTTTTTGCCCTAGAGGACCGTGCTACCTGGTGACAAGGATCACACTATATTTATTAGGGGGGCTAGATAGTGTTTTAACACTACAGGGTCGGGAATACGTTTGTGTTCCTGATCCTATAGTGTTCCATTACGACTGTTGAAAAAAAACTGGGAATAAAAGCTTAAATGCTTGTCACAGTTGTTTATACTGGAGAGTAACTTTTAGGCCTGGCCAGTAGGTTATTGCGTAAGACATTGAGCCAGGTATAAATGGTAACTGTATTATTTAAAGGTTATGGCATTTTATTTGTGCATTGTTTTATTGTAGGTAGTAAATAAATATGTAGGCTTCATTTTATATGGTGAATTTTGTTAACCCGTTAAGGACACATGACGTGTTACATGTCATGATTCCCTTTTATTCCAGAATTTTGGTTCTTAAGAGGTTAAAGGGACACTATCGTCACCAGTACAACTACAGCTTATTGCATTTGTTCTGGTGAGTATAATCATTCCCTTCAGGCTTTTTGCAGTAAACACTCTCTTTTCAGAGAAAATGCAGTGACATTACAGCCTAGTGATAATTCAAGTGGCAACTCCTCAGATGGCTGCTAGAGGTGCTTCCTGGGGCAGTGCTGCACAGTGAGCAGCACTGCTACTCAGTCTCCACCCTCTGAATGCAGACTTTGAACTTGATTCAATTCATCTCTGTGATGAGATGCTGATTAGCCAGGGCTGTAGGGGGGGCTAGATGGTGGTTTTAACACTGTAGGGTCAGAAATACATGTTTGAGATGTTTGACAGAATTTAGCTGTGTGTGAAATACATGTATCTTGGTATATTTTAACAGGATCTATCTTGGCCTGGGTTAGGAGCTGGCAATCTCTTTCAGTGCCCACGTGCAACTGTCTTGGTGTCTGTAACTGGTACAAGCAAACTTCCTCTTACAGAAAATGGGATTTCATATCCTATAGAAAATGTGAGTATGAGTACAGTGTTTGCTGCTTTCTACTATATTTCAAAACATAAATGTAACTTTTTAACCAAATTAAAGGCTGTAAATAATAGATATGTTACGGTGAAATTGATGTGACCACAAACAGAATAACGTTCAATCTTTCCCTGGGTTATTCACTAAAGTGAAAATGCAAACTGAATTTCAAATTTAAGGCCAGAGTAGCTGAATTAAAATCATAGCTGACTTGGAGAATTTTTTTGTTTTGACTATTTTGACTTTAAATTTAAATTCAATTCTCGCTTTTGAACATAACCCTGTAACTGTTAATGGTGGTCTATAAATTGGTTCTCTGTGTCTTCAATATAAGGTCTGAATTTTCTCTTCAGGGCTTATCTCTAACAATGCATTTGCAATTTAGCCTCACTATATAAAACTGACACATAACTGCTGGTTAAAAAGGATGTACATTTAGGTTTGCTAATGCTGAAATCTCACCTATTCATTTTTTAATTTTATTTTTTATTTCCTCTTAAGGCTGTACCTTACAGTGTTGACAGTGTGGTGAACTCCATACATTTACTATTCTCAGAAGAAATGCCTGTTGTCTTACAGTTGGCTCCAATAGAGGAGGTAAGTGGAGCATGCCCATCACATTATTTGTCACTAAAATATGATTATTTGTGATTCAAGTAATTTTAGATACAAAAACAGAGGGGTTGAACTCATCCACAGAACAGGGTGCTTTACTGAGCAACGGCCAGGACAAACCCATACATGCGTTCAAAGAAAAGCAGTTTATTACACCATTGTGTGCATGACAACATTTTGACCTTCAAGATCTTTATTATCCAAGTAATTTTCTGGAAAAGCTGAGTCTTGCACAAGTTTATGTTCTAAGAATTGTATTGGCTGTTTATTGCAGTGTTTTTGTGACCAATTTCTTAAATACATGTTTTCCCCACAGAGAGTATACATGGTTGGTAAGGCTAATACAGTATTTGAGGACCTTCCGGTCACATTAAGACAACTAAGAAGCAGCTTGGAACAGGACAATTCCATTCTTGCATCACTACCTGTCAACTCTTTGTACCGAAATGATGAGGTGAGCTGACATGACAATTAGAAATGTAGAAGTGGTCAGTATATATATATATATATATATATATATATATATATATATATATATATATATATATATATATATATATATATATATATATATATATATATATATTTTGTATATATATATATATATATTTTGTATATATATATATATATTTTATATAATCTTTTTATATGGTGGCCTTCAGATCTGGGATTGTTTACTGTATTAAAAGAACATTTCTGTTTGTGAGGCTACTTCTACTTTCATCAGTATTCCATTGCCATTCTTAGGAAGCCTTCTCTTTCTATAGCAAATACTAAATTGACGGTTTAAGACCCTTATTTCTCTGATCGAGAAATTTGTCATGTTTTAGTAAGCAACCACATATTCTCGTATGTCTAATATATTATCTCAAGTGTGTTGGTCATTTGATGCTGAAATTCTACTAAACTAAGTTTTTTTTTGTTTTTTTTTTACATTTTTTAATTTTAGGTATACATTATATATTTTTTTTTTTTTTTTGCAGACTGACCGTCTGTTCCTTTCAGAATTGCAAGTACTGCAAGATATACCTGCTTTGGTGAGTCAAGTATTGTTTATGATCCCCTATATTTAACACGTGGATTTGTGTGCAAAATAAAATGTAGAAATAAACACCTTTTTATCCTACAGTTGTGTGCCACAACTTCACTCCCTGTCAGTCATTAGTATAAGCCCTTTACATATGGCAGTTCTCCTAGGGAAAGCATACTGAGCAGAGGAGAATTAAAACCATTTCGATTTCTCCTCCTCTTTGCAATATGTGCTTTGGCTATGCCTTGGTCAAAGTGGATTGTGATGTAATTTGCCAAATATTTAATGTAAATGGAAACTGAGCATTGCATACAAAAAAGATTAACACAATTTATAGGTGATCTTTCAGTGTGTTTTTATGCTGTAATTTTCAGAGAAGTGACTTTTCTCTTTTTAAGGGTCTACTTTAAGTACACAAATAGCTGCATCATGAGGAACAACTGAAAACTGTTATTTAGACTACTAAAATGTACATTTTAATAGTGACCTTATTTTTCCTGTAATATTTCTTCTAAAATGTAGCTGTCTCGGCACAAACATCTAGCCAAAGATAATGCTCCAGATATCTATTCCTTGGAACTGACTGGATTGGAGGAGATCAAGAAACGCTATGGAGAAGATTCTGTAAAGTTTAAGGATGCAACTCAAATTCTTTCTGATGCCCTGCAGAAGGTAGTGCAAAATTGTATTTTCTGTTCATTAATGGAACACTCCAAACAAAAACTACCGTGCTTATGGTGCTTGCAGTGTTACTTTAAATAATTAGTTTTGTTAAATGGTGTGCAAGTACACTTGGCTGATTGGAAATTGAAAATTGATATCATGTCCACTGACTCTGTATATACACGCACAATGATACTCTGCTTTAACTGCTGCACTCATTAAAGGGACTCTATAGTCACCAGAACAACTACCTCTTATTGTATGTGTCCTGGTTAGTAAAATCGTTCCCTTCAGGCTTTTTTTTTTTTTTTTTTTCAGTAAAAAAAAAACGTTTTTTTCAGAGAAAATGCAGTGTTTCCATTACAGCCTATGGATACCTTCACTGGCCACTCCTCAGATGGCTACTAGAGGTGCTCCCTTGGGCAGTGCTGCAAACTGTACAGCACTGACTATCAGTGTCTTCACCCTCTGCATGCAAACACTGAACTTTCCTCATAGGTAAGCATTGATTCAATGCATCTCTATGAGGAGATGCTGATTGGCCAGAGCTGGGTTTGGCTTGTGCTTGCTCTGCCCTTGATCTGCCTCCTTGACAGTCTCAGCCAATCCAATGCTTTCCTATGGGAAAGCATTGGATTGGCTGAGAGAATCACTTCTGATGATGTCAGTCAAGCAGGCAGATCAGGAGCAGAGCCAGCAGCAGCAGACTGGAACAAACGTAATATTTAACTATATTTAGGGGGCAAGGGTAAGCCAGGGTGTTGGATTGTGTTTTAACACTACATGGTCAGGAATACATTTGTGTTCCCGACTCTCTAGTGTTCCATTAAGCCTACACACAATAAACATAATGCATTCACACTCATTGTACCTCCATGCTGTGACCCAAATGTGAATTAAAAAAAAACACCTTATCTTGTATGTTTGTTGTGGCCAGTTTTTTTGTTTTTGTTTTGGTTTTTTGGTAGGAGGGGGTTTAGGGTTGATTTGTAGGTTAGGTTTTTAATTTAGAGTCCTGACCCTAGGAAAAAATAACTTTTCTCGATCTACACCTTGCGCCTAATTTTAAGTTCAGTTTTGTGTAGAGTAAATCTTAAAACATTTTATCCATATGATCTACACCATGGAGAAAAAGCTCAGTAACTTGCCCCTTTGGCTAGTCCCACACTTAGGTCCCGTGTCTTTTTTATTTTTATTTATTTTTTTTCACTCGTTGCATATCAGACTGATACCTCTCTAATAAGGGCAGTCCAGATTCAAAATGCCACCTAGTTCTCTCTGCACATTTTTTTTTTTTTTTTTAATTCTTTTATTACGTGCCAGGAATTACAGAAAATGCCCGGTGTGCCACAACAGCATATACAGGCTTTTGATGTAATTACAGATTGTACATTTTCATGGCATTTGAAAAATACTGCACATTTTATATTTTATAGTAAGCATAAACATGTTAAACGAAGTGTTTTTCAGTTTAAAGTTATACCAATGCTAGTACTGGTTCTTTCAGTTGGCTATAAGTTGATCAGTAAGTCATATTAAGATGTGAAGTATGCTCATTCGTATTCTGCACGTATACAAATAGATAGATAAAGATCTATCATGCTTTTAAGAATACAGTGAATGGCAGATATCAAGACAGGCTGATTATACTGACAGGATGAGCATTCAGGTTTAGAAAACCAGTTATAAACAAGCTTGAGGATACGGTATACCACCGGGGAGCAGATGATCTGATCGATAAAGGCACAGGGGTTTGAATGGTAAGATAACTTGTGCAATTACCTCCAAATCATGAGTCCTAATGCATCTTGTCACAAGTATCTGGAAGTACCACAAACTGCTCTATGTAAGATCACTGGAATGAATTCTCCATGTCGCGGGGGGGGAGGGGTGTACGGGGCCAGTTCCCCACAGGTCTGACACATGGCTGAGTGCTGATTAGTGGGATAGCGGGGCAGCGGCTGTCCTCACCGCTGGAGTAGGCCTCGTTAATGTCAGTGAGGGATCTTCCCCCAGGGGACTGAAGCGTTTTGAGCCAGCCTCACCCTGGGCCCAGAGCCCTCTGCCAGCTAAGGGCCACCGTTGCCGGTCGGTATTATTTCAGGATTCATATTTTTAAGGTTTATCTGGTCTTGAGTTGCAGGAGCTGGTCTCACTTGCGACCATCCAGCTTGGTGATCCGGCCCCGCCCCCCTCTGCACAGATTTTTAATATATTATTTATATAGCGGCATCAGATTCCGTAGCGCTGTACAGTGGGTGGACTAACAAACATGTAATTGTAAGCAGTCAACTGGACGTACAGGAACAGAGCGGTGGAGGGCCCTGCTCAATGAGCTTACATTCTAGAGGGAGTGGGGTATACGTTGATGAGCAGAAGACATTCATTAATTGACAAAATTGCATGCCATTCAGCATTCCTACTTGTAATTGAAAAGGTTTACATCCCCTTTCTGAGATACACCGTACGTTGTACAAATCTTGTATTTTATTGCTTTAGTTGAACTCTCCACCTTCATAGGTTCTTTTTCAACATCGTGGAAAGAACAAACCCGTAGCACACCACAAAAGTATTGCACCAAAAAAAGATTTAATTCACATAATGCATATAAAAACACATACAGAGTAGAGTGCAAACATGCAGGGAAATCACCTAACAAATAACCACATTGAATAGAATAAGGGCAGATAAAGTGCTCAAAGCCTTAAGCCAAGGGTAACAGGTATACTGACCCGAGCTGGAAACAACAGTCCCCTGTTAAGGACACAGGTCTATACTCCTTTAGCACCCTGCACTGTCACTACTACATAATTCACGAATTAACCCTTAACAGTTGAGTGCTTTCTATATTGTTTTTATATATAATAATTTTTTTTTAATATCACAGATTATTTCTATAATACTTTTTTTTTTTTTTTAAAGATCTATCCTCACCTATTATAATCAATAACATCTCCCTGTGTTTTTTCAGTTTGCCGATGATATGTACAGTATTTATGGTGGCAATGCAATTGTCGATGTTGTGACTGTGGAGTCATTTGAAACGCCTCTTGTAAGGAAAAGCCGATCCATTCTTTCATCTCCATCTATTGTAAGTAAATGTAAAGAAAAACCTGTAGTTTAATTTTGCAAATCAGCTTGCCCTGGCAGTGGGTTTAAAAAACCACTAAAGCCACTCAGACCACTTCTTCTCAATAAAGTTTTCTGAGTGCAGTAGCCCTGTAGTTTTAACCTTGCAATAGATTTCTAGAATCATTAGAGATATAACTCAGTAGATAAATATTGACCCTGACGTTGCATTCTGAATGTGGAGAATGAGGTCTCTTTACTATTGGTATTCCTTATGAAAAAATAAGGCATTAGGCCAAGTGCATTTACTGCCTTGTTCACGTTCAGATGGGCTTACAGAATACATAGGAGGTGTGGTTCCCTCCTATTCAGTAGAGTTCTAGTTTTCATTGGGTACGAGAATATGGGGAAGAAGCCATGTTGTTTTGTTTGCAATAGATTCCCTGAGAAAATCTAGGTAGCTATGGTTTTGCAAGGGTTTGATTTTTGTTTTCTAGTTGTATGTCACATAAGACTAATGGGAGCAAAACAAATATTCGTATCCCTTACTGATGCACACTTATTTTATTTTTTCATCTTTAGAGCAACCCTGGTAGCCCGTATAATCTGGCTTATGAGTACAACTTTAACTATTCTGTTGTCTTCAACATTATCCTTTGGCTCATGATTGGACTGGCTCTAGCTGTAATTGCAATCTCCTACAATCTTTGGAACATGGATCCTGGCTATGACAGCATCATTTACAGGATGACCAACCAGAAAATCAGAATGGACTAACTTAAAGGATTTGATGATTTATTTAAAGAAATGTTGACATTTCAGAATGAATTACTTTTGGTATTTAAACAAGCAATCAAAGCATTGTCTGATACATGTCAAAAGCGTTTAAATATTTAGGTTGCCCCAATTTTTATGAGTGTTCAGACTGGGATCAATACCTCCTTCTATATCTGTGCTGTAAAATAAATACCTAATAACTTAATCTCCATAAAAAGTGCGTTGTGATATTTCTGTTGAACAAGAAATGGAATCCTAACTTGTTGGCAGATTCAATAGAACCAGAAATCCTGAAAGGTCAACATTCTATTTTCATACCAGTGTTTGCAAAAGTGAAGACCAGGAAGCAGTCATGATATTACAGGAGAGATTTATTATGGAATAAAAAGTTGGAGTGATTAGTTTTTTTTTGTTTTTTTTTTAGAAATTCTTAACTTTGCAGTCAGGATCCAAAATTAACACTCTGTGGTATGTTTATGGCTGTGCACAATTTTTTTAACATTTTTTTTTTTTTTTTGTCACATCATTGTTGACCCAATTTGCAGAATTTTATTTTGCTAAATTATTTTACACGTGGATTGGTCAATGGGCTACTTTTAGAAGTATGGATCCCCTAGCAAATGCTTGGAACATAATTTAAGTCCCTGGCAGAAAATGCATTTGTAAGCTTTAGTGGCAAAATATGTCTGTTACTGAAGTGTGTGTGTGTATGTATATATATATATATCTCAGAAATACAGTAGATGTGTAACTTTATGAAATCTGCACTCACGGGTATGTCTGAAAGTGACTTGCATAAAACTACAGCATCTATTTATCCAGTCCTCGGATAGGAAAATTCATCACTCTGTGTACTTATACAATTTTCCAACATTCTACAGCTTTTTTGATTTGGAATTCAATTTGGGTTTTTATATTGGATATTTAAAGCCCATTAAACTCAGGCATAGAATGAACTAATTTAACACTGAAGCAAATGACACTGCACTGAGCAGTAATTTTTTTTCCCCAGCTGGAAAGACACCGCTTAGTACTCAGACTGGTATCCTTGGCAACCAGCTGCTTGTGAAATCTATGCTCCATTATGCTCAGCCAGCCCAAATGCTACTGACTGTTAAGGAAATTATAGATCACTGACATTAGGGATGCTAGGGTTTGCCATTCCTGTTCTAGTAAAACAAATTTGTCCTCCTATGTAGAATATTTGTCTTCTGAATGTATGCCAACCACTCGAACATTGCATGCATCAAGATCGTGTGTAGGTGTATTTATGTAAGAGGGCTTTAACTCTCATTGAAGCAGCAGGGGCTAAATGACACCAGAATTAAGTTCTATACAGTTACTACATTGTAATGAATTTCACAAATCTGTATTTGATATAATTCGGACATAAATTTGAGAATCATATGCATTTGACCTTTCTGACAGATGCCTATTGTTTGTCACTTGCTGGTATGGTTCTTCAAGCTCAAAAGTATTTTATGGTGTGTAAGAACTGTTTTTGTTAAAGCTTGCTTTGATGAAAAATCATTCTGTTAGTAATTACCTCCAAATCATGAGTCCTTAGACATCTTGTCACAAGTATCTGGAAGTACCACAAACTGCTCTCTGTAAGATCACTGGAATGAATTCTCCATGTCCATGTTGTCCAATTGATGGTCAGAACAGTGTCTTACACAGCCCCAAAATAATATTGGGGGGGGGAAAAAAAACTATACAAGTTTGATTGTAATTCAACTATTATACAATTCTAGTCTCCAGTCTGTGCATGCACACTATACATGACACCAATAAAAAATAAAGTTTGATACATCTCTTAAGCCAGTGCTTCTCCAGGATTTACCACTTACCCATTTGTGCTACTGTGGAGAGGCCCCTAAACACTTTTATTGACTATACCCGAGAACTGGTTTGGGAATCACTTAAGTCACTTTAAGTCCTTTCATGGCTGATGTAGAGCAATATGGGAAGTATAGTTTTACAAATCTCTGCAGTATGAGATTACTCATCACTGCTTTAATTAATAACAAATATCTTTTGAGAGAAACCTAATCAATATCTATATTTCATGGTGCCCAGTTATCTATCCCTGTCATAAAATAACAAACTAGAAATGTTCAAAAAACGGTGTATGAAATTCCATTTTAAGTTTGGATGTTAGATTTAAAGGATATATTTATTTTGTGTGAACATTGTGTATAAATGACAGCATTTAATAGTTTTTTTCAGATTGTGTTTTTAAAGCTTATGTTCATTGTAATAACTCCTATCAAATTCCTCTGTGCAAACTATTAATGGTTGTGTTGTACATTTATAAATGGATGTAAATGTTTTTATTTGTAATTATTAAACAGAAATGGGGACCAAAAATATCATGTTTTTTTTTTTTTTTTTTTTTTAATATTGCTTATCTGAATCAATGGCATGTGTCTTCAAAACCACTGTATCTAATGTGTTGGTACTGGGGTTTAACATGTCTTGGTATTTGCCAGTTTCATGGTAGGAGTTGAGTCAGTTAAATTAATTTACAGCCTTCAACGTGCATGTTCTCAATGGGTAACTTAAAAAAAAAAAAATTATCTTTATATATTGAAAATGTAGATCCTACCAAGCAGTTTATTGTCCCTCCAGATTAGAGGTAGTTTGCAACAACTTTGAATATTTTCTAATTTGGGTCAGAAAAAATGTTAATTTAGTTAAATCCTCCACCAAATGCCTCCTTCCTGTTTTAAAAGAGGTTGGAAACTCCTAGTTCTTTTTTGACAAGAGTGGATCAAAAGCAGGCATACACTTTTTTTTTTTTCTTCTTCTTCCCCCTTCTTCTATCTTGTCCTGGACTAGGTGAATGAGCTACGGCTTATTAGGGCTCTGTTTGTCATCCACAAGGACGCCAAGTGATTCTGTTGCTTCCTCTGTTTTCCGAAGTTCCTTAAAATTTCTTCAGTTAGGATTTGGTAAAGATATTTGCCCAGTTACCCTGAAGGTACAGATCTCTGCTATTGGCTTCTATTTAGCATCAGACCCTCTGATTGCTAGATTTTTCAAATTTATGTCTTGGCTGCTTCCTACTGCCAGGGAGCTGGTTCTCCTATGGGATCTGTTTTGTGGGTTTTTTTCTTTCCCTGTCAGTCCTATGGGAAGCTCAATTTGAACCATTGGAATCTAGAAGTCTCAAGATTCACTTATAAAACAATCTTTTTAGTGGCTGTTAATCTGCAAAACACCTAGGCAAACTCAAAGCTTTGGCATCTTCTCCACCATGCCTTGTATTTCATCTGGATAAAGTAATTCTTAGGCTTTATCCCTCCTTTGTCCCTAAAGTCTGTTTCACGTCTAATATCAACCAGTAGATCATTATTCCAAAATTCACGTAAACTGCAGAACATTGTCTGTATGTAAAACGTTCTCTACATTATTATCTGGACAAGTTGTTTGTCCTTTTTCAGGGAAAAAAGGATTTTATGCGATCCAAAAATTCTCTAGTAAAATGGATAAAATAAACTATTCTTCTGGCTTACAGTTTTTCAAATGTCCTCTTTAAAAGTTAAAGGTACTTAATGAGACCAACTGCCACATCTTTTGCTACCCTTTCGTAGATTTGCAGAGCATCTACCTGGCCGTCTCTTCACACCTTCTCTAAACACTATTGAACAATCTGTCTCTGGGCGTAAGGTATTGCTGGCGGTGGTTAAATAATATATTTCCGCCCTAAAGGATTGTTTGTTTATACCAGTGCTTGTGCACTGTCTCTAATCTAGAGGGAAAAGCAGACATTTTATTAAGTGTTCTTGCATAGCAAGACCACTTAATGTTATCTCACATATATATATTATTATTATTAAGTGTTCTTGCATAGCAAGACCACTTATTGTTATCTCACATATATATTCTTATTCTTATTATAGCCAAATTTGCCACCCTAACTCCTCCCACAGTTTTTACACTACATAGACAAAAATTTACCAAAACGTGCAGATTGTTCCCGATCGGATTGCTATTACTTTGTGTAACGTTTTGCCTAATGGTTCACGGAATATCGTCGTTCTTGTGGCGCAATTTCTCACATAGGAATGAATGGCAAAGCTAGAGTGGGAGCTGGCAAAAGCGGAGAAATCAGGACATGATTTCTAAACTACCACCACTCCCTTATTTTCAGGCCCACCTACACAAATATTATATCAAAACGTTCAGCTATCCCTGCTGCCACTAAACATGTCAACGGCTAAGCCATAGTCCTGATAGTTTTCACGATATAATCATTTGTTTGCAACCAACGCCGTCCATTGACATTCATTGAAACTTCACTCTACAAAGCTCAAATATGAAGTGCAATTTCTAAACTGCGCCTTCATTTCTAATACTTCAGAGACATACTATGCATCAACATGTAGGTCTGGGTCTTGTGATTCTCACAATATAAAGCTCTTCACTGTAGGATGTATTAGTTTTTAAAATACGACCGTTTGAAGATGGCCACTGCCAAAATACTCTGCCCTGTGCCAGGCTGCAGCAGCAAGTGATGTCATAGACAGGGCCTTTTGAACACCTGCTAATGTTTTTATAAATGTATGGTTTAATGTAACTGTGCAACAACGTAGCAATTAAATGTGCTATATAAATGATAACAGTTACTCCGCCCACTCCAGTTGTAGACTACTGGTGGAAGCAAGAACACTTCACACAATTTCCCCAGAAATTGTAGCTTTTCTAGTTTAATATAACATTTCTTGTTCTTTAGGATTAGAGGCAGTGCACATATTTCTCTCCCTTTTTAATAAATTTATTTTTGCAAGTATTCGGCTTTTGTATTTTTTTTTTGGTGGTTTTTCTACCTCTTTTTAAGGAAGGAGAAGTTTGGGGGAGGATCTAACTAATAAAAATTTTTAAAAGTCTGCTCTTTTCTGATACAGATTAGAGGATATCCCAGGTTGTTGTGCACTTTCTTGAGCAAAACATGAATATCTATGAGGTAGAAAATATAGTCGGGGCAGCAACATGTTTCAGATCATTTGCAGTGAAAGGAATGTCTGGGGAAAAGACATTTGGTGGTACCCTGTCAAAATCTGGGGAAGTATTTAGGAAAGCACGTCATTTTTTAACCACGAGCCCAGCAATATCTACAGAAGGATTTATCCAATTACCCTGACCCTCTTTCCTAGTTTATCAACATGTTTGAAGTGTATGAGTGCCTCATAGCTATACTGCTATATAAAATACTCCTAAAACAATATAGATCAAGACATCAATGCCTATATTTACTCCCAGCCAACTTTCCTCTTTGGTCATTTGATTTTCTTGCATGCTATGCAATGTAGACTTACTGGTTTTAAACTAAAAGGGTCTCTGCAGTTTATGGGATTTTTTTATTGAAACTTGTAATACCCCAATGATAAAAGATGAAAAAAAAAAAAAAAAAGTTCATATAATCAGATACTTTATCTCCCCAACCATAATTTTATCAGACCTATAAATCATTGAGGATTTGTTTAAATGCGGGAAGAGAGGCATGACTGATTTATTTTCCTTGGTTTATTTTGATATTGGGAAGAAGGTTTTATTTCATTTTCAATGTTTCTGTATATTGTATTATGTTTATCCAATCATTTTACATATACGGAGTGTGTGTGTGTGTATATATATATATATATATATATATATATATATATATATATATATATATATATATATATTTTTTTTTTTGTTTTCACCAGTTTACTTGTATGTACAACACCTTTTATTTTTTTAAATGCATATTTTTGCATTTTAGAACTGTAGATGTATAATTACCCATATAGCATGTAGAAGCCGGACAGATTTCTCGGCTAGCAAAAGTGGTTTCCAATAGAATGTCTGAAGCTAACATAGGAAAAGTGTATAGCACAGTGTCTGGATATTTACAGGTGAAGTGAATAACATTGATTAGATCATTACAATGGCACCTGTCAAGGGGTGGGACATATTAAGCCGCAAGTAAACGATCAGTTCTTGCATTTGGTGTGTTGGAAGCAGGAAATATGGGCAAGCAAAAAGATCTGAGTGTTGGGCCAAGGCAAGGAAGGCAAGAAAGAACTGGTTAACTGGCGTCAGGGTATTGATGCACTTTATGAGTGAAGGCTAGTCCATTTGGTCCAATCACACAGAAGAGCTACTGTAGTTTAAATTTCTTCAATGCCAAATGGTGGCCATGAAAGAAAGATGTCAGAACACAGTGCATCAGTGCAGCTTAGCCACAGACTATTCAGAGTACCAATGATGACCCCTGTCCAGCACCAAAAGCATCTTCAGTGGTGACCGTGTCCAAACTGGACCATGGAAGAATGTTGCCTAGTCTGATGAATCACGTTTTCTTTTAGATCAGGTGGATGGCCGGGTGTGTGTACACATTGTTTACCTGGGGAAGAGATGGCAGCAGGATGCTCTATGCTATGGTAAGAAAGGAGGCCAGTTATTATTATGATATTTATAGAGCACCATCAAATTCCGCAGCGCTTTACAATGGGTGGACGAACAGACATGTAGTTGTAACCAGACAAGTTGGACACACAGGAACAGAGGGGTTGAGGGCCCTGCTCAATGAGCTTACATGCTAGAGGGAGTGGGGTAAAATGACACAAAGGTAAGGATAGTATTAGACTAATGACAGTTGCAGAAGAGGAATCAGTCAGGAGCTATTAACAGTTTAATGGATACGCTTTTATGAAGAAGTGGGTTTTTAACGATTTTTTTGAAGGAGTGGAGACTGGGTGAGCATCTAACGGAGGAGGGAAGTGAGTTCCACAGGAACGGTGCAGCCCTTGAGAAATCTTGAAGGCGAGCATCAGAGGTGGGAGTACGGACAGAAGATAGACGTAAGTCTTCAGCAGATCGTAAGGGCCTAGACGGGACATACTTGTGTATAAAGGAGGATAGATAGGTGGGAGCAGCATTATGTAGAGATTTGAAAGCAAGAATCAGAATTTTAAATTGAGCTCTATATTTTATTGGAAGCCAATGTAGGGACTGACAGAAGGGTGAGGCATAGGAGGTGCGGACGGACAGGAAGATGAGCCTCGCCGCCGCATTCATTATGGACTGTAATGGCGCAAGTTAGGAGCACGTAAGACCACTGAGAAGCGGATTACAGTAGTCAAGGCGAGAAAGGACAGTGGAATGGACCAACACCTTAGTCGCATCTGGCGTTAAGTAGGGGCACGCAATGTTTTTGAGATGGAAATGACCGGATTTGGCGATAGATTGAACATGCGGCTTGAAGGAGAGGTCATAGTCAAAGAGAACACCTAGGCAGCGAGCCTGCATGGTGGAGCTGATGGTAGCACCATTGACTTAGAGGGAGACAGGCACAGGAGTAACAACACTTGAGGGAGGGAGGAAAGACCAGAATTTCAGCTTTGGTCATCAGGCTTGCTCACTGAAGGAATGGGCTTGCAAAGTTGGGGAATCAGGCTGAATAAAGAGATGTGAGGGTCAGAGAGCAATAAAGGTAAGGGAGGGGTTGAGGTGTGCTATTTTTAAAATTGTTCAGCAATGGTTTGTGGAATCTACAACAGCAAGAGATACTAACCGAACCAGACCGGAGCGGGCAGTAGACCGCCAGTTAAGGTAATCTCTTTGCGGGGGTCCAACACGCCTCAAACGGGTTCTTCCAGGCAGGGGCGTATTAGCCGCGAGGCAAACAAGGCATTTGCCTTGGGCGGCATTTTTCAGGGGGCGGCAAAAAACGCCGCCCCCCAAATGCCCAGGGCAAATGCCTAGTTAGCCTCGCGGCTAACTGACATCCCGAGCGGGCGGGCGGCGCTGGCAGGCGGGCAGCCGGCGAGGGAGCACTTCCCATGAGCTGACTGCTCAGCTCCCTTGCGCACCGCAAAGTGAGGCTGGGAGCCGGAAGATGACGTCATCTTCCGGTTCCCAGCCTCACTCTGCAGCCGACGCGCGAGGGAGCTGAGCAGTCAGCTCATGGGAAGTGCTCCCTCGCCGGCTGCCCGCCTGCCAGCGCCGCACGCCCTGCAGCCACTGGACCACCAGGGAGAGAGACCCCCCCTAGCACTCCCAAAGGTAAGGAGGTTGGGGGGGGGGTTTAAATTAAAAAAAAAAGTTAATGTGTGTGTGTGTGTTTGTGTCTGACTGTGTGTGTGTTTGTGAGTGTGTGTGTGTGTGTTTGTGTCTGTGTATGTGTCTGACTGTGTGTGTGTGTGTCTGACTGTGTTTGTGTCTGTGTATGTGTGTGACTGTGTGTTTGTGTATGTGTGTGTGTGTGTGTGTCTGACTGTGTGTGTGTGTCTGACTGTGTGTGTGTCTGACTGTGTATGTGTGTCTGACTGTGTATGTGTGTCTGACTGTGTATGTGTGTCTGACTGTGTATGTGTGTCTGACTGTGTATGTGTGTCTGACTGTGTCTGACTGTTTGTGTCTGTGTATGTGTCTGACTGTGTGTGTGTGTGTGTGTGTATGTGTCTGACTGTGTGTGTGTGTATGTGTCTGACTGTGTGTGTGTTTGTGTATGTGTCTGACTGTGTGTGTGTTTGTGTATGTGTCTGACTGTGTGTGTGTGTATTTAGAAGGTGGGGCGGGGGGAAGGGTTGGGTGGGGGTGGCGCGGGGGGTAGGGGGGCACCTGAGTTTTGTCCTGCCTAGGGCAGCACAAAACCAGGATACACCACTGCTTCCAGGTAAGACAGAATCTGGCTCAACAGCAAGAGTGAGCCATCATAGTGGGAACATCAACCGTGTTCGTTGTAACTGC
Organism: Pelobates cultripes; assembly: GCA_933207985.1. NCBI lineage: Eukaryota > Metazoa > Chordata > Amphibia > Anura > Pelobatidae > Pelobates > Pelobates cultripes. The sequence goes on along the minus strand of OW240912.1, from coordinate 82,512,592 downwards.
AGCAGCACGAGATACTAACCGGACCGGACCAGACCGAAGCCAGCAGCAAAATACTCGCAGTACACCGCCAGGTAAGGTAATCTCTTTGCAGGAATCCTGCACGCCTCAAACGGGTTCTTACAAGCAAAGCAGGGTCTGGCTAACGGAGAAAAGCCCGCAAAGACTCCGCTCACGCTAGGTCTTGGCGGGTCCCCCCTCCTCTTCTGTCATCACGGCGCACGAGCACAGGCATCAGCACGTATGCACATCATGACGCTATCACTTTGGTATACTTTTAATATAATAATATAAATGATGTAACAGAGTCCAAAATGTAAACAGTTAGCAATTTAGTATAGAAAACTAAATGCTCAAAATCTTGAAATAAATAATAATAGTGGTATATCCTTGGAAATAGTCACTAAGAACTGAGTGAACTGATAAAAAGTTGAAATTTATTGGTATGTATAAAAATATAAAATATATAGAAACTTCAAATATCAAAAATACCGGTGAAATATTGAGGTAGGTGAATAGTCTATTATGTCTCAGATAGAAAAAAGCAAAAAAACTGTAATCCAGACCCAGGATGCATATGGATTAAGTTAAAGTTCCTTCTCCTTTCTCTCCTCGTAGCCGGTAAGGACGGCGTGTGAGTTTTTGTGGACTCCACCTCTGACCTCACTTTGAGGGGTGGAGTGTCAACTCGCGAGGATGATGAGACAGATGCTGGGTCCGGAATGTTGTAATCGGCAGGGATAGTTTGCTGAGACTTGACTTTTTCTCTTCCCAACGCTTAGCGTTAATATTTGTGTGTGAAAAATGCAAAAAACTAAATTTGAATGCCAATTTTGGCCAGTGTTTGTGACTAAGTGACTTCTAAAAAAAGACTGGACATACCCCGTTTGCAATACCTTGGGTTGTCTACTATTGCAAATGGTAGGCCATCATGTGGGTAATTTTCATTCCTGGCCTACCATACAGTCTCAAAGGCAACGTAACCAATCTGGCAAATTTCAATGTGAAAAAACTGAAACGCAAGCCTTATATTTGACTCTGTAACTTTTGAAAACACCATAACACCTTTACATGAGGGGTACTGTAATGCTCTGGAGACTTTGCTGAACACAAATATTAGTGTTTCAAAACAGTAAAACGTATCACAACAATTATATCGTCAGTGTGCCATTTGTGTGTGAAAAATGCAAAGAATGTCACTTTCACTGCCGATATCATAGTTGTAATACATTTTACGGTTTTGAAACACTAATATTTGTGTTCAGCGAAGTCTCCCAATTAGAACAGTACCCCCATGTACAGGTTTTATGGTGTCTTGGAAAGTTACAGGGTTAAATATAGAGCTAAGCAAAAAAAAGGTTAGCGCTCTGTGAACTGATAAGAATAAAGTGCACAGTGATCTCAAAAGTGCAGTAATAAGCTATAGTACATACACTAAAAATAGACTTTTTCCAGAGGGAATTTTCTGAAAAGTAAAAAGGCTCACATAGGGCTCACATAGGGCAATATAGCCTGTATAAATGACCACACTGTGACTAAAATATTAAAAGAAAAGTTGCATCCTACTCACATTTTCACGCGCCTGTATAAAAACACTGGCTCAGGTAAATACACATACGTAGGATGTATATCCTTCAGCTTCTGTGCTCTCCCCCACAGGTCATGTAATCAGAAATAATGGGCAGGGGTTAAAGATAAAATCCAAATATTTATTCCCAAATCAATAAAAATTCTTACTTATAAAAACACAGCAAGCTGCATACAAGGAATCTTCCAAGGTCAAACACAACACGTTTCGGCTGGATGCCTTCATCAGGTTCATAAAGATGTGATCCTCCTTTCTCCTCTTTTATGTCATTGTTTGGCGCCAAAAAATCATATTAGCCCCGCCCCCTTTTCATTGCGTCACTTCCGGTCCGACGTGATGTGGATTTCCGGTTTCGGCTAGGCATTAGTAGCAACATATACGCCATCTTGGTACACCCTGAGGGACCTCCCAGGGTGTATTTCATTCCCATACTGGCAGTCTAAATGTTCTTAGGTCCATATCTAATACATATTTGTATAGGACGACCGGAAGTACTCCGGCGGCCAGTTTTAATAAGGTAATACAGTATGGGCAGGGAGACAAGAAGAGAAAATAAAGAGAGAGCAGCATCAATAATTACAAAAATAACATATATTAAAAAAGTGTAGAATACAGACTAAGAACAGAATCTGTCTATGTTCCAATATACAAATGTGCATATATTATTATTTAAAGCTGTATTACACATACCCCAATATTATTATTTAAAGCTGTATTACACATACCCCAAGGTAACAAAAAAAAGGGTGTTTTAATATGAACCATTCAGGACTAAAAAAACAGGGTAATAAAAGAGAGTAATAAGAGAGAAAAATATATGCAAGGACAAAATAAAACCTTTTTCTGAATGGCTAGAAAGGTGGATATATTAAATATAGTTAAAAATCTCAAAATCTATGTTCATGCCAGCAGGGGATAAAGTATCTAGCTCAAAAATCCACCTCATCTCCGTTTTATTAAAACTCCTAATAAAATCTCCCCCTCTCCAAGGTTTTTTTACGCTTTCAATTCCTATAAAATGTAAGCATTTAGGATCCCCACTATGGTATTGGGCAAAGTGGGCAGACACTGAATGATTTAGGACTTTTTTCTTAATATTGCGAATATGCTCGCCTATATCTCCAAAATAAAATGACGTGCAGCCGGGCACAAAGTGATCACCATGGAAACCGTGGAAGCTCCTATACAGGATCGTAGAAAAAAGTTACTTTTTTCTACGATCCTGTATAGGAGCTTCCACGGTTTCCATGGTGATCACGTTTTGCCCGGCCGCACGTCATCACGTGATGACGTCAGGAGGCGGTCCGTACTCACTTTCGGGTTTCGGTGGCGGGCTAAGGGTTTCACGCTGAACTGGATTGGTAAGAGCACTAATATTGTATGGTTATATATTTTCAATGTTTTGACCGTGATAGTAACCTTGAAAAAGACCCGCAGGGGTCGAAACGTCGGTTGGTTGGTTGGTTTTGCGTTATGCACATAATTTAAATAAATTAGAGTATATTTTTTCACCAAGTCCTGTGAGTGCATCTTGGATTCTTATCTTCTTACATATTGGACGCATCACGGATTGCACCTAGGCGGGTATATTGGAATATGGAGGAGGAGGAGAGTGCCAAACTATTTACTTTTATATATATTTTTAATTATTTTTATTTGTATATATAGTTATATATACATATGTATATATATATTATTTCGTTCTATGTGTATTTTGATATCAATATATATAAATATTAATATCAAAATACAGTTAGAACAAAATTACACACATATATTTTTGAATTTTTTTTAACGAATTTACACATTTTTTTATATTATATATATATATAATTATATATTAATATATAAATACACTTAGACAGTGTATGTGACCTCGCTATCACATGGCCCAGGAGGGCCGGATCGGCATCAGGGGGACTGCCTGTGATGCCAGGCAAGTCCCCCCAACGCAATCGCTGGTGTGGGATCGCCGGTGAGCAGGTAAGTCCCCTGGGCGGCAGGGACGTGCTATGCTGCCCGCGGGCGTTTAAAGCCAGGTCCCCAAGGACAGCACGCCCGCTGTCCTTAAGGGGTTAACAAATATCTCACATTTGACATCTGTAAATAAACATTAACAGATCAGAAGCATAATGATAAATATGTGAACCAATTCTCCAATCCCAATGCAATATGTGACAACAAGAAATATAGAAAAAAAACAATTGGTTCTTACGATAGCTCTGTCGAACTGCTCTGCTTGCATTTGTGTTACATACCAGACAATAGCTTTCTTAGAGTAGCACTGGACCATCAAAAGGTTAATGGAGAAAAGTCAAACAAATAGCATAAAAATCTGGAAGGTAGATAACCAAGGCATGAAGAGGCTTCCCTCTCTTCATGCAGATGGCAAACCACAATCATAAATCTTTGAATGTCAGGAAGCATAGATTACATACTCTCTTTAGAAAACTAATAGAAATTAAAAATAAAAAGGTAATGTTCGTACTGTTTAAAGCAGCATAGATTGTAAGAAAATACTGAGATATTCATTCATCATTATCTTCTTGATAGGCTCCATCTGCCATTACCAAACGGAATATTGTGTGATACAAATGCTGGTGTTCAATACCAAGAATTTGTTGTACAACTATAGAACATGTATCAATATTTTCATCTTCATGATTGTCCTTAATTTTCTTGTAGACCTCTATGAACTTGTCAAAACCAATCTCTTGCTCTAACTTGAGCCGCAGCTCCTCAAGATGGCCAAAGACGCTGTCGCCATCATCGCATTCAGTGGCAAAGTCCTCACTGCTGTCATCAGAATGCCACTCTTTGTTAATATCACTTTCACTGCCCGGAAGATTCTCATGTTTCTCCTCCTCTTCTTCTACTCCCTTCTGCTCTTCACCATTGATGGTAAATTTGGTTGTTTCCAGCTTGTTCTCTTCCAATGGCTTCATAGTCACAAGAGTCTCTTCATCATGACAGTATTTTTCAATTGTTTCCTCCCTCAATAGTTGCTCCATTGATGCCTGCAGCTCGTGCAAGTCTCTGTCTGTCTCTCCAAACATAATATCCTCTGAGTCAGAGTGATCTGCTTCCTGAGCGGGATCATCCTCTATGTCCCCTATTTCTAAAGGGTCCTCTCCTTGTACATCAGCCACATCAGGAACATCCAAAGAGGACTGAGCAGAGAAGTTTGGTGTCATTGTATAACGTGGAAGTGGAACTTTTTTAAATAAAGCTTTGGGTGCTGTCGAATCTCCTAAATTTTCTGCAACTTCATCATGCTCAAAATCTAATTTAGCTTCTTCTTTAGACAACTCATTGTCACAGATAGCTTCCGCCACATCCTCACTTTGTTCATTCCAAACATGTGTGACGTGAACAGGGCACTGCTTGCCATCGGTAATCTTACTAGGTTTCACATCCTCAGTTTCCATGTCCTCGGGCTCCTCGTGAGACAGATCTGCAGCCTTGGAAACAGACATGATCACTGTTGGCTTGATTTCTTGTTGTGGAGAGCCTTGTGGTTGCTCTGGTTTTTGTTCATCAGATACACCCACATTATCCCTGTCCACAGGAGAGACGTCAATTGCTTTATGGTCTGGAAGATGCTGATTTTGTTCTGCTACATCTTCTTTTTCAGGATGTGTTTTATTTGTTAGTTGTAACTTTTCAGTCTGCATCTGCAGTTTATCTTCACCGAGGATTCTTAAGAAAGCTTCGCCAGGACTATTGGACCACACAGGCCGCCGCGGCTCTCCACTGTCTAACCTGATGTCACCACCCTCTACCATAACAATCTGGGCTGCAATCACTGTATCCTCTGTGAGTGTGAGCTGTGAAAGAGGAATTACAGGAGGAACATGTGCCTGCCACTTCATTGAGATGGCAGGTGTATTGGATTCGGCTGGATGTTGTAAACGGACCAGTGAACCATGAGGTGAAGCACTTGCATGGCTGGGAGAACCAGGTCCTACTGCGTTAAAAGGCACATTGGGATTCCTGAACCCACGGGCTGCAATATGTTGTTCTTCCCACGCTCTTTTTCTTCTTGCATTAGCTTCCCTCCGTTTTCGTTCAAGTTCCTCTTTTAAAACTGTTGCTCTTGCACTTGCTTGGGCTTTCAATGTTTTTTCTCTTTCCATTGCTTCTCTCCTCCTTTGTCGATACATTTCCATCTGCCTGGCTTTTTCTGCAGCAGCAAGTCTTCTATGCTTGTTTGCAATTTCTTGTTTTGAAACCTCTTCCAACCTCTTCAATTCTTTCTTCATGGCATCACCAAAAGGGAAGGCTACGTGAGGAGAAGGGCCATTGGGAGCCTTTGGCTTCACTGCAACTCTGCTAGCTTGGTCAAAGGACTCACTACTGGCTTTCAGCTTGACCTCTCTTTCTTCTACTGCTTTAATGTGTTCTATCTGCATCTTCATTTCGCCACTTCCTCCTGAGCCAATAACGTTTCTACATCCCTGCTGTCTTCCTCGGTTTATCCGATCCATCCACTCCTTTTCCAATCTTCTCATTTGTTCAGCCTTCAGCAAATTCATCTGTCTTTTTTCCTTCTCGAGTTGTCTCATGTCAAGTCTCTTTTTCTTACCTGCATCCTCAACCATTTTCCTCCTTTCTTCTACAGGATTCACTTTCTGCATTGGTACATGTGGAGCCAGTCTGTGTCAGATCTGTGGCTTCCGGTGTAATGTCCGATTCAGTGACCCATCAGATTGTGTACTGCAGGCTCCACCCCTTCATTTCATCACAGGTTGCTCCTGCTTTCCCCTCCCTTCTCCCTTCCTGCTCTAGTCCTAAACCTGCCTCCTCCCGCCCACACTATCTCCAGTCCGGCACCCCCTCCTCTCCTTTTGGCTTAGCTATATCATAACTCCCCTACCACGTCCTCCCAAATGAAACCCCACCTCCAACAGCACAGTCTGCCATTCCATCCAGCTCTCCACCTCCCCCTGCACAATCTGTAATTACAGCACAAGCTACTGAGCACAGTGCTGTACATTAATACAATATTAATACAGTGAGCACGGTGCTGTACATCAAATATCATAAATACAGTGAACACATTGCTGTAGATTAATACAATATTATACAGTGAGCACAGTGCTGTACATCAAACATCATAAATGCAGTGAACACATTGCTGTAGATTAATACAATATTAATACAGTGAGCACAGTGCTGTACATCAAACATCATAAATACAGTGAGAACATTGCTGTAGAGTAATACAATATTAATACAGTGAGCACAGTGCTGTACATCAAACATCATAAATACAGTGAGCACAGTGCTGTACATTAATACAATATTAATACAGTGAGCACACTGCTGTACATCAAACATCATAAATACAGTGAGCACAGTGTTGTACATTAATACAATATTAATACAGTGAGAACAGTGCTGTACATTATTACAGTGAGCACAGTGCTGTACATCAAACATCATAAATACAGTGAGCACAGTGCTGTACATTAATACAGTGAGCACAGTGCTGCACATCAAACATCATAAATACAGTGAGCACAGTGCTGTAGATTAATACAGTGAGCACAGTGCTGTACATCAAACATCATAAATACAGTAAATACATTTGCCCGGTATGCCCGTTGGCCAGTCCGGGCCTGATAATAATACAGTGACCACAATGCTGTACATTAATACAATATTACTACAGTGAGCACAATGCTGTACATCAAGCATGTCAAACTTGCGGCCCACAATGGACATCTTTGCGGCCCGGCGAGCCACGAGTACATGCTCAGTATTATAGCAGAATAGGCACCTGCTTTCCTCACATTGCAGGTGCCTACTCTGCTAAAACTTACCCGGCCAGGTCGGAGGGCCAGCAAGGGAGCTCAGTGTTCCTGCTCCTTACTGCTCCCTCGTGCGCGCCGTCTTTAGTGAAGCCGGGCGCCGGAATATGATGTCATATTCCGCCATCACTAAACCGTGCGAGGGAGCAGTGAGGAGCAGATAGAAGATCCCCACTGGACCCCAGGGATAGGCCCCACCTCGGCTCCCAAAGGTAGGGAGCAATAAAGAAAATTATGTGTTCAAGAATGTGTCTGTCAGTGTGTGTGTGTGTCATTGGCGGATCCAGGGGGGGGCAACGGGGCAATTGCCCCCAGCCCCCCCGAGAAAATATTGCTGCCCGGGGCTCTCCCCTGCCGGCCCATTCAGGGCTGGTGCTATCCAAGCACCAGCCCTGCTGATTGCCATCACAGACCGGAGGGGAGATCAGTGATCTCCCTCCCCGGCCCACACAGGCAGATTGCTGGAAGGCCGGCAGGGGAGGGCGAGGGACAGAGAACCCGCAGCTCCACCGGGTTCTCTTCTCGCGATCACGGAGCGTTGCCACGGTTACCATGGCAACGCTCCATTCTCGCGAGATTGAACTCTAGCCTGAGCTGCAGGTTAGAGTTCACTCCCCCCACTAGAACCACCAGGGACTGGAAGAGAAAGCAATGTCTCCCCCTCCCCCAGCAAAGGTAAGAAGGGAGGGGGGACATTAGCTATATTTATTTAGTTAGTTATTTAATAATAATAATAAAAAAATATCTTTAATCTGCCCCCCATCCCCTCACACAAACTAAAACCCCCTACACACTGCACCACACACAAATATACAGCCCCCTTACACACACACAGCCCCCCTTACACACACACACTGCCCCCCCTTACACACACACACACAGCCCTCTTACATACACAGCAGCCCCCTCTTACATAAACAGCCCCCTCTTACATACACAGCCCCCTCTTACAAACACAGCCCCCTTACACACACAGCCCCCCTCTTACATACGCAGCCCCTCTTACACACACACAGCCCCCTCTTACACACACACAGCCCCTTTTACATACACAGCAGCCCCTCATACACACACAGCCCCCCTCATGCACACACAGCCCCCCCTTGCACACACAGCCCCCTCTTACATACACAACTGCCCTCTTACATACACAGCCCTTACACACACACACAGTCCCCCACATACACAGCCCCCTCTTACATACACAGCCCCCTTACACACACAGCCACCCCTTACACACACACACAGCCCCCCTACACATAGCCCCAAATACACACACAGCCCCCAATACACACACAGCCCCAATACACTCACTGCCCCCCATACACACACATAGCACCCCTCACACAAAAACACACTGCGCCACTCACACATAAACACACTGCTCCCAATACACACACTGCACCCTTTACACACAAACACACTGCTCCCAGGTTGCTACCCCATACATACATTGCACCCCTCTCACGCACGCACTACCCCTCCATACACATACTATGACCCTCACACACACTGCACCCCTCACACACATACACACTACAACCCCTATCCCGGCAGACCTGGTAAGTTATCAAACGTTTTTTTAAACGGTTTGACTACTTACTCTGGGAGGGCGCCACAGCAACTCCTGGCACCAAAACCACTACAGAGAGCTGTAGTGGTTATTGTGCCTGGATTGTTTCTTAAAATAATCTGCCAGTGCCCCTCCCGAGATTAGCCAATTCGTTTTTCTGATCAAAAAGAGTGGGAAATTGGGATTGTTTTAATTAAGACGGGATTTATGTACGTATTACACCCTTACAGGTAAAAAAACACTACTAGTGGAAGTTAATTACATGATTTTCCTATTACGTGACGTAAAGTCATGATTTTATTACAAGACACGGAGGCGAGTATTGCATATCCCTTTCTTTACTGTCCACCAATAGCAGCAAAGAATACAAACAGAATGAAAAAATAATGCATACATAGTAATATAGGCCACTCCCAGCCAAGTCCCAGTATAATAATAATAGTCTGCAAACAGGAAAACCAGCAGACATAATCCATCAGCAAAATCAATGTAAAAGTCCAAAACCGAGAACACAGGACCACTTAATCGACAACAGGAAACTAATCCAGGAACATCCACAGAACAGCTCCAACAAGATACTGCTCCTCCAAGGCAGACCAAAGAGACATCAAACAGGTCCGGATCATGCTGTGAAAACAGACATCAAACAGGTCCAGATCATGTGGTGAAAACATGAAGAACAAGGGTTAAATCGGTACTATAGACCAACATCAAGGCCAGACTAACTATAAGCAGTAATCCACATACTAAAATGAACAACAGTCCAACAGTCTAAATAGGCACAGTCAAAACTAAGCCTCATAAATACAATGCCCCAGCGAATCCAGACACCTATAATGAACAACATGGGTGCAAAAACAGAAAAAAAAAACAAAAGCTGAGAAATTGCTTCATATCGGGTGGGACAATACTCTCCTCCGTTTCTTTAATAAAATCATGACTTTACGTCATGTAATGGGAAAATCATTGACCACGGTGAGTTTACATACACCTCTGTCATTTTCCCCTTGTTTGGTCAATAATTACCTCAGACATATTGGAACTCGACACAGGATGAGGTTTTCATATAAAACTCGCGAGCACGCCTTGCGAGATTCCAACTCCTCGGTCGATCTGTTTCTCACTCAGAGACCGCAGATTGATAGACGAGGAATTGTCGGCTCTCCATGACAAAGAGGCAATCGAACTGGCCCCTCTGGACCCTGAAGAGATCATAAGCAATATATTCTTAGTGGAAAAGAAAGGTGGGCAAACATGAGAAAAAACCTGGGGTTTATGTAAACTCACCGTAAGGGCGTCTTGAGCCAGTTTGTCCTCGGAGACCGCCATGGTCGACCCCGTGATGGAAAGGAGGAGGACCGGGTCCTTGTCATCTGGAAATTGGAGCGGTGCTGGAAAGTCTCGTCCCAAGTCACAAGGCTGGAAATAGTTGCGGCTGGCCAGGCGGCCCCTGAATCTGCCAGCCCTGGTAGAGACCCACCCCTGGAATACCCTTCGCATGGAGGATTGGGCCTTATCAAGGGCAGTAAATGCCCCTACGAAGCATCACAGATCCTTAATGAAGGATAGGATAAGGGGCATAATTTACTGATACTAAGTAATCTTTACTTAGTATTAGTAAATTTGGCTGAAAGACCAATTTAGGTCTTTCAGCCTTTTAGTAGATAGCTCCCTAATACCGTGGGAATTAGGAAGTTATCTACTTATTTATTCCTGTCGTTACATTGACTGGCTAAGTAATTTACATTTTATATGAATGTATGTTACTTGAGTGTTGTAAGTGCTGCAAATGCTTACAGCTGAATCCTGGCTATGTTTGTATACTTTTTATTTAAAATTGTATACGATGTAACATTCTTCTTCTTTCACTGGGTAAGTATATTAGTACTTAGGCAATACTGTGCTTCGGCACTTTGACACTTCGGAACTTCGGCACTTCGTAACTTCGACACTTTGGAAATTCTGTAATTTCGGAACTTCGGGACCTCAGCAATTCGGCACTTTGGCAATTTGGATATTTGGAAGTACCCGAATGTCCGAATTGCCCGAAATTCGTCCGAATTCATATTCGGACCGAAACGAATTGCACATGTCTACCTGCTACCTCTTCGGTCACTGCAGGAATTATGGTGATGGCATGATCTTCCTACCCCATCGTGTCACAGCAAGTTAGAACCCCCAGTCACTAAAGGGGTTTCTCCAGGGGGTCGCCTTTGTGCAGGGCTACCAATCGGATCACAGCAAGTAAATCCATATGCTTTCTATGTGCATGCGCAGCCTGCTACCCCTTGGGTCACTACAGTAATTATGGTGATGGCATGATCTTCCTACCCTATCGGGTCACATTGGGTTTCCAGGGGGTCACCTTTTCGCAGGGCTGTGAACTGTAGAGTTCCAAGGGGAGAAAGGCTGAACTCCCAAGGGGCAAGAGGAAAAGACTATCCTCAGGTAAGCCATAAAGGAAAATGCTTTTTGGTATTTGGTACCTATAGTATAGGATAGGAACAAAAAGACTGAGGATAGGAGGAGTCACTTATAGCTTTTAATTAGGTTCCTGTCTAATTAGGGATAGGGAGGAGCAACCCATTGTTGCGCTGCCATGGGTATTGCGAGGAAATGTATTCCTAACACTATAGTGTTGCTTTAATTTCATTTTCCACACCTCAGAAATACATATTTATTAAATATGCTTTGTGAGGTGTGAACAATTAAATATAGTGAGATGTGACAGTCCCCCTTTAATTTATCATTTTTAGGGAGAAAAATAAAAATGTGAACAATAACCTGTAAACTGTTTAGGTCTTGAATACCTGTCTTTCTAAAATTACACACCACTGTGGTATATACTGGTACACATGGCCATTTTGTGATTTTTACATTAGTAGAACAAACGTTTCTGGATAAAAGAAAATCTCTGAATATTGCCCTACAAATGAAAACTGTCTATCCATCCTGCAATGGATACACTTAATTTCTTTATAGCTCTGATTATTCCATTGATGATACTCGTCATATAGTTGGTACACAGGTCATTACTTATTATGCTGCATTGTAACCAAGTTACAGTCCCGGGTGCATGCAAGAGTAACTAACATTCTGAGACAGTCTGCACACTGAATATGAAGGAGCAAGTTACTTCACATTCCAGGGAGGAGTCTGACCCGGAATCTCTCATTCTACACTGTATCTGTGTTTATTCTTTGTTCCGGCTTTAGACAGTCTATGACAGAGCAGCTGGGATTACTGTACAAGACATGGCACTGACCGGGCTGCTGCAGAGACTGAACAGTATGGGGTACAAGAACTGGATCAAAGCTGGACATTGTCTGCTGCTTCTTAAAGGCTCCCTGCAGGAATTCGTTGTATCAGAAATGAAGAGTTTTCACAGAGAACTCCGCAGCAAGATCCCAGCAGCTCTGCAAAATTCTAGCTGTCAATGCAAAGCAACGGGGAAAACGGTAAGTACTGAGAGACCAACCCATCATATGTCTTTTATGGATTGTAGACACTAGGTTTTATTTTCTCAAAGTGTATGGTTTGCAGGATTGCAGTCTAGGACAGGATAGGGTGTGAGAGACATAAATAGTAATTGTGGGGTATATTTACTAAAGTGGGAAATTGTTAGAAATTATCGTTGGGTTCTATACACTAAACTCTGAGTTTTGGTGAGATAATTAAAATGTGAATGGCAAAAATATCTGATCTGAGATAAAATAACATCAACAACTGAGCCAGTAGTCACAGTTTAGCAATTTTAACTTCAATGATGCCATCCAGATTTCATTCATTACAATTGGGATACAATTACAATTTTATTAAAGACACGGAGGCGAGTATTATGCTTCTCTTTCTTTAATTCTCCCTCAGCAGCGAAGAGAGATATATGCAAATGAGAGAAAAAATAACAATAACATTAGCATATGGAACAGTGCTCATAGGTATCCACCCCCTTAGTATATAAGGTGTAGCACTCCATGCTTCTTCCTCTTTCTTCGCTGCTCCCTCAGAAGATAAGTACACTCTCATAATTTGATTTATATGTATACACTGTGGGATGTTTCAGCAGATATTATAGCTATTGGATTTATATCCTTGTGGTATTACTGTGGGGATACTCCTTATACAGTTTATCCCTCCTTTTCTCTGTTTCCCACTTCTTCTTTTCTCACACTGTCTGTGTTTATTATTCTGTGTTTATTTTACTGTGGCCGGTCCCTACTCTAGTCCCTAAGGATTCAGACTATTTCCCTCTCCCAGCCCCCTCCCTCCGGTTGGGGCCCCCCCCCCGGTCACAACCTGCCGGTTTTTCGCCCGGGAGACCCATCGGTCAACCCGCGGCATTTCCCGGCACTATTTGCAACACCGCCGGCCGGACCTACTTTCGTCCGCGCGGCGATCCACTTTCACCTAGTTTCCCGCCGCTCGCATGCTCCGCGCATGCGCGGTAGCTCGCGGCGGCCATTTTCTTGGTTTCTGGTCGCCGGTTTAGGCAGCGGCCATGTTATCTCTCGGTTTTTAGTGCCGTTTGACCCCTCCCTCACCGGATTTCGTTCCGGCAGCCCCCCTACTGGTACAGTTAATTTCTCTCTGCATATTTTCCTGGAAATAACCTTCCATCTCCCTGTACTTTTTTTCCGTCCTGTACCTGGGTTAATCAATCCTAGTACTGCATTTTCACTTTATTTTTTCCTATTTGTTATTTTCTCACTTGCACTCTATTACTCACCATGCAATCTGGTGATAAATGCCCTGGCAAACATAGCCCCTCTATGGCCACTACTGATCCTGATACTCAACTCGACCCTGGACTCATGGGCTCTGAGGAATTCCAATCCCTTCTAGACACCACCATGTCCAAATCTATTTCCAAGGCCATATCTTCAGCCATGGGCGCGATGTCCTCTACCATCTCGGACTCCATTACGCAAGCGCTCAAACAGGTACAACCTCACCCTACCCCTGCCTTGACCCATATCCCTCCTGAAGGGAGGCTACCAGGGCACAAAGCGCTAACCAAACGCAGACATTCACAAGACCCCCCCCCCATGCAGGTTGACCCTGCTCTGATTGACATGCCTCAGGCTGTCCATGATGGCGCGCAACAACCGCGCAATAGAGCTTCTGGGCGAGCTACGGCTACCAGAGACTGGAAAAGGGCTAGAGCCCATGATATACTGTCTGACTCAGACGAGGAGGGGGATGAGGGGTCTGACGCCCCGTACTCTGACCCGTACGAGGACGAGCTCTCAGAGGGTGAAAGCCTCCAGGGAAAGCAGTTCCCCTTGACGGCAACGCGTACCTCGGCTCATTCAGGGGCGCCCGAGGCAGAAGCAGCCCACGACCCTAAAGAGGTCACGCTATTCGACCCTGACAACTTAAGACACCCACGCTCTGCCGAGTGGGAACCATCCGAACACATCGGCCGATACCTAGCTCTCAGGGTACGTTAGTCCCTTTCTCAAGAGAGCCGTAATAAATTGAGAGCGGAGTACCCCCGACCCATAATCCCTGATGCTGTGGCAAAAACCCCAGAAGTGGACCCTCAGATAGCCCAGTTTCTAGCCAAAACAGGCTGGAAGGCCAAGAGGGGACTGGACTACTCCCTCCGTAATTGTCAGGACAAGTTCCTAGACACTCTGGGTCCTGTCACTAAATTGTACGAACTGCTGGAAGCAGCTCAGTCGGGTGAGGCACCAATAGATTTTGAAGTAGCGTTTGGATGGCTCCAACGCTTGGTCTGCATGATCGGCAATGCCAATACTGCCATGTCAACAGAACGCAGGAAGGCCATCCTGCTGAAAATCGAACCAAAACCAGGGGCCGCGGCTAAGGGTCTGTTGTTTGGCGAATCCTTCGTCAAAGACCTGGGCTCCTATGTCAAAACATTCACGGAGCTGGATAAAGCCCAATCATCCATGAAGAGGGTCTTCCACCAAAAGGTTTTCGGTGGGGCCGGTAGAGGTAGGAGCCGTCTATCCGGCCGCAACCCCCGGGGTTTCTCCAGACCGGGCAGAGGCTCCTCCAACACACAGAGACAGACCCAGGAACGTTCCTACACTCCGTTCTTCCCTTCTCGAGGAAGATCTTGGAATGCCCGTGGCGGCAGAGGAACAACCCCAGGAAAACGCCCTTATGGTGAGTACGATTTTTCCCCATTTTTCCCATATAAATGTGGGGGGCAGACTGGCTTTGTTTTCTCAAACTTGGGCCACGATCACGTCCGACAGTTGGGTACTGCAGACTGTAGAGGGTTACCAACTAGAATTGACGGGTCTTCCCTTTCAGGTTTCTTCCCCGCGTGTGCCACACATGCCACAGTCTCACTACGACCTCATCTCCACGGAGATAGAGACCTTGTACAACAAAAATGCCATAGAGGAAATCCCTCTAGATACCCCAGGTTTTATAAGCAACCTGTTCTTGGTGCCGAAGAAAGGCGGGGGTGTCCGCCCGGTTATCAACCTGAGACCCCTCAATGCCTTTATACAATATCGGCATTTCAAAATGGAGGGCATACACTGCCTCCGAGACCTCCTTCTCCCAGGAGACTGGATGGTGAAACTCGATCTGCAAGATGCATATCTCACGATCCCGATAGCACCATCACACAGGAATCTCCTACAGTTCCGGTGGGGCACAAAGAAATGGCGCTTCTGTTGCCTCCCTTTCGGGCTCTCCTCCGCTCCCTGGTGCTTTACGAAAGTGCTGAAACCAGTGGTAGCATTTCTCAGATTACACGGGATTCGCCTCATTATCTATCTGGACGATATCCTCATACTGTCTGGGACACGATCCCTTCTGCTGTCACACCTGTCGTGGACCCTTCACCTCCTGCAGAACCTCGGTTTCCTAGTGAACTGGGAGAAATCGGTACTACAACCTTCTCAACAGATGGAATTCCTAGGATTCCGAGTCGATTCGGTACAACAAATCCTGTGCCTCCCTTCAGACAAGATGTCCAACATCAAGAAGGAGATCAAGAGGATAATGAACCGTTCAGACATTCCTCTAAGACAACTGGCTCGGGTAATCGGCTTACTAGCATCCTCTATACAGGCGATCTTCCCGGGACCGCTCCACTATCGGGCGCTACAACGCCTAAAAGCTTCCTGCCTAAGGAAGGGTCAGTCGTACGAATCCAACATCACGCTGGATGAAGAATCCAGGGAGGAACTGGACTGGTGGCTAACCCACATGGAAGCATGGAATGGACGGGCAATCTTCGGATCCACTCCAGACATGATAATCGAGTCGGATGCAAGCTTACATGGCTGGGGCGCGCGTTGCGGATCCATATCCACAGGAGGCAGATGGTCAGTAGACGAATCATTCCTACACATAAACTCACTGGAACTACTGGCGGCCTCATTTGCCATTCGCAGCCTCACACCCAGGGGCGCCTCATGCTCGATCCTCCTCAAGTTAGACAACGTCTCGGCAGTCAGGTACATAAACCATCTTGGAGGTACCAAGTCACGCATCCTAGCGGTTTTAGCTCGAGACTTCTGGCATTACTGTTTACAAAACAATGTGTCGGTGACCGCGGAACACATACCAGGCCTGGACAATTACACCGCGGACTGGAACTCCCGATATCTGAGGGATTTAGGAGACTGGAAGCTTCAACCGAAAGTCTTCGCCAGGATAGCTCGACTACGGGGTCCCTTGAGTGTGGACCTCTTTGCGTCCAGACTAAACACTCAACTTCCTCAATTTTTCAGCTGGCGACCGGACCCGGAAGCCTTAGCGACAGACGCTTTCCTTCAGGACTGGACCGGGGGACGAGCATACGCCTTCCCCCCGTTCAACCTGATTGCTCGGACTCTAACATACATTCGACGCTACAGAACCTCGTTGGTCTTGATAACACCGTGCTGGAGATCCCAACCCTGGTTCCCTCACCTTCTGGAAATGGCGATCGACTTCCCACGGTTACTACCGGATCAAACGTCCCTGTTAACCAACCCGGATGGGGAGAATCACGACTTGATAGAACGGGGAATCCTCCGACTCATGGCATGGCTCCTTTCCGGGGACCCTGGGAAATCACGGAAGTTTCGAGAACAACTACCCAACTCTTGGCGAACGCCTGGGCACCGGGAACACGGCGCACATACGCTACGGCATGGAGAGCTTGGTCCGATTGGTGCCTGGAGAGATCAGTGGATCCCATATCAGCTTCTGTAAAGACGGTACTGGACTTCCTCACTCAATTGTTCAAATCAGGCAAGGCATTCCGTACAGTCAACATCTACAGGTCCGCTATCTCAGCAGGCCATGATACGGTGGACGGGACCCCTCTCGGTCAGAACCCCCCTGATATGTCGCTTATTCAAAGGTATACGTTTCTCACGACCACCTAAACCCAGGTACGGATCCTTTTGGGATGTCAACATAGTGTTCAAATTCTTGGAAGACTGGCCCGACAACGTGGCACTGTCAATCAAACAGTTGTCCGCTAAACTACTCATGATTTTATGTTTATTATCCTGTAAACGGGTATCAGATGTAAGGGCTTTGGACTGGCTAGCCCGATCATTCACTCCAGAAGGGGTGTCTTTCGATATTTCAAGAAGAACTAAATCGGCGACTAAACAAGTTTTCTATCCACACCTCCCGCACCAACCAAAGCTATGCCCAATTCTGTGCCTAAAAGAATACGAAACCCGTACTTCTTCCCTAAGACCGTCAAACTACGGCCCGTTGTTCATTTCACTAAAGAAACCGCATCTACCAGTGTCCACACCTACTCTCGCCCGTTGGGCCAAATGGTTATTGGCCTCGGCCGGGATAGACGTTACAATTTTTTCGGCCCATTCGGTCAGAGGCGCTATGGCTTCTAAAGCTTCGACGTAGGGTGCCGGTTAGAAGACATCCTTAAGGCCGCAGACTGGTCTACGGAATCCACATTCCGGAATTTCTATTTTAAACCAATCCAACATTTTTCGGAAAGAGTCATTGCTCAGCTTTGAAAGAGCATAATAGGAGCCTCCGTGTCTTTAATAAAATTCCTAGATTTTACTATTAACATGACGTAAAGTCATGATTTTATTAAAGACACGTAGGCGAGTATTATTCCCTCCCACCCTCCCTGGGTGGAGGGATTGGTTTTTCTCACGGATACCAACCACAGATCAGGTGGACTCCTACAATGTAGATACCTGTAGGTGCGCTCATACGTCTCTCAGGTAGGTGACTTTGTGATATAGTAGATATAATCTTATATTACCTTTTGATATGTCGACATGACTACTACGTTATACGACTTAGTTTTTACCTACATGAAGTTACATGATGCAACCAGTTGCCGACCATATATTACCATATTTTCTCCTCTCTTTTAGCCTGAATCATACTGTCAAAGTGGTGATTTTCCGTTACAAAGCGTTACAGTCTAACCTCAAGGATTGGACATTACCTTTCGCCCACTGTTCCTGTTCGGGCCAAGTTACAGTTCGGTTATGGATCTGGTCTTCGGATCACGGAAGAAAGAGGAAGAAGCATGGAGTGCTACACCTTATATACTAAGGGGGTGGATACCTATGAGCACTGTTCCATATGCTAATGTTATTGTTATTTTTTCTCTCATTTGCATATATCTCTCTTCGCTGCTGAGGGAGAATTAAAGAAAGAGAAGCATAATACTCGCCTCCGTGTCTTTAATAAAATCATGACTTTACGTCATGTTAATAGTAAAATCTAGGAATTTTAGCCTATAATAATTTCAAATTATAGGCTAAAATTAGCCTCGGTGTAAAGATTTTCCAAGTCAGCTGTTTCAGTTCTGCCATTTTGGTGTAAATTTTAATTTGAATTCCTGACAATTTGCACTTAAAGGGTTACTCCAACCCCCTCCGAGCAGCATATTTTTCTATATAAATGCCCTTTTGGGCTCTATAACTTTGGACCCCCTCCCTCAAAACACACATTGTGCTGTAAACCTATCATGAGAGTCTATCATGCAAATCAAGGTAATATTATCACAAGAAGGTAAGAATTTGTAATGGTGCACGTTTGTGGAACTAATATCCTTCGAGATAGATGGAGAAAGATATATATTGATATATGGAGCCATAGTCGTGTGTTAATGTGGTGTACACACTGTAGTGGGATTTACTAATTCACTATTCTCCTTTAAGTTCCATCCTGGCTGCCCTGTTTGTGCAGAATGGAAAAGGTTGATTCTAAATCATCATATGAACAGAAATGGTGAAATACACTGGGGAAACTGCAATCCATCATTATGGCCTACAAATTACTGGGAAGTAGCAAAGGTAAAGATGTCCTGTAATTTTAATTTCATAGCTCATTAAGATAATGTTCAATGATCAACTTTTCTATGTTTATTCTATTTAAACAGTAAAGTTCATTTTCACCGACTTTATTACAATCTGTTGACGTTTTTATTAAGGGTAGGGTGTGCAGGTAAAGTAAGAGGCTAAACACACTTACCTCTCCAGTATTCTGCATATTTGAACTTTTCTAGTGGTAACCTGCATGCATGGCATTATGGGATTTTCATTTCATGCCAGATAGTGCCTTACTAATCTAACAGACAATGTAAACCAAAATGGCTTTTCCTGATTAAACCATGGCAGCATTGATGTTTTTTCCACATTTAGCCAATGCTATGGTTTAATCAGGAAAGGAGAATTACGGTAAGTATGGAAACAATGTTCTAATTTAGTTTCAGTTGTGTTACTATACCAGCAGTGATAATTTGTCATTAACCCCTTAAAGAGACACTAATGACACCCAGACCACTTTATCTTAATGAAGTGTTCTGGATGCCATGTCCCTGTTGTTTTAACTCTGCAATGTAAAACATTGTTGTTCTGCAGGAACGATGCTGTTTACATTGCAGGATTTAAATGTCTTTAGTCGCTGTCACTCATTTCTGCCGAATTAGCTGAGTGATACTATTTTAACTAGATGGTCTCATAGAGGCCGTCTTATTGGCACAGCATGGTGTTTGGCCTCGTTCATGCACACACTAGCCGCCCAATGCTTTGGAAAGTATTGGATTGGCTGAGATCATCAATGGGACAGAGGCGTGGACTGCAGCGCCAAGACTGACACTGACACTGAAAGAGAGAAATCGGTAAGTAAAACTGCTGTTTTACTTATTATAGGTGTGGACTGAGAAGTTAAACTGTTAACAACACTATAGTACTCCTTTTAGGTTAGAGGCAATTGTCCAAGTTCTGAACCAAAGCAAAACCTAGAATGTGTGCTTTGTGTTTGTTCCACCATAATTTAAAGGGACACTATAAGCATCAAAACAACTTTAACATAACTAAGCAGTTTTAGTGTGTAGATCATCCCCCTGCATTCTCTGCCATTTAAGAGTTATTTATCTTTAGTTTCTGTTTATGCAACCCTAGCCACACCTCCCCTGGCTGTCACTCACACAGCCTGCATGGATACAAAAAAAATGGTTTAATTTTTTCAATCAGATGTTAGCTTGCTTTAGAAGTTTTTTGCTCCTACTCTGTAAATTGAATGTTAATCACACACAGGAGACTCCTGTAGGGTCTGGCAAGATATTAACAGAGCAGGAGATAAGAAATGTTAAATAAAACAGAATGTATAATAGAGGAAGTTTAAACATTAGATCTCTCTTTACTGGAAGTGTTTAGGAAGGCTGTGTAAGTCACACACAGGGAGGTGTGACTAGGGCTGTATAAACAAAGTGATTTAACTCCAAAACGGCAGAGAATTGAGCATTGAAACTGCAGGGGCATTACCTATACCCAAAAACTGCTTCATTAAGCTTAACATAGAAACATAGAATGTGTCGGCAGATAAGAACCATTCGGCCCATCTAGTCTGCCCAATTTTCGAAATACTTTCATTAGTCCCTGGCCTTATCTTATAGCTAGGATAGCCTTATGCCTATCCCATGCATGCTTAAACTCCTACCACTTCAGCTGGAAGGCTATTCCATGTATCCACTACCCTCTCAGTAAAGTAATACTTCCTGATATTATTTTTAAACCTTTGCCCCTCTAATTTAAGAGTATATCTCTTAATTGTGGTAGTTAAAGCTAAAGTATTTTGGTGCCTATAGTGTCCTTTTTACAGGTTTCTCTTTTTAAATGCCCCCAAACATGCTATATACTGTATTTTTGTTTGTTTTTTAAATGACAGAAAATAATTTCTTTTAATATCCTATATGTATGCCTAACACAACATCAAGTGTGAATAAAATGTTAGAAACAAGGGGGTGTGAGGAATGAAAAAAAAATCAACTATCATCTAATCATTTTTTCTTTTAATAAGTTTTACACATCCAGTGAAACTAAAGAAAAATAATGGATTCCGGTATCAGTCCTTATTGTTAAATGTCTCATCTGTCTAGGACCTAAATTAATAAAATGAATGTTTGGTAGACGATGTTAACCCTTTACCAACCCCCACCTATCACTACCTCTAACACTATGCTTACACTAACGCTATCTGTATATCTATATCTACCTTAACCATACTCTATAATTAACCCTTACTGAGCATTAACCCTTACAGTGACACTAGCCCTTTAACACTGCTCACACCACAAGCTAGCTATAGGGATTTAAAAGCCTATATAATGAGCTGTACGCACTGCTTAGTTTAACCACTGCATACAGCTCATCTGCCATTCTGAGACAGCCAAAAAGTAAATGAATGTTCCATGCTCTCCTAGTGGCATTAAAGCCCACTCTGTGCGTGACGAAATTGAATATCCTAACTTCAGGAAGGGGTTAAAGAGGTGCTATGAATTGTGATCCTTTTGTGTAGGAAGAATGTGGATGGGTAGCGTTCTCTCTAGAACTGCATAAACTACTAAAGGTTGGACAATCATCCACAGACACATTCCATTACACACACACATATAGAGAATGGGTGGAAATCTTGATAAATGTTTTGTATAGATACCGAGTTGTTAATACTATATATATCTGCCATCATAAATTCGTGAATACTTCAATAAAAACTCCATGAGTACACACTCTTTCATATTCTGTTATATCTTTGTGCATGTCCTACTAATTAACAAAGAAGTCCTGCTTCTCTTGAGGCACACATATTTATATATTTATTTTTTACGGTAGGCATATATGCCACGTGGACATGCAGACAAGAGAGGACCTGAGTTATGTGATGCATCTGCCATCCTCAATTTGATAAATGCCTGCGATCGCTTCCGAAGATTTGATAATTCAAAAGTTAGAGCGGTAAATACTTTCTAACAAACACGTGTATATATATATATAAATTATTCATGGAAAATAGCATCCATTTTCATGCACTGTTAATAAACCAACTTTTTTTCACTGCTACTAGTTAGTACTTAATGCTTCTAGTCGTGAAATTGGAAATAGGTGTTTGTGGAATTGTGGGGCATGTAAACAAACGCAGGGGGAAAAGTAGCTCTTACAAGTGCAGCTAATACAGTGGGAACATTCCATATGTTTCTATGGGGATTTGTGTAAATTAGAACTGTACTCCTCCAGTGACCTGTTCGCAAAACCAAAATTATGTTTCTCATTAGGTCAGTCTTAAAAATTGGAAAAACTTCAGGTAATAAAGGGCAACTCTAACCATAAAATAGTGTGTTAAGAAAATATTGGTTTTGGTTACAGTAACCCTTCCTATCCTGGTTTTAAAGGAAACGTCACTCTCTTCCAGCTCCGAGTCCAAGTTCTCCCTTTAGCTTACATTGAAATCACAGTCCCTAGATGCCGGGGGATGGATGGAGGGTGGGTGAGCTTGCCGCCTTGGAGTTACACCTCCAGCAGCACAGGGGTTCCATCTTTATAGCAAAACACTCCACATACAGACTCCAGGCACTGTGTCCACCTTAAGTCACTGACGTGGTTGTGGTGCTTGGAGTAACCCTTTAACTGTCATATTGTTCTAACTCATATGCACTATTTGTAATTACATGTTCTAAAAAGTTCATATTCCATGAAGAGCTTCTTGGTAAGTTCTACATCATGTAATTCAGCTTCCATTCCCGTTGCTTCCTGGTATGCTGAAGGAAGAAAAAGATTGGAAGCTCAAGCTTGTGTCAAAGTTAACCATGATAGAAGTCATAAGTGTGCATACTTGGGGGCTCACAAGTGCTTAGCGTGCATATGGGAAATACGACTTTGGCAAGTGGTAGCTTGCTGGGTGAAACGAATCAATGCAAGAAACTCATAGAGAAAACTTACCGTATATACTCGTGTATAAGTCGATCTCATGTATAAGTCGAGTGCAGTTTTGTAACCAACAATTGTGAAATATGCTATGCCTCGTGGATAAGTTGGGGGTAAAACTTGGGGCTATGAAATTCTGTGATTTTTAGAATTATATACACACACACTCATACACACACACACACACACTCATACACACACACACACACACTCATACAAACACACACTCTGCATTATATACACACATACACTCATACAAACACACACTCTGCATTATATACACACACACTCATACAAACACACACTCTGCATTATATATACACACACTCATACAAACACACACTCTGCATTATATACAGGGCCGGACTGGGAGAAAAATTCGGCCCGGGCATTTTTTTAACACAGCGGCCCACTAAAAAGGGGGCGGGGCATAGGAGGTGTGTTTTGTCATCACCAATGACAAACACGCCTCCTCTCAAAGTGAGCATGTTGGTTCAATGCTCTTCCAGGGCAGACCATGCGCAGAGCTCTGCTGAAGAGCTCTAGCATGAGAAAAAAGTCCTGTATTTGTTCTGCACAGTGCAAGCAAATTTAATAACATGCTTGCACTGTGTTTCCTTGCAACTTGTCTCTGGTGTCTCTATAAATGGATACCAGGAGACAAAAGGCCAGGAAAGAGTATTGTGCATGTGTTTGGAGCCTGCTTGTGGTATTGCGTGTGTGTAGAGTGAGCTGGTCGTGGTGTGGTATTGTGTAATAAGGTCGGTTTTAGTCGTGTTGTGTTTGTGGTGTAATGTGATGCATATGTGGCTCAGGGACCCCCTCCCGCCCGGCTCTGGAAAGGGGTTAAAACTTACCTTTTTCCAGCGCCGGGCGGGGAGCTCTCCTCCTCCGATCCGCCCCGTCGGCTGAATGCGCACGTGCGCACGCATTCAGCCGGTCGCATAGGAAAGCATTTATAATGCTTTCCTATGGACGCTTGCGTGCTCTCACTGTGATTTTCACAGTGAAAAGCACGCAAGGCCTCTAGCGGCTGTCAATGAGACAGCTGCTAGAGGCTTTGGGGGAAGGCTTAACCTATTGATAAACATAGCAGTTTCTCTGAAACTGCTATGTTTATAAAACAATGGGTTAACCCTAGAAGGACCTGGCACCAAGACCACTTCATTAAGCTGAAGTGTTCTGGGTGGCTAGAGTGGTCCTTTAAGAGTGTTGTGTGTGTGTGTGTGTGTGTGTGTGTGTATATATATATATATATACACACACACACACACACACACATATATATATTTGGAAGTATTGTGTATGTGTGTGGTGCAGTGTGTTGGGGGGGTTCTGTGTGTATGTGAGGGGTGCAGTATGTGTGTGTGTGAGGGTGCGGTGTGAGTGATGGGTGTGAGAGTGCCGTGTGAGAGTGCCCTGTGTGAGATGGGTGTGAGAGTGCTGTGTGAGAGAGTGCTGTGTTTGTGTGAGAGTGCTCTGTGAGAGTGCTGTGAGTGTGATGGGTGTGAGAGTGCTGTGTGAGAGAATGCTGTGTGTGTGTGAGAGTGCTCTGTGAGAGTGCTGTGTGTGATGGGTGTGAGAGTGCGGTGTGAGAGAGTGCTGTGTGTGTGTGAGAGTGCTCTGTGAGAGAGTGCTGTGTGTGAAAGTGCTGTGTGAGAGAGTGCTGTGAGTGTGTGAGAGTGCTCTGTGAGAGTGCTGTGTGTGATGGGTGTGAGAGTGCTGTGTGAGAGAGTGCTGTGTGTGTGTGAGAGTGCTCTGTGAGAGAGTGCTGTGTGTGTGATGGGTGTGAGTGTGATGGGTGTGAGAGTGCTGTGAGTGTGTGAGAGTGCTCTGTGAGAGTGCTGTGTGTGATGGGTGTGAGAGTGCTGTGTGAGAGAGTGCTGTGTGTGTGTGAGAGTGCTCTGTGAGAGAGTGCTGTGTGTGATGGGTGGAGGTGGATGGGTGGAGAGTGCTGTGTGTGTGTGAGAGTGCTCTCTGTGAGAGTGCTGTGTGTGATGGGTGTGAGAGTGCTGTGTGAGAGAGTGCTGTGTGTGTGTGAGAGTGCTCTGTGAGAGAGTGCTGTGTGTGTGATGGGTGTGAGTGTGATGGGTGTGAGAGTGCTGTGAGTGTGTGAGAGTGCTCTGTGAGAGTGCTGTGTGTGATGAGGTGCTGAGAGTGCTGTGTGTGATGGGTGTGAGAGTGCTGTGTGAGAGAGTGCTGTGAGAGTGCTCTGTGAGAGAGTGCTGTGTGTGAAAGTGCTGTGTGAGAGAGTGCTGTGAGTGTGATGGGTGTGAGAGTGCTGTGTGTGATGGGTGTGAGAGTGCTGTATAAATGTTATTGTGTGTGTGTAGGGGGGTAAATAAAAAAAAATAAAATCATTATTTCCCCCCCTCCCTTCTTACCTTTAGCCTGGGAGGGGGGTCCGGCACGCTGGGAGGCGGGGTGGCAGGTGGTCCTCGTGGGTGAGTGAACTCTAGCCTGTGAGGCTAGAGTTCACTCTCGCGAGATCCGGTTGTTGCCATGGCAACGCGCCGGATCTCGCGAGAGGAACCCGGCGGAGCTGCAAGTTAGAGCTCCGCCGGGTCCTCTCTCCAGCCTGGCTGGCTGTCTCCCTCCCTCCCCGCCGGCGGCCGCATGTGGGCCGGTCAGGGAGATCCTTGATCTCCCCACCGGCCCGTCGTGGCACAAAGCGGGGCCGGCGCTGGGAGCGTGCCGGCCCTGCATAGACCGGCAGGGGAGATCCTGGGACCTCCCCTGCTGGCCTCGGCCCCACGGACACCGCGGCCCACCGGGCATTTGCCCGGTGTGCCCGATGGCCAGTCCGGGCCTGATTATATATACACACACTCATACAAACACACACTCTGCATTATATACACACATACACTCATACAAACACACACTCTGCATTATATACACACACACACACTCACACAAACACATACTCTGCATTATATACACACACTCTGTGTATATAATGCAGAGTGTGTATATAATGCAGAGTGTGTGTTTGTGTAGTGTGTGTGAACTGGGTGGGGGGAGGGCATTTTTATTATTTTAATTTTTTTTATTTTAATATTATTATTTTATTATTTTAATTTTTTTTTTGTCCCCCCCTCCCTGCTTGTTAACTGGTCAGGAAGGGGGGCTATCTTAATCCCTGGTGGTCCAGTGGCATGGGCTGTGAAGTGGGGGGGCCGGCAGGAAGCATTTACTTACCTTTCCTTCAGCTCCTGTCAGCTCTCTTCTCCGTTACGGTCAGCTCCACTGTAAGTCTCGCGGTCTGGTTGCCGCGCGGATCGTTGCCATGGCTCTGACGGCCGCGGCTCTCTAAGTTGCCATAATACAGACAGTGACTCGAGTATAAGTCGAGTGGGGGTTTTTAAGCACAAAAAATGTGCTGAAAAACTAGACTTATACTCGAGTATATACTGTAAATCTCTAAGGAACATTTTTTAATATTATTCAAATGAATACTAGATTGCTTTATTTTCATGTATATCTGCTATCTGTGTGTGTAATGTTAATTATGAAACCTCTGCATGGGTGTTTTTGTTGACTGTTAAATAAATTAGTTGAAAGTACTTATGGGAGTTATGCAAATATCTGAAGAGATTTAACCGACAGCCCTCATTTAAAAATAAACAAAAACATGTTAATCTTTTGGTTTTGAGATACATGTATTGTATTTTCTGTGTTCAGTTTCTTGTGTACGTGCAATGCTAATTGCTCTCTTATACAATGTTCCTAGGTTATAAAGTGCCGTAACGACTTAATGCACTCTTCAGACATGAGTGTTTCTGCAAACTGGCTGAATGACTTTGGGAATAAATTGCAGAATTTAATAGCAGAGTTTAAACATGTGCCCAAAATAAAAGATGAAAGTGGCAAAATACTGCAGGTAATAGCCTATGCATTTATGATTTCCTTCTACTACAAATAAAATTAATGAAAACAATGTGATAGCTCAGATGGTTAAAGGGACACTATCGTCACCAGAAACACTACAGCTTAATATAGTTGTCCTGGTGTCTACCGCTTGACCCTGCAGGCTTTTCAATGTAAACACTGCTTTTTCAGAGAACAAGAGTTTTTGTAGTAAAGTACCACCACACAGTCAAAAACATGAGGAAACAAAAAAATCGCTGTTTTGTAGATATACCCCCAAGGAATACATACATGCATTCATTAAAGGTATATCTTAAAAGATTTTGCAAAGGCTGCAGTTCTCATGAAATGCATTTTTTGCAAACCCTCCCCCTTTTCCTTGGAAGAGACATTTTTTAACTGGATACTCATTACCAATAAAGCACATGAGCGAGCTGAAGTTCTTCATTGGTGTCGAGTGGTCCTCGAAATACGAAATGCTCTGTGACTTCTGATATCACGTGTCATCAGGGCTATTGCTAGAATTCCATCTTTAATTAATGGTGCAGTATGGTGCTCATTTCTGGAAACAGACCGTTAATACTTGCAGCTAGTAAAACCTGACCCTGATCAGTATGAAGCTCTAGATTTTACATTATACCGTAATAAAAAACAAACAAAAAAAAACTTCCAACTCCCTAAAATATAAAAAAGCTCCCAATTAAATGGTGACATTTGTTGCCTACATGTTGTGTTACCTGTGATCTGTTATTGTGGAGTATAAAACCTGCTATTTTGTAGTATTTACCTCTTGAGATATTTATGAAAAGTTCTTTATCTTTAGTTAAAGGGACACTCCAGATCCCTAAACAGTGAAGAATATGTTCTCTCTTTTTTTCCATTTTACAAAAAAAAAGGGCAAATCTCACTAGAAATTCTCACTTTGTGTTACTTAATTTGGTCAATTAGACAAAAACAGGTTCTGCAACTTCCTAGTTTGGTTAGCTCTGTGAAGCTAAACTCAAGAGCCCAGAGCATCTGACTTGCATTGAGCTGCATTAGGAGGTCTGTGATTGGGCAGCCACAGATATTCTAGTCGGGGTTAGAAGGGGGGTGGGGGGAGTTTGCAAAGGCTGCAGGTTTTGCAGGCTGTTTTTAGACATACCTCCAATTAAAAAAATGCATAATTAAATGCATGCATGTTTTCATTGGGGCTATATATACTAAACAGAGTTTTAGGGGTTTTTTTTGGCAGTGAGTTGTCCCTTTAAACAGAGAAATGAGGTGGATCAGCACTTCATTGTCTCTCCATTACTAATAGGTGAAAGCGAACAATGAGCCAACTGACCAGCTTGTTTTCATACGAGTTTTATCCTTCTGAGTGCCTTGACTTGACACGAAACTTTGTCAGATGCACACATATGAGTAATAAAATTCCTGTAACTTGGTGATGGGGCACCATTGTTGAATTTTGTACTTTTGAGGCCCAATGTAGGTTGTTACAGGAATATGATTTGAAAGGAACCATGCCACAAAAGCAGTGTGAAGACAAAACATTAAAAAAAAAACCATATATACACGTATTCCCTTTAAGAATAATTGTCAAAGCTGACCAGGCCTTAAAAGTACAAAAAAATAAATATATGACAACTTATTGTCACTTCTGAATTTTAATATTATCTTTTCTATTTTTCAACCATCACAACGTAGGTGTTGTCATCAGATTGGTTTGTTGAAGATTGTGATCGCTATGAAACTGATGGATTGCCAAGTAGAGAGGAAACAACATCATTGTCTGTGTATGAAGTAGAAAAACAGCTAATACAACAGCTGCTGGAAGAAACATACTTTCAGATAGAAGATAAAAACACATGGACTCAACAGGTACAAAAATGTTTCTCTCAATGTGCCAAAAATAAACAAAACTGTTTCATTTCACAATTTCCCTGTTCCTTTCTTCTTTAGGACAATGACACTTTGCAAACTATCAAGAAGTTTTTATCAGATAATGAAGATCTTCATTCTGATTTTAAGGCAGATATAGTGAGATTTGAAAGTTTGTATTCCCATCTTACATTTGCAGAAGGTGAGTTAAGCTTTGTATTTCTTTGGCACTCACACCTTTTATGTGCGATGTGTACGTTAGGTCATCAGAAATGTCTAATATTTTAACATAATCTTTGTTATTATATAGCATCTCTTACCTATTTATTTTTTTAATTTGGGCATATTGAATATTTATTTTTAAGCAATCACTTGACTACCTTCCACACTCCTCCCGTTTTGATAACCATCTTTATGCACATTCGGTCAGATTGTTTGTTATATCACCCAATGCTCACTATTTTGCAACAAATCAAAGTGCAATTTCTCATCAGTAATTAAATGCACCTTGTGATAAGCGGTATTAATGTTAAAAGCACTGAGTAATATGCAATATTGTATCCAAAGGCAAATTATCTCTCCAATTATCGCCTATTTCCGACTTCATCAAAGTCAGTGTCTTAGTCATAAAAATAGCACTTGATATAAATATTGACCCACCAGAGACCCCGATAAAATACCAGCATGTGACTCTAAACCCCTGGAACAGTTTTTGACCAGGACTGTTCTAGCGGCCGGGCAAAACTTTGATGGGGTGGTGCTTCCCCAAACCTCCACAGATCAGGGCGCTATTTAGCCTTCTAATGAAGACTGTAATTGTCTTCATTCATACAAAAAAAAGACCCATGGATGTCTGCAGAATTATTCTTATCTAAGAAAAATCCACAAACTTTAAATAACAGCAAAAAAAAATAAATTCTAGTATATAAATTAGAGTGGCTCCAACTGAAGTAATAAGCCTTGGCAAAATCAGGTGAATTTTTGTTCCAAGTTATAAGCAAAATGTACAGAAGGCAGGCTAAGCACAAGCTTAATTAGAAGTAGGCTATATCACCGTGTTATTCAATAGTAAAACGCCCCTTTTTGTTAAGGTAGCAAAGTACTGTAAATAATTATGATGCCTATGATATATATATATTTTTTTTTTACTTTAATTTATAGGTTGTTCCTTGTAAGAATGGAATTGTGCTGAAGAAGTCGGTGTTATAATATTCACACTACATCTTCAATGAACGTAGCTGGAGCTTGAAATTTTTAAAAACTTAATCAAATGCTGCTTTTTACCATCTGACATTCTCTGAAATAAGCACATACTGTTATACAATGTGACCTAATAAGACATTTTCAGAATTTCATTTTTATATTATTCTTTGACTTTTTAACTTATATTTTGTACTGAGATAAATACTATTTAATACATGAAAGTGAATCACTCCTTGAATATAAACCTATTTATCTTCATGTGTTCTGCAGAATTAAATTTAGTCCCCAACACCTCACTCACTGTTATATGTACTCTAGGATTGATTACCAGCCTGTATAGAGAATTGATTGAGCAGTGAAACTGCAGAGATCTATACACCTAAACTACTACATTAAGCTAAATTTATTTTGACGCCTTTAGTGTCCCTTTAAGTTTGTCTACAAAGCAATCCATACACAAAATTGCTGTGTTATGCTTATATACAATCCATGCATCCCTTTCTTCAAAAGCATGTTATGCTAAGATTTTCTCAATTAAATAGAGCTCGGTAGTTTAAAGGTTAAAGGGACACTCCAAATACAAAACACACGCATGCATTTAATTATGCAAATTTTTTAATTAGGGGTATATCTAAAAGAGGCTTGCAAAAGCTGCAGTTGTTTTGTCCTCCCCTTCTTTTTCAGCCCAGAGGTACAGCAAATACAGTTGTAGAATGGTATGATATATATATATATATATATATATATATATAGATAGATATAATTTCTCTACCAGGGTTCCATTCCGAACTTATGCAAATGTGGTAAGACTGGAAACTATGGGCATCCACAACATTGGACAACTGCTGCAACAGAATTGCCCTGTAATCTTCTCCAATCGTGATGGAGCTGCTAGTTAAGATTTCAAACCTGTCAATCATACTTTCCTTAAAGAGATGCTCCAGGCAAATGTCCGTATTTTGAAAGCTGATTAAAAACCCAGAAATACCACCAAACTACCTCCGTATATTTCTGGTCTAATACAAAAAGACCAGGTTGTATTTAAGCCGGACCTGTATTCGTTACTTTTATATTTCTAATTGGTGGTTATTGTCCACCTTTTTATAATAAAAGTTTGATATTTTTTTCCAACTTACATCTACTGGAGTCCTGCTTTGCATCTATTTTGTTGGAGCGAAAGGGGGAGATTAAGCCACCCATTCACATCGGGGAAGGCACCCTAGAGCGCACTTTACATCTCTATCTCGTGAGTGTTTAAATTGTTGCGCATGAACATTTGCATATAACTGTGTTAAACTGTTTTTTTTTTTTTTTTTTATGTTCCTTGTTTTAGGATTTTGTACAGCCGTATCCCATACGTTCTGTTTTCCTAGGTATTTAAGATAACCACTAGCTGGTCAACCTGGCTTAGACAGGTTTAGATGTATGGGACACGGCCCAAAGTATTTTGACCCTCCCGCTACATGTCTTGGCAATAGAGCCACTTGACTCAGATATACGAGATAACCAAGAGATTACAGCCTTTAGGATGAAAAATGGGCAGCATAAATGCTTATAAAACAAAACTGTCAAATTGGGGGGCAGATGGGGAATTATAGATCATAGCAAATATTCAAATAATAAACTAAATATTAGTTAGACCACTATTCTAACAAGAAAGGTCAGTCTGGAGGATAGGGATTTTATAAGATCAAGATTTAACTTGACCTGGGCAAAAGAAATTACATTCCAAAAAAAATCTGAGTAAGACTGAGGTGGAGGTAAATTTTCTTCCAATGATAAAATTTAAGAATACCATTTTGAAAGAATGGGCTGATCGGAAGATTTCCTGGATAGGAGAAATTAATACGATTTGATCTCATATCTTACCAAAATGGAATTATATATTCAGAATGATACCGGTTAAGGACCATGTGGCATGGTAAAAAATGATACAGGCAGCTTTTTCAAAGTTTGCTG
Organism: Pelobates cultripes; assembly: GCA_933207985.1. Classification (NCBI taxonomy): domain Eukaryota; kingdom Metazoa; phylum Chordata; class Amphibia; order Anura; family Pelobatidae; genus Pelobates; species Pelobates cultripes. The sequence continues at coordinate 82,480,543 of OW240912.1, read as the reverse complement.
GAGGAAGAAGCCAAAAATAAATTAAAAAATACTGTCAAAGAAGACATGAGTGGGAGGGCTAGCAATCCCTAATATAATAGATCAGAATGTCTGTATGATTTGACATATGCCATTACCACTTAAATGGAGGAAGTCAGAGAGGAAGCATGGTATCAGATAGTCAGAAAAGATGGGATCCAATAATATATGACTGTAGCATTCTGGACCATAAGTAGAACTAAAAGCAATAAGGCCAACTTGGGTAAATCCTTAGTTATAGACATTATTCTGTGTCTATGGCAAAGATTTAAAATAAGTCTTAAAATAGAAAACAGATTATTTGATTTTCTGCCAATACAGGTGATTCCAGAAAAGGCTGTAATCCAGACCCTTAAAGACTGTTTGTTGGAATTAGAATCCTTTCTAGAGCTTAAAAGGACCACTATAGGCACCCAGACCACTTCAGCTCAATGAAGTGGTCTGGGTGCCAGGTCCTCCAGTTTTCACCCTGAAGCTGAAAACATAGCAGTTTCATAAAAACTGCTGTTTACACTACAGGGTTAATAAAGCCTCTAGTGGCCGTTTCCCTGACAGCCACTAGAGGCGCTTCCGCGATTTACACAGAGTAAATTGCACTTATTTGACACTGGACGTCCTCATGGAGACCAGCGTCAAAAAGGATTCCCACAGGAAAGCATTGAGTAATGCTTTCCAATGGGCATGTTTGAATGTGCGCGCGCCCCTCTGGCCACACATGCTCATTCAGCTCCAATCGGGAGCTGACGTTGATGGACAAGGAGAGTTCACCAATGCCGAGGGAGCCCGGCGCTGGATTAAGGTAAGCAAATAAATGGTTAACCATTTATTCACCGCAGAACGGGGCCCTAGTCACCTAAACAGTGGTTAGGGCTCTATAGCGTTAGGAATACATATTTGTATTCATAACAATATAGTGTTCTTTTTATATAAATGAGTAAAATAAAGGCCTGAGGACTGTTTCCAAATCGTAGAGGACTGATATCTAGGTGCTTAGATATGATAAAAGAATTAAAGAGGGATAACAATTTTAATGCTAAAGGGACATGGGAAAAGGTCTGAATATAGAGATATTAAAAGAAGAGTGGATTAAGGCTATAAATAATGTCAATAGAACAGTAAAAAAATGTAAATGTCGTTGACTTTCTTTTTACAAATTAGTAAACAGTGGTATCTAGTACAAGAAAAACTCTCTAAAATGTACAAAGATAGGCATAATGAGTGCTGGAGATGTGGAACAGGAAAAGGTGATTATCTCTATATCTGGTAGCACTGTAAGCCAATTAAAGTTTGTAATAGTATTAAACAGCAGATAAACGTTATGCGGGGTGAATTTATTCTTTACCCCAGAGAGCTTCCTCTTGCATTTGTACTGGTCTAGGATGACTGAATGGAAGGAAGGATGGAGAATAAAATTATAACGTATTCGGTTAGCCTCAAAATTAATAGTAGCAGGAAATTGAAGCAACAAGATACCACAATGGAATAAAATAAAGGCTAAAGCGTTATTTCAGTATAAAATGTTACCAAAAATAGCTCCTATGGATTGATTAAAACTTAATGAATGGAAAACTGTTATTGATAGACTGGAAGCTTAAAGGGAAACTATAGTGCTAAGAATCAATTTACCCTATGCCCAGTTCACTAAATTGGACTTTATTAGGGTGTAGACCGTGCTGCATCTTGTAGGAAGAGAGGGGAGCAAGTGTGGCTGGCTAGCTGATTGACAAGAGGTTTTCAAAATTCAGAAACACACACGCACGAGTTATTGTAACTTGCATTCTGCAGATTTATTACATTAATCATTTTTCTTCCCTCTATTTCTCCTTTTCTTTTTATACATAAGAAAAAGTAGGGGCTACTCTTTTTCCTTATGTAGAGCATCTTAAGTAAAGCTTTTCACTTGCCAACATACGTTACCCACAATCCATCAGCCTGCAAAATGTATGTCACAGCATCCAGTGTGGAATGGAAGAAAATAATATACCAAACATTTTTTTTCTTCTAGTTTATTAAATATTGCTTTCTTAGGACATATTCACAACATGTCCAGATCCTCTTCACGGTAGGATTTTAAGCATATTAAAATACAGTTTCATTATAAATAATGTTTGTCACAGTTTTACAGTATTCAAAATGACAAATCATCCTTAAAAAAAAAAAAAATCCAATAAGAAAATCTGTTACACCAAAGAAATCACATTTACATAAAGAAAGTTTGGCATTTCCATTATCTTTTCAGTATAAAACAGAATAATAAATCTGTTCCTGCAAGCGGATATTTATAAGTTCGTCAGTTGAAACGTGTTGTAGTAAAACATGCTATACAAAAATTAGTTCTTCTTTTGATCAATTATATATATTTCTGGTGAAAGAAGTGCATCTGAAAATAATCAGCCAGTTTTTACTTCCTTGTTCTCGTAGACAAAAATATCCAATTACAAAATTGCCCTTTGTTAAGTTCATATTTACAGCGGAGAAAAATAATATGTTTCCATGAAAATTGAAAAATGATGTTCATGGTCTTCCACCAGGAGGCAGTGTGAGATTAGCCATCAGATCTCGTACAGCTGCAAATATAGTACATTCACCTGTAGAAGACAAGAAAAGTAAGGAAACATGTTTAAAGCTTTCAATTCTTGTAACAACTGAAACCTGTTAACCAAATGACAAACATGTGACTTATGCAAAATATATAAATTCTGTATCCCAGTGAGATATTCATTGCAATGTCCCCAGTGAGATATTCATTGCAATCAAAAAGAGCATAAATGGGAAAACTTAATGATTTATTTGATACTATACATATTTGTATTTAGGTATGTAGTCAAACGTGTGCTACACATGCTTCTTTTATTCGTGCATTATGATATACCTCTGGATGAGAGAGAATAAATAAACAAACATACATACATGCGGGATTGCTACGGAAGATTCCTAGACTGCCTCTCCAATCCCTTCCTTAGGGAAGCACAGACTATTTGGGTAACATTTTTTGGTTGTTATAGCTTAATGCAGTGGCATTGTCCTCACTAGATGATCTCAGGATATCGATTCCACAATTCAATAAAAAAACAAAAAAACAAAAGACAAGAGAGTGGAGGGTGCGCTAAACAGTATGAAAGCCAGATGAATACTTATCAATAGAGTAATTAGCTGGTATATCCACATTAAACTCAAATAGGACATGGCTGTACCAGCTAATTACTCTGTTTTCAAACGGTTTAGCGCATCCTCCACTTTCTCGGAAGCTTTTATCACATGTTATATTGTTAGTGTGGCGCCACGTTTTCACTATATTGATTAATGTAAAAACAAGTCTACAGTAGCAAAATAATTATTTTATATTTATTTTAAAGCAGACATTTAGTGAATATATATATATATATTTATATATATATATATATTTATATATATTTATTTATTTGTTTTAAAGTTCTCTAATTCACTAAATCAAGCATGGACAGACTCATTTAGGAATGTATGTCCAGTTGACAGTGTTTGAAGAATTTATCATAACAACTGCACTTTAAAAATAAAGAAATCCTGTGTTAATCTAAATGTTCCTGATAATTTTTTTCATGCCCTGAAGCTATAGGTTTTTGCACTTTCTACGTTCTCCCAAAAATGTTGGATATTTTAAATCACTAGACATGATCTCTGTTGTTGATTTTAAACACTTTAAACAATGTTATATTTCTGACATCATTTTTATTGTATTGTGATGAAGTATGACAGCCAATAGAGCATCAATTCTGAGAAAAGTTGAGTTATCACTCCAAATGTTAGCTCTTTTTGGTAGTTTTAGCAGGCTAATTATAATCCGAATTGGTAGTCACAGCAATGATCAAAGCAGTGATCACTACACACCCCAACTGAAAATCTGCTAAAATCTAGGATTAACTTTATGTAAAACTGGTAAACAACATCTCTAAGACAATTTACCTTGACGTGGAGGATTCATCTCTGCAAATCTTTTCAGAATATTGCTGACCATTAATGGAGCGGCCACTGAAGAGTTCTGCTGACGTGGAATGTCCGCCTGCTGGGTTGTTCCTGATGCCATATCATAGATGATGGGGACAATAATACTAACAGACTCTTGTGGCACGGATGTCTTTTGTGTTAATTGAAGCTATGAACCAAAGCAGAAGCAAATAATGTCAGCAGGGTAGTCATAAAATATAAAATACTGGGAAGATACATAAACACACAAATGAAGATTACAGAAGTGGACGAATACTGATGGCTCGAAATAGTAAAGGTGGTGAAACATGTATACACACTTTAATTTCTAATCTATAGATCAGTCAAAAGACTGTTGTTGTTGAAGACATAATTAGAACATGTCAAACAATTTAATGTGCCCTTTATCATTCTAAATTGCAATACTGAGTAGAGTATGGACTTTAAAAATGATTGCGAATATCGGAAAACCAGTTGTGTGGACAAGAAAGAAGTTCCTGACTGAGTATCAGAGAACTAACCCACAACTGATGATAAACCAACAATTAGCAGTCATTGATCAGCGTGAAATCAAGATGATCATGTGTTTACTTACAAAGAACAGCATTTTCGATTTCAGCACAACAGCTGGAGTGCCAGGTGGAGCAATTGGTGGTGCACTCGGTGGTATAGTCAAGCAGAACTGAACATTCCATTTTAGCTGCGTTGATTGGTCAGGGAACTGTGTACAACAAATAAATTATGAATTTCATACTACTTTTATAACATCTGTTTTCTATACTCAGGGATATAAAACCAATTACACATAATTATGTGCTTTATGACAAAGACAGCTGTAGCTAAAGAACAAATTTCATATATATTGTTTTGCATAATGTTATTTCTTAATATTTTTTTTTACCTACTGCAGTTATTGAAATGTATATAACTCAACTTCCAGTTCAGCTAAATAAATCTTTAACAAGCAAGAACACATGAATGTTAATGTTACCAAATGTTTCTTTTTTTGTTATTTAAAAATTAATGGCCACATTAAAAGCTCAGCCCACGCTCAAACTTTACAGTGAACTGTAGTGATGATGGTACCAGGGGTTCCCTGGAACTGCCCCCACTGTAAGCCAAATCAGGTTTTAATACTTTGACAATTAAAGGCCCACAGCTGCCACGTTTTCTGGGACTGCCAAAGTCCATACTATTGCATTAGTTATTGTGAAAGGAATTATTTGGCAGAGTGTGCCAGCTGATACTCAGCCATTGTACTCCAACAGGAAACAGACATATATCTAATGCGGATGGGGAGCCTCCACTTTAGATACAGCAGAAGAGTCGATTGGACGTGATATGGTGCATAGTCTGCCCCTTTAAGCACAGTCAAACAGTGAACTTTAATCCTTAATCAGAATTTATGACATATCATTTAGATCAAAACTACAGAGTTAATAAATTTCTCCAAGTTCATTATTTTACTCTAACTTGGTGCAACTGATTTCTATTTGGCACATGCATTCACACCATACTCCGTCACTATACTACTCACTTCTATTTTATTTTTTTTACGAGTAAAAAATAAATATATAAAAATCTTACCAGTTCTAGCTTCATAATGTGTACACAATCCCTTAGTATGTGTGTTGGAGCCCCTAGTAACTTTGTAAAAGCAATCAGCGTGTTGGCCTTAAATGGTGGCCCTGCAACCTATTAGAAAGGAGCGGGGAGAAAAAAAAAAAAAAAAGAAGAAAAATTAGTAACTAAAGTAGTATTGTAGTAAACAATTTTTTAACCAAACAAGAGAGATTAATTTCTCTTCAGTGCCACTTAAAAAAAAAAAAAAAACCTGATGCAGCCAATAAAGCATATCAACTTAAATGATTCCTGGCAAACAAATTTGCTCACTTGAAACATAATATATTGCTTAAACATCACATATATTAGCAGTTTGCAATAAATCAATCTCTTCCTCACAAAATGTGGGTCTCATTTTACAGCATAATTAATGACCAATTGATAAAGTGTCTTCACAAGATAATTACACAGTGGTGTTAATAAATACAAAAAGAAAAAAAAGGTATTTCAACATTAGTGAGAGACATATGACTCAATGAACAAACAAACAAGCTAGGCTGATATGAAAAAATAAAGTTATTCTCCCCTCACAAGTAACAATAGTGTTTTCACATACTCTAGTCTCAAAGAATTTCTCCAAAACTTGCAGTTCCTCTGGCTTCCATTGCCCGGCATTTTCAGGTGTCACTTTCAGCTGCAGTGTCTGGTTTGTTGAGGGGTTGAGAGCCACACGGCACTTCAATACATCGGTCTTGAACATTATGACCCCCGGTTCATTGGAATTTATTAGTTGCAACTGAAGAAAGAACACACCACAGCAAAGTTAATATCCGACATTCTCTCTCATTCTATTTATTTACTTATTTTACTAAATACATGCCCTTAAGGATATTTTTTACTAACTTACATCAATAGCTATGAAGTTTGTAAATGGTAATCTCAAATATTGAACTGAAAGCTGTGCACATACCGTTTCCTGCTGGATTATCCGCTGGAGATGTCGCCTCATGTTAACTGATCCAAGGAACCTCTCCAGAGGAGAACATAGGTAGCTACCGGCTAATGCTGGTGCTAAACCGGGAGTAGGAGAAGGCAGTAAGAGTACATGCAAGTTACTGTGGGTGAGGATTGTAGGGATGGACGCAGCCCAAGAACGTTGAGGTAGCTTACGTGGAGGAGGCATGTTTGTTGGCATTGACTGAGAGCCTATAAAAATAAGGGGGAAAAACAAATATTTATACACATTAACTAAAATCTGGAAAGGCTTTACTTGCAAGATAAATATTTACATGATACCCATATATTACAAATATTAAAGCAACACTGGGATTTACAAAATCAGAAGCTTTGTATATTCTGCAATAATTTGAGATAATTTGATCTACATGCACTTCATGATGAAATGGAAAAAAGAATGCCTAAAAATTAACACATTCAAAAAGCTAAACTTTAGCAGCAAGTGGAGAGAAGAAGAAAAAAAAAAAAAAGGAAAAAAAGACTCCACTACTAAGACGCTAGATGGGCTTTCAAGGAACAGATCCCAAAATAATTTTTCTCCCATAAGGGGGAGAGGTGGGGGGGATTCCAACATGTCCACATGTGCTTATTTGTAGAGATACTGAACCTATAGCTGAGGAAGGACATTATTCATTCTTTGATCATGTAAGAGGCTTGGTGCAAATGATTTGCACATCTCAGCAATTCATTCACAAACGGAATGTATGGCGTAGTCAAGATTAATTAGAAGAAAGTTGACATTTCTATGATTTAGTGCCAGACACACAGAAAAGTCAAAGATCACAGTTATAAACACTGCACAAAACAGAGGCACATCTATACTGACAGGAAAACCAAAAAGAACAAGTACAAAGTTGCAAAGCCATCTAAAACAAAGACAGATCCTTTTTGAGACATCTCATATTTACATTTTTTTTTCTGAAATGTTATATTTCAACTTTACAGCGGACTATATTAAATATATGCCCAATTTTTGGTGATTTTTTTTTATTGTGATGCCCATGGAAACAAAGTAATTAGGCATTAAACTTATCAATATCTGCAATTGCTACCAATTTACAGATCATAACAAAATTTGAAGAATGTTAAAACACTAATAAATACACCTAACGAGGATGTCTAGTGAAAAAAAAGTGCATGATGGGAACTATGACATACTTGTTCCAGCTCGAGGGGAGTGAGACACATCAGGGATAGGAGAGTGAAGAGATGGATTTGCTGGTGACATTCCAGTCATACGAGTTGCTGGAGAAGGACCAGATACTTGAGGAGACCCTGGCCAATTCCCTGCACGCTGGCTGGGTGACATCATGGTGTACGGAGAGCTAGGGTCTAATGTACCTGTGCAAGTTGCAAGATGAGATTTTTTTTATGACGTCACATCTAATGTTAATATGTACTTAAGCTTTCCATGGGATAATGTGTTTATCTTAATATGCTACAATGTATAAACATTCAATATGGCAGGAGAAGACTACAATATTCATAATTATGTGTAAATGGAAGATGTTGATACTGAATTATAAAATGTATCATGGTAGTCTGTTTTATTAATTATGGACAATTCTGATACAATGCCACAGAAATGTGACGGTTTCCTCTATTTCACCATATAAGTGTTAACTGTAACTACCTCTTAACTATGTCCCACTGCTAAAGTATGACCTCAAATTATTGATAACAAATCATACCAGGTAAGCACCCTCAAACAGTTTCATAGGGTGCAATGACACACGTCCTGCTAAAGTGCCAACAGAATACAATTAACACTCACCTATACATCACAACCGATTCAAACTTTTCAAAATGAATTTTTCTATACAGCCTCACTAGAAGACCTAATCTCTCCAAGCACCATAACCACTACAGTGTCCTGGTTCTCTATCCCACCAAGGTAAGTAGACAAGCCATTTGTTTCATAGTAACTTCTACATGCGACAATTGATTCCATGAAATTGACAAGAGGTCAAGTAGAAAATATATATGCCTACAAAAGCTCCAGGCAGCGTCAACATGTTTCACATATATAATGTACTTTCAGTAGCTTCTAAAATATGCAATAAATATGCTGGAGAAATATTGCATATTCCCTGTCTTAAGAACTACCTACTGTACCAAGAATTACAGAAATAAACTATGGTGGCTACAGGGAAATGCAATCATATCACACAGACAAGTCAAAGCTCTAAATTTAATTAAAACACGGAGATAGAGTCAATCAGCAAATATGAATAAGAAGAATACAAGAATCTGCAGAAACAGTGACCTAAAGCAGAAAAAACATACACAGATCAGGGCTATGGAATTAGGGGATTACTGTAGGGAGTAGGAGGGGAAAAAAATCCATCATAAAAGTCAGCCCCCAAAATTAGCGCTGTAATAGAGGCTTAGACAGCCACCCTCACAAAAAATTTGAAAAGTTTGGCCCTAGGCTACACCTCTGGACTCATACACTTACAATTCGGGTCGAAGCTAGACAGCTGCAGTCAACAGTTTAGTTCCAAATAAAATTAATATTGTTTATCTTACTGTATCGGGTTATATGATAAGAGGTAGGAAACTTCTGCAAACCAGATGTTGTGGACTATATCTCCCATAATACACTTACAACCTAACACTGGCAAGGAGTCAGGAGAGATTAAATCTACACCATCTGGAGAGCCGAAGGTTGCTTACCCTGCCAATCCAATGTTACTCTAAAGCACAGGGATGGCAATTGTTGCACCCGCCAGCAACGTTTCTAGAAGTCCTCACTTCTGCTTTGAAGCACATCTAAAAGTTCCACTGAGTATTCTTCTTTGCTCTGACATATTAGATGGCAGTGCCAGATATTCGATCTTCTGCCCTGCCGTGCGTATGTGCATGAAATCACGCAGAAGTAAAATACACTGATGAGATCATCAGTGAAAACCAATTATGACTGCCCATGACTGTGCATCATTGTCAGACGTGGAGCTGGAGGGAGGGGAGTATACACAAATACAGCCAATTACAATCTTGACAACGGGCGTGGTGCTTGACTAAAACCCCCACCTTTTCTCAACTTTTGTCAACCTGCAGCTTATGCACAAGGAAAAGTAGTCCCCACTTTGCAAATATATGTTTCATTTTGGAAAAACAAAATAAAAAAGGCAGACTAGATTTAATTTTTGACTATAAAATATAAAAAAATGAGCGGCTTTAAATATGCAGACTAAATTAATATAGCACAAAGGCTGCTTAAAGGGACATTGTAGGCACCCAGACCACTTCAGCTAATTGAAATGATCTGGGTGCGGTGTCCCTATTGCACTTAAAGCTGCAATATAAAACATTGCAGTTCCAAAAAAACTGCAACGCTTACACTGCAGTTCTAAGTCTGCCCACAGTGCCACTGGGGGAGCTTCCAGAATCCAAATGGATCTTTGGTCCGTTATCTGACGCTGAACGTCCTCACGCTCTGCATGAGGATCTCCAGCGTCAGATTTACCCCATAGGAAAGCATTGAATAATGCTTTCCTATGGAGAGGGGCATGGGCGTAGCCTGATGTCGGCGGGCAAGGGACATCGGTGATGGATTCAGGTATGTGGCTAAAGGTGTTTTAACCCCTTCAGGGTTGGGGGGGTGGACACCTATTAAACCTATAGTGCCAGGAAAACTGCTTTGTTTTCCTGGCACTGTAGGATTCCTTTAAGTACAAGAGGTTCAAATTAACAACAACACAAAAAGCACTACAAAAAGTAAGCTTCTGAGGGTAAATGTAATATGAAATATAAATACAAAATTAAGCCCTGTGCTCACACTCCTACTACTCCTGGGCTGCCACAACGACTATAGTACTCTTCAGCCCCAATACATAGAACTGGTTTTAGTTAAGAAGTATCTCAGGTATGATTTGTTTAACAAAAACCGGGGTCTGCCTTTTAAAAGTCAAAGTCATTCAACAACAACATACACAAACAGTCCTAATCCACTTTTTTCACATACATTCACATGCTGGACCATAACAGATTGAAATATATTTCTAATACACAACACATGGGAAAGGCTCAAAACAAAAACTCTTAAAAAAAACTCTGCAACATTACAAATAATATTGTGTGGAGAACACTTTCCTTGCAGTCCCTACTCAGAGCAGTTAATTGCAGAACTCACTGCAGCTTGAAGACTGCTGCTAGCTTACTGACATCAAGGGAGGAAATAAAGATATGACAAGTGGCTGTATTGCACATCTCGCCTCTCTCCAGCTCTAGATCATCAAGTTTGGGTAATTCCTGCACAAACTGAGCTGTGAATAGGCTGTTATCAGCATATTCAGCAGTTCCACTCATCATATATATGACTAGGGAAAACAAGGCAGGGGAACAATTTAGATAGCCCATAAACTCATGCTGGACAGGTGCTTATGCGATACGAGAAAAAAAACCAAAACCCTAAAAACCAGAATGCGAGACATGATTGGCGAAGCCCTTTTCTGGTCTTGGGGGAGTGTATGCTGAAGCATTGGCCTGCCCCTGTGGTGCAATCATATAACCTGTAAAGCTTAAAGGGACACTATAGGCACCAAAAGAACTTTAGCTTAATGAAGCAGTGTTTGGGTACAGATTATGCCTCTGAGGTTACAATGCTCAATTATTTGCCATTTAGGAGTTAAATCACTTTTCTTTCTAATTATGCAGCCCTAGTCACGTTTCCTCTGACACGGCCTGTATGAAAACAAAACTTTCATTTTCAATCAGATGTAACTTAATGTAATAGATTTTATCTCCTGCTCTGTAAATTAAACTTTAATTACATACAGGAGACTCCTGGAGGGTCTAGCAAGAAAGTAACAGAGCAGGAGATAAGAAGTTCAAATTTAAACAGAATTTGGAGTAAAGGAAGTATAAATATTAGATGACTCCTTTCAGGAAGTGTTTAGGAAATGGCAGATAATGCAGGGAGGTGTGACTAGGGCTGTATAAACATAGTGATTTAAAGGACCACTATAGTGCCAGGAAAACATACTCATTTTCTTGGCACTATAGTGCCCTGAGGGTGCCCCCACCCGCCGGGCTTTGGGGGGGAGAAAGGGGTTAAACTTACCTCTTTCTCCAGCGCCGGGCGGGGAGCTCTCCTCCTCTTCGGCTGAATGCGCATGCGCGGCAGGAGCCAAGCGTGCATTCAGCCAGTCCATAGGAAAGCATTCACAATACTTTCCTATGGACGCTGGCGTCTTCTCACTGTGATTTTTCACAGTGAGAAGCACGCAAGCGCCTCTAGCGGCTGTCAAGAGACAGCCACTGGAGGCTGGATTAACCCTATTATAAACATAGCGGTTTCTCTGAAACTGCTATGTTTATTTAAAAAAAAAATAAAAAAAATGGTTAACCCTAGCTGGACCTGGCACCCAGACCACTTCATTAAGCTGAAGTGGTCTGGGTGCCTATAGTGGTCCTTTAACTCCTAAATGGCAGAGAATTGAGCAGCGAGTCTGCAGGGGCATGATCTATACACTAAAATAGATTCATTAAGCTAAAGTCGTTTTGGTGACTATAGTGACTTTTACAAATGATTGTCACTAGCTGTTTATTTAGTCCTTTTAAGAGGGTGTAGTTAAGATTTCAGCAAGATTTCAATAAAAAGTTAATTACACCATTTTATACTGACGCATTAGGCAGAAAGTGATGCCCATCTTACTGCATTAGATAGTGCACAACTTTTACATAATTCCAGAGCCAACAGGAATCACCCTACGCATAGTGGTCCTACTACGCGGCCTCTTTAATAAAACCTATTGGGTAAACGCGACATTGTCTTACAAAACACATTATAGGGAGCAAATTCTCATTACTGAGAAGAATGTGCAGTGATAATATATGGATTAAGATGTAATAGTGATTGAAAATATAGAAAATGAAGGTTGATGAAAGGTGAATATTCCTTTTAAATATCCAACACAAGCACTCACCGTGAGGGCTAGCAAAATTAGAGGTGGGGACCATAGTGATTCCAAGCGAGGAAGGCGAGGGAGTGGGACCAAAGGAAGCAGGTGAAGGTGCTCTTAGTGCACCACTAGGTGAGCTTTGCAGATTTCCTAGTTAACAAAACCAAAAAAAATATATATATTTTAAAGGGTAGCCTCAAAGATAATGGTATTGCTGTGCAACTGCAAAAGAGGATTTGTTTCTAAATAAAATATTGATAAACATATCCATATGTCTAATAATTTCAGACAGGTATACATTATATGAATTGTGGTCTGTCAGGGGTATATTATTTGTTACTCCATCAATACTACAGTAGAAGATAAAGCCTAGAGTTGTTACCCTCCCACCAATGCCAATCCAAAGCTTTTAAGTGGACCACTCTTACCTGGAGACTGTGAATGCATCATGGATGGAGACGGTGTAACTGTACTGTGATAAGATGAAGGTGGTGAAGTAAGAGGGTATGCACCCGATGCGCCCGCCTGCTTCGCAAACTGCTTAAAATTAGAAATTACAAAATAGAAAGTGAAAATATTCCAGGTAGTAATAGTGGTTTCAATTATATAACTTGCTAATTTACACAGACCTTAAACCTGTATTGTATCTTAGTATAAAAGAGGAAAAAATAAATAAAAAAAAAGGTTAAGGTAAAAGAAAAACCCCTCTTACTCCAAAAGTAATAGTGACAGGGAAGGAACTTCTAATACCAGCTATCGAGGGTCCGGGAGAGATGAACATCCTTCTCAATACTAAGCAACATGTGTATCATCCAGACAGATAGAAATTGCCACTTTTTTGTGTTGTCGCTATTCTTACTTGCATTAACACCACTAAGCTTTGATTTTCTTCCCATGTTTCCTCTGTCAGAACACAGGCAGGTCGATTCAGAAAAAAAAAATATAAAGGCATGCACAAATTATAGATACAGACATATAAACATATTTTACAGCTTATATGCATATCCATAATGTTGTGTATATAAAGTTTGCAAAGTTTTCGAAGATGCAGTAATATTCTAGAAATAAAATGTCCTGTACATTTCCAATAAGTGAAGTATTATTCACACCAAAGAGATGTCAATTTTTTTTAATTTTTTTTTTTTTATTTAAAAGGAACCAGATAAACACTTTAGTTTGTTGGTGCCTGCAGTCCCACCCCTCCCTTTTTTTTTTTTTTTAAACTGGCTGAGCAGTCATGTTGGGTCAGGTGCTACTGTTATTCGACCAGCTGCTGCTGAGATTGCTCTGTGAGAAACTGCAGCAGCAGGCAAAGTTAAGCTGAGCAGCACTTGATCAAATAATAGTATATAGTGTGTCCAACACTGCTGACCTGCCAGATAAATTGAAATTTTCTCAAAAAAATCAGTATACATAATCCAAAAAAATATATATCAGTAAGTTTCATTAACTATAGTAAGCTTAGGGAGCGGAGTCTGACCGCCAAGCTGAACAGACGTGCGGGGAAAGAGCTCCTGTCGGGGAGGCAAGATTTAAGTCTAAATCGGCAACTACACAGCCCATAGACCACATAGGGGGTGCACCACTGAATCGACAGCCACCTTGCTGCAGCCTGCCAGAGACCGAAGCCAGAAACGCAACCTGCGGGAGCTGGAGCCGGGGAGAGGCGGCTGCTCTCTCAGACACTGGATCCCTCCAGAATCGTTCCTGATCTCTCACTTCCCCCCTCCGGACCAGTGGGGGTTATCCCAGTCTACACTAGACAAGCAGCCTAAACTAAAAGTGAGAGATTACGGCGATACCGCCTGCAGAAGCACGGACTTACCGGAGCACATCCAAAATGGCCACCCAGCAGGGGTCAGGGAGGGAGAACACTGGCAGCCACTTGCACTCTAACCCCTTGACAGCCCTAGACCGGCTCAGCGCGAGCTTCTACACGGCACTGTGAGACAGGGGAGTGCCCTGCCCTCAAGCAGCTCGAATGGTGGCCTCGTGGATCCGTCCCGTGACCCTCAGACGCCATTATGGACTTCCACTGCAGGCCTTCAAGGAGGCCAACCGGCCACGCAAGCACCGACACCAGCAATGGCGGGAAACCTCTGGCACCAGCACCCGTGCTCCCACACCTCAGAGCGGGACCCGCCAGCAGGCACGGCCTGCTCACCGCTCGGGGCCCCGACAACCATCGACCAGCGGAGCACAACCCCACACAGCGGAATTAGTGATGCCCACCGTGCTTCTGACCGGTCCATGGCAGGGTTATATCCCGGCAAGTGAAACAGGCGGAGGGCCCCCGCGGACCGGAAAGAACCTCGGGTGAGACACCAGCCCTACACTCACCCCCGGCTCACCTGGCGGACCTCCGCGAACCCACACTTCCAGGGGCTCCGTTTCCAGATTCAGGAATTGGCTGACTGTATTCAGGTCGCCGACCAATAAAGCCCCTTTGATCGGCAAATTGCAAGCCGGGGAGATGAACGGAAGTGGCACGGGCAGAGGCAAAGGTATTGCGGGACTCTAGGGGACTTGACAACTGCCTCCAATGCCCCCCCCCAGTCCACAGAGGGCAACACAGCTACCCACGTGTCGCAAAGAAGCGTATTGCATGTTAAAATTTGCTAAACGTCACTGTTTATGTTTACGTCTTATTTTAGCCTAATTTAAACACTCTAACCATGTAGGACTCAAAGCACCCTACAAGTTAGTTTACTCGTTCAACACACCGAACATATGTCTCCCTAAACTGCCATGCACGGGCCAAATGTTATTACTCAACATGCTGGCCTAGCCGGTTTTAATAGCACTGGAAGGCACTCACAATAGGCACAACTTGTTTGCAGACGCAATAATTTATTGCTTGATATTGCATTCTATATTGTACCTTCTCTACTCACTACCATCGACAAGTTACGCCTCCAATGTGACCTAACGTAATTACAGTTGTCTTAAAAGTACCTGAATAGCAAGTTTTACTTAACTAAAACAAAAATGTGTGCATGTTATATAAACACCATACCACGGTTATCAACTGTTTGAAAATGCATGGTTTGCTCTGCTATTGTGGCGATGCAAGCTTATTGTATGTAATCTCTACGCACCAAAAATAAAGAATAAAAAAAATAAAAATAAAAATATAGTAAGCTTAAAAAAGTTGAGAAGTAAAACTTTTATGATAGTGGTCGTTTAAGCATTTGTACACACAGGTTTTTTTTTAAATCTCAAATACCCCTATGCTTAATGAAAGAAAAGCATCACCTAGAACATTAGTGCCCAAATACGCCCTTATAATGAACTGCTCGGGGCCATGTAGAGCCCAGGGACTTGCTCTCTATTTTCACTTCAAGTGTGACGATCTCAGAGGCTCCCTGGCGTTAAAGGAGCATTACTTGTATTAGTGTACATAACATGTAGACATACCGGTTGTGTTTGTTGTTGTTGTAGTTGTGACATTAAGGAGTCCATCATATCACCTCCTATAGGGGAGGGAGGATTGTCATCTTCATTTACCGACCTCCTTCTAGCATCCTGGTTACTGTCGACAAACGTATTTAGAAATGTCTGTTGGAAGATAAAAATAAATATACCCTTAGAAAACACCGGTGGATCACTTATTTAAAAGTATTTACAATTACTTTTTTTTTTTAAGTTGCAGTCTATTTTGAAAATGAAACCTGAAGCAAGAGAACAGTTTGAATAACCTTTAAAACATCTAATTCAGCAGGATACTAAGAAAACATTTCTTGGAAGTTTATCTATTTTACCTTTAGCAGCTACAAAGGGCTTACAAAAGACCACATTTGAAAAAGAATTTCCAAAAGAACATGAAGTGAAGAACTGTCAAGATTATTAAATTGAGAAAAAAAAAAAAAAAAACATTAAACAAGGTGAAAGAACATATTTAACGGAGAATATAACATTACGTGAGACATTTGCATAAATACAGTACACATATTACCCACCTTAAGTCCAGGAGCAGGATAAAAACCTTCCACTATTTTGCTGTTGTCAAAGAGACTGTAAGCTCCATCCCGTATTGCAACCACCCCTCGACTTCTGCAGTAAATGTCTATACAATACATGTTCCTGAAGGCCAATCGAATGTGGGTAGGTGATTGTGGGAGGATTGAAAAGCACTGGTAGGCTGTGTTTATTCGCTGTGTGAGGCCCAGCATCGGTACCGTTGGGAGCTTATTAATAGCACTTAAAGGAGATTGAGTGTCAAACAATACCTGGAAAGACACATAAAATTTAAAGAAGGAGAAAAAAAAATGATGTTTTAACGATTTTAGAGAGAGTTTAACAGGTTTAAGGGACATCACATACACATTAATGGTAACCAGGCAACTGAACGGTGTATATAATTGCACAACATCAGATGCATGATTGCAGTAATATAATATACAGTTCAAATATAATTCCTCAAAAAAATATACAGCAGTTGCAGACATTTAAATTGTGGCTGCTAGTCAACATGACAGAAAAAGATAAAATGCTATGGTATCTTCCATTCATTAATTAGAGTGCCTTCAAGTCATTTTTCATGAGAATTAGATTTCATCCGTGGCTGCCCTACAGGCACAGTCCTCCATTCATCAGCCACCTTGTACTTGTTGCAGGATGTTAAATTGTGGCATGGTACAGCAAGCAATGCTCACATCATGAGATAATTATTTGTCCTTTTAAGGCAGTGAAACATATCTCCACTGCACTTAGGTGTAGCAGCAACTTTACGACGCTTTGATACTTGAGCCATGCTTTTGAGCATTTAACAGACACTCCATAAGAGTGTATTTTCTACAGCAGTACTGTACATACTCAAGTATGAGACACTGCAAGAGTACTCGGCAACGCATGTAAAAATAGAAAAACATTTTTTTAAAAATGGAATAAATAAATTTTAAAAATGCTAACTAACAGCCCATCAGGTTGTGCAAAATTTTAGGACACGACCGTTCCTCTTTAAAAGAGGATTAAAAAAGATTTACTGCATGGTTAATTTTTAAGAGACTCATGTATTGTTGTAGTATGGCAATACTTAATATGAAAAAGAAAGGCCATCTGCCATTAGTGAAATTGAAAAATACCTGTAATAACTGTACAACATTTGGTACTTTGTTAAACATTTCCTGTAGCTGGTGAAGGATGATATTGTGACAGTTGCTGCAGCCAGAATAAGGGCCTGTGGTTCCAAGTGAGATGTGAAATTTGTGGTGGATAGAATTCCACTGAATGCTTATCTGTCAAAATACAAATAAAGACATATTAGCATTCTAAACATTAGAAACCTCTGAAATAAAAGCATTTCAATCAATTTTATGTCATGTGTTTAACAAAAGGTTAAAATTCACGGAGCTGCCATCATCAGTATTTATACACTCATGACCAAAGAAAGCGAACAGCATCCCCAATGAGCAGACAAAGTGTTAAGAAAACCAAAATGTATGCCGTATGGCGGGACAAATAAAGAATTTTGTAGGTCCTGTTACATCTCCATAGGTGTATTAGGTCACTGCAGCAGTAGGGAAATGTAATGTATGGAAGTTACATTACATGAGGTTTACATGAATTGGATAGATAACACTACAACTCATACATCATAGGCAAACGATCTTCTGGTTAAAGTACGGACGAACACACCTAATGCGCAGCTACATTTTTTTTTTTTTTTTTAAATATGGAAGCTGAAAAATAGTTTTGATGTCGAATGTAATGCGCATTTATACATTTTGCCCCAAATGGAAATGCATCATTAAATCTAATGAGCATTCAAATTTTGGAAACTAAAGTTTCTTTAAAAAATAAAAAAAAATGTGCACATTAAATTCAGGTAAATACGGTGTGTATATATATTTTATTTTAATTTTTTTTTTTTTTTTAAAGCATTGAAAGGAAATTGATTTTTTTTTTATGAAGTAGATGTTTAAAAAAAAGTGAAAAAACAAAACCTCATCCCATCCTTTAGTATAGGACAGGATCCTTAACCATATACATACAACTTGGGTCAGACAGTGTTTGAAAAACAACAGCTAGTGTCTCTGCCCTTCCCTGCGTCAGTCCATGCACAGAAGACCATAGAAACACATTTTTTATTAATACAGGCTTTGTTTAAAAAACTTGTTGAAAGGATTATTATATTAAAACATTTTTGAAGCAACAATGGTCATTTAATGTATTAAAGGCCTTCAGGCATGTGCTGCATTACTTCAGTCACTCTAGAACTATTAATTCTGCACAAGAACTTAGTGGAATTGTTTTACTTTTTTAGCTTGTCAGATATAGGTTTTCACTGTGTGTAGAACAGTGAAGTGATGGGAAACATTAGCATTTTGTTTAATAGCATTCTTACCAAGAATTACACCAAGAGTTGTTAATTAATTAAGGCTACATTATTTATTTTAAAACAACAGATTTAACTAAACTATGCGAGCAATGTAAAGGAAGGTACGGAACTAAATATTTAAAGACTCGGCATGTAGACTTACTTAAAATTAGATTGTTTCAATCTCACCAAAGAACTACAAACATTATATTAGTATGGAAAAATAAAAAATCGTTATTGGTTCTCCAACTTTTATTTTACCTACCGAGCTTCCTTTTGTTGGCCCATAACATAATATGAGCTTGCGATAGTTGTAGAGACGAACTTCCGAAAAGAGATTTAGGTGAGGAGGTATGTCTTAAAGAAAAAAAATATAAACAAATAAGTAATAATAATAAAAACCCATATTAGAATGTTAATAATGAAACAAAATTTGCTCTACAATTAGGCTGCATATTAAAAAGGTACCTTGTAAACAGCGTGAAAATTCCAATACACACTCATACAATCGAGCAATACTGTTCCAGTCATTTAGGAACATTTCTACGACTTTTCGCCCACCAACTGGCTCAGAAAGCGGGTTTTCATAAGTTAGGTAGACATGCCGCGTTGGACCTGCAATAAAAGATGACAAAAGAAAATAATTTTACAAAGACTGTTAGGATGTCAAGAAAAATAAGCAAACTAAATGAATGTCACCACACCTTGCTCCCTGAATGCGATACCTTGCTCCCTAGATGCCGAACTGTTTAGTGGACAGTTTGCAAATACCAACTCTGCCACCCATGTGCGGTTATTTCTGCCTTGCAGCCGGAAAGTGCAATCAAGAAGAGACTGCTCAAGTGCCTTTTGAGTTTCTTCACTCGTTCCTTTACATGGAGGTATCCTTGAAATGGGAACACAACAAAGAAGTGTACATGAACATTGCTTAAAGAGAATGCAAACATACGATAATTTGCAAAACAAACCCATACTGAGAAAGAAATATTGCAAATCGGACATTGAAATGAAAATATATTAAATCAAAATATTATATTATATTATATTATATATATATATATATATATATATACACACACATACACACACACACTTTTTTTTTTTTTTATTAACATGGACTCTCCATGGATGAATGAATGGATATATAAAATAAAACCGGATCTAGGTTGCAGCATTACATATCCTTAAATGAAGTTGAGCTTTATGGTGAGGAGGAAGAATCACGCTTTGCATTACTATGAAGGGACGCAAAGACTGCCAAGAGTAGGATGGGTGTTTTGAGTGACTTTTTCACGGTGTCTCTACATTCCCTTTATTATGCAGTCATTGCAGAAACCCAAGCCTCAAATAAAGTGAAAAAAACAGCAGCTGATTTAAAAAAAATAAATAAAAAAATTAAGAACTGAAACTAGATTTATGATCTTTCCTCAAAGACATTCCTCTTGAAAAGAGACTGCACAAGATGCCAAAACAATAATGACAAATGTTTGGTACTTTAATTACTTAAACAAAGCAAAAATAAAATGTAATTACCTCAATATTCTAATAGCATGGCTGAAACCATCACCTTCTATTTGAACACCCTGGTGTGGAATTTCCATGTTGGACAACTAAAGGGATGTAAAAAAAAAAAAAAAAGTATTAATTAAAAATACATAAATAAATAAGACCCCTCAAAGTACAGAAAATTCAAATATGCTTTGTTAACAGAAATTCTGACCTTACCAATTTGCTGAATATTTACTGGTAACACTGAATATACAAACATTCCAGTGAAACAATGGCAATTAAATTTCAATCACAATTATTTAATCTTCAGTGAAAGGTGTATGGTCATTTGCACTACATTATTAGATATCATGCAGGTGGGGGGGGTAAACATATTTTTGTGTTGTGATGTGGAAGTGCATTTGGATGAGGGTCATAATCTTAATAAATGCGCATACCTGTACCTCCGGCTTCAAGTGGATTTGTTACTTATGAGTGTTTGATAAATTGCTGTTTAAATCACAATGAGCATATCTGATGTCAATGTGAAGCGTTTAAACTACTCACCTCCATACGAAGGCCAATGAATGGCATGTTCGAGTCACACATGGCCACAAAGTGAGCAAGAACTTTATTGAAGGCACACATTTCCCCTGTCCGTTTCGGCTTCTTGGATTCTGGTGAGCCCTGTTCACCAGAAAGCTGGAAATAAAGAAAACCACAATTTCTTCAAGATGGAATAATATTTGTTTATAGACAGCGGGTAAAAAACACTGAAAACAATCAAAAACGTAATAGTTTGTTCTTCTGGTACTCACCACTTGGGTCTTAAACATGTTTTTATTACATAGAAAACCTACACTATTTGCATTTCAGACTGATCTCACCCAGTACTAAAATGATGGCAAGTGCTCTGTGCACAAGAGATACAGCAACGCCAAGCAATTATTCCAGAATTCTTGTGTCTTATCAGGGAGTTGCTGAGGTAATACCTCTCTAGGTACAGGGAGCAGGGACCCCAGGCCTGGATTACCTTTAAACTAGGACTTAATTACACTTCTTGTGGGCTTTTTCAGTAAAAAGTGTAGGATCTCTTTGTGACCCTACATCAGGCTGTGCACTGCTGGAGGAGGTTCATTCACAAAGGATATACCCTTCCTGTAGTAAGCAACTGAATGAGGACATCTGATCATTACTTAGAGAAGAGCGAACCCAACAAGTTGTAGTGTTACAACAACCAGGATATAGTAAAGTAGGAAGACAATTCAAAATATCAAAGGAGCTGTAGTTCTAAAACAACTGCAAGTTGTAGCCACTCCTGAGTAAGGGAGTTCAGGAAGTCGTAACTTTTTTCTTTTACCTAGGTGCAAAAGTTTGTGACCTTTTAAAGATCGAACCAGTAAATAGCTCACCTGAACATTTAAAATGATACCACAGTAAATGCTCATGCAAATATGAAGGAAGAATAATCATTTAATTACCTTGCGCTTAGAGCCAGCTCTTGCTTGCTTTCGGCATGTTCCATCAACAGCCAGTTCCTCAATATTTGGTTTGAACCTTTGAAGTACAAGGGCAGTTGGGGGATTATCTTCTCCATCTGGGTGGCTAACAGAGAGGAAATGGTATGTGTATTCCAACTCTGTGGGATTGCCAGCAACATCAAACATCTCAACTACCTGCAGAATGAAAAGATATTTTAAATTAATAAATGCATTATCGTGTATTTGTTTTTAAGGCGTTTTACTTACAGTGGATACATTGAGATGTCTCTGGTTTACAATTCGGAAGAGAAGCATTATATATTTAAACACTAAACAAATCAATGATAAATATCATTAACTGCTCATCTCATCATCCCCTGCTGCAATCACTTGATGCAAGATCCCCACTCAATTCCCTTCCAGCAGAGCAGTGGCTATAAAGGAGACATCCACATCTCCCCTTGAAGCATACCAGTGCTTCAAATACCTTGGACTTCTGTGCATATTGTGAATTATGTGATCTCCTTCTGCTGCAATATGCAGGGGACATGACCACAAACAGTGGTGACAATTATCCTTCACGTTTTTGTTAGTAAAACACTGATAATCCATTAAGAAAAGCAATCTGTTTGAAAATTATAATGGGCACATTTCTAATTTACATCTACACTGAACAAAATTATAAACGCAACACTTTAGTTTTTGCCCCCATTTTTCATGAGCTGAACTCACAGATCGAAGACTTTTTCTTTGTACCCAAAAAGCCTATTTCTCTCAAATATTCTTCACAAGTCTGTTAGTTAATGAAGACCAGGAATAGGCAGAAATTGTAAATAACGATTTTTCTTCAGTATATATTAATGAGGATCCTATGGCAAGATATTTGTAAACGATTGCGGCAAAACACTTGCAGATAACTTGTGATTTGATGACTCGAGACAAGATGCTACAGCAGTTAAAGAAAAGACAGTATTCACCAATGAATACTTAAGGAGCTAAGAGGGAAATAAAAAAAAATATATATAATCTTGCAAGATTCTTTTGTTTCGGGTATTGTACCAGAGGATTAGAGGAAGGCAGATGTCGTTCCTATATTTAAAAAGGGTTCAAAATCCTTGCCTGGAAATTATAGGCCTGTGAGCTTAACTTCTGTGACTGGGAAAATATTTGAAGGGATAATATTCAGGAATTCATTAGGAAGGACTTTGATATTAACAATAATCAGCATGGTTTTATGAAACATAGGTCATGTCAAACTAACCTAATTATATTCTACGAAGAAGTAAGTGGAAGTATAGATCAGGGTGTTGCAGTGGATGTGATCTACTTAGATTTTGCCAAGGCATTTGATACTTCCTCACAATAGGTTAGTCTTCAAAGTTAAAGAAATTGGTCGAGATGAATATTCTTGTTCTTAGGTAGAACATTGGCTTAAGGATAGAGTACAGCGAGTTGTCATTAATGGTACATTTTCAGGCTGGACAAAAGTGGTAATTGGTGTCGCTCGAATTCTGTTTTGGGACAGCTTCTATTTAACATCTATACATTATCAATATGCATTGAAAGTCATGTTTCAGTGTTTGCAGATGATACAAAAGTTTGTAAAGTAAAAAATTGTGAGCAGGATATTGCTTTGCTGCAGAGGGATTTAAATAGATTGTGGAACTGGGTACTAAAATGGAAGATGAAATTTAATGTAGAGAAATGCAAAGTTATGCACTTCGGGGTCAAGAATGCACAAGCACCTTACACCCTAAATGGTAGTGAATTAGGGGTAACCACGCACGAGAAGGATTTGGGAATTGTTATAGACAACAAGTTAGGCAGCAATATGCAATGTCAATCTGCAGTTGCTAAGGCCAGTAAGGTTTTGTCATGTATAAATAGGGGCATAAATTCTTGAGATGAAAATATAATTTTGCTTCTTTATAAATCGCTGGTAAGACCACACCTTGAATATGCTGTGCAATTTTGGGCACCTGTTCTAAAGAAGGATATCACGGCACTAGAAAACGTGCAAAGACGAACTACAAAATTGAATAAAGGAACGGAGCATTTTAGTTACGAAGAAAAGTTAAAAAATGTAAGTCTCTTTAGTTTGGAAAAACGGCGCCTCACAGGGGATATGATAACATTCTAAAAATATAATCGGGGCCAGTGCAAAAATTTTCTGGAAATCTATTCATAAACAAGGCTATACATAGGACACAAGGTCACGCATTTAGACTGGAAGGAAGGTGATTTTGTCTAAGGCCACGATAAAAGGCCACTCTAAAATGTGTAGTTTTACTGTATTGGGAGTGTCCGGGCAGGGGACCGTAAACCAGTCTGTATATGGTGTGACCATCATTTGCCTCATGCAGTGCAACATATCTCCTTCGCATAGAGTTGATCAGGTTGTTGATTGTGGCCTGTGGAATATTGGTCCACTCCTCTTCAATGACTGTGCGAAGTTGCTGGATATTGGCAGGACCTGGAAAACGCTGTCATATACGACAATCCAGAGCATCCCAAACATGCTCAATGGGTGACATGTCCGGTGAGTATGCGGGCCATGCAAGAACTGGGATGTTTTCAGCTTCCAGGAATTGCGTACAGATCATGCTGCAACATGAGGTGATGCTTGTGGATGAATGGCACAAAAATGGGCCTCAGGATCTTGTCATGGTATGTCATGCAGATGAACTATCCTGAGACGGTTTGTGCAGAAATTCTTTGGTTATGCATAACTATTGTTGCAGCAGCTGTCCGGGTGGCTGGTCTCAGACGATCTTGGAGGTGAAGATGCTGCATGTGGAGGTCCTGGGCTGGTGTGGTTACACGTGGTCTGTAGTTGTGAGGCCGGTTGGATGTACTGCCAAATTCTCTGAAAACACCTTTGGAGATGGCTTATGGTAGATAAATGAGCATTCAGTTTACGGACAACAGCTCTGTAGGACATTCCTGCAGTCAGCATGTCAATTGCACACTCCCTCAAATCTTGCGACATCTGTGGCATTGTGCGGTGTGATAAAACTGCACATTTTAGAGTGGCCTTTTATTGTGGCCAGCGTATTTGAGAGAAATAGGCCTTTTATGTACATAGATAAAGTCTTCGATCTGAGTTCAGCTCATGAAAAATGGGAGCAAAAACAAAAAAAGTGTTGCGTTTATAATTTTTATTCTGTGTATAAATTCATACAAAAACAGGCAATGCAAAGGACTGGGGAAATATAGCCAAACACTGTTTCAAAATTGAAAAAAGGAAAACTGAATGTATGAGGGGAAATGCAGTGAATATTTATAGCATTTAAAAAAAAAAAAAAAAAAAATATATATATATATATATATATATATATTTATTATTTTAATAAAGTAAAAGCATCCATTGGCAAAAGCCCGATATGAACTGTAGCACTATAACACACATATATAAAGATACACAGTTTACTAATACACCATGGAAACCAATCTACTTACTCTCTTTTAATAAATGAGAATCTAAGTTTGTCAGCAACTTTTTTGGTTTTCTTCTTACCATGTTTAAGTCACTTACTATGTAATACTGAGGAAGACGAGTGAGCTTTATAAACAGCTTGTGTCTGGACAGATTGTTAACTGGATGAGTGGCATAATTTGTCAAATGTATGGTTTCACTGCAGACAGTGGGTAGATGCTTTACCGAATGCTTACAACGCTGTTGTCCGAGCCAAAACCTTGAAGCAAAAATATAAAGCAATGTAATCAACAAACAGCTTGTTTATTCTGAATAAGTGCCCCTGAAGGCTGAATCAGAAACCAGAACCCAGTAAGCACTTTACACTATTGCTAAAGATTACGATATGGTAAAAGGCAATACCATTCCAGAGTAACTTACTTGAGTTGCTGGAGCCAAGGAATGATTCGTTTCATGTCATCATTAATGGATTTTTCTATATCTTCCAATGTGACTTGGTCTAAAAGGCAGAAAAAAAAAAAAAAAAGTTCTATCACTAAAAAGTAATTCTTTACAGCTACTAACAAGGACAAGCTCAGTGATTAATATTTGTTGAAATAAAACCACATAAATACTACTACATTAAACACTCCAAACACAAAGCACTTAAGCCTGCGGCGTACCCCCATTTTCCACCCAATAGAAATCAGCTTTTATATATTGTACCATCTCCCTGACCATGGAAGAATGGTAGAGCTTGCAGTAGCTACAGAAACTAGTTTTAAATACATATGTAAAATAAAATAAAATAAAACTAGCAGCGCTGTGTTTCTTTGCCCAAGGTGCACAACGCCTAGCAACTAACATACAATCTGGAACTGCAATAAAGTGCGACTAAAAGGGACACACCTTCCCTGGGTTACAGCTGACCTCATTCAAATGTACCAGTTTAGAGATTCACTGTGGTCAAAGTTCAAGCATACTGGCTCCATGAACGATCACTGTACTTACAGACAATGGCAAAGGCCCAATACTCAACAACCTATCAAACCCAAGAACCTTCTGGGAAATCATAAATAGCATACAAACCCCCACAATCCACTCCCAACCCTCCACTGTCAAAATGGACAACCAAACACTGCAACACCCCCTATATGTAACAAATGCCTTTAATAATTATTTTGTTGGATGTGTTACCTCCCTGGTTGCTAAAATAACAAATGACATTCATTTTCAGACCGCAAATAAAGATCAGGCCCAGCCAAATCTTCAAAATCCTCATATAGAGAAATTAAATTTTAGACCTGTGCCTGTTAGTGTCGTTAATAAACACCTTAATTTAAAAATGAAAAATCAATTAGGACCAGATTAAACCCCAGCAATGCTGCTGAATCTCAGTGTGTCAGCAATTGCTAAACCTGTCACTACCGTTATCAATGAATCCCTGGTGTCAGGATACATGCCCAAACTTTGGAAGACTGCAAAAGTTGTACCTAGCCATAAAAGTGGTGACAATACTTTGTTATCTAACTATCGCCTGATATCATTGCTCCCGGGATTGTCAAAAATCTTAGAAAAATGCGTCCACAAGCAATTATGTGAATATTATCAACGATCAAATTATCTGACCCCTGATCAATCAAGCTTTCGTCCAAATCACTCAACTTTGACTGCCCTCTTAAAAGTTTGCAATGACATCCAAATTGGCATGGAACAATGAGACTTAACTGGATCTATTTTCCTTAATTTTCCAAGGCAGTTTGACACAGTAGACCATGGCATTCTTTTGCAAAAAACTTAAAAACTCAGGCATTAGGGATCGTCCGCTAACCTGGTTTCGATCGTATGTTTCAGACCGATTGCAATATGTGGCCATTTCTGAAAGTGCTTTCCTCCCTCTTCCAGTCACATGTGGTGTTCCCCAAAGCTCCATACACGACCCCCTACTATTCACATTATTTATAAAAGATCTGCCTAACACCTGCAAATCCTCAACTATACACATGTATGCAGACAACACTAATCTACGCTAGTAAACCCAAGCTACCGCAGCTTGAGGCTGTGCTCCAAAACCAATTCATAGAGGTAGAAAAGTGGATAGCGGATAATAAACTCTTCCTAAACACTGACAAAATGTCACAAATGATCTTTAGAACTGTACCTAAAATACATAAACTACAAAATCAACAATTGTGAATCAGAACACATTCAAATGACACACTGACAGCAGTCTGCTCTTTTAAATATCTAGGTATGTTGCTAGATCCCAATCTATCCTTTGGCCTTCACATTGAAAAAATCTCTTCAAAACTTTACTCAAAACTAGGTGCCCTGTACAGAAACAAATCCTGCCTAAGCACTACAGTAAGGAAACAGATGCAACAGGTGCAACAAATGCTAATGCCGGTCATTGATTATGGGGTTGTAGTGTATGCAGCCGCACTGCAAACCCACCTTAATAAACTTCATCTTTCCAGCATTGTGCATAAGAGCATTTCTGGGAAGCTCCCACCCTACCTGAGCAAAATTTGCTGTCCCCATCTATTCCCACCTCCTATAACCTCCGATTCAGTAATAGCACGATATTTAGCATGCCGCAATACAAAAATAAAGTGGCTTGATCCTCATTTTCCTACAGAGCACCGCAATTATGGAATAACCCCAAAGACACAGTCAAATCTTCATTCAATCTAAAATCTTTTAAGAGATCTATGGCAATATACCTCAGCACAGAATGCACCTGTCATGGTTGAATGGATTTATTACCTGTTATGTATTAATTTTATATATGTGTGCATATGTATAGTTTGTATATTGTATTTTTGTAATATTGAATCCTATTGTAACAATGCAATGTTTTGTGGACCCAGGACATACTTGAAAAGGAGAGAAATCTCAATGTATCCCATCCTGGTAAAATATTTTATAAATAAATAAAATTATTAAAGAGGCATGTATATGGACGAAAAAGTTATTTTGTATAATAAAAATATCAAATCTTTCAGTCCTACCCACAGGACCTTCATGAAATTGAATAATGGTCTAGTAGGTAGTCACTTTCCACAGATTACATTTTTTTGCCGGCATACATGTGCATTGAGTGAAGTCAAGGGGTAATGTCAAGCAACAATTAAGCATACTGACTTACCAAATCCATACAACATGAGCTGGAACATTCCGGAATGGAGATCTACGAACACATGAAGACACTCAGAGCGACCACAGGGCTCCAGAATAGGAATGACAAGAGTTGGAAGAGCAGTTTCCACAAAGGCTGAGTAAAAAAAACAAACCAGTAAATATAAAATAAAGCCACTGTGAAACCAAAAATATATATTCTGAATCAAGGAAAGCCATATTATTTTAGACCAATACATTATTCATTGTAATATTTGTTTGTTTGTTTTCAAAGTTAAGTTTACGGTTCAAGCATCAATACCAACTTAAGTTCAGAAGCGTATATGTGCAAGTTTCCCAGCATTATGATAATTACAGCTGAACTAATTAGCAAAAGCAAACTAGAAGTATGTGTGCATTTTATAACAATCCTCACTAACCGCTGGCTCTCTACCTTCTATGAGATACATGATTGCTTTGTTTATTGGAGAAAACAAAATGTGATATATTACAAAATAATGGAAGCTACATCACAATAATTAGTTTTCACTGTAGTTTTTTCTTTTAATATATAAATACATTTCCCATGAACTCCTGAATAATGTGTGGATACAAAGTACTTACAATTGTCGTTGGGATTGAAACTCTTTAAAATGGATTTCAGTTCTTGCAATTTCTGATGTGATCGGGCATGTACACTGTCTATAAGCAGTTTTTCAATTGATAAGTGGTCAATCTTTAATAGAGAGGGGAAAAAAAAACAAAAAAAAAAACACTCTTAAATTAAAAATTGTGATAAATTAAAAAAATAAAAAGGAATAACCAAACAATGTCAATGTAAGAAGGCATGCATGATAATTAGTTTTATAATGGTTTAGTCCTTACCCGCATAGCTCTTTCCATTAATTTAGAATCACATACTGGGAGAGGAGGATCATGGGAAATTTGGAGAGGTTTTGAACCATCGTTCTCATCAATCTTTATTGTAACTTTATGGACAGATGCAGTTCCGGTTTTCCTTCCCAGTACCTGCTGGCTGCAACGGCAAGAAAAATGTTTTTTACATAATTTTTTTTTTTTATTAAGCCGTATAAAATATATGCCAGGGATACTCAAGTCAGTTGCATAGTTTAAGCCTGTCATAGCAATGTATGGATGCATGTATGGAATGGTGCAGAATATAGCATGTTAGATTTTTCACAATTAACTGCAGTCTAGCAGAGGTACTAATTTAACTAATCTTGACTTATCTCACTAACAAAACTTCTTCAGCTTGTGTTAAAAGGGCATTCTAAAATATTGGTCATAGCTCTCCACCTTTTACCTACATGTTAAATATTACTTACTGAAAGCACTGACCATCTTCTCCCTAATGTGCAAATTATTTAATGTGGGGAATTGTTTAATTTCTTTAATAGACACAAGAGTTATACTAAGAATGCCATTAATACAATGAAGAATGCTTGCAGCCAATGAGTTGGAGCTGTACATTGATCTATCAGCTGATGGTATAAGCTGACATTGAGAGATGCTGGGCAGTTAAATATCCTCATTGGCTGAAACACACAATGCTTCTGGAGCAAGGTTCTAAAGGTGGAAGATTTCCACTGGTTTCTATTGTATATGCTTCACTTTTAGAAGTTTCCCTGCAATCGCCTTTAAAAAAAACCCCCCAAAAAAAACCCTCAAAATATTGGCGCACAATATACATGGCTAAAATAATAAAGTGTTACTTTAAAAGAGCGTACAATTTCATCTACACATTGGGCTAGTCAAACGGCAGGAAACTTCAGCTAGCATAATCCAAAACACAACAAGGTTTAGTCACAAATACTAGGTAATCTGATAATATTGTACACTAATGTAGATAATACATTGTAATAGTGTTACTTACTTCCAAACCGCGAGCGTGAGATATTTTCCTGTAATGTACCGTTCTACCTGTACTAGATCACCCCATCGTTCTCTAATTAGCATGAGGGTCTGTGAATGAAGGACTTCCAGCTGAAGCGATAGGCAGAAGGAATCTATATTGAAATAAGGTCAAGGGAACAATCGCACTTGGAATTCCAACAAGCAATAATGCTTAACATATAGAGAAAGAAACAAAAACATACAAAGGGTAACACTTGGTCACCGCTCAAAAAAACAAGCAGTGATTTTTATCCCCATATTTGCTTTTCATAAATAACCCAAAAAGTATCTCAAAAATGTAAATTCTGCATTGCATCCGAGGGAAGACCTAGCCAGCCGTAAGGCTTAGTTACCTATAACAAGATATACATTAACATCTATATTTAATCATAGATTACCATCAGATTATAGGAATAGTCTAAAAGCTCCATAACTATTACAGCTCAAGTTGCTGCCAAGCTATTTTTTACACTTCCGAATACATAGTCTACCTTTGCACAACAATAATAGGCTTAGAGAGCCCAAGGTTTTGGTAAAACATTTGATACTAACTAGTAAGAAGATGCTGAAGATTCTTTGTACCATAACCCCTAATAAGTTGTAGAGGACATGGTGGTCAGAGGAACTTTTAAGGTTTAAAAAAAATAATAAAAAAATAAAAAAAATTAAGAATGACAATCTACACTTTTCAAATATCCTTACTGAAATGTGTTGAGTAACAAGATTATACTTTTTGAAAAACTTCTAAGCAAGCAAATGTACTTTCATGATCCTAAAAAATGAAAACCAGGTTTGAAAACTAAAAGGATACGCAAACAGGTATACATGTCCTGAAGTGGTTTCTCGTCCGCAAAAAGCCTTGATTGGACCAACTGGTGAATAAAATTGATCTGCATGCTGTGAACCAACGCACGACCATCTAAAACAATAATAGAATTTTGTGTAAAAAAACACAAGTCAAAGAAAGAAATTATGCATGAGTCCAAGAATTGATCCATACATCTACTTTTTTGTATGTCAATGTTTTCAATAAATTCTCAAAGAGTATTTTGTCCAAAATATAAAAGACCTTGGCAGTCCATATATAGATGTGCAGATCTATATCATCACAATGCTAATGACTGGTTAAGAGCTTTCAAGGAGCCCAGTCAAACATACACATCATATAGCAGAGTGTTTACCAAATGTATTTGTAATCAAGAAACACATGCAGATTAGGGCCAACAATCAACATTTTCTATGCAGTTAATTTAAATAAATTAATCTTATTCTGAAGCAACCTCTGGGCTCTTCAAATAGCGTCAAGGAGCATGAACCATGAAATAAAATTTATTTTAATTTTTAAATAGAAAAAAAAAAAAAAAAACTGTTCTACATGTAAAATGCCAAATTTCATTGTTTTAACATGTTTTTTCTATAAGCCAGGCAAACTTCATTTGTGACACACACAGTAAGCCATACTCTCCTATACCAAATTACCCACACTTACAATCATGCCACATCAGTCACTTTCATAACACACAGGTATATCATGAACTTATATAACTGGCCAGTCCCTGAAACAGTTACACACATACATGTACACACAAATGCTGCTGCCATTTCACACCTCATTTCATGAAGCGACAGCCTACTTCCACATTATTAACACCAATGTTACTGAAGCCCTTACATCTCTAACGCCTAATCATCAATAGCATTGAACAGCAGTGGTAGGGAGAGGAAAAATAATTAAATCCAAAAATATGCAACAAGGATGCCAGTAGAGGCAGATCTTTTAGTCTGCTTTCACCAATCAACAGGGAGACAAACTGTGGTTACTAAGCCACACTTGTTTTTCAGGTCACCATAAGAGACCCGAATAAGCAATTCCAAAATCACATTTTCACGTATTTACCTCCAGTTTCTTTATCTTCCACCAGTATTTCTAATTTCAGGAGACGCCAAGGGATGTCAGGATCATCTCCCATCACAGTCAAAGTGGCTTCAAATTCCCCTTCAACGCGAAATTTTACTCTGCCGTTGGCTGCATTAAATTAAAACGGTAATCAATATTTAATTGCCAAATAAATTAATAGACAAAAGTTGAGAAACTAGTTAATGGAAATATTTTCATGAGTCTGACCAGATGCAACTTAAAAAAAAACCCACTCAAATATATAATAATGAATTGATTTTAATGTAGAAGAAAATCTGAACATAAAACATACCAACTGTGAGATTTGCAAGCTGTGGGGGAAGATCAGTAGTCACCAGTCGATGCCGGAGGATCTGATTGAGTTGATGCAGTGTTGTTTGCTTCTCGCTTTTGGTTATGGGATCAGGAGGTATTATTTTATCCTTTGTAAAATGAAATAATTTAATTAATGCAGTGAAAAAAAACAAATGGAAAATTCTCAATGAGAACATGAGCAAAATCTATCACACAGGTGTGTGATAACATTCCTAACCAATACTTCTATGCCAAAAGCATAAGTCGATGTTGACAATTAAATGACAGGGGGGAGCAGGAGACTTTTCCTACAGACTGTTCTCCTGCTCTCAGTCGGCATGATATTCCATTAGTGTTTGTTGGGAGAACATAGGAACTTCACACACACCAATGTGGTTCCAGTGTGCTGCAATGATTAGAGAGATGTGTCCTGTTTAAAAAGGAGTCACATGCAGGGTCAACCTCATTATAAAGGGGTGAGAACAAGGTGGTTACACTATTCACTGACCTACAAACATGAAATTGCTGGAACAGTAGAAAGAAAGACTTTAACAGCTCCTAAAGCGAACATAATTTATATTTACAAATTGCCATTACATGAGCCGTTACACATGAAGATGATCATGTCAGAACAGGCTACTTTAAGAGGGCAGGCATGTCTGCATCACATGGAGCAAGAATGTGTATACCAAGCTCTCCACAACGAAACAGAACAAAAATGTGGCACTATCATCGGTGGGACCTTTGCACCACAAGTTGTGACACTGTTCTACTCTTTGTGCAAGAGTACAAGCAGAAGGTTTATGGAAGATCCATGAAATGATCCACAGACCTTTTTGTATTTGTAGAAAATAGTATCCAAATTAACCAGTTTGGATATAGTTTCCAACTCATTTGCTAGGGGACTGTAAGAAATAGAAACAGCCCAAGATTGGAAGTGATTAAGGAAAAGGAACAGGACTCAAAATGTTAGCCACACATCTTACCAAGTAGGACATAAAAATGGATGGTAACCTAAGCTATGCAGCCTTCAAGTGGGAGTCTCTTCCTAGTACCTTGAAATGTATTGGATATACGATCTATAACAGTGTTAATCCTGGCACTACATAGGTTGACTACCTTTTCTTTAATAGTAAGCAGTCATAACAGATTTTTTTAACTTACCAAAAGAGCAAAATATAAAATAAAACCCACAAATCACAATAGAAGTTTATTTTCCACCAGTCAAAAGAGAAGAATGCTTACCCTGATACAGGTCGGCAACCGTGGGTAGGATCCTGTTGTTAACACATCAATAGCATATGTAATTGCAAAACTAGGAAGACGAGCATGCACCAGGGCATCTCTGGCTAAAGATGCAAGTCGATCAGCGGTATCCACAAACAATATGGTTTGTTGATCAAGAAAGTTTGATATCATCTACAAAATAAAATACATACATTTAAAACTAAACATAATTCACAAATCATAACAAATTGTACCTCTCTGTTACATAGGACTAGCAGTGTTACTCACTGAAGTGTGAAATGTGGACAACTTAACTGGAATTCAATTGATTTTCAACTTCTATGCTACAACGGCTAACTGAAAAACCTCTCAGCTATCTTTTCAGTTTGGCTACGATCACCTAAATGTTGAGATTCTCCTTGAATTATTAAAAATTAAACTTTTTGTGAATACCTCTGTTAAAAAAAGTAATTTACTCCTGCTAGACAGGATAAGAATATGTAAGCTCACCAGCTGTCTTCCACAGTTCTTTTTAAAAGTTGCTGCAGACAATGGATTAATCCCATGGACAGAGTACTCTACTCTTTTTTTTGTATCAGTATATCTCATTGCATATCCTGTCTGTAAACCTACCTATGTCTGTTTTACTTAATTTGTAAAGTGCCGTATGAAAAAATGGTAAACAGATTTAAATATTTAGTTTGGTTTTCATAAAAAGAACCAGTCTGAATCTCTTAGGATTTCTGTGATGGTTGATGCAGCATAACGTCACACAACACTGATTTGTTTCCAGTGTTTTGATTAGTGGAGTGATACTGACTGGCTTAGAGGACCAGCCCACCGCTCTAAGCCAAAAGGCAGCGCCCATGCCCAGCGGCAATCTGCACTTACTGAAACTGAGATTCAGTTGCCAGATTCTGCCTGGGGGACATGCAGATCAGCATTGGAGGTACAATACCTTAAGGTAAGAGTGTGTGTCCAGGACCTCCAGACACCTTAACTTCCCGTTAAGGTTTTAAAACATTACAACATACATTGAATGAGAACGATTATGAACATGGAGTTGACTGAAAACCTTGCACACAAACATACCGCATCCTAGAGAGAAAGTGGCACCCCACAAATCTAAGAATGTAAATTTCACCCACAAAATGACGACTATATATTTTCTTATTTAATTTTTGTCCCCCATTATAGTCTCAAAAACGGCCAGTCCTTCAAGAAGAAAATAAAATCACACTTAGAAATCTTACCGCACATTTCTCTACTTTGCCTGCGTTGTTTGCCCATTTTACCAATGCAAGAAGACGGACAAAAAGCTGACGGGTACGGCTGGAAAACTGAACAATTTCAATCTTCCTGAAAACAAAAATATAAGTATTTAAAGCCTTTCAAACACCTATCACATGTGAAGATAAATTAATTTCTTACCAAGTACTCATTTTTAAACAATTCTGCCCCACCCTTTAAAGTAAACCAGTCATGCCAGGTTAAATATTTGCTCAAACAGCTACCATAGCGGCAAACAATTTATCTTTATGATAAATTTTATATTGGAGTTTAAAATTTCCACTTGCCACTAGCATTGGCAAGTGAGAATTAAGCCCTGCTGTGTAGAAATTCACCCAATCACTATGCCATGGACTCTCCAGGCTTGCAGATGCAACTAACTTAAAGGGACACTATAGGCACTCAAACAACTTCACCTTAAGGAAGCTGTTTTGTTGCATAGACCTTGTCCTTAGTCAATCCTCTGCCATTTAAGAGTTAAATCACTTTTGTTTATGCAGCCCTGGCCTAAACTTTCTGTAAAGAGTCATCTAATGTTTACACTTCCTTTATTGCAAATTACGTTTAATTTAGGGCTGCATAAACTGAAACAAAAGTGATATAACTCCTAAATGGCATAGAATTGAGCAGTGAGACTGCAGGGACATTATCTATACACCAAAACTGCTTCAATAACCTAAAGTTATTTTGGCGATTCTAATGTCCCTTTAATGTCTAGTTAGCAACGTAGGAGTTGATATTTTAAACCCTAAATTATATATTTAATTGCTTTTCAAGGCTGTAGGTGTTACTTACCTGTACCTCTCACTGCTGCATCACCATTATCAGAAGATCAATTGGTGTTACAAATGAATGGGGGTGGATGATAGATATGACATTTCACCCACACACACAAGGAAATAAAATACTTCTCAAAAAAGATAATTTAGAAAGAATCAAAACAATCCAAGAACTAGTATTTTTTTTAAATAAAACGAATTAGCAGTGCTTCTATGCATGCAAATATTAATGCACTCTAATAGCTGCAAAGGTAAATTTTATATGACAATTTTCCAGTGCACAAAAAAACCCCCACACCTATTAGGGCACCGTTAAGCTGACA
Source organism: Pelobates cultripes (assembly GCA_933207985.1). Classification (NCBI taxonomy): domain Eukaryota; kingdom Metazoa; phylum Chordata; class Amphibia; order Anura; family Pelobatidae; genus Pelobates; species Pelobates cultripes. The sequence continues at coordinate 82,444,511 of OW240912.1, read as the reverse complement.
CTCCAGACCACTAAAGCACTTTAGCTTGCTGAAGTATTTTTTGTTTCAGGAGTGTTTACGCATTTTCTCTCTATTTTACAAAAAGTACAATTTCAATAGAAAATGACACTTTTATGAATTAACCTGGTCAGACAACCAGTCATGTTACTTCCTGATTGTTTAGCTCACTGGAGCTAAACTCAAGATACAGTCAATGGCTCAGACCACCTGCCTTGGAGAGACTTCTCATTAAGCTGCTTTGGAATCCGTGACTGGACAGCCACAAAAGGTTTGGGCTGGGTTAGAAAGGGAGGACTTTTTGGTTCAAATGTTGTTTTTGGGCAGTTGAGTGTTCCTTTAACCAACAGTTGTGAGGCAATAAATTGTGCCGTTTATAAGTGTGCCTACATGTTAAAAATTGGAATTGTTTTCATTTATGTTTTAAATGACTCCCAATTAACTAAACTATGGTGTTAGTATGGCTTACAGTATTGGATAATTTTAAATTTTTATTAGGGACACAACACCATTATTGAACTCAATGTTATTCGATGGATTACCATGAAATAAAAATGTCAGATAAATTCATATAGTATAGAAGCAAACCAGATATTGTAAAATGAATATATTGTAAAGTTTTGTAGTGGGTGTTAAATGAATATCAAGGGATCTAATATAGTAATTGCAAGAAAACTCACCTTTCCATGTCAGTCTTCCTCGGGAGTCTAATTGGACACAAGATAAAAAAAAATTGTTATTCATGCTTTAATTCAAATTCACAAAGCTTATAGTTATATAAATATGTAAATTTAAATAGTCTTACAATAGCTACCAATTAACAAACAAATTGCATAAACACACACAACTAGACTACACTTTCCTACAAATGGATAAGAAGACCAAACTTCAGATGTATATATTTTCACTGTGCAACTGAAGCTATAAAATGAAATAGGGAGAGACTAAGAAAAAAAAAAAAAAAGCTCTTTGGAAGTTTGTGTAATGAGAATATACATGCTCAGCACAGTTCATTAAAGGAACCTGCCAAGTACCAAAACCACCAGTGCGCAGGAGAAGGTATAGTGCGAAGAGGTGCACTTCCATTGTAAGGAGTGAAGCCATTTTAAAATACAGTTGCAAGAAAAAGTATGTGAACCCTTTGGAATGCTATGGATTTCTGCACAAATTGGTCATAAAATGTGATCTGATCATCATCTAAGTCACAACAATAGACAATCACAGTCTGCTTAAACTAATAACACACAAAGAATGAAATGTTGCCATGTTTTTATTGAACACACCATGTAAACATTCACAGTGCAGGTGGAAAAAGTATGTGAACCCTTGGATGTAATAACTGGTTGAACCTTCTTTGGTAGCAATAACTTCAACCAAACATTTCCTGTAGTTGCAGATCAGACGTGCACAACGATCAGGAGTAATTCTTGACCATTCCTCTTTACAGAACTGTTTCAGTTCAGCAATATTCTTGGGACGTCCAGTGTGAATCGCTTTCTTGAGGTCATGCCACAGCATCTCAATCGTGTTGAGGTCAGGACTCTGACTGGGCCACTTTAGAAGGTGTATTTTCTTCTGTTTAAGCCATTATGTTGTTGATTTACTTCTATGATTTGGGTCATTGTCCTGTTGCAACACCCATCTTCTTTTGAGCTTCAGCTGGTAGACAGATGGCCTTAAGTTCATCTGCAAAATGTCTTGATAAACTTGGGAATTCATTTTTCCTTCGATGATAGCAATCCATCCAGGCCCTGACGCAGCTAAAAAAGCAGCCCCAAACCATGATGCCCCCACCACCATACTTCACAGTTGGGAAGAGGTTTTGATGTTGGTGTGCTGTGCCTTTTTTTCGCAACACAGTGTTGTGTGTTTCTTCCAAACAACTCAACTTTGGTTTCATCTGTCCACAGAATATCTTGCCAGTTCTGCTGTGGAACATCCAAGTGCTCTTGTGCAAACTGTAAACGTGCAGCAATGTTTTGTTTGGACAGCAGTGGCTTCCTCTGTGTTATCCTCCCATGAAGTCCATTCTTGTTTAGTGTTTTACGTATTGTAGATTTGCTAACAGGGATGTTAGCATTTGCCAGTGACTTTTGTAAGTCTGTAGCTGGCACTCTATGATTCTTCTTCACCTCATTGAGTAGTCTGCGCTGTGCTCTTGCAGTCATCTTTACAGGACAGCCACTCCTAGGGAGAGTAACAGCAGTGCTGAACTTTCTCCATTTATAGACAATTTGTCTTACCGTGGACTGATGAACAGCAAGGCTTTTGGAGATACTTTTATAACCCTTTCCAGCTTTATGCAAGTCAACAATTCTTAATCGTAGGTCTTCTGAGAGCTCTTTTGTGCAAGGCACCATTCACATCAGGCAATGCTTCTTGTGAAAAGCAAACCCAAAATTGGTGTGTGTCTTTTATAGGGCAAGGCAGCTGTAACCAACACCTCCAATCTCATCTCATTGATTGGACTCCAGTTGGCTGACATCTCACTCCAATTAGCTCTTGGAGATGTCATTAGACAAGGGGTTCACATACTTTTTCCACCTGCACTGTGAATGTTTACATGGTGTGTTCAATAAAAACATGGCAACATTTCATTCTTTGTGTGTTATTAGTTTAAGCAGACTGTGACTTATATGATCAGATCACATTTTATGACCAATTTGTGCAGTTATCTAGTTTACACTGAGCACTGCTCCAGGTCTCCACTAGTTCTTATAGTGAGTCACAAGCTCTCTATTAGAGTTAAACGTGGAGGTGCAGGGCTTAGCTCAACTGAGCTAATAAAAGCTCCTCTTTTGGAGATTGTGGCTCTCCATAGTAAGTATTGGGGGCGAGGAGTGGGGCGCAGCAGACCCAAGCTGAGAAGTCAAACATGTCCAGAATGGTTTGACTCCTTACAATGGAAATGGGGAAAAGAGGGGGAGATGCACCTGGGTACACCTGGCATTATAGCATCATAACCAGTACAGCAAAATGTAGTGTTTATGGTACTTGGAGAGTTCCTTTATGGAGGCGCTCAAAATACCAAAATCAATACAGCATATTTTAGTTACTAACGTGCATTTGATGTTTGGATACCATCACCATCATTTGTTAACCCATTTTGTCAAATAACAGTTACCCAAAGCCCATTCACACTGCTGTCACAAATGATCCACTTGCAATTACGCACACTGACATGCAAACCGACATCCTGCCCAAAGACACCTCTAAATACAGACACTGCACAAACAGAGCACAAAATATAGAAAATGGCTGTAGAAATACACCACACATACAAACCTGCTACAGCACATGCACACACTGACTTTACACATACACCTTGGCATCACAGACTCATTGACACTGTACACATGACACTATACATATTTATTAACCCACGCACTAAAATTCTACTCAAAAGCACTGAAATTATATACATGTACGCTCTGGCAATCACATTCACATTGAAACTTAGGCAATCACAACCGCACGGATATTCTACAAAAATACTCTCTGCCAATCTGACACATACACCCCGGCAATCAAACCCACTCTGAAATTCTACGCAAATACTTTATGGCAATCACCCCCCTCACTGACACTCCAGTAAACCACACATGCACTGATACTCCACAGACCTACACCCTATCAACTACTACATATGCTCTACGCAAACATTGACACACCACAGAAACATACCTCTGTAATTTAAATGCAACCTTACAAATCGCACGTTGAAAAGCCACACATTTATTCTTCTGGTATTCCAACTGTATGCACATTCACACTTAACACCTCAGACAAAAAGCTGTACATAAAATGTTCCTGGCTTTATAAGCAAAAAATAAATTAAGTAACTATGCTCTTACTAGATCTGCATTAAGTTGTATTACAGTAGTCATATCCATTTAAATGGGAAATATAGCCTATACAGAGGTGTTGCAATAAGGGACCCATGCAAATATGATCAGTCTCATTACAAAGTCTGTATAACTGCTGCACTTTCTCCATCCTCTGTACTGTGCAGTGAGTAAATTACCACTTTACAGAACTCCACATATATGTATGTATATATTTAAATTTCCCAGGTCCTCCCAGCAAGCAGCTCACACAGAGCCCAGAGCAGCATTCCCAGTGCTGGCAGACACACATTGCCATTCACTGTAGCTGCCAGTGTGGTGGTGTATGATGTGATCTAACCCCCCGGTTACCCCCAGCCCGGGTGTACTCACAGGTCGGCCAGTGTGGTGGTGTATGATGTGATCTAACCCCCCCGGTTACCCCCAGCCCGGGTGTACTCACAGGTCGGCCAGTGTGGTGGTGTATGATGTGATCTAACCCCCCCGGTTACCCCCAGCCCGGGTGTACTCACAGGTCGGCCAGTGTGGTGGTGTATGATGTGATCTAACCCCCCCGGTTACCCCCAGCTCGGGTGTACTCACAGGTCGGCCAGTGTGGTGGTGTATGATGTGATCTAACCCCCCCGTTGCCCTCCGGTTACCCCCCAGCCCTGGTGTACTCACAGGTCGGCCAGGACGTTGATCTCCTGGTAGGTTCTCTGCAGGAGGAATTCGATGAGAGCGCTCAGCCGGTAGCCATGGCTCGGGGACGTGGTGGCTACCACTGCCCCGGGGGGAGGGGGCTGGGGGGCAGATGTGGGACCCCCAGCCACCACCAGCTGACTGCTCTCCAGCTGCACGGGAGGCATGTCTGCCCGCTGCCGGACACCAATCTACCGGGGCAACCGTGCTCCGCCGGGGTGCATGCGGGGGACAATCAGGCGGGCGGCCAGCCGGGGAGCGGGTCACCACCACAGCCCGCCGGTACCGAGAATGGCTGCACACATCCAACAGGGGCGGCTCACTGCCCGGGGGCGAGGCACTCCGGTTCCGGTCCGGGCAGACCCACCGTGCCCTGCCAGGGGGCCTCCTCCGTCACACACCGGAAGGGAATGAGGCGAGCGGCGAAGGTTCCACCGGAAGTGGTACGCTGGGAGCGCGCATGCGCTGCAGGGAGTCGGCGTGCGTCTCTGCTCATTCCTGATTGGAGGCAGAACGTTGGCTGCGGGAGGGAATCCCAGTCAGTGCTGTCTGTGCTCTCCGAGCGCTGTTTACGGCAGTCAGTGTCGCAATGAAGATTAGCAACTGTGCAGTTTGTCATGCGTTCCAAGGCTAGCTCAGGATTCTGTTGTGGAATCTTACCTGTAACATCTTCATTCCTTACATGTGGGGGTGTCACACTGTAATACACATGTGGTGTTAGTTACCCAAAACTATCACTTTCTAATGCTGTGTACCAGTGAGCCACAAATCATGTGCCAGGATCCACCTTTTGGGTCGCCAGGCTAGTCCACTGTGTCCTCTATGGGTGGAACAACCACATCATTCGCTATCTCCATGCACTTGTTTGCTAGAAGTTGTTTACTGTAGTGGCCCAGACATCTCAACATTTGACACTGGAAAAACTGTATAAGGTGTGCAATATGTCTGAGTGTTAAAGTATTACTGTATACTGTAATACTGCACTTACTGGGATATTGCAGCTAGTTCTAACTCCATCTCCAGCATCTTTTATAAGCCAGCATAGAACAAAAGATCTGGAATTGCTAGTGTTGCTTACTGTGGTTCCGTGCCTGGCATGGCTCAGCAAGCGGCAAACCTCTTTTTTAGTTGTTCTGGTAGTATCACTAGAAAATCAGTTTGCATCACTAACTAGGTGGGAGAATTCTCCAGTCAACTACAGCAAGTATACATCATTGCAAAAAAAAAAGTAGAAAGAATCCCAAGCACGCAAGAAAACGTTGTTTGCATATAAAACGTATTTTATTCATATAGAGGATATATATAAATTGTACAGAAAAAGTGCTGATAGCGGTACAGGTATGTAAATAACCAGCTAAGAAATAACCACTATATGTGCATAATAAAGTGCTCAAGAAATAAATAATAAACCAGGTATGCTAACCCAAAGAGCAGGAGACCACAGAACCCCGACGTTTCGGCAACTAAGCCTTCCTGCCCCTGAAATGGAGTCATACGCAAGTGGGGTCTGCATTCAGTCGATCTTATGGCTACAGTAATAAACCACCAGGTTCCAGCATTTTATTCAAGATAATTTCATCCTCTTTCAAGCGGGATAAATGCCCTGTTTATGTAGTAGGTGTTTCCCCTAGGCTATGTGTTTCCTGCAATTTCACTAATTTGGCATATTCTCAAGATCAGGAAGGAACAAGTGGAGGTAATTCCAATCATACCCTTCTGGCCAAGAAGGCCTTGATTTCCTCTGCTTCTACACTTGTCAACAGATGTTTCTTGGAAACTACTGCTCAGCAAGTTTTTACCATCTCAATGTCCCTTATTTCATCAGGATCTAGGCAGATTGCTTTTGATTACGTGAAGGCTAAGAGGCAGTCTTTAAGGAACTCAAGTCTATCAGAAGCTGTAGTAATCACCCTTCTTCAAGCACATTAAAAAATCAATCAAGACATTTTCAGGTTCTATCTCCATCTAGTTCAGAGATTTTGGAGTTTCTCCATATAGGTCAAATCGGTGTTAAGTTTATGTATATTTAATCTTAAGATCTAAGTATTATCTGCCCTTATAGAGAATCATTGAGCCTTGGAACCTGTGGTGGTTCATTTTATGACTGCAGTTATGAAAGTTAGACCTTCATTACAGGTTTCGTTGCCTCATTGGGATTTACGGTTAGTCCTCAAATCTTTGTTTTCATCATTTACTATCTTATTAGTTGCTTTAAAATCGTCTAGATACATTTTCGAGTTATATTCCTGATATTGTTTATGTCATATTGCTTATATTGTTTAAGCCAATACACAATCTTTCATCTAGATAAAGTGATCCTTCATACTGCGTCTGAATTTCAACCTAAAGTTGTCTCCAATTTCCACTTCAATCAGGAAATTGTTTTACCTACATTTTATAAAGAATCACAAACAGAAGTTCATGCCTTATGGCATAATCTTGACGTAGTCAGATGTCTCTCTGTCTACTTGGAGTGCACTAAAGGATAAAGAAAGTCGTCCAACCTCTTTGTCATTCCCAGTGATGCACGGAAAGGACATATGGCTTCAAAATGCACTCTGAGCAGGTGGGTTGTGACAGCAATAATTAAATCCCATGAGGCCCAGAAGGTACAATTTCCTATGGAATAAAGGTGCATTCGACAAGGTCTCTCTCATGCTCATGGGCAGCTGCAGCACAAATTCCAGTTGAGAGTATTTGCAGAGCAGCAACTTGGTCATCTGCAAATACATTTGTGAAGGATTATGGCGTCGATGTCAGATCAGCAAAAAGTTCTGGTCTTCGAGTTCTAAACTCATTTATGAAATTTTATATTGTATTTGTACTTTGTGTGTGTGTACTTTTTTTTTCTTCCCTCCCTTTTTTGATTATTAGCTTGGGTATTACCAATGTGTGAAGCTGCCATGGCTTGAACAGAAATAAGGAAAATGTATTTATACTTACAGTAATTTTTTTTTTCTGGAGAAATCTGTGGCAGCAGCAGGTCCAACATATGTAATTTTGTCATATTTAAACTTTAAAATAGTATTGTATTCAGTTTTGTCTTCTCCATAGGACACATGGAAGAACCTTTAAATGGAAGACTATTTTCCATGCACAATAAAAATATATGGAGATTATGGTTTTTTTTTTTATTTGGTTTACTGCTCAGTCAAATGGAATGTTTTTTCTGCTTAACAGACTATTTGTTTTCAAGGACTGTGTTGAAATGCTTGAGGCCTGCTATTAGGTAAGAGGGAAGTGAAAAGCAGAGTTGTAAGATCACGTCAATGTAAAGTGTCAGTGTGGTGTGCATGTGACTGTCTCTGTCATGAGGCAGGTATATATTCGTGCTGTTGTGTCCTAACTGAACTGAAGATCTAAAATGGAAGTTGAAGGGAGTATGTTATTAGCAGGCAGAAATATCTCTTTAGGAATGTTAACTTTTGTTACTAAAGAATAAGTTGTTTTTCAGAAAATGCTACATGAATACAATTGTTAATTGTACCAGGAACAAAGATCTTGACCTGAATATACTAATCAGTGGCGGAACATAGGTAGAGAGGGCCATGGTGCAAGAAATTTATTTGGGCTCCCTCTAGCACAAGGATGGCTAAAAGGTAGATCCTTAACTATAGTGCAACACCCACAATGCTTTCACAGCTGGAGATCTACCATTTCTTTGCAGGGTTTCCTTGCAGGGTCGTATTTGTGAGAAGTGTGTTGAATGTAAGCGTGTTTTTGAATATTGTAGTGTATTTGTATGTATTGTTACCATTTGAATGTAATGGTGTGTTTGTATGTAGTGTTGGCATTTGCATGCAGTTGTGCATTTGTGTGTTGTATTGGTGTTTATTTCTGTGTATAGTTGACATTTAAATAATGGGGTGTCTTTGTGTATTGTGTTGGTCTTTGAATGCCTGGATGCATATACACATACACTGCCACACACATACTGACACAGATACACACACAGACACATTCACATACTGACACAGATGCACATACACATTGAGATATACACAGATACACACATACTAACATAGATAAACATGCACACTGACTCACACATATATACACACCCATACTGACGCAGATACGCACATCCTGACAAACAGATACACACATACTGACACAGATACACATATAGATACACACTGACAGATACATACACTTAGTGGCCCACACATCAACACAACACACACACACTGACCCATACACCCACACTGTGACCCACACACGCAGTGACCCATACACACAAAACACAGTGACCCACACACCCAAAACACACACATAACCCACAAACACAACACATACATATAGTGACACACACATAGTGATCCATAAACACTGACTCAGGCAGTCCCACCATCAGTGTAGGATTGTGCACTCTGGTCAGTTAGTCCCCTTCTCTCTATCTTCAGCTCCTGGTCCTTGTGTCTGCAAGGAGTAGCGGGCACTTGCAACATTACTAGGCATGTTTGGTGTCTTGCGGTCAGGCTGTGCTATCCGCAGAGCTTCGGTAAAGCTCCAGGATGTTTGTTGCTATGTGCCAGGAAGCTCTGCGGAGAAGGTGCACTCATGGTCAGCTACACTGACCAGAGTTACCTAGTCAGAGAACCATGAGATCGAGAGCTGCATTTTAATCCATAAAACATGTACACAATTAACTAATTCAGTACTGCCACATAAAATAGATTACTCAATATGAACCCCCATATTAGTATAACGGAGGTTTAAAACCTCCCTCATGCACCCGTCTACCAGGCCGCAGCTAGGGGCTTGTCTACTAAACAGTAAGCACCCTTTGGCTGTGCTTTGTCATAAAAGACTGGCAACAGGATGTTTGTTGCTATGTGCCAGGAAGCTCTGCGGAGAAGGTGCACTCATGGTCAGCTACACTGACCAGAGTTACCTAGTCAGAGAACCATGAGATCGAGAGCTGCATTTTAATCCATAAAACATGTACACAATTAACTAATTCAGTACTGCCACATAAAATAGATTACTCAATATGAACCCCCATATTAGTATAACGGAGGTTTAAAACCTCCCTCATGCACCCGTCTACCAGGCCGCAGCTAGGGGCTTGTCTACTAAACAGTAAGCACCCTTTGGCTGTGCTTTGTCATAAAAGACTGGCAACATGGGGATAATACAAAAGGAAGTTCCTGGCACAGCCCCCACTTGTCCCCACTGTGGACAATTAATTTAAAAAAAAAGTGGGGGTGGCATATTGTTCCCTCAGTGCCCCTGTTGTGGGGCTATTGGGTAACTGCACACACAAGGGCAATGTTTTGACCCACAAAAGGGTCTTTGTCAAGCCCACCGCCCCTCTGTAGCCCTTGTGGACACTGTTACCCAATAAACTGTAGTCCTGATCAGTGAAAAATAATTGTTGGTGTGCTAGACCCTTTTCTTATGTTTTGTACTTCTGGTTAATTCTGCACACTTTGTCTGAAGAAAAAGTTTTTCTCCTTTTCTCGATGACCTGTTAGTGTGTGCTGGCTTTTCTGTTTTGTGTTATAATACTAGACATATTACAGTCTATGGTTGTTTGTGTCTTAATATAGATTTTACATATACTCAGTATGCTATTAGAACTAATGTGTTATGTCATCCATTCAGTATAATTTATGTAGAACTGAAGCTTGGAGACAGGAACAATGCTCCTCTCATCTTCAGCCTCCTTCTCATATCCACATCAGACCTTCAGCAACATCCACACACAGAATATCGTTCTCCCACTCCCTTCCTGGCTGCACACCAGGAGGCATAGGAGATTTCATATGAAAAGAAGGTAAATGGCAGATTATAACAGGAAATGAAAGATGAATAAAAGAAAAGAAAAATAAACAGCTTGAGGTCTGAGAGAAACATATGGTCTTACACTCACATTTGTCAATTTATGTAAAACCAATTTATAGTATAAAATCTATGTATTATGTTGATATACATGCTTCTGCTTTCAAAGTTCTATTTAATGTGAGAATATTGATACATTATGAATATATATATTTGTCATAAGCAACTTTTTCACTAGATGTCACTCTTGTATATAGTTGTGGAATTTAGTATCACAATGTTCTATCACAAGATATCCAATCTGCTTTCTACATCTGCGAAACACAACCACCCCAAATTTCTACTAAGACTACTTGGCTCTCGGTGTATCTTGGGGGGATTGAAGACCCCGACATGCCTAATTTTTACATAGCATCATCACTGGCTGAATTTCTGTCTCGTTCTTTGGTCAATAACACTCATCCCTGGGCAGCTACAGAAAATGCATACATATACTAATTCTCTCTTGGGGGCTACCTTGTATTTTATACTGGCACATCCTACGGTTATGGAATTGCGTCATAACATTCAAGGTCCGCATTGTGTTCCCCTTTCTACTTTAAAATTGTTCATACAAGACCTAGATATTACTCCATGGTCATCTAATCACTTAATGGATTCTACAGGCCTACGTCCTTTTGATGAGCTAGCAAAAAAACTCTCACAAAGAGAAGGGCTTACATACACATATTTTAAGCATATTCTAGCTTTTCTATATAACTCCCCTTAATATGCCTATACTATCAAACTTTTAAAAAATGATTTTTTTTTTGGAAACCTTTATTGATCTGCAATATTTGGTTAAATGGGAGGAGGATCTCAACAAATCAGTTTCCCTGTTTGAATGAGAACAAGCAGCCTCATTAATTAAAATTGCTTCCAATTATCTTAATCAATGGGAGTCCCAAAAGAGGCTTCTTTTGCGATGGTACCTCATACCGAAAAGACTTTCACACTTTCATTTATCCACACTCATCAGGTCTTTCTTAAAAATGCCACTTGTCCCAGTGTACCCAATTTTTTATTTTTTCTTGACCTCTCTTGAAAACCTGCTGGATGGCCATTAATGAGCTAATTACTGGCCTACGTGTATATCTCACTCACACGTACCTGACATATTTCTTTTAGACATGCTAACTCCTTCTGTTGATGGGTTAGCCTAGAAATGGTTTTACACATTCTCATAGCCTCCAAGATGGCTTGAGCTATGCTTTGGAAGTCTGCAAATCCTTCAACTTTGCAAGTGATAATTGACCCCCTTAATACCACCAAATGAGACAGGAATAGGTCTTTGAGCACCTATTAAACATTTTTAAAAACCTGGCAACACTGGAAAGAAGAGCCATCCAAAACAGGAGTGTGGACATATGCCCTTGGTCCAACTAACTTTCTTCTTCTCTGCTTTTCTCCTTTGTCGTTCTTGTTCTTTTTATTTTCCTCTCTTGCTCCTCTTTGTTCACCTTTTTATTCTATTTCTGGCCCCATAATGTTGTGCAGGCCTCAGCACTTGCACAAGTTGCAGTAATTGTTATGTTAACAATTTAACCATAACCTTTTGTGCAGCAAGTCTCATCCGCTAACAGAAACATTGTAGCATGAATGGTCTGACATTCTATAACCACGGTTCTAGTATACTGCTCAAATCGTTAAAGGTTTTGCAAAAAATCTAAATAAATATATTGCACAATGCTGCACCATGCGCTTGCCTCTTTCATCACGCCCCCTGATTCCAGAAAAGGCAAAAATACTTGCTTATCAAGAGTATGTAGCCACTGACAAACCTACATGTGACCTACAGTTGCTTCTAGTGCGGTGGCCCAGTGATGCAGAGGAAGGTAGTTTATCGTTACCCAAACTGGTCCCCCTTGGCCGCTGTTATATTCTTTCGCAAGGTCCTCTTCAGCTGTATCTGCCCGTAGTCACATGTGCAAGAGTACAAAAATGATGAGTATGGAAGATCACACGGGATCCTCTGTAGCCAGAGCCTTTTTACCCTTACCCATCACTAATGGACTTGAAATAAATAGTGCTGCTTTTTGTCAGGCATAAGTAACATACAAAACACAAAGTACTTTGTGTTATGATATCTTTCGACTGGGTTGAAATTTCAGTAAAACTCTAACACAGTTTGTATGAGCAGTTCATAAACATTTTCGTTTTAGGAAATTATTGCTTTTTGGGGGTTGGGATTGTGGCACAGCTGCTTTAATGAGGGAGGTACAAACCTAACAAATACATCACTGTGGTATTGCTAGCCAGGGTGTCCCTCTAAGTAACTATAGACAATTTTTACTTTTGCTTGAAGAAACTATTAACTCCTTAAGGACGATGGGTGTGACTTGTTTATGACCAAGGCATTTTAGGCACTTTTGCTATGCATTCATTCTACCACAATTTCTCCTTTCCTGTTTAAGAGCACCCATATATTGTATATCATTTTAAAAGGATAAATAGGGCTTTTTTTGATACCCTAATTCTAGTCATAAATCCACATTAAATGCATATAAAATATTATTTGAAAAAAATCTTAGTTTTGCAAGGTGAAACATAAGACAAATGACTCTAAATAAATTCACTAACTATCCCCAATTATTAAATATGTCCCAATATGTCTAATATTATTTCAATTTTATGGCAAGACAGGAGGCTTCATATTTGCTTAATCTTTCTTTACTGAACCTCCCAGCAGCAAAGAAATAGTTAACAGTAGTGTAAACAATTCAACCAATCAGAGTGTATCAGTATTATATCACATTATGAAGCTCCTCCCAATTCCTCTTTCTTTGCTGCTTGCCTCCCAGGTGAGTCTGTTCCAATTATATGGCCATAGCTTTATGCCTTTAATACTAATTTTGATTACCTTCCTATCTACCTTTTATATTATTTGACCGGGTCAAAGCACTAGTAGTGACAATAGTCATTGTCACCCCGTTATGGAGAGCCCAAACCTGGTTCCCGACCTTATTAGAAATGTCAATGAATTTCCCAATCCTATTACCCCGATTCCCTGACATCCTCAAGAATCCAGCAGGGCATTGTCACCCTCTCGCCCTTCAAGGACGGCTCCAACTTGTAGCCTGGACCGTTTCAGGGGATCCTGGAATGTCTCAGGACTTTCGGAAACGGCTTAGGCGCTCCTATGGGACTCCTGAGCCCCAGGCACTAGACGAGCTTACCTCGCTGCATGGGTCAGCTGGTGTCTGGAAAGGGACACCGATCCCTTTTCAGCTCCTTTGACGATAATCCTTAATTTCCTGTCTACCTTATTCGATCAAGGCAAGTCCTATAGATCGATTAATGTCTTTAGATCAGCCATATCCGCGGCTCACAATCCTGTTGACAATGCTTCAATAGGAAAACACCCCTCAGTTACGTGGGATCAGGCTAGTCAGACCCCCTCTGACTAAATACTCCAATTTCAGGGATGTCGCTCAGGTTTTTTCCCTCTTAGAATCTTGGCCCTCTAATGAGAACCTGACGTTACGTCAACTCTCTGCCAAACTAGCCCTACTCCTATGTCTAGTATCCTTCCGTAGGGTCTCCGACATTAGAGCATTCGATTTCCACGCTATAGTTTTCTCGCCGGAAGGCGTTACATTTCGCATCACTAGGCGAACTAAGACTAACTCTACCACTGTATTCTACCCCTATTTTCCCAATAGACAGTCACTCTGTGTGGTGCTCTGCTTAAGGCACTATATAGCTGCCACAACCGCTCTACGTTCCCCTATAGGACCTCTTCTCGTGTCCTATGTCAAACCACACAAACCAGTGTCCGCTCCCACAGTTGCACGGTGGATCAGATGGATACTAACCCAAGCTAGCATCGACCCCTCCTTTGGTGCGCACTCAGTCAGAGGAGCAGCCGCATCATCAGCCTTTCGTGCAGGTAGCTCTCTCTCAGACATCTTATCGTCGGCAGACTGGTCCAGGGAATCCACCTTTTGGACATTCTATTTCAAACCTAGACCACACGCTGCATCTTCCATTATACAGGAGCGTTAAAACAGCAAATATGAAGCCTCCTGTCTTGCCATAAAATTAGGGATTATTCTAGCCCTAGTGACTGAATAATCTAAATTTTATTAACGACAGGAGGCGAATATTTTCCCACCCTTGTCGCCTGTACCAGGTCGACCCACCCTGAGGTAAGTTACTATCTCCTCCTACTCGAGATGTCTCACACACATTCACTCTTTATCTGTCAGCTGTCAGGTTTACATTTCATTACTCTAAGCGGTAATTTCATATACCTCACATCATTTCCATGAAGTACATTGAAACTATCTGTCACTCCCTACTATACGTGCTTTAAACTTGCACTCACCTAGTATGAGAACCTATACTCTCATGATTTTCTCTTTTTTCTCCTTTAGTGTGAAGAATCTTAATGCTTACTTGTAACATATGGATTCATCATCCCATTCAAGGTTTACATGGTTGACTACATCAGAACCACGACTTAGTCCACAGTTCCAGTTTCCAGCTTCAGTTCCAGTTTACATGGTTGATACTCAATACTGTCGGCTACAGCAAGAAAGAGGAATTGGGAGGAGCTTCATAATGTGATATAATACTGATATACACTCTGGTTGAATTGTTTACACTACTGTTAACTATTTCTTTGCTGCTGGGAGGTTCAGTAAAGAAAGATTAAGCAAATATTCGCCTCCTGTCGTTAATAAAATTTAGATTATTCAGTCACTAGGGCTAGAATAATCCCTAATTGATGTTAAGAAGCTATAAAACAAATATTGCAAGGGGTGATTTACGGTTTTAAATTTAAACCTTTGCAAATTTGAAATGCTGAAACTGCTAGAATATTAATCATAGAATCCAAAATTACTTCACACAAATGTATGTTTGTAGAAAGTACATCCTCAGTCTATTTAATTTAGAGCATTTCAACACTTTTCATTTAACTATTTTATCATCAACCTCAAATCTATTGGTTATAATCAAATATTTTGTGTTTTTTAATGTTATTTTATTTTAATGGAGAATTCACTACTTGTGTCCCACTACTGTGAAAATAACATACTTGTATTCTGCTACTGTTCTTGAGTACAGTGATATCACACATGTATATCTTTGCCCCTAATCCAATCCCTGAATTCTACCTCTAATCCACCACAAATTATGCCCCTAATCCAACCCACTATTGTACCCATAATCCAACCTCTAATCCAGACACAGCACATCTGCAGTGATTTAAAAAGATTTAAAAGGCTTTGTGCTGCACACAGTTCATTTATCAGTTCTAGGCTCCCTTGTACCAGCATAGATTTAGCCCTGCTGGTACTTTTAACGCATGTTGTTTTAAGCCGTTACCAGATATTAAAACCCTGCACTGCATGGTGACATAGATTGTTATGTGGTCTTTAAGTGGTGAAAGAATGCTTGTCTAGGAGAAGTTAATGGGACAAGTAGTTTGTCCCATAGCATCATCATACAGGATAAGTGGAATTCTTTAAAGAGATAAAAAGACTGCTATGAGTTTACATGCATTTGCAGTGCCGAAGTTCTGTCTTTCAGAGAGAGTTCATTTCAACATTTGCATGTAGTGTGTCCATGCCTCCTCTCTCACAATTTATATTTCTGGAGCAGATTTTTTTTTTTTTTTTTACTTGGCCAAGGCAACTCACTGATTGTACCTCTGCCAAGCTTGCTTCCAAGAAGCAACAGGAGAAAACCTGGAACGCTTCCGCCCCAGTCGCCACAGCGTGAATGGGGTCTTTCTGGAGCTTTTTCACAATGGCTCAGGATACAGTGATATAAGCTGTATAGTAGTCTCACCCAAACACTAGTTGAGACTTAGTGAAGGGTGAATAAGAACTGACTTAATTGAACACAACACAGGTATTTTATAGGCACGTTCCCCACAGGAGATCATCAGTTAAAGCAATGTAAATCCTCACCCAGGACATAATTAGTTTAAGTCACCATTATTTAATTACCTGCTGGACACTAAGAAGTGTTGCACAATAAAAGTTTCACAATCACACAATTAATTTCCATTCTGTTCTACATTAGTGTGAATGCATTGCTGTGTTTACATGGCAGGACTTGGACTTATTAACAGATCTATCACTTATATTATAAACTGTGGGGGTAAAAAGTGTAGTGGCTGTCAGAATTTATCCCTTTCGGAGATGGTTTAATCTTCTGTATAAAAAATAAAATCTTCTGGCCTTTCTGTTCTACGTTTAAACATTATGTCTGTCTGGGCCTTTCCCTATTTGTAATCTTTTAAAATTGCATGAGAGAGGAACCATTCCGTTGGTTCTATATTGACTGCTTATGTAAAGCTGTAAAGGGAGCAGACCTCCTTTGTATGAAGAATTACAAGAATAAACAGATGGTGCAGTGAGGACAAAGATATATATAATTCATATGAATGCTGTCACTCCAATAAACACTCCCACAAGAATCTTCCCAAAAAATAACAAAGACACAGAAGACACCAGTATATAATTAGTACATACCAAAATAGTATCTATTTAAAAGTGAGGTCATAATAAAAAAGAAAGAAAAACAGGCAGAAAGATCATAACACCAAAAATATATTAAAAAATGCACTCACAAAAAGTCATGCACGTATAATGTGCAAACTGGGCTTTGTGCATGTTGGCCAAATAGTCCCATCGTTAAGTCTGCCAATAATTGAGAAGAATTCTGGGGATCGATGGTCACGACTCCATAGGCTCAGGCCGGGCTGAATATAGAATTTGCTCAACGCATTTTGTCCTTTTTATCATCCAGACTTCCTCAGGAAAAAACATCTTTCCTTTTAACCTCTTTCTTTTCTATCATGAAAATCATCGCAGGCAGAGATACAGCAGTTAAATAGTTCACCACCCAGTGGCACTGCAGCCACTCTGGGAACCCAGAGTATTTGTGTGCAGTGTTTGTGCATTTGATTGTAACCATGTTTTTGTATAGAGTATATGTGTGCATGTAGGGTTGTAATTGTATGTACTGTTATACAATTGCAGTGGTGTATTTGTTTGTAGAGTTTGTGTTTGAATGCATGGGTATATTTGTATGTAGTGTTGGCTTTTGAATGCAGGTGCGCTTTTGTGTGTAGTGTTGGTGTTCGATCGAAAGGGTGTTTGTATATAACTTTTGTGTTTCAATACAGAGGTGTAATTATATGTAATGTTGGCTTTTAAATGCGGATGTACATTTGTGTGTAGTATTGGTGTTAGAGTGACTAAGGCTGATGGGAGCGAGTGTGGGATCTGCTGCAGCTACCTGCAGCCTCTCTCTCCCCCCAGCTGCCAGTCTGCGGTGCTTCCTTCCTCCCGTGCACCACTCTCTAACTGGGAGGAAGTGAACGGATGTCACTTTCTCCAAACCTGCTGACACTACAGGGTTAAGCAATACAGCTATAATACTCATTGGGTGGCCCTAAGTCCATGGGCCCCGAAAAGTGTGTGGGCCCCGGTGTAGACGCATTGGAAGCCGAATTGGCTGCACCAGCGGTAGTTCCGCCACTGGTTTCTGGATGTTGTCTAGCATGTAGGGAGTCCAATAGTGCAAAACGACATATAACATCTGTAAAATATCAGGATAATAAAGATTTCAAAACCCAAGTTCAACTCACTTATTTTTCGAAATTTTTTATTTACATCTTAAAATGCCCTTGTGGCCTAATTTATGTTGAGAGAACCACTAGATGTTTGCACACTAGAATTTCAGAACATCTTAGAAACATTAAAAAGTGTGGGGAAATACATAGGGTCTCATTTTAAACTTTGTCACACTCAAAATCCTCTAGGCCTGTTCTTTTATGCAATAAAATTAGTTCAAAAAGATTGGAGAGGGACAGATTTAATAAAAGAATAGGAGAAGAAGAAATGAAATGTATCTTTAATATTAATACACTAATACCTAATGGATTGAATCAAGATTTTGAGCTGTGCCATTTTTAAACAAAAAAATGTTTTGTTTACACACTTATGTTTTAATTACTAGAGAGTAATATTATTAAAATGCATTTTTAAAGATGATTCTACATTTATTAACAATATTAATAATATTTTTATTAATGGCCAGAGATTAATATTATCAAAAGGATTTTTTTTTTTTTTAAAGAATTGCAATATTTTTTCAGTGGCCATCTATTTTTTAGATTGTACCCTCTAATCTAAATCTGTAAAATTTTAGGCACTTTACTCACCTATTTCCAGATTTTTTTTTTGCATGTTTTCTATTAATACTCTCTTGGCATATTTTAATTATGTAGTAAAACCCTGCCTTTGTTCCAGTGAAACAATCATCTGTATATGTTCTTAATATATTCTGCCACATAAAAGTTTATCTGTGTATGATTTTTAGATGTATAGATGTTCAATCGAATAGCATATGCTTGTGTGAATATGATTTTAAGTAGTTTTTATATAGGTTTTTATGTATTTTACACAACTGTAGTGCCCGAACCTGGTGTAACGCACTAGCATTCCAAATATTACTTTTTTTTAATGTAAATATTGTATCGTGATGCAGTAAAACATGTGCAAGAAGGAGAATGTTCACAACATGTATTCACGTCATGACGCGAGGAAGCAACAGGTGGAACGCTTGATGCGATCTACAAGACGTAAAACCAGGGGATTTCAATTCAGATGGTTTAAAAAACACTGCAGCAGCTAAGAATATCGCCATTAACCAACTGATAAAGCCATAATTCGACGAAACGCGTCTTCTTGGACTTTGTTGCCAATATTTATATGGACTTTGTTTCTTTGTGTTACTTTACCTTATTTTAGTTTTTTCTAATAAGTTTGTTATTTTTCCATTGAACCGTCTACCTCTTCATTCACAGGATATTGCTCCAACCACCACTATCCAGACTGATTGAAGCAGGGTTTGGATCTCCTAAAAGATCCTAAGGCAAATAACACTAGAGCCAGGTGACATTGTGACTCTCTCTTTGTGAGTGTAGCTCAATTACATGATATAGATCTGTCGTCTATCTTTACAGAATTACGGTATATACAAAAAGGAGACAGGAAAGTATATGTATTTATTTTAGCTCCACACTGTGTATATTTTTTTTAGTTATCAGTAAGGATGTGTGTTAAGAGGATTTCCCACAAGTGTGTTGAGTTCTATACCACTGTATTGCTGCATTATTTGATGTATTAGTGTTTGCTCTTTGACATAGGCGTGCACAGCCTATTGCATTAGGGTGTGCACCCTAAAGCACAAGCACACGCCGCATATATATATATATATATATATATATACACACACACACACACACATACACTGCTGTGTGTGTGTGCTGTGTGAGCCTGCTGTTAGTGTGATGTGTGTGTGAGGGTGCTGGTAGTGTACTATGTGGGTGAGGGTGTTTGTGTGCGCACTTGTGAGGGTGCTGTTAATGTACTGTGTGTGAGGGTGCTGTTTGTGTGTGTGAGGGTGCTGTTAATGTACTGTGTGTGAGGGTGCAGTTTGTGTGTGAGGGTACTGGTAGTGTTCTGTGTGTGTGTTTGTTAGGGTCCTGTTTGTGTTTAAAAGAGGTTACTGTTAGTGTGCTGTGTGTGTGTGAGGGTGCTGTTTGTGTAATGTTTGTGAGAGTGCTGTTTGTGAGGGTGCTGTGTGTGTTGGTGCTGTATGTGTGTTGGTGCTGTGTATGTCTGTGGGTGCTGTATGTGTGTGGGTGCTTTATGTGTGTAGGTGCTGTGTATGTCTGTGGGTGCTGTGTATGTCTGTGGGTGCTGTATGTGTGTAGGTGCTGTGTATGTGTGTTGTGTGCTGTATGTGTGTGGGTGCTGTATGTGTGTAGGTGCTGTGTATGTCTGTGGGTGCTGTATGTGTGTAGGTGCTGTGTATGTCTGTGGGTGCTGTATGTGTGTAGGTGCCGTGTATGTCTGTGGGTGCTGTATGTGTGTGGGTGCTGTGTATGTGTGTTGGTGCTGTATGTCTGTTGGTGCTGTGTATGCTGTGGGTGCTGTATGTGTGTTGGTGCTGTGTATGTCTGTGGGTGCTGTATGTGTGTTGGTGCTGTGTATGTCTGTGGGTGCTGTATGTGTGTTGGTGCTGTGTATGTGTGTGGGTGCTGTGTATGTCTGTGGGTGCTGTATGCGTGTTGGTGCTGTGTATGTGTGTGGGTGCTGTATGTGTATGGGTGCTGTATGTGTGTAGGTGCTGTGTATGTCTGTGGGTGCTGTATGTGTGTTGATGCTCTGTATGTCTGTGGGTGCTGTATGTGTGTAGGTACTGTGTATGTCTGTGGGTGTTGTATGTGTGTGGGTGATTGTGGGGGGTGGAGGTGGGGGTACATTACTTAATATCCCCCCTCCCTTCTTACATTATGTAGGGAGGGGGGATTCTTGTTCCTTGCTGCCTTCCCTGGTGGTCCAGTGGAGGTGGGGGCAAATTATTTAATATCCCCCCTCCCTTCTCACCTTATGTAGGGAGGGGGGATCCTTCCTTGCCGCCTTCCCTGGTGGTCCAGTGGTGAGTGAACTCTAGCCTGCAGGGCTAGAGTTCACTCTCGCGAGAGGAACCCGGCGGAGGTGCTGGCAATAGCTACCCGGGTCCTCTCCTGCCTCCCTCCCTGCATGTGGGTCGGTGGGGGGAGGCTTAGAGCAGAGCCGGCGCTCGGATAGCGCCGGGTCTGCATGAGCCAACAGGGGAGATCCTGAGATCTCCCCTGCCGGTCTCACTCCATAGGCGTGCTGCGGGGATTAGGGTGTGCCCAGGCACACCGTGCGCACGCCTATGCTCTTACACCTTGCTTAAACTGATTATTTATATACCAAGTCTAGATTAAATCTACATGTATTATATAATTGATCCAAATATTACTTCTCTTTTGAATAAAGTCTGGCTCATTGGTAATTACACACCAACTTTTATTTGAATACTTTTTGGTTGTATGCACTGTTACAGTGAATTTTACTGCTGACTAATTGGAGAGATCAAACCTCTGCCTACCACCTCTACCTACCAGACCTTAGCCAAGTCGTAGAGGTAACTAAGATCAGAAAACTACAGGAAAGGAAAGAGGTCATGAATTATTTTTTATTTTTTCAATTCCTTATTTTTGTCTTCCAATGTGTAACACTTCAAATAAAAATACACATTAGCAAGTATAGACATCAAGTAAGGGTGGTTGGTGCAAGATTTTTTATTTATCCTAAATCTGAACAATTGGTGAATGTCTAAACCGTACATCCAGCGAGCTTCTTTCTGGAGTAAAACCTTCTCCCTATTGCCCCCTCGAGTCAGAGGTGGAACATGTTCAAGGATTTGGTATCTAAATTGTGAGACATTATGTCTTTTATCTCTGAAGTGCCGTGCAACATGGGTGTCGGATTTAATGCTACGAATAGCAGTTTTGTGCTATGAGATGCAGTTTTTGAGAGAGTTAATAGTTTTACCGACATAGCCCAACCCACAGGGGCACTTAAGTAGATATACGACAAAATCCGTTTCGCATTTAAAGAAGCCTTTAAGTTTAATACTCTTGCCCATCCTAGGTTGGGTACATATTAGATCTTTAATAATGCCACTGCAGTGATTACATGACAAGCAAGGGTATGTACCATGTACTGGCTAGGATAGGAACCTTTGTGTCTATAAATGTGGCTTAAATGAGTCTGCCCCTTGACAACTATATCCTTTATGGTACGGCCTCTTTTTTGTGCAAATAGGGGTAGGGGGCTCCCTGAAAAGATGTCCTATCTGCTCGTCAATTTGTAGTAGGTGCCAGTTGTTCCTGACTATTCTTTGGATCTGAAGGGAAAAGGTAGATTAGGTACTTACAAATGGTAAACTGTTAGATGTGGTCTAAGGCTTGATGGTAAGGAAGTAGTTGTCTCGTGGAAGGGACCTCACTCTTTTCTGTGCTCTTTGTAGAGTGCCTTTATTGAAGCCTTTCTGTTCAAACCTTTTAATCATTTCAGTCAGACGGGTACCAATAACTTCATCGTGGACAATCATTCTGACTCTTACTATTTGACTGTAAGGGATAGATCCAATTAGCTTAGGTGTATGAAAGCTCAGAGAGTCAAGTAGACTGTTTGAGTCTGTTGGCTTGATAAAAAGGTAAGCGTTGAGATGGTCATTGTCCTTTCCTACTGTCACATCAAGGAAATCCACTTTGATATTATTGATGTGTGATGTCAACCTGATGTCTGGGTGGTACTCGTTGAGATGTTCCAGGAAAATATCCAGTACTGAACAAGTGCCCTTCCAGATCATGAAGCAGTCATCAATATATAGGTATAAGCGCAACAAATGTGGGGTTGCGATAAAGGAATTTCTCCTCAAATTCAATAATACAAATGTTGGCATGGGATGGTGTCATAGGAGTGTTATTTCACATTTTCTTATAAAATGGTGAGTATTACATTAATGGTTAAGGACAAGATGCATTGAGAAAGGGCTTTGCCCGAAACGTTTGTATAGATGTTTGTTCTTTAATTAAAGCTGTAGCACTTGTTGCACACACTTGTGGTTGCGCTTCCCTCCTTTCTTAAAATTTTGATGCCTATAGCACTGAAGGAGCCACAGAAAGGGGGGATAGCAGGACCTGTACCTTGTTATTTTACTGTCTATTTGGAGTACTGTGGTAACTCCAGCCTCTATCTTTTTTCATAAAAATAATGCAGAGTAATGGAAGAACCCACTGGGCAAAGCCAGGAGGCCTGTGGCACACATAGGGACTTAACAGCTGGTGAACCCTAGAATACTGTGGATAAGTCAGGTAGTGAATCAAAACAGAGTAGGTGGTAGTGGCCGAAAGTTCACAAGGCAGAAAGGGGTAGTGGTAAGAGTGTGGCAAGTTACAGCGTTCATTAACCCCCAAGCACCAGGAGCAGGCAGGCCAGACTGATCGAAAAGGCTAATAAAACTGATCAGTTGTTATGAAATCTCAAGAAAAAGCATAAGAACAAAGGAAAATTAACAAAACTAAGGTTTAACAATAAGGGAAAACAAAAACCATGATCACAGTTTGATGGCATACCCCACAGAAGGGAGGCAAAAAGTAGCCTAGGAATGTCATGTCATCCTGTGTCGGTTGCGGAGTGAGGCACAAACGGGATGAAATTAGTAATGTCCCAGGAGCATCCAGGAGAGGGATTGGTAGGTTTGGGCTCATCCAGCCCCACACTACAAAGGAAAGAGTCAGAGTCTTCAGCCGACGTTAGTCGGAAGGTGGTTTCTCCCCAGGTGACCAGGAGTATGTGGGGTGGACCCCATCCTCGTGACTAGATGGACTGAGCGCCTCCAGTCCAAAGTATCCCTGCAGAGGTCCTGCAGAAAAATTAGCTGTGTATCTTCAAATAGGAATTCACTTTTGTTTGCAAGCCTCTCCATCAGTGTCTGCTTATCTCAGGAATTGAAGAAGATTGGAATCGAAGAAGAAATCGCAGGAGGCTTCCACTGCGGCCCTAGGAGACTTAAGTTACCTGTATGAGCCGTCCACTAATATGGTCTGTGGCTGTTTGGGGTGAAAAATCGCAAACAGGAGGCATCAGATGAAATGAGGTAACTCCTCATCATCTATGGATTTGGCAATGCATAACAAACTTATTTTCAAGATAAGTTGTTTTCTCGAGACAAGTCAGAAAAATATTTTTAAAAATGGCCCTTCTAGGTTCCCATAAAAACACAATAGAGCTCAGAACATGCAATTTTTAAAAGTGGCACTATCACCCCTTTCCCCCGGAAATATAAATATTTAATAAAGATAAAATCTAATTTTGTCCTCTATAGACCTCAGTGCTGTACTCTTGCACATGAGTGAGTGTACAGCAGTTCTTTTTTTGGGGGGTTTTATAATTATTTTTGTTGCGCAGGTGATTACAATAATAACGACAGACGCCACAACAGCGTACGTGTGCATATTAAACAGGATAAACAGTGGCATCAACAGTAGCGCATTTTTTGTTTGTGATTACAGGCTAATTTTTAAATGATGATCTTACAATTGTAACAGATACATGCGTACAATCCAAGTGTTTCAGGACTGAAATATTTTGCGCTATACGCTGGCTTAAACTTCACGCTCGCGGCATGGAGGTGATTATGTCAAGTTATACATTCTGACATTGTAATGTTTAACGAGCTAGATTTCACACATTTATACTGTTAGTACAGTGGTAAAGTACATTTAAAAAGCATTGTACATCACGAGCGATCTGTACCAGCGCTGACATTATGTTCACGTCTTACTATACATTATGAATGCTGTATTGAACAGCATGTTATCAGCAAGTGAGCCGAACTCACTACTCATAACCGGGGACTGGTAGGTCCCAACTTCTTAGCCAGGTCTGTGGCTTGCGAATTGCTGCGTCTGGGGAGGAGGGGGATCAATTACCACACGGTGGTCTTGGAGACGGCCCTGAGCAAT
This sequence comes from Pelobates cultripes, assembly GCA_933207985.1. Lineage (NCBI taxonomy): Eukaryota > Metazoa > Chordata > Amphibia > Anura > Pelobatidae > Pelobates > Pelobates cultripes. The sequence goes on along the minus strand of OW240912.1, from coordinate 82,419,791 downwards.
TCGAGTTCTCATGAGGTTGTGGTATTGCCTATGTATTTGGACCAAGGTTCCCATGTGGAAGTATAGTGGGCGTATTTATCTTTCAGAGAGGCTGTCAGTTCCTCCATTATTCAAATGGATTCTACTTTCTGGAGCCATTCCCTCATCGATGGGGCCTTGGAGGCCTTCCATTGCACCGGGATGAGGAGGTTGGCCGCCGTGAGCAGGTGGGTCGTTAAGACCCTCTGTGGCTTGGCGATGGGGTCTGAAAATAATATGAAAAGCATTGTCTCCGGCTTGAGTGGTATGTTCCCCCCTGTTAAGGTGTTATCTCCCTCACTCTCTTCCAATAGGGTTGTATGGTCGGGCATTGCCACCAGATGTGAGCTGTTGTCCCTCCCATTTGCCCGCATCTCCAGCATGTATCTAGCGTGTGTGGGAAGATATGTTATAATGTAGTGGGCGAGTAGTGCAACCTCGAGATTCTCTTGTATGTGCTTTCTTGGATAGCGGTGCTGACGGAGGATCTCTGTGTGCCCTGGAAAATGGTACCCCATTCCCCCTGGATGATGTTAGTGGAGAGTTCCCTATTCCATGTTTGGGTGTATTGTGGCATTTGTCCCTTAAGCTCCCCTTGGAGCATCTTATAGAATATCGACAGATGTTTGTTTTTGAGGGATTGGGATGTGCAGTATATTTCGTATGTTGTGAACGTCCGGGAGCCAGCTAGTAGTGATCGCGTGGATCGTATGTAGGGGGTCAATTGCGCATATTTGAAAGTCCGAAGTGTCGTGGGTTGTTCTAGTCCCATTAGGGATTCGAGCGGTTTGACTGAGCCGCCCTCTAAAACTGAATGCAGTCTCAGATAGGGCGTCCTCTGGAGTAGTTTTAAGAAGTCAAAGGAGTAGTTCGGCAGCCCGGGTTGGAACATTGGGTTTCCTGTCAGGAGATAGAGGGGGGACGGGTGGGGGGATATTGAGGTCCCCTGTCTCATGAGCTTCCAGACTTGGAGTGTGGGTGTAATGGTGGGGTGACGGGATTGGTGTGGAGATAGTAATGTAGATCCAGAGTTATGCCATGGGATCCCGTGGAGCGGGTTTGTGAAAAAGAATTTCTCCAGTTGCACCCAGTGTAGCTGCGGGCACGGGTTGGCCCATTCATATATCCTGGTAAGAATGGTCGCTTTGTGGTAGAGCTCTATGTGTGGCATCCCCGGGCCGCCTTGGCCTTTGGGTTTTGTGAGTGTAGCGAAAACTATCCTGGGGTGTTTGTTTGCCCATATAAATTTGGTGAAGAGGTGCCTGATTTTGAGGAAGAATGATTTGGGGATGTGGACTGGAAGTGTTTGCAAGAGGTACAACAGTTTTGGGAACTCCATCAGCTGAGAGTAGCTGTGGTATCCTTGGAGTGCGGTTTTTCTGCTGTTATGGGTAGTTGAGTAGATTATTGCCGTCTTGTGGAAGGTGGTCTCGTGTCCCCTTGTAACATAGGGGCTGATGGAGCTGCAGCTCCAGGCCTAGGCCCATTTAAAAAAAATAAAAAATAAACTTTTTTTTTTTACACACTACTCTTAGGTTTGCCACCGGATTTTAAGGCACAGCCGGTATTTGAGGCTGCCAGGCCGTGATGGTATTGCAGTAATACCGCCAATACAAATGCAAATATTTTTCTCACTATAAACAGAGATTACTCTGCAATACCAGCACCGACCACTAGAGGTCACTGTGTATGGACAGAGGCAGGGACAGGAAGTTACAGCATCTCCCTGCCTCTCTCTACTCACTGATCCATGGAGGAGCAGCTACACAGCACAAAGAGTCCAGACAGCAGCTCCCAGCCTGAAGAGGCAAAATACAGTTCAGGTATGTGAAGGATAGGGGGAAAGGCAGCAGGGAGACATGGGGACACTGAGACACTAGGGGACACTATGAGACATGGGGACACTAAGACACTAGGGGACACATGGGGACACTGAGATAATAGGGGACACTGTGAGACATAGGGAGACACATTGGGACATGGAGACTCTAGGGACACAGTGTATCGATGTCTCCCAGTGTCCCCAGGTCTCCTAGCCAGTGTCCCCTAGTCTTCCAATGTCTGTGTTCCCATGTCTCTGTGTCCCTTGTGTCTGTGACACCATTTCTCCCAGTGTCCCCAAATGTCTCAGTGTCCCAACGTCTCCCAGTGTCCCCATGTCTGTATTCACAAGTGCCCCCATTTCTCCAAGTGTCTCAGGGCCCCCATGTCTCACAGTGTCCCAAAGTGTCTCAGTGTCCCCGGGTCTCACTGTGTCCCCATGTCTCTGAGTGTCCCCTAGTATCCTAGTGACACTGGACACACTGAGACATGGGGACACTGGCAGAAATGGGGACACACACACTGGGAGACTAGTGAACTGGGCGACATGGGGACACTGATACATAGGGACACTGATGCCAGGCTGGCCTTCCAATTTTATGGACAGATATGCCCCCTTTTTGGGCATGTTCGCCCCTTTTGGCAATTCTGGTCACGTGATTTGCGTCAGTGGCCCACCCTTTTACCCCGCCCATTGACTTCCTGCTTCACTGGACACTGCTGTTAGTGGGTATGGATTTACTTGTAAGATGAAAGCATAAATTAGATAAAGAAATTAGCATAGAGTTTTCTTATAGCTGCATCCTTTGAGTTTCCCTCCAACACCAACTCCATCAGATACATGACGCTTGAGAGGTATGAGTGTTTTAGTGTTTTTGGTCGATAAGATACTGTAATTAGGCCCCATCATAATTGTCAGCACCAGGTCCACTGGGCTCTTAATCTGGCCCTGCGTTTATTAGATGGCTTAAATAGCTGTGCTGCTATAGAATTCAGTAACATTTGGAAGTCAATCAGTTTAAAGATCAGTGATATTTACTATAACAGTTGCAGACCAGCGCTGTATTTAGCGTAAGGCTGACAAGACATTTACCTTGGGCGGCACTTTCAGGGAGCCAGCAAAAAAAGCTGCCACCCAAACGCCCAGGTAGATACCTTCTCAGCCTCTTGTCCTTGTGGGGTCCAAGAGCAGGCCAGTTGGCCACCTTGGGGCTTCCCCTTCCCCCCCAGGCTGGCATCTGCTCATGATGGAGGCGGGCGGCGAGGGAGCGTTGATTGATGCCGGAGCATGACGTCACTCCGGGCCCCGGCAAGATTTCACACATTTATACTGTTAGTACAGTGGTAAAGTACATTTAAAAAGCATTGTACATCACGAGCGATCTGTACCAGCGCTGACATTATGTTCACGTCTTACTATACATTATGAATGCTGTATTGAACAGCATGTTATCAGCAAGTGAGCCGAACTCACTACTCATAACCGGGGACTGGTAGGTCCCAACTTCTTAGCCAGGTCTGTGGCTTGCGAATTGCTGCGTCTGGGGAGGAGGGGGATCAATTACCACACGGTGGTCTTGGAGACGGCCCTGAGCAATTCGAGTTCTCATGAGGTTGTGGTATTGCCTATGTATTTGGACCAAGGTTCCCATGTGGAAGTATAGTGGGCGTATTTATCTTTCAGAGAGGCTGTCAGTTCCTCCATTATTCAAATGGATTCTACTTTCTGGAGCCATTCCCTCATCGATGGGGCCTTGGAGGCCTTCCATTGCACCGGGATGAGGAGGTTGGCCGCCGTGAGCAGGTGGGTCGTTAAGACCCTCTGTGGCTTGGCGATGGGGTCTGAAAATAATATGAAAAGCATTGTCTCCGGCTTGAGTGGTATGTTCCCCCCTGTTAAGGTGTTATCTCCCTCACTCTCTTCCAATAGGGTTGTATGGTCGGGCATTGCCACCAGATGTGAGCTGTTGTCCCTCCCATTTGCCCGCATCTCCAGCATGTATCTAGCGTGTGTGGGAAGATATGTTATAATGTAGTGGGCGAGTAGTGCAACCTCGAGATTCTCTTGTATGTGCTTTCTTGGATAGCGGTGCTGACGGAGGATCTCTGTGTGCCCTGGAAAATGGTACCCCATTCCCCCTGGATGATGTTAGTGGAGAGTTCCCTATTCCATGTTTGGGTGTATTGTGGCATTTGTCCCTTAAGCTCCCCTTGGAGCATCTTATAGAATATCGACAGATGTTTGTTTTTGAGGGATTGGGATGTGCAGTATATTTCGTATGTTGTGAACGTCCGGGAGCCAGCTAGTAGTGATCGCGTGGATCGTATGTAGGGGGTCAATTGCGCATATTTGAAAGTCCGAAGTGTCGTGGGTTGTTCTAGTCCCATTAGGGATTCGAGCGGTTTGACTGAGCCGCCCTCTAAAACTGAATGCAGTCTCAGATAGGGCGTCCTCTGGAGTAGTTTTAAGAAGTCAAAGGAGTAGTTCGGCAGCCCGGGTTGGAACATTGGGTTTCCTGTCAGGAGATAGAGGGGGGACGGGTGGGGGGATATTGAGGTCCCCTGTCTCATGAGCTTCCAGACTTGGAGTGTGGGTGTAATGGTGGGGTGACGGGATTGGTGTGGAGATAGTAATGTAGATCCAGAGTTATGCCATGGGATCCCGTGGAGCGGGTTTGTGAAAAAGAATTTCTCCAGTTGCACCCAGTGTAGCTGCGGGCACGGGTTGGCCCATTCATATATCCTGGTAAGAATGGTCGCTTTGTGGTAGAGCTCTATGTGTGGCATCCCCGGGCCGCCTTGGCCTTTGGGTTTTGTGAGTGTAGCGAAAACTATCCTGGGGTGTTTGTTTGCCCATATAAATTTGGTGAAGAGGTGCCTGATTTTGAGGAAGAATGATTTGGGGATGTGGACTGGAAGTGTTTGCAAGAGGTACAACAGTTTTGGGAACTCCATCAGCTGAGAGTAGCTGTGGTATCCTTGGAGTGCGGTTTTTCTGCTGTTATGGGTAGTTGAGTAGATTATTGCCGTCTTGTGGAAGGTGGTCTCGTGTCCCCTTGTAACATAGGGGCTGATGGAGCTGCAGCTCCAGGCCTAGGCCCATTTAAAAAAAATAAAAAATAAACTTTTTTTTTTTACACACTACTCTTAGGTTTGCCACCGGATTTTAAGGCACAGCCGGTATTTGAGGCTGCCAGGCCGTGATGGTATTGCAGTAATACCGCCAATACAAATGCAAATATTTTTCTCACTATAAACAGAGATTACTCTGCAATACCAGCACCGACCACTAGAGGTCACTGTGTATGGACAGAGGCAGGGACAGGAAGTTACAGCATCTCCCTGCCTCTCTCTACTCACTGATCCATGGAGGAGCAGCTACACAGCACAAAGAGTCCAGACAGCAGCTCCCAGCCTGAAGAGGCAAAATACAGTTCAGGTATGTGAAGGATAGGGGGAAAGGCAGCAGGGAGACATGGGGACACTGAGACACTAGGGGACACTATGAGACATGGGGACACTAAGACACTAGGGGACACATGGGGACACTGAGATAATAGGGGACACTGTGAGACATAGGGAGACACATTGGGACATGGAGACTCTAGGGACACAGTGTATCGATGTCTCCCAGTGTCCCCAGGTCTCCTAGCCAGTGTCCCCTAGTCTTCCAATGTCTGTGTTCCCATGTCTCTGTGTCCCTTGTGTCTGTGACACCATTTCTCCCAGTGTCCCCAAATGTCTCAGTGTCCCAACGTCTCCCAGTGTCCCCATGTCTGTATTCACAAGTGCCCCCATTTCTCCAAGTGTCTCAGGGCCCCCATGTCTCACAGTGTCCCAAAGTGTCTCAGTGTCCCCGGGTCTCACTGTGTCCCCATGTCTCTGAGTGTCCCCTAGTATCCTAGTGACACTGGACACACTGAGACATGGGGACACTGGCAGAAATGGGGACACACACACTGGGAGACTAGTGAACTGGGCGACATGGGGACACTGATACATAGGGACACTGATGCCAGGCTGGCCTTCCAATTTTATGGACAGATATGCCCCCTTTTTGGGCATGTTCGCCCCTTTTGGCAATTCTGGTCACGTGATTTGCGTCAGTGGCCCACCCTTTTACCCCGCCCATTGACTTCCTGCTTCACTGGACACTGCTGTTAGTGGGTATGGATTTACTTGTAAGATGAAAGCATAAATTAGATAAAGAAATTAGCATAGAGTTTTCTTATAGCTGCATCCTTTGAGTTTCCCTCCAACACCAACTCCATCAGATACATGACGCTTGAGAGGTATGAGTGTTTTAGTGTTTTTGGTCGATAAGATACTGTAATTAGGCCCCATCATAATTGTCAGCACCAGGTCCACTGGGCTCTTAATCTGGCCCTGCGTTTATTAGATGGCTTAAATAGCTGTGCTGCTATAGAATTCAGTAACATTTGGAAGTCAATCAGTTTAAAGATCAGTGATATTTACTATAACAGTTGCAGACCAGCGCTGTATTTAGCGTAAGGCTGACAAGACATTTACCTTGGGCGGCACTTTCAGGGAGCCAGCAAAAAAAGCTGCCACCCAAACGCCCAGGTAGATACCTTCTCAGCCTCTTGTCCTTGTGGGGTCCAAGAGCAGGCCAGTTGGCCACCTTGGGGCTTCCCCTTCCCCCCCAGGCTGGCATCTGCTCATGATGGAGGCGGGCGGCGAGGGAGCGTTGATTGATGCCGGAGCATGACGTCACTCCGGGCCCCGGCAACACTAAGAGACACGCAAGGGTGCTGAGCAGGGAGATCAGATCACCCTCGCCGCCTGAATTGACCACCCACCCAGCAGTTAAAGGATCCCCAGGGAAATAGAGAATCCCAAAGGTAGGGAGGCTGGGGGATTGAAATAAAAATAAAAAAGTGAGTACATTAGTGTGTGCGTCTGTTAGTAAGTGTGTGAGCATGTGTGCGTCTGTTAGTGAGTGCGTGAGAGTGTGCGTGTCGGTTAGTGAGTGCGTGAGCATGTGTGCATCTGTCAAAGGGTGTGTGTGCTTCTGTCAAAGACCGGGTGTGCGTCTGTCAAAGAGCATGTGTGCATCTGTCAGTGTTTGTATGCGTGTCAGTTTGTGTATGCATGTTTGTCAGTGTGTGTATGCATGTGTCACTGAGAGTGTATGTCTGTTAGTAAATGTGTATGTCTGTCAGTGTGTGTGTCTGTCAGCTAGTGTGTGTATGTCAGTGAGTTTGTGTGTCTCAGTGTGTGTGTCTGACACCGAGTGTGCATCTGTCAGTGAGTGTAGCCATTTCTGTCATTGTGTGTGTGTGTGCATGTGTGTCTTTCAGTGAGTATGTATGCATGTCTGTCAGTGAATGTGTGTCTGTCGGGGAATGTGTGTGTGTGTGTCTGTCGGGGGAATGTGAGTGTGTTTATAACTGTGAGTGAGTGTACCTGTGAATGAGTGTGTATGTCTATAAATATGTATGTTTCATTGAAAGTATGTGTGACATTGACTGTGTTTCTGTCATTAAATGTATGTCAGTGCATGCTTCATTAAGAGTGTGTGTCTGTCAGGCAAAGAGCGTGCTGGTTTTAAACAGGAAGAAAAATTTAGAAGTGGGTTTGGTCATGCACAGGGCAGCAGAAAACCAAAATACACCACTGTTGCAGTCTGGCTGCCTTGATTAGCCAATAGATCTATTTTACGAATGTAAGCACTAAGAAGGCACACTGCTAGGGAAATAGCAGAAATAAGCATGTGAATTATAGCTGCAAACCGTAACATTTTGTCCAACAATATTAAAAACATTTTAAAAATAGACATGCTCTTTTTCTGTGAGACCTTAGCTTTCATAAGAAAGACCCAGGCATCTCTCTCACTGTTAGTTTTGCAGTATCAAAAATATATTTGCATTAAATTAGACAAAGCATATTTTTCCTAGACCAAGGCTTGCCCTAGGAGCTGACATTTGTCTCTTCACAATCTGATGTTCTCTTATCCCCTCATATATTAAGAGATTGTGTCATTATGAATTTGGTTTTTGCATTGCTAAAAAAAACCTTCACTTAATAAATAGTTAGTTATTAGAAAATCAAATTACAATTCACCCACAGTACTTACATTCCTTAGTGTTCGGGATCAGAAAGTCATGTAA